>CM035132.1:130755532-131955532 GCA_020205605.1 Panax ginseng | reverse complement strand
TTGATATAATGTTATAGTTGTGGGTAATATTTATAAATTTTGCAAAGTACGCAAGTTGTTATATAATATTCGATTGGTCGGGGAATATTCGTTTTAACAAGGAATATTCGTACGACGACACAATCATTGGTGGACCCCACAACGGAATTATTCTCGGGTTGAGAAAACAACAAAAATATTTTATGAAAATAACGGCAGAAGTTTTATCGTTAACTTTTGAAACACCCAGTGTTAAAAGTACAAGATATCTGGCGTGATTGCATAAGTAGCACACAAGATTGGTTATTGATGCTTACGTAATAAGTCACTCAGTTATACTCAATTATTGCTACAGTAATTGCTGCATCATATCTCTCATATTATTGATTCATTTATTGTCACAGTATCATCTGCATAATATTTTATATATTATTAAATCAATAATTGAGATGACAAAGTTATTCACATTATTAAATTACAATATTTACAATGTCTAGAAGTTCTGTCGAGGAGAGATTTGGTCACCTAATTGCGGGCCAATAGGGAGAAATCCTTATTAGAAAGCCCCCTCTTTCCTGGAAACGACCTGGTTGTTAAATATTGTGAGTTATGATATTAATGATGAATAAGTTCGTGTTGATTAAAGATGAATTTGATAGTTCCATTGTGTTGGGGTGATTGGTGTTAGTTGAAATCGACATCTATTCTGATGATAATTGATGTCTAGGGGTTATATTGATAAATCGAGTAATTTATCGTATAAATGAGAAATTAATTGCTATTAATTCATATGCTTGTATAACTATTTGTTTACATGTGTGTACTATTGAGTCACATTCACTTACTATTAGGGGAGTTGGTGCAAGATTAATAATACTTGCATGACTAAGTTAAAAAGTGAGGTATAGATGGAGGTACTATACTATATTTCGTATTTGCACATGATTATAACTATTAATTTACACGATTGAACTATTTATTCACATTATTTACTATTAGGGGAGGTGGTGCAAGTTTGATAATACTTGCAGGACTAAATTAAAAATGAAAGAAAAGTTGGAGGTATTGTACTGTAATTTTTCGAGCCCCAAAACGTGCAATTATCGAAACTATATTTTTCTATAAATAGAAGCTCATTCTTCCTTCATTTCTCACCAATTCACTAAAGCTTTAGAGCCATTATTATAGAGAGAAATTATAGAGAGAAAGAAGAAGAGAAGTCTGCTACCTCACTATTCCAGTATCCTGTCTTCTTTTGAGGTAAGGGTTATTATTTTTATATTCTTAAGAGATATTATTTTTTCGTATTCGTATGAATATTATTATCGTTCAATATTCATTATATTCGTTTAATATTCGTAATGAATATTATTTCCGTTCAATATTCGTAAGGAATAATATTTTCTTTCAACCGTTGTAAGTAAGGGGTATTATTTCTTTCGTATTCATGAAGAGAACTTCTGTTATTCTATTTTTTTTAATTATTCTGTTGGAATAACATGTATACGTATTCTACCCTATACTTGGTGAAATTCTTCTGTTATTCCATTCTTTATTATTCTGTTGGAATATCCTGTCTGTGTGTTTTACGCCGGACCTGGTTCCATTATTTATTATTTTGTTGGAATAACTTGTCTATGCGAAGTACCGTATGCATGGTGATTTCTTTTGTTATTCCATTCTTTATTATACTTAGATGGTTAAAGTTTTGACTTCTATACTCCATGAAATTAGTGGAATATCCTTAATATTTGCGCTGCATCCAGTATCTTTTCATGGAAATATTCTTCTGAGCATTCTTGAATTTTACTCTACAAAGAAGTATCATGTTGACAATTTAGATATTATTAGTTCCTAGATAAATTAATTTTTGAACTTGTTTTATTGAATTCTTATATCATTGTCATCATCCTCATGTTTATATTATGTTGAAAGGCAACTGTAGCCTGTAGTGCATAAATGGACTTGGTATGATTATGACCAGGAATTATTCGGTATAATCATGACCGTAATGTTGCAAATGATGTGGAAAAAGTCCTCATTGGCCCGTAGTGTATTGATGGACAGTTTTTGGTATGATTATGGCTATGGATTCTCTTGACCAAGGGTGCAAAGATGAATTGTTTTATGGCATGATCGGACTGGTTGATGAATACACGAATATCCTTGGCCCGTAGTGTATGGATAATTTGTGGTCGTGATACTAATGAATATCCTTGGCCGTGGTCTTTGGGATGATGTGGATTATTTATTGTTGAGTCTCAAATGATAAAAGTGATGAAAAACCTTTTTAAATCATAAAAGATAGTAGATTTTATTCTCTACTTGACTCTTTTAATGGATTTCTTGTTCCGCTGCAGTTAACTTGATGTCTATTGTATTTTATCAGTTTAACATTATTGAAGACTAAAGATAATTTATTCTGCATTATCTTAGTCATAATATTTCTTACTGGGCTAGTTGAGTTCACCCTTTCCTTCATTGTTCTCTTCAGGAAATGAGAATATAGCTGGGACGAGTCGGGGAATGGATTGACAGTCCAGATGATAGCATTAGTAGTCCTCACTATTCCATGAAATAGTGTTATAATAAATGTAATAAGATTAAATTTGAGAGTGGATATTGTCTAGAAGGCAATATTCTTGTTTAAACTCTTAGTTTATGTTTTGTCATATTTACACGACAGTTGTATAATTAAGTTGTATTTGATTTATGTACCATGTATTTGGCGACTCAAGATGGGTGATGTATACCTATTTTGGGGGCGTCACATAGCTGGTCAAGTCTGCTTCGGCGTGCTAACATTTTCCTATAAATAGTGGGCTAAGTTAGAATTGAAAATCACACCAGAAACAAAGTTTTCTCTCTTTCTCTCTCTATATTATCGAGCGTATTCTTGTGAGTATTTTGATACTTTGAGTGTTGCTATACTACTGCAAGTTCCTTCAAAGACTATATCCGAGATTCCAATCGGAAATCTTGTCCTTTTCAGGTAAGGGATGCTATTTTCTTCTTAAATGATATTATTTTCTTCAATATCATTATGTTGAGATATTGTTATGAAGTTTATTGTGGAATTTCTACCTTTTTGTGTCGGGGTTACTATTCACATATACGACACTATTCACGTATATGGCACTATTCATGAATACAGCACTATTCACTAAAAAATGAAATTTTCTTCTTTTTGTCCAAGATGTCTATTATGGTTACTATCTCTGATTGTATCCATGTTTTGATCTTTATTTTGAATTCTGCTTCACAATTGGTTATAATGAAGTATTATTGATCTTGGATAAACTGTTATACGAATCCCTAATATTTGTCCTTCTGTCTCACTGGATTCGTTTTCTTTAAAATGTTTTTCATCATCCACAGTCCTAAATGATGATATTACTGAATATCTTTGGCCTGAAGTGCAAAGATGAAATGATATTACTGAGAACATAGCAGGATCTAGTCGGGGTATGGAGTGATTGTTCTAGAAAGATATTTTAGCAGTCCTCACTATTTATGTAAAATAGTGTATGAATAAATATAATGAGGACTTATTTGAGTGTGGATATTGTCTAGAAGACAATATTTGTATTTAAACTCACAGTATGTGTTGTCGTATTTTGCACGACAATTATATTATTGAAGTTGTAGTTTGTTTTTTGTACCATATTTTTGGCGACTCAGAATGGGTGTTGTATACCTATTTTGAGCCTGGATTTATATCCGGAGCGTTTACTGCTTATGTATATATATATATATATATATATATATATATATATATATATATAAGCAATAAAAAGCCACGGACCGAAGTCCGAGCATACGCACACACGCGACTCTCAACGTGAATAACTGTGTGTAAAAAGTAGTGGAGAAAGGCTTTAAGAAATGTAAGAAGTCTTACTGTGGGCTGCCAAGAAGACTTCAAATGCCTTTAAATGAATGAACACTCGGTTTCCACCGGTAAAATATAGCACAAAACAAGCTCACAAGTGTTTGAAAAGAGAAAGCACTCAGTTTATAGTGTGTATAGAGCGAAATGGACAGGGCTTCTTCGCCTTTTTCTCTCTTAAAATGGCCACCCCAAGCCCTCTATTTATATAAGGGGGAGCCGCAGGTGTACCTGCGACAGCCGCAGGTCCACCTGCAACTACCCGGGGTTCCCCTGGCTTTGTGGGCCCCGCCATCTCGAAGTACATGCACGCATACAACGCGTTATCCGCTCGAACCTTCATAACTTTTGATTTGGGCATCTGATTGAGGCGTATAATACCTTTCTGGAATGCTGTTATCAAGAGCTACACAATAACATGGGATAAGAGGTTGTAAAAAGTCAGAAAGATAGGGCCATGCCTAGATCTTCAGGTCTTCAAATTCTATCTGGTGTGTTGTCTTGTATAGTAGTCACTCGAAATTTTCAGCTATGGTTCTTGTAAGACACTTCTGTGTAGAATGTATGTTGAATTGTTGTTGATACGGCGCAAATGTGGGATCAAGGTGGAAAAATGACAATTTTCCCCTCACCAGGGTTATCTCCGGTTTGGGCTGATTTAGCAGTCGTTGCTTAGGGTTATCTCTGAGATTGGGTTGCTGTATGTACTGAAGGTCCTCAGGGTTATCTCTGAGGTGTGCGTGCCCTCTCGGGGTTATCTCCTAGGTTGGAACTAAGTGCCTCAGGGTTATCTTCGAGGTTAAAGCTGACTGCAAGGGGTTGAAATGAGCTTTTCCGGGGTTATCTCTGGAACTGCAATTGAATTCCTCGTAGTTATCTCCGAGGTTGGAACTGAAACTCCTGTGGTTATCTCTAGGATTGGAACTGAGTATCTCGGGGTTGTCTCTGAGATGGAAAAACTGATAATTCTGGGGTTGTCTTAGAACTGGACCTGCATTCCTCGGGGTTGTCTCCGAGGTTAGAACTGGAACTCCCGGGGTTATCTCCGGGATTGGAATTGAGTATCTCGGGGTTGTCTCCGAGATGGAAAATCTGATAATTCTGGGTTGTCTCCGGAACTGGACTTGCATTCCTCGGGGTTGTCTCCGAGGTTGGAACTGAGTATCTCGGGGTTGTCTCCGAGATAACAAAACTAAGTATCCCGAGGTTGTCTCCGGGATGGGAACTGGTTGGTCCTCCAGGGTTATCTACGAAAGATGATTCTGCCCTCATGCAATGTTAGTAACAGGAATACATAAATTTTGAGTGTCTACAATATGTATATATCCTCGAATCAACGAATCAACGAATTGAGCCTATATCGATATATATCGGTATGTTCACACTTTTATATATATATATATATATATATATATATATATATATATATATATATATATATATATTTACATTTTCATCCACTTTAGAGTTTACTTAAGTGGCGGTTGATAAATCTTTATATATATATTTACCGCTTTTATATATTTACATTTCCAATCCCCCATGGAGTTTACTTTGTGGTGGTTTATCGTTTGTATATATATATATTTATAACTTTTATATATATAACTGCTTACATCTTTCCTACAAACTGCAATATCATGTGAGCCTAGGAATCATGCGATCCCAGATTTTGTCCTTGAATCTAGATTCGGTTCCCATGATGGACATTTTCGGCTGTAACCAGCTTGTAAATTATTGACGGTGTTTGAATTTCCTTAGATGGCTTACACGCCCACAAGGAGTTCGGCACTGCTTTGTAAATTATTTTCTCGAAGATGCTTCGCATCTCAAAAGTAAAAGCAATCAAGCCGAACATATAATAAAATGGAAGTATCAAAGGCCTCAATTACTATTAAGCATAAGGGTTTGAAAAATCTCTTTTTCAAAAACATCATTTTTATATCTTGTTACAATTGAAGTTTTATACAAAATTCAAACCCTTTGTATATAGGTGCAAACGAGGAATCGCACTACTTCCAAATAATTGCACATTGACCTACACACCCACACACACATTCAGATATAAGTTTAAAATTAAAAGTGGCAGTCACCGTGGTAACACGGATGTCGGGGGGGTGCCTAACACCTTCACTTCGCATAATCAAGCCCCCAGACCCTAACGAATCTCTGTTTCACAAACCATTCAAGCAGTGTCACATCACTTGGTCAATGTGCAAACCTTTTCTCGGTTGATTTGGTGTAACCATTTAAAAATACCAACTGGCGACTCTTACAATCCAATCATCGACATATACATGTCGGACCTTTTTAAACTTGTTTTTTCAAACAAATCTCACCTAACATGAGAACAACAAAAAATAAGAACAGAAAGGGACAAATAAAAATCCTGATGTTGACACTATCTTCTCCAAATTAAAAGTCCATCATCAATATTTTATTCCTATAACACTAATTAGTAGTTTTTTGTTGTACCCAAAACAAAGAGAACTTTCACCACCTATTTTTACTTGAAACACAAAGCTCATGGTTATACAAATTTACAGTTTATGTTTATAATTATGCCATTAAATTCATCTTTGCACTACGGCCAAAGACATATAACTATAAACCAATAATCAACAGTCAATCTTTGCACTACGTGCCAAAGATATACAACTGTAAAACAAATAATCAACAGTCCAGCACTACGACCAAAGATATACAACTGTAAAACCAATAATCAACAGTCCATCTTTGCACTATGGGCCAAAGATATACAACTGTAAAACCAATAATCAATAGTCTATCTTTGTACTAATGCCAAAGATATACAACTGTAAAACTAATAATCAACAGTCCATCTTTGTACTACAGGCAAAAGTTGACTTTTACCACATCATTTGTCTGTAACATTAGTCCATCATTGCACGTAAGCCAAAGAGTATTTTTACCAAATCATTTGTCTGTAAAATAAATAATCCTCATCACTGAATTATCCATGCACTACGGGCCAAGGATATTCGTTAGTATCACACCCACGAATTATCCATGCACTACGGGCCAAGGATATTTGTTATTTCACATCCACGAATTATCCATGCACTACGGGACAAGGATATTTGTTATTATCACTAATGGTTATGATTATGCGAAACAACTGTCCATCAATGCACTATGGCCAAAAATGACTTTCACCGCGATATAAACATGAGGATGATGACAATGATATATATAATGAATGGATATGAATAATCAGAATAATAAGATAAAATAAATCCTAGTGATTTTCAACTTAATTACCCATAGTCCAAATTGCCAACATAATATCCAAAAAATCGATTAGAATTTCTGATAAAATATAAAGTACAAGTAATCTAAAGTTCCTGACTCAAACATAATAACTTAAGACTGAATAGAAAGATCCACTTGAAGATATTAGATGAAGCACAAACTATTAAGGATATTCTAATCATTTCAGGACTTTTCACCATTTAATGATAAGTTGAAGAAACGAATAATAATATCTTACCATAATATGGAGTATGAAAGAAAATGATACCCCTTTACCATAAGAATGATACCCCTGACCTAAGCATGTGACTTGTGTTGGGTAAAATCTAATTACGCACAACACGCAAGTATACGTGGTCAACAAGTAATAAAGTGAAGTTGAGTATCGTTCCCACAGAGATAAATTAGCAAATACCTTAACTTACAATTACCAATCTTTTATTAACCCTAATTTTATTAAACAAATCAAAATCAATAATTTAAGTTAACAAAACTAAAATGAAGAATAATTAAATTAACTCAAAATAATCACGAATATCAAAATCTGAATTTCAAATAATTAATAGAGAATTAGACTTATGATTTCACCCTAAGCTTCACTTTGATTTTAACACCTTTATTCTAATTTAACGCACTATCCCAGTTTATTAATCAAGAATACGAACGTAGTATTAACCACATCTCGATGCACTAATACCATATTAACTTCAATCCACAATTAAGATAGAAATCCGTTAAACACCTTAATCAACTAACCCACTATATCTCTATGTGAATTACAATTGAAGAAGGTTGAAGAATAAGTTCTTTATCCAATTGCATGCGGCGTCAAGCATATCTCTACCTTAACACTCATCAAGTTTAAGCTACTAACAAAATCTTGAACACATGCTATATTAACTAGGTCTAGCTTTGAATATCCTCTCTCGATTCCGTCCAACTCGACAAAGAATTGTTGATCAGGCAATTCATAGATTCAAGCACAAATTAATATAGATAAACTGGAGATAGCTTATTAAATTGGAAATCAAAGTTATAAAATAATCGATTCACTTAAAGATCCATCACAAGCCTAAAAAGTGAATTAGTTCATAATAAACGAAATAAGCACTGAATAAATCATAGAAATCATTCTTCCAGTTACAATAAATAATCTAACACAAAGAATATTAGAAAACACCCTTCACAAACACTAGAATTGCAACCGACTTGAAAAACTCCTCGAATTACCCCTCCACACTTGCTATCAAAAACTCAGCTTAAATCTCCGTAATATCTCCTCTGTAATCTTCCTTGTTGTTCTTAATAGAGTCCTAGATATCTAGCATAAAACTCCCGCCGAAATCTCTATCAATTAGAGTTATACTGACATCCAAAAAGCTAAAATTCGTACCCAAAAGGAATTATAACCAAAACAGGACACTCAATATTTTTCCATTTCTCTCAGCCTTCCGTGGTTTGTATACTATGAATGCCCGCCCCGACGGGCTTGCCTTCTGTTTTGCTCGACTGAAGACCCCCGCCCCGGCTGGGGTGTATAGCTATATAATGCCCTCTCAAGGGCTTTGTTTCTTCTAATCGAATTGAAGACCCCGCCCCATGGGGTATATAAGTGTCAATGCCATACCGGTGGGGTGTGTCTTCGTTAATCGACTTTTGTTGTTATTCTTTGAATTGCTTCCAAATATGCTCCCTTTGAGTTCCAATCGCACCGAATATCACCAATTGTACATTAAATGCCACAACCACCAATCTACACATAAAATAACATAAAATAAGTAAAAATGCACATGATCACAAGAATATAGCAACGAATAAGCATGAATTAGATATTAAATCGCATATATAAAATACACTTATCAAAATCCCCCGAACTTAAACCGTGCTAGTCATCGAGCACAAATCAACTACATGTAATGCAAAAATATGAATACAAGTTTACTTATATGCTATCAAATCCAACAATATCGCAGAATCAAAATTATCTTAATGGCCTCAGCGAAAATAAGCAACTATACAATATCAACCATCAAAAACCAATTTACAAATACGCTTTAATCCTCGAATCTCAAGCCATCATCACTGGTATAGTGTGTGTGTGTGTGTGTAACATCCATGCTAACCAATACTAACCCAAATTCAATACATAACCAGACTCTTAGAAGGAATCATGCAGCACAAACTTAAAAATTTCAAAAATAAATAGTTCCAACTAAAATCAAGCAATCACAAATCTCAAGGGTTCACGCGGGGTACTTATGCTTTATTTTCATCTACGGGGGCTTTTTGCTCTTATTTCCCGTCTTATTCATATTTTTTTTTTAGATCACATAGCTGTGCAATGTCTTATTCCCTTAGGTTTTTCAATGCTACCTTAACGAGTTTTCGACCAACGACTCCCAGACCATTAAGACCTTAGGGCGCTAGGTGTAAAGACAATCCCCTCAAGCTTACTTGCTCAAGTAACAAAGGCCACAAAACTAGACAAGCACGCTACGGTGTTTATTCATACTCTCTTTTTTTCTCTTTTTTTTTCTTTTTTTTCTAGATAAGCTTATATACCCCACGTAACATCCCCCCAACTTAAGTTCTTGCCTAACTTTAACCTTTACTAGCCATCCTTGTCATTTCATCATTCACTCTAGCATTATCCTTTAGAGACCATTTAGGTACCGGTTTGAACTTAACCAATTAACACAGATGTTTGTTAAACGTGCTATCCTTTTATACCAGTTTCAAACAACTCAAGATTCGATTCATAAATGATCATTGTGTCATAGTTCTAATACTCAATACTGTATTTTCTACTTATTTGACAATCACATCACAGGCCCACAATAACATGAAACACAACATTGATGAACTTAAAACAACACAATAATTACTAATTAACGTATTTTTTTATTTTTTTTATAGATAACAAAATGCGGATAACAAAATGCATTACACTATTATCTACTATGCAAAACCTAAGCTACCATGAATGCCCTATGCTATCATGCCATACTGAAAATAAAATGCAATATAGAAATTTAATTGCCTAACATTAAAAATGAACCCTAAAAACTAAAATGCATGCAAACATGAATTTAAATCCCCCAAACTTAAACAAATGTCCTCATTGGATAATTAATCAAAATAAGTACGTGAGGACTTCCCTGTCAATGCTTAAGCTTGAGGAGGTGGTTGTTGATCTTCTTCATCAGAATCACTCGGCGGGAACCTTGGCATTGGACCGGGCTGTTGATATGGAAATTATGTCGCCGGGTTGAAACTTTGAAGAGTTGTGTTCAACGAGGCAAAAGATGTATGCATAGCTCCGAACATGTGTTCTTGCCTCATTGCCAATCGGCGCATTTCCCGATGAGTTGCCTTGGTGTGTGCATTCAGTTGATTTTGGAAATCAAGGAATTGAGATCTAGATATAGCCTCGGCCTGCTGTACCTGCTCATTCCCTTGATCGCCCATTTCCTCATCATCATCCCCTGATGTCGCTGTAGCATCCACATCGTCTTCCGATGATGACGAAAAAATGAACCCCACTCCACGCGGGTGTGACTCACCTCCTGCCCATACAGAGTAACGCGTTATCATTCTTGAATCCGGTATGAAGCGTATTTGAGTGGGCTCGTCATCGGACCATCTAACTCCTGCTTGATGGCACAACCCACATATGAGTGATGGGTGTGGCAAGCCTCCAGAAAAATTCCCACGTAGGCATCGGCGGATGGAGAAGCAAATGATAGCCCCGACATCAATTATAAAATCTTGCACGATGGCGTACAACAGCAACGCCTTCTCTTTGGTGACATCCGAGGTATGTTGGGATGGAAGTAATTTCACGCAGATAAATGCATACCAGATTTTCCCATACCTGCTAAGGGTCTTGCTGGGGAACACGGTGCCACCCTTCCGCCCTTTCGTCCATGACGTTCCCGGCTTTGTCATCTCCATGATTATGGCATCCCAATCAGGATCAGAATCACGAAGGTGGTCATACTGGCAATGGCGAGGCACCCGCAGTTGGTAGTATGTGTTGATGGCATCGGCACTAAACGGAACCAACCGTCCTCGTACAAATGCTTGAAATGGTTCCTTGTCCACCGCATTTGCGTAAAACTCCTTGACAATGTTGACAACTGCTGGTTCTGGCTCCTCGGTGAATTTTACCCATCCCTTTTGGTAAATTTATGGCATGAGCTCCCCATCATTAGGATCCGGTGCCAACCCCCGCTCTGGTGTAAGGGCTTTGGTGAGCATATAGTCATACTGGTCGGCGGCGGCGGCACTTGTAAATTTTTGACGATCGAAGGTGCGGATAGGTTGGGATGGGCGGGAACTCTCCCCCCGTTGGCGTGTAGATGATGATTGTGAAGCAATTTCTCCCTATTGTTGGTTTTGCCCTAACTCTCCCCCAAACTTTTCATTAGTATCTCTCTAGCTCACAATTATGCTCTCTTTTTCCCTTTTATGAACTGTGGTGGAGGAGTTTGGAAGAGTTAGTGTGGTATTTATAGATGGGGAGGGTACGCTAGCATTGGTGGAGTGAAGAGGTGGAAAGTGGAGAAGAGTAATGAAGTCTTGGGAATGTGGGGAAAGTGGGTGGTGGGTATGGAGTAGTGGGGAAGTGTAAAAGTGGGATGTTATTGAGAATGAGAGAAGCCCAACCAACTGCCACGTCTGTCAACATTCTAGGACCCCCGCCCCGGCGGGGGGTAATGAACTAGGAATGCCCGCCCCGGTGGGCTATGCCCTTGATTTCTGATGTTGAGGACCCCCGCCCCAGCGAGGGTTGTAGTGCTTTTAGGGCCCGCCCCGGCGGGCTTGGTCACTATCTGGCTTTCATGTTTTGCTTCAATTGAACTCACTTTGCTTCCATGTACTCGCTTGATGATCCTTTTCCCAGCCTGCATGACATGAAACATAAAAATTAGTGAGTCGCTAATATCATGTTATGTTGTGGAGAGATTAAAGAGAATTTTATTTTATTCTTCTACCTAGTAACTTAATAAAAACAATGATTAAGAAAATATGAATGGAAAATACGATAAAGAACTAAAAATTGGGTTGCCTCCCAATGAGCGCTTGATTTTAAGTCATTCAGCCTGACCACTTCCTGCTTAAGTTGTATCAACCAATGTGATGGCGATCACGTCAATGTTAGCTTCGTCACCCTAGTAATGCTTTAGACGGTGTCCGTTGACTTTGAATGTTTCGAGTGGATTGCGACTGTAAATTTCAACTGCACCCTAAGGGAATACTTGATTGACTGTGAATGGTCCCGACCATCTTGATTTAAGCTTTCCAGGGAACAAACGCAGCCTTGAGTTGAATAAAAGTACTGATTGTCCTGGCTCGAATGTTCGACGCAAAAGTTTCTGGTCGTGCCATCTTTTGACTTTTTCTTTGTATATTTTGGCATTCTCATAGGCATGAAGGCGAAACTCGTCTAATTTATTCAATTGAAGTAATCTCTTTTCTACTACAGCTTTTTGATCAAAATTGAGTTTTTACACTGCCCAGTATGCCTTATGTTATAGTTCCACCGGTAAATGACATGCCTTCCCATACAATAGTTGATATGGTGACATCCCGAGTGGCGTCTTGTATGCAGTCCGGTAAGCCCATAGAGCATCATCCAATCTAATTCACCAATCTTTCCGACTCGGATTCACCACTTTCTCCAATATCTTTTTGACTTCTCTATTCGATACCTCAGCTTGGCCACTGGTTTGAGGGTGATATGTTGTAGCTATCTTGTGGTTCACCCCATACTTGGCCAAAAGAGTAGTAAACGTTTATTGCAAAAGTGACTACCTTCGTCACTTATAATTACTCTTGGTGTGCCAAACCTCGTAAAAATGTTCTTTTGAAGGAATTTGAGGACCACCTTGGCATCGTTTGTTGGTAGAGCTGCAGCTTCAACCCACTTTGACACGTAGTCCACTGCGAGTAAAATGTATTGATTGTTCAAGGACGAGGGAAATGGTCCCATGAAATCGATACCCCATACGTCAAAAATTTCCACTTCCAGAATCGTTTGTAAGGGCATCTCATTACGTTTCGAAATGTTTCCCACCCTTTGACTCTATCGCATTGTTTGACAAACTGGTGGGCATCTTTGAATAATGTGGGCCAATAAAAACCACATTGCAGTACCTTCGCCGCTGTCCTCTCACTCCCATAATGCCCGCCATACACCGATGAGTGACACTCATATAGAATATTCTTCATTTCGCCATATGGGACGCACCGTCGAATCACCTTGTCGGCGCACTGCTTGAACAAATATGGATCATCCCACATGTACCATTTCACATCGTGAAGAAATTTCTTTTTTTGTTGCCTTGTGAGGTCAGGTGGTAGAATGTTGCTCACAACGAAATTTGCATAGTCGTCATACCATGGAATCTCCGCTGACATCCCAAACAGTTGCTCATCTTCTCCTTTCCCGTGGTTTTCCAACCTTGACAAGTGATCGGCTACTTGGTTCTTCGTCCCCTTCCTATCCTTTATTTCTAAATCGAATTCTTGCAGTAGGA
The DNA here is from genome assembly GCA_020205605.1 of Panax ginseng. Classification (NCBI taxonomy): domain Eukaryota; kingdom Viridiplantae; phylum Streptophyta; class Magnoliopsida; order Apiales; family Araliaceae; genus Panax; species Panax ginseng. The sequence goes on along the minus strand of CM035132.1, from coordinate 131,941,849 downwards.
GAATCCACCGGATAAGGCGTGGCTTGGCATCCTTTTTCGCTATCAAGTACCGAATCGCTGCATGGTCTGTATAGACTATCACATTAGTCCCGATCAAGTAAGCACGAAATTTGTCAAACGCATATACCACGGCAAGTAACTCCTTTTCTGTGGTTGTGTAGTTCATTTGAGTTTCTGTAAGTGTTTTTCTTGCGTAGTATATAGCGTGAAACACCTTGTCTCTCCGCTGACCCAAAACAGCCCCAACCACGAAGTCGTTTGCATCACACATAAGCTCGAATGGCATGCTCCAATCCGGTGCAACTATAACGGGGGTTGTAGTCAATTTCCTTTTTAATAAATCAAACGTTATCTTGCATTCTTTATCAAAGCTGAATGTTGCATCCTTCTCTAAAAGACTGCATAAGGGTTTCGCAATTTTAGAGAAATCCTTTATAAACCTCCTGTAGAACCCAGCGTGTCCCAAGAAACTCCTAATACCCTTCACTGAGGTCGGTGGAGGCAATTTTTCAATCGTTTCCAACTTTGCTTTATCGACTTCCAGCCCTTGAGCCGATACCTTATGGCCCAAAATTATGCCCTCTTCAACCATGAAGTGGCATTTCTCCCAATTTAGTACGAGATTCGTGTCCTTACATCTTTACAAAACCATGACCAGATTCTTCAAGCAATTATCAAAGTTGTCCCCATAAACTGAAAAGTCATCCATGAAGACCTCAACGTTTTTCTCCACCATGTCTGAAAAAAATTGTCATCACACACCTTTGGAAAGTTGCTAGTGCATTGCATAGCCCGAATGACATCCTCCTGAATGTAAATGTGTCATAAGGGCATCTAAATGTGGTCTTTTCTTGATCCTCCGAAGCGATGACTATTTGGTTGTAGCCCGAATACCCATCCAACAAACAGTAATACTGATGTCCTGCCAATCTATCTAACATTTGGTCAATAAAGGGCAGCGGAAAATGGTCTTTTCGGGTTGCCTTGTTCAATTTTCTGTAATCCAATCGCACCGAATATCACCAATTGTACGTTAAATGCCACAACCACTAATCTACACATAAAATAACATAAAACAAGTAAAAATGCACATGATCACAAGAATATAGCAACGAATAAGCATGAATTAGATATTAAATCGCGTATATAAAATACACTCATCAACTTGATTCTGCTTTCTGTGAAATTGATCAACTTAAGCATTGCTTGCATTCCTTATCTACACTTGGAGTAACCTTACACTCAACAAAAATACACACAATATTATACTCACAATATTGTAGTAAAGGAATTTTATATTTTTAGTGTAGTGATCATGTGTGTTTAATTCCTCAACTGGGCAACCTATTTATACTGAAAATTTAGTATTAACTAGCACACATGCTTTGACAAAATAACCAAATGAGCTATATAATAATGCTAGTAGTGGAATTTATGGTCCCACGGAGAAAAGCAAACCAACTTGTACACGTTTTAAAAATAATTGAGTTGTGGTCCAGACTACTTTAGAAAAATTAGAGTGTCGACAAGTCCTGGAAAATTTACTTTTGTAAACAGAAAATAATTGAAAAACATCTGCATATCATACTTATCTTCAATCAACACCTTTTATTCATCAATTATTTACACATTTTAAATCTTTTAATAATTATTCACAATTATTAACATAAACTCACAATACTTCCAACTGGTATAATTATATCATATCAAATAATATGAGTTACGATAAAATAACTAATGTGACAATTACTGAATGAAAGACTGAGTAAGAATCAATAATATGAATCAATGTACAATACTGTGTGCTACTGAGAAATACTGTGTACTACTGTGGAATCACGCGTATTACTATATTTTTATCACCGGATATTTCAACAGTTTAACGGTAAAAGCTTTACCATTATTTTTTTATTAAAAAGTTATTTCGCCGCTTTTATATCCCATACGATTTATTACATTAGGGGCCCACCAATGATGGGTTAATTAAGATAGTTCGCATTTAATATTCTCCAAAAAAAAGAATATTCCCCGACCAAACAAATATTTTATGACAAATTGGTTACTTCATATATTTTTTACATTTTTCTGATTATCCGATAATTTTTTGTAATTATTCCTATTCATAAAAACTATCATTTATTAAACTCAAAATAGAAATACTAACCGCAGATACTTTTATATGTTAAAAACATCATCAATATTAATCTTATATTATTATAATATTTTTCAGTAAATTTCAAAATTTTCCACCATTCATAGAATTTTCTATGAATTTTCTCTTTTTTTAAACTAACCATAATTAGCTTAAAAATATAATAAATACTTTTGTCACTCGATAATTTTTCAAAACTGCCCATAAATTATAAAATAATATTATAAGATTTTTCACCAAGTTTTATAATTTTTCATCATTCATAGAATTTTCTATGAATTTCTTTTATTTTCAAACTAACTATAAATAGTTTTAAAATATAATAAGTACTTCTTCTTTTCAATAATTAATCAAAAATTTACATAAATTCTAAGATAATATTATAAGCATTTTGTAAAAATATTTCAGCCAAAATAATTTTTTTGATAAATTAATTATAAATTTCAATATTCAGAAACTTCAATAACTCATAATAATTAGCACATTTATCAAAAAAATACGGATCTTATATCCTGTACATGTAAACTTTAATTCTTTACAACTTTATAGAAGAAAGTTTTTTCAAATTTCGCCTCTAACACAGAGAGAAATGCTCACCGAAAATTTTGCTATAATTTTTTTTTTGAATCAGTCACCTCTTAAAATTCATAAAAAATCATACGTTAACATTTAACGGTTCAAAATTTGTGGACAAATACTTAACTTATATATGTATAACATAAAATTACCACGATCCAACGGTCGAATTAAAAATTATAACTCACGCAATAGAGCTTAAAAACACTAATTTTTCGGACTATGAGTCTTTCGGACTAGTTTCACTCAATTAGTCACCACAAAAAATCCACAAAGAATTTTGGGTGATTCAAAATTTTCCGTTTAGCTTACTTCCATGGCTTTCTTTTGATATATGGCTCATCTCCTAACTCATTATACACAAAGAGTTATAGATTTTACAAAATCAAGTAGTAAACTAATTTTTCTGAAAATTTAGATTTTTCATTCTTCTTTTTTTATTTCTAGATTTCTCTCATTTGATTCATGTTTTTGCAAGTTTAGATCATCCCAACAAACACATACATAATCTCTGTACATATAGTCCATAAATCTAATAATAAATCAAAGATTTTAAAAATCATTACTACAAAAACAATAAATAGATAACGCGAAAAAAACGTTGTGGTTTCAGTCAGAAAAATGTCGTGGTTAAGGTTGTCATCTATTTGACACCCTTACACAACGTTTTTAAAACGTTGTAGTTAAGCACATTACTCAACGTTTTTTTAAAAAAAACGTTGTAGATTTGTTTTCCATAAATTAGTAGATGCTTAAAAACGTTGTAGAAGATATGATTCCACAACGTTTTCTGGATAAAAACGTTGTAGTTTAATATATCAGACAATGTTTTTAACTAATTTATACAATGTTTAAAAAATGTCATTTATTTATACAAATATACAACATTTTTAAAATGTTGTAGATAAAGAAAAAAAAGAAAAAAAATATTGTGGTTCACCTATATGCTAATGTCATGATATATAGCTAAAAGGTCTAAATTCTCATTTAAATTTAAAGCCAAAATATATCAACCATTCAAAATACATTCCAATAATACCATTCGTTTACAGTTTCAAATTACTACATCCACAAAATATATACCAAACTATCCATATATGCATCTCAAATTCACTTTTCAATATAAATTACTACTAAATTGAATTGTGAATTTGATTACATGCATCCACAAAATAAACCAAACTATCCATAAAATTAAGCTACTACCTAAGCATGTGCAAAAAAGCCTAGTTCTCCCAAAATACGTACATTCATCTAACATATTCACTGTTAACTCGAGGCTCTACATGTAGCCCACTCATCCCGTACTTCGTCAATTTGTTCTTGTGTGTACGTTAATCCACATGCTTTATCCCACTGAAATAAAAGAACAACAAATTTAGTAGACATGAAGATTGTTTGGCATGTTTGACTGACGTGGTACGGAAGCAGCAACAGGAAACATTGTAAGAGCATGTCACTTCACAAATGTATTCACGATTGGCAATAATCAATTGTGTGCTTCTTGGGAGAAATTAATTAAAGAGAAAAAATAAATATATAATTAGCCCATGTGAGTGTGAAAGGGAGCAACTTGAAAGTGATCAGGTGTATACATTAACAGATATTACTTGAAGTTACCTGACCAAAATGCCACAGCATGTCAGTTAAAGCATTATAAAAGGCAGATGTTGTTGAAGAGCTTGGATCCAAACTTTTTCTCTATGCCCCACTAGAAGTCCATGTGCCACACCATATACTTGATTATCAAATAATCGAAGTTCCTCCAATAACAACGAAGCTTCTTTAAATGAACTGTAACGGCTGCAACTAGAGGCAAAATAGAACAACTGAGATTACCCATTATTTAGTGAGAATTGTTAGACGCACATGCTAGCAACAAAGTTTCTGTATTAAAAACAGGCAAACAGAACGACAAAAGCAAAAGTTAAATGCCATTCTATAGATTAAAGAAAAATATTCAGTCAATTATTTTGACATTGAATCCCCATGACAACAATAGCTTATAACTGGAAAGTGCCTAAATTTTGACCATGTCTAGAAAGCCTGTCAAGATATGTTTCACGGTTTAGTGGGTGCCATTTAGGGAACAGATCCAATATCCAGGATATTACAAACCAGATCTCACAAATTACAGATAACAGCCACAATGGATAGGCATTTTTCACAGGATTTGTTATCCGGTAATGCAAGAATATACGAAGAACATATAGATCACAACAACATATTTATTTTTAATAATCATTTTCAAGGTTCAATCAGTAAGTTATCCTGAAGTGTCTATGTTCCTTTTACAGCCTAAAAGAGAATGAAAATGAGAGAATGCATGCATATATTAGTGAAATAGATGACAAAAATAGAAGAGAAAAGTTCTAGTAGTATTTAGAAATTTAAAACGCAAATGAGAGAGCTTTCCAGAACAGACCTTGTGGACTTCAGTTGGGAGCATCAATGGTTGAGGAAGCCACCATTGATTCAACCATGGATACATGATCGTGTACAAGGCCCGAAAAAACTTTCCCAATAGAAGAGCATGAGGAACAGCTAGCGATGCCTTTGGCATGTCGTATTCCAAACTTAGGAGTAGCGGGCGTAAAAATTCAAAAGTGTTTACTGGTGACCCTGTTAATTAAAGATCAATCATTCAACAACAGTATGACAAGGTAGAGCTCAGTAAGCAATAGGATTTTAATGAGATAACTTGCTCTATTTTATCCATTCTACTTATGTGTAGTTACCGGCGAACAGAAGTCAAAGTATATAAAGTTAAACTTCTGCTCAAATAATAAAAATAAGAATGAGCATCATAATAATTTTACCATCTGATATGAGGTATGGTTGACCAACAGCAACTGGCTGACTTCTTTTTCCTGAAATGTCATCCAAAAGTCCCATACTCGCCATTATGAGGGCCAGTACCAGGTTATCTTTTTCAAAATGACCTGTTAGAGCCAAACCCAAATCTTAGTAGCACAACAGAGTTTTATTTTTTCAAAATAAGCAACTTCCACAACAGAAAAATTGATAAAAAGAATAAAAATAAAAGGTCCAACACTAGTGACAGTTCCAGTAATATGGTCAAATTTTCTACATATCATTACAAGTCTAGAAAATAATATGACAGAGAAGAAAGAGGTGTCTCCTTGATCAATGTGAGAAACTAGTGTGCTAGGAGAGATCTTCTGCTCAAATATACAGTAAAGGTCTTAGCATCTGTGAAAAATTTCCAATTTCCCCACTGATAATGGTTCAATACTGCTTTATTGACACGAGGAACACAAATCAAATCTCCAGGCAGCAGCAATAGAATACAAAACTTATTACTTCAATTAGTAGACCAATTAAATAATCAAGGGTCACTTGCAAGATAATACCAATCAAAATCTAATGAGCTTTTTTTCAGGAAACAAAAAGTAACAACCATCCTTCAAAGTTGGAATAGTATATAAAAGATTTGAAATCATTATAAAAGAAAAAGTTAAAATATAAAACAATCAATTAACACAACACCATTCCAAAGCTAATACATATAGTTCTCTCTAGCAAGTAGCAAGACTCGAAAATTGAAGATATCAAACATTTTTATGTTTCCAGGACACAAGTAAATTATAATTGAGGACTCAATTTTACTTTTCAATCTCATTAAATAGTATTTGTCTCATGCAAATTTAAGGTAATCTCAGTCCAGACTCCATATTTGGGTTTTATGACGGGTCTTCTTGGACAACTAAATATGCTTTCTACAAAACCAGAAGATTTAAATTGAATAAATAGACCAATATTACAATATTCACTAGATGTCTATTTAAAACTATCAGTAAATTGCCCAAACATTATCAACCAATAATCTTACGAAAAATCACCCGAAAAACAATTTTAGCTTTATAGAGAGATGGTCTCTTCCTAGACTTATCATATTGCTTACATTATCTAAAGAATTAATAAAAACATTAACACGGCCGATTTTTTATCTCACCTCAAGCAACCTTCAAAAAAGAGTGCACTTTTGTTGCTTTTCTTTCTTAACTGCGGATTAAGAATTACCTACATTCAAAGAGAAAGATATCTTATGGAGGAAACTTATGTTAATTTAAATTAAATATTTCCGATTTGATGTTCACATACTAAGAGATCAAAAGGGCGCCTATCATGTTCTTCAATCTCTTCCCTTGGAGCATAACCAATATATAATTTAGTGTCTTCCAAAACAATTATCTGTCATAAATGGAAAGGGCAAAGATACATTCATATAGCATAAAGCTTGCTTCACCCTATCTGATAAAAAGTTATAAAAAAAAATTCAGCACTGAAATATCAATCCTCAATAGTTCATAAAACTAATTTAAAAATGTTAACTACATTTTATCAACAAATAATTAAAATTTTTAACACATTTAAATGTTTCCAACTTCGAATACGTTATTAATATATACTTGCCACCAATTTTTTTGTAACCTATTTTCCAATTTTTCTTTCAATTTCTCTTCAGTAATAAATCTGTATATATTTTTCTTTGAAAAAGCTAACCTTTAGAGGAAAAGAATGAAAATAACAGCAATCAGTTTTACCTTAATGACAATATCGGCTGAAATCCATAGTAAAAGTCCGCCACCGCTGCGTGATTTCCAAATCACGATCGAGCTCCCGGGCACGGTAGGCGGCAGAATCGGCAACGGCGGATAGCCGACGAGAGACAGAGTATCGACGGTCGAATAGATGACACCACTTGTGAAGAAGTCCAATGGGTGAAAACCCATATACCAAATTTAATACTGCTAACTATGAGGGGAAGTAAGTAAAGAATAAGAATAATAGGTGGTACTACCAACAAAAATAAAAAGGAGAGACAGAAACAGAGAAATAAATTCCAGAGATGAGAGACAGGAATCAGATGTTATCCTCAAAGCATGACCCATAACAAACCTGCCGTTGGACAGAAGATAGAGATCTAGAAGTAGCTGAGAGTTGTGATACAGAAGATTCAGATATATGGGTCAGGCGGGTTTTGTGGTGTGAACCCTACATTTATCAGAGACGCTCATAAAAGCCCTAGATTTATCCAAATTTCTCAAACCAAAACCTCGAATTCCAAGCTTGAAACCCATGAAACAAACCAAATTAAAGCGAAGCTTCAAAAATGGCGAGATTTTGAGGAGAAATGGAAGGGAAGAGGAGAGAGAAACTCATCTGCATAAAACAAACATCGTAGAACGAGAAAGTACAGAGATAAGCTCCTTATTTTAATTTCGAAATTTAGCTTCTGTGTTTTTTTTTTTCTCCGTGTTTTTTAGATTTTAGATAGCCAACGTTTTTTAAAAAAAACGTTATCAAGTTAAAATCGGAAAAATGTCCTTTAAAATAGATAACGTTTTTACATATACATCTACAACGTTTTTAAACGTTGTGAAAAAAAATACTACAACGTTTTTATAAAAAACGTTATAATTTAAGCGTTGTCTATTTAATACTTTATAGTAGTGAATACCTTTTTTAATTTCATCTCCTTCTTCCTCCTCTTCCTCCTCTTTCTTCTTCTTTTTTTTTTCTCTTTTTTTTCTTTGTCTCTTTCTCTTTCTCTTTCTCTTTCTATTCTCTATCCTCCACTAACAATGAGCCCCCGTGAATGGAAAGGGGTGTGAGCATACTCAATATATCTCTTTTACTCCTCTCTTCCCTTTTCTTCATTTTTTTCCTTTTTTTCTTCCTTTATTTTTCTTTCTTTCCCCCACATGTTCTTCCCTCAATTCCCTATCCCACAATTCTCTCATATTTCAGTCGCCCACATGGGCAACTCTTAAAAAAATTATTTCCTTCCCTTTTTATTTGCTCATTTATCCGATTAATTGTTCATTTGACCATTTATCAATTTAATATTTTATAATTTTAGAATAATAATCATAAATTAAATTAGTCTTTTATTTCATAAAAGTCGGAGTCTTATAATCTTTTTCCCTATTTTGAAGTTTTAGCTTCCGGGAACTCCGTTGTAACTCAAATTTGATCGAGCTGGAGGGGGTGGGACCCACCGTGGGTGGTCGCAGGTAGACCCACGACTACTGTAATACCCGAGAATTTTCATGTCTTATTAAATGAATATATTAATGAAAATACATATTTATTTGAATGAAAATGATTTCGTGTTAGGAGACGAGTTAACTCAATTATATTAAAGTGATTAATGTGGAGTTAAAATAAACTCGTTGAAATGCCTTGTGTGGCACCGTGATGAGAAATAGTAGTGATTATATTAATTAACAAAAGAATTGTTAAGGCAAACCATTAATTGATAGTTATTAAAGAATATTGATTAATTGCATATAATTATGTGATTCCATGTAAGGAATACACTTTTAAACTAGTAATATCACCAATATGACAGTTAATTCATGTTGTGTAAAAATATTGTGGAGATGGATGTTAAAACTGGCTTGAAGCTAAACCTCATTTGGCATCTTTGCAGGTGCACGCAGATTACGCCTCCCAAGAAGTACAAATCTGGCTTGCAATTGGCTAGTGATTAGTTGAAGATAATTAATTTTCTACTTTAGAAATAAAATGGAACACTTTTGTTATATGTCTGACATTAATAAATCATTGGATAAAAGTACATTATGAAGTACGAAGTAGTACAGTGAAATCATATGCAATTGCAATAAATAAATAACTAATTATCTGTGTATCGTAGAAACTGAGAAAGGAATTAAATGTTTAAATAAACATTAATATTAAATAAGGTTATAATATGGTTACGTGAGTAGTAGAAATAATTATGGAACTACCTGGACAATAATACCAAGCTACGTTATTTTATTACATGTACTTAATGTACATGGATTATATGATGTGAGTATATAACTAATTCCTAATATTTCTAATATAGTAACACTTGGACATTAAAACCCATTTTTGGGTAATAAAGTAACTAAATTAGACTTAGATAACTTATTGTTGAGATTTTTGCTCTTGGCCCAAATTGAGTGACACAATCGTACATAAACAGTGGTCTAAAAGCTAAGTTACGTAACTTCGAAGCTGCTAAACATAGGTGATCATGGCTAGCAAGATGGTTGGTATTGGCTTGTTAACCAACTCCTTAATAACCTTTGTTCCCTTCCATTATACCATGGACTCCAACATTGTGTAATGCAAATGTCCAGTCCAAATTTCCTTTATAAATAGAAGCTAGATTTTTAGTTTTGTTATTTGTAATTTTCTGAGTTTGAGAGTTTTAAGTTACTGAGCAATTGTAGAAGTATACTCAGTGAGTAAGAAGTCCAATTCAAGCTTAAGAAGGTATAAGTTCTAATTATGTTATTGAATTGGGTCTTGTTTAATTCTTTAAATTCCTTAAATTTCTATGTCAATCAAGATGAATTAACATGTTATAATGTGTTTAGAAAGTATATTTACATGTATGGACTCTTTAATCATGGTTTAGAACAAGTTTAAATGGATAGGAATCAAGTTGGTTTTTTACTCAAGAAAATGTAGCCTGGCATTATCGCTTTCTCGATCTCGACATGGCGCAATTGCGCTACTGTTAGTTATATTAAGGTGCACACACAACCGCACTGCCTTTAATTAGTTTATGATTTTTATTATGCTACATGTTGTGAACTTGGTATTATAACTTTAATATATACCTGAAAAAGAAGTATAACATGAGATTTAAAGTCTTCTTATATGGTAAGAAGGAATCAACATGATTTAGTGAGGAGGTTATGACAACACTTAAAATGTTGAACATAAACTTTGATTGAATTTATGTGTTATAAGTTCTGAACTTATTATCTTATACACAAGCTGGATTTCAGATGTACATAAACATGATATGGTGTTCACAGTGTCTTTGTCATAATCAAACTTGTTAGACCTTGTGTTTGAGAAGTTTCAAGAAAAAGCTTGATATGCTAGAGTTAAAATATATGAACGCTACATGATGAAGGTTATGATATTGGAAAGATGTTAATATGATTTAGTTATATAATAAGAATTTAAAGTTACCTTGTATGTGATTAATTGCATTGTTCGAATTTAAAATAATTTCAAAAGCAAACTTGGATATGTTTTCAAGCCATGTGCATTTAGCATAAGTGGTTAAGTTTTAAGAATCTAAAATAACATGTCTACATTCAATATATATCTAATCATAACTATTATGTGTTTGATATAACAGTAGTAACCAAGCATGAATGTAGGTATGTTTTTAAAGCAATATCAATGCTAGCTTTGAATAAATGATATGAACACTATGAGCATGTTTATTAACAGAACGTGTGACCTCATTATGAAGACATATGGCTAAGTTATAAAGTAGGGTCGTTACATGATCTTGTAAGCTTTAATTCTTTGTATAGTCATGAACTAAGAATTTGTAAAAGTGAACTCAAGAATGGTCATATGCCTATATGAGAACCTCTAGAAGTTATGTATGTTAAATATAAGTGTAGTGGTATGTTAGAATGGGACTGAAATCAGGAGAGTAGTAGCTCAACCCTTGTGCGGTTGGGGGGCAGTAGTGATTTGCGCCATCCCTAAGCCTCAGGCAGTATGCATCACGCAAATCCCAGAATCGAAGTTAGATAATTTGACAATCTGATCTTTGGACAGTTAACTTATATGATGCCTATTTTGCTAGAAATGGTTTAAACCCTACTAATACATGTGTATGTGTGATGATTAAGTAATAAGATAGTGTTTGCCCTATATAATGAAAGTCCATGAGTAAAAAGGGTCTTAATCTTCAGCATTGTAAATTTACTTATAAAGTAACTAGGTACTTAATTTTGTGATAAACATATTAGCTAATTTGGTACCGTATGTATACTTGAATCATAACAAGCTTAAAGAACGAATGTGTTAGCTAATGGGCGTCTTGTACTTATAATACACTATAAATAGGATTCAAAAGTGTCGATTTATTAACGTGGATAAACTATGCTTAAGGCAATTATCCTAAACTCTTACATTACTTTATTCAACGAATACCGTAAACAAGTATCTAAACCTTATCTCTTTGAATGCAAGTTATCTTACTTACTCGTTCAGTTGAGCTAGTATGTTTAAACTCTTGTGAAAACTATTATTCATGTTGAACTTGGTATTTTTCTTGAATATTGTGAAAGGGTCTATGCCATTGATTCGGCAAGACTATATGCATGTTTATAAAATTGTCCAAATCAATTGACTGGTGCGGAAATATTGAAAACTGAGTTGAACAACCCTTATGGCAAGGGGAGTGTATGTTGTTGTAAACCCTAACACATGAGTAGATATTACTGTAAAGTTATGCATAACATAGAGTATTGTAGACTGAACATCCATCGTACTTAATTCTTTTGGGTTATCAATTTAATATTGATAATTCTAGTAGATGTTCAATAGTCCTTAGTGACTGCTCAGTATAAATTGTTTTATCTAGTTGGATACGTTAATAGCCTTTGAGTTCATATATACCTGTTGATCTATATTGAATTGTCATTTCATATCCCGAAGATTTGATTTGAGGATTGTTGATAATCCTTGTTCATAATATTGCTCTAAGACTCTGAGACTATAACTTAATATATCTAACTCGTGATTTAATACTCATCACCCTTGTTGTATATTACTTGCTGAGAAATTTGTGCTCATTCTTGCTTATTTAAAACCTTTCAGTTAAGGTAGAACATACAAGTGTCTCTGGGAAAGACAAGGGCAAGGGCAAGGCTACCGACTAGTTTGTTCCTTTATAGATTCAAATTATTATGTTGTATTAAGACTGTTTTCAGACTATATTTAAGCTTAAGTAGGATTATGTAATAAGTCTTTATTTGATATTATTATGTAATATATTAAGTACTGTAGGTTGCAAGACTTGGGGGAATAATTATAATAAAACATTGTATATTATTCTAAATTAGATCTTCAGCTGTGAATGTGTGATTTTAGTTATTATTGTATTACCATGTGCACGCGACGAAGCAAATTCGAGTGACCAAGTGGCGGTCCGAATTTGGGGGTGTCACAACTATCGTAATTTAACTTCCGACTACCGCAAGTTAACCCGTGGCTCCCATCGGGTATATTTACTCCCCACGTTCCTTTCATAAGTTATTTTTTAACTTGAACTATACTAAAAAAATCCAAAATTTCTTCTTTAGATCTACTGAGTGTGGGCTGCTTTTTGAAAAATTTGTCATCGTATAAATGTTCTGCATTGTTCTCACCCTTTTTGGGGTGATTTGGATATTTTGTTTAGGATATGGATCTAGGTAGATCGAGTAGCTCTCGCATGATCTCTGCAGGTGTGAGGAGGAGAGCCCCTGATGTTCTTCAAACGTGTCTAGCTTAACAGCCTCTCCGGTTGACTGAGTCGATGCTCGGTCCTTCTACTTCTTTTCCTTTTAGGGAGCTTCACGCTATCAGCATGACAATTCCAGATCTTCTGGATGATTTAAGTCGTCATCCATCGATCTACCTTCCTGCGAACGTGGTAACATAGATTTTCATTTTTTTTTCTTATTTTCCCATTTTTGGGGCAAAGGTTTTGATTTTGATCTTGAACTTGATCCAGGTTCCCGACTTTACTCAACCCAGGGGAAACTGGCTTTGCATTAACTCCTTGTACCAGACCCTTCATTTGGAGTACCAGACCATTGTCTATTCTTGGGGTTTTAAGGACTTCTTTTCCATTCATCCCCGTCGTTGCCTGTGGGTTTATCTGAGAACTTTATCCTAGTGATGGTTCCACCAGACTCAGTCTCTCCATTTGTTGGATTGTGAGGTGATGTTGACATCGATCGACTGGCGGTTCATCACGTGTTTGGAGTTTACAGGGGAGTCAATGCCTCTGGTGACTGACATTTCACCGGTTGCCGTTAGATCCCTTTTGAGATTTCCTGCCACAGCCCTCAAGGGTCGGACCTTCCGCTCTTGTCCCTTGAGTGTGGATGCCAACAATGGGGCTTTGACTAAGCCTTTACCTGATGATCAGAGGGATAGAGATTAAATTCTTCGATGGCTGTTCTTGATCATCATCGGGGGTTGTTTCCTAGCGGACAACTCCTCGACGGTCTCTTTTTCTTTGGTCAGCGTCACTCATGATGTGGACTACATCAAAGACAATGAATAAGGCTCATTCACCTTTGCCTATTTCCTTAGAGGGATGCGCCTGTGCTCAGAGAGCGTGATAGAGGCTTGGCTAGGATTTTACACATTTTTGCTGATGAGTGGTTTCTCTTTATCTTTTAACTTCCCTTGCTTAGGTTATCAACCGTAATGATTAAGGATATTTGATATATATATTTACAGTTTTGGGCATATGAGAGGCTCCCTTGCCTTCGCCCAGTTACTACATTAGGTCTGGAGACCTATCCATTGGGATGGCGCTGGCATCACTCCACTTTGGCAGAGGTTCCCGTAGCAGAGGGGTTTACCCACTGTCGTTTATAGTTGGAGTTGTTGACTGCTGATGTGATCACGTGGGTTCCCTATTGCGAGGATTATCTGACAGTAGGCTTTGAGGGTGGCTATCCGATCGGGGTAAAATATGTATTATCCACTCGTCGAATCCCTCTCTTGACTGATGGAGGTTGGGAGCTCTACTTCGGAGGGCGTCCTATTAGCAGCATCACATGGGAGATTAATATTCCATTCTTTCCTCCTGCTAGATGACACTAGTCTTTATCTCAGCCAGTCACTGAGATTCCCATGATGGGTTTGTATAGATTTACTTTATCAGAGGGTCCTTACACTCAAGATGGTTTCCATCACTGGTGGACTCCTTGCACTATTAGAGCTTTGACCCTTGCCACTCAGTTCATGGGGGACATGGTTCCTGGTTCTATGATGATGACAGAATGAATCGTCTGTGTTGGAGAACCCATTCATTTGGAGCAGATTGATAGATTAACCCAGAGGTTGGTGTAATACCCCCAGATTCGGGTCCCAAATCATCACGAATCTAGTGTACTATTTCTATGTCTATTACGAAAGATATAAACATAAACTGTTTATACATTAAACATTACACACTATCCCCAAGGTCGAGAACCTTCACATAATATCTAAATCAATATCCTATCAAACATACAAAGTTATTATCATACAATACTGTTACAAATTTAGCTGCACGTATAATCCAAAGCTGACTTGTCTTTGACTTTTCCTTTATCCGACGTATTCTTCCTAATATGCAATGTTTATCATGATATAGCAAGGGTGAGCAACAATTTTGCCCAGCAAGTATAAGTTCAATTAAGGATATATCATGATTGAAAGAATTGAACAATAAGCTAGCTAACTTTCTACAATATATACATTGTGAAAGATTGTATAAATAAATTTTCATAGCTGAACGAATAATGAACATGAATAAATCAATTGGACCAAATGGTAATGAAGGTGATCAACCTTTCATACCTGATGAATACATGCAATGTGCATAAAGTGTGAATCAATAATTAATAGACATGGTATAATCAGTAATGATTAACCCCAAGCATATTTCAAAAATATCAACTCGAGATTGAGTTAGAGAACTTGCATGTACCATTGATTACTGTTACACAACCTATATCGCTTTGTCTGAAGACCTAATATAGGTAATACCGATCTCCAAATATTAGAATAATATCATCATAGTATAGTACTGTTAAATACAGTTATAATATAACCTAACAAATTACCACATAATCCCATCAGTCTATAAAATACCTAAAATTCGGTATCAAGTCAAACTATTTCAGTTTGAGTTGAATTCGGTACAATTTTTGACATCCCAACGGTCTAGTCGGATAATTCATGAGTCTAATTTCCATAAAACTTTGCCTAAATGCTTTACATTTACCTTAGATAATTTCATTTTTAGTCAAAATAATTTTCAGTGACTTATTATAATTTTCAGATAATTATTATCATTTATCATGATTTTTCAATCCTTAATATCATATTAATATGAATTAAATACTACTTAATTCCATTATCATTAATACTTATTTCATATCAAATATTAATGAAATACATGTAATAATATTATAATATATTTATAATAGTTCAAAGTATTTTAAATCATATTTATATGATTTTTAAACGATTAAATCTATTATCCGATAATTGCCATTAATATTAAAATATTAGTGTTTTCATGAAAAATATCAAAAGTTATATTTTATAACTTAAAATATTTTTCTAACCCTTAAATTATTTTTATATGATTTTTAAAACATTAATTACGATTTTCCATAATTTATTTAATATATTTATTAAATAAATCCATTATTATTAATATTAATTTATTAATGAAATTCATCACAAAATAATAAAAGTCATTAAAAATAACTTAAAATATTTCCTTACACTTTAATATAATTTTAAATTATTTTTAAAGTATTAAAATCATTTTTAAAGAATTTATTTAATATAACAATTAAATAAATTAACTATTATTAATATTTAAAAATATTAAAATATTAATGAAATATATTCCAAATTATTAAAAACCCATTTTTAGGCTTTAAAATAAATTTTACAAATTTATTATGAATTTCTAATATTTATTTTCTATTTATTCTATAATTTTCGTTTAAAGTTGGGGTCCTCCAGAGAAACACTCGTAGACGGTAATCTACAAGTCCGATTTGGGCCCACTTGGTATCGTTAGAACCGTAACTTCCCGAGATACGTTTTAAGCTCAAGAAACGGTCCATTTGGCCCATTATAGCACCCTGAAAATAGGTCACTACCGACTAACCATTACATGCCTTGTAAACATTTTCAATTTTGGAGTCTTTTATAGAAACGCTTGTATTACGAGATCCACAACTCCGATTGAGGCCCAATCATGCTCGTTGGATCCGTATCTTCTTGAAATATAGTTATCAAACACGAAATTCCAATCTGTCTATGTCTAGGAAATCAGGCCCAAAGTGACTGATCAGCAAGGTTTTCTTCAACAGTTGTTTCATTTTTTAGATTTGGGGTCCTTAACGGAAACGCTTATAAAACAAAATCTACAAATCATATTTAGGTCTTATAGGTATCGTTGGATTCGTACTTTCTCGAAATACAGTTTCCATGTATCAAACATCTATTTTGGTTCTGTTTTGGTCCCAGCAAAATGAATGAAGTGATCGATCAAGAGCTTGTGTTCAATGATTAAGGTAGTTTGGGATTTAATTCATAACTTGCTCATTTCTTAAAATATTTGAGTGATTCCAAAGGGGTTTTTCCCTTAACTCATGTATCTAGCATGCTAACATGTTTTAAACCATTAATCACATGAACCCAAAGAATCTAACATAAAAATATATATATAGCATACAAAGGAAAGCTTTTTCTTAAACCTTTTGGTACAAAACTTGATTTTCTCACTTTGGATCTAACTTTTGATTTCACAAATACTTTGATACACATATAAAATACCAATACTCATGTAAATCATGAGTTTTTAATGATCTAAAACAAAAGTTTCTTGGTTCATAAAGATCTAAAAAAAGAGAGCACATAAATTGAAAATTTTCAATTTCTTACCTTTTGTCTTCTTGCAAGCCTTCTTGATCCTTCAAAGTAGCTTATGATTTTAAGTTGTATGAAGATCCAAGACCCCTCCTAAACTCCCTATAACTACCGAAATCTACAGCCCCCTTTCTCTCTCTATTATTCTTAGTTTAGACTTAGGTTTAGAAAACTAACATAACTTAGTGTATATACAATATACATATAACACATAATTATAGAATATGTAACTCCCAATATAATTACATATACTAATTATCAATTTAATATATAAGTTACAAGAATTAGAATTTTAAAATCCCTAAGGCTTGTTTTGCAAAACCATATTATTTTAAAATTTAGGTTTTAATAGTTAAGGTCTTGTTTGGGTAAAACGGGTTTAAAACAAAAGTAATGCCTTGTTTGGAAAAACGGTTTTAAAAACTCTTTTAACTCTTTTAATAGATCCTTTCACATATTCTTAATGTTATCCTTTAACTAATTAAATCTTAACATTAATTTAATTAATTAAAAGTTTAACATCAATTAATCACATAAAATTGTTATATTATAATTACTCACTAATTATAACTTCATGTAACAATTACCACATCACTACATTATCTGAATTAAATTAGAACTATAACATAAAATCATTACATATTAATTAAATATTAAATAATCATTTAATTAATATAATACACTTAATTACATTACTCCATATTAATCACATAATCTCAATAAATAATTCAATTAAAATATTTATTTACTTCAATAAATATTAAATTAACATTTAAATTCTCTTCACACCAATTCACATATTTCATAATATATAGCACATATATACATACTCGTACTTAAACATCTTAAAATAAGAATTTTATTTATTAAATTCTCATTTATTAATTTTAAAAAAATCTGGGATGTCACATCATTCCCTCCTTATAAGGATTCCGTCCTCGGAATCAGCGAAACATCCCTTACTCGGTTTTCGCAAAATCTATTTCACAATTATCGTTGAATAACTTCAACACGCTAACTTAGCAAAAGGTTTTACATATATATATATATACTTCATTCATTTCTTCAACAACTTTTAGGTTTTATTACATAACCTTGAATTAAACACAGTCATATATGAAATATTATGTATTCTTTAACCCATTCATTTTCTTTTCTAAGGATCGTTATCATAAATACTCGGGATATTACAGTTGGACCAGGCGCACTTTTTCATCCTTCATTTGGGTAGAGATCCGTCAGAGGCAGATTCCCTTGATCCATCCAGCTCTGGTGTTGGCCCCTCAGGTGGCCCATATTTTGATAGTTTCGTTGGAGCAAATCCCCCTTTGTACCGACTTGATATTCCATCTGACAGAGATACAGTGACTCAGGAGGAGTTACAACAGGTTGATCGATGGGACGCACTACTATAAAACAGTAAATAGATAATGCAGAAAGAACGTTGTGGTTTCAATCAAAAAAATGTCATGGTTAAGGGTGTCATTTATGACACCCTTACACAACGTTTTTAAAACGTTGTAGTTACACATTATACAACGTTTTTAAGAAAAAAAACGTTGTAGATTTATTTTTCATAAATTAGTAGATGCTTGAAAACGTTGTAGAAGGTATGATTCCACAATGTTTTCTGGCTAAAAATGTTTGTAATTTAATATATGAGACAACGTTTAAACACATTTACACAACGTTTATAATGTGTCGTCTATTTAGAAAGTGTCATTTATATATACAAATATACAACATTTTTAAAATATTGTAAATAAAAAAAAGAAAAAAAATTGTGATTCGCCTATATTACCAATGCACCTGCAATATGCTTAAAGCCATGATATATAGCTAAAAGGTCTAAATTCTCATTTAAATTTAAAGCCAAAATATATCAACCATTCAAAATACATCCCAATAATACTATTTGTTTACCGTTTCAAATTACTACATCCACAAAATATTACAACATCAATAGTGTATAGTATTATATACAGACAATATTGAGTGTTTTAGCAACATCATGTTGATAACTTGTAAAATAAAAAAAATACACATGAAAGGAATCCTCAAAATTAAATGCACTAGCACCTACAGTAAATATGTTCTCAAGCAGCTCATTGAAGCGTGGATGACTCTAGAGAATAACACATTCTAGAGCACAACCTTTAGCAATGCACTCACTAGCATTCATTGTCCGCCTAGACTCCTTACCAAACTCAGTGCATTATACATCATGATAGTTCAGTGCAACGTCCATCCATTTTCCACCATACCTTGTCGATGCCACCACGAGACGTAACCTGCACAAACAGGAGATGTATACCTAATAAAAGAATCATCAACAGCCACCAAATACTTATTGAGGGTCAAACAAATGAAAACCTGCTGTGTGAGATAATATGCGATCAACAATGAGAGTTATTCCACTCTGCAACTTAGTTTCCATAAATGATCTACAAACAAATGTACAGGATATGGTTAAACAAATAAAATGAATTTATCTGCACCTGATAGATATCATTATTTTCAGGCCAATTTAATTAGCAGCCAAAGTGCTAGAAGTCTGAAATGATGTAGAAGTCAAAAACTAAGCTATAAATGGAGACTATACAAATGATATTATAAAGTTATTTTATTACAGTAAAAAGTCAATTAATCAAATGATTTGTCATCTCAGAATATTATATGTCTTCTGCAAGAAAATAATATGTAAACGAGGGAGATAAAAGAGCCACTCTTTACAAAGCACTAATTATCTTGCATTCAGTTCCAAGAGTTTCATAAGCAGGCTAGAAGTATGAATCACATGTTATCTTGACACCCATGAATCTTAATACAGATTATGTAGAACACATAACTAAACTAACCAACTGCTGGTCTATAAAAATGAAAATTGCATGTTACACTGAACTATCGTCTCTGTATGCAGTTCGAACAAATTGTGGCATATCATGATGCAATACAATAACAAAACATACATCTTTCTCCCAGCGGTTTGCATTAAAGAGTAGATGTATTGCATGATCATCCAGCTGTGACTTATTGGTCAGATACGACGAAATCATCTGCCCAACAACAGTATTTCACTGCACCGCAACACGCACAACAGGTGACACGGAAAACTTCATAACTTTAATTGGATGGGCATCAACTTCTTTCTCATTCGTCAAAGTAGCATTTTTAGTGACGAACTGATCCAAGCCAACCAAGGCAACTATATTTCCACACGGTACATCCTGAACTGTTTCTTGCTTCTTCCCCATCCAGATAACTGTTCTCTGGACACTCCATTCTGAACTTGTCTGTTCCCAAAGCTAAACTCAATCCGACCAAATTCATCATACTCTAATTAAGATTAAGATAAATCAGTTCACGAATCATACCACCTTAACAACAAGACTTATGGACTCAGTTAAGACATCAGACGAACTGATTAATTTGGCTATATTTCACAATGTATCAATAATACAAAATAACACTACAAACTGATAGTAATTACAGAAACAGTATGCTACCTGCCAATATCAATACCAAAATCACCATGGATAGTGCCAGGGGCAGAATCTGCAGGGTTTGTCGCACTAATAATTTTCCGACCAGTCGTAACTACACTCTTACCCTCCCAAACCATTGCAACAACAGGACCAGAGCCAATATAGTCAACCAATCCACGTAAACAAGGTTTTGCGGAGAGGTCAGCATAGTGCTTCTCAGCAAAAGACTGATCCACAGTAATGAGCTTCAAACCTATTTCTAATTAACAATTCAATAGTTAAATCATCCCAGTAAGAAATCAAATCTACAAATGAAAATAATATACACATGCATATAAAGTCCAGAATCAAAGGGATAAGCAAAGATCTCAAGCATGACCTATTTACATACTAAATCTTAACATTTTTGCATGAAAGGTTCAGGACATGATAAACAATGGGTCTCATTCTTATCAGGCTCCAATAATTTACATTTTAAAACTTCTTAGAATAATACCAATATGAGGTATTAGATAATGCATATCATAAGATGATAGATTTACAGATAGATAGTACATAACATGAGAGATTTATAGATGTACATAACATGGATTGAAAATGAGTTACCTATTTACCATTGTGTGGGAATTTGTTGAAATGAAAACTTTAAGTGTTGTATTACTATCAAGGCAACGAGGGCAAACTTTGTCAATAACAAGAGAGTTCGACATGCATGCTAGAAATAATATTCAGGCACCTCTTTAAGAAATGTAGTTACTATTTTTCATTGTTTTTATTCTAAAAGGTAAGACATTATATAACAGTAGTAAAACTGCATCAATTATATATAGTAGTTCATGAATCATGAGTCCCAGCAAGTGCTACACAACACAATCATTCATTGACATCTTAAAAGATGCTTTTGTGTTAGGCCTTAGCTAGTGGATGAAACTTAAAAATTAGCTGAATCTCATATAATTTAAATTATACCTTGATAACATCTACTTGGTCCCATATGCTCATTATACCCTCTCGAGCAGCATCTTCTGATGGCCATAATGGCAATCTCAGATTTGGATCATAAAAGAGGATGCTTCCAGATTTTTTAGCTATAGTCATTGCAGCAAGCTGAGTAGACCTACATGGTTCTTCAATCAAACTAATTGAACCATAGTGAAAGATTGTAGCCTACTTTAGATATAGTTCAACTGAATTAACACTATTGCTAAGAGAAATAAATCAAGTGCTGCATAATTAATGAGAAAAAAGACAAGGAAAATAGACCTGCTTGATCAGATTTATATCTAGTTCTGATTCACGAAGAAGCATATCTGCACTAGGATTACAGAAAAACATAAATTCTCACTCACCATCAGACCTGAGTGTAATAAATGCCAGTGTTGTCCTTTCAGCTGGGTCAAATCGCATGCCAGATTGTTTACCTTGTTTTGTTTCAAAATGTCAGCTAACATATACCCGAATTCATCCTCACCCACGTGAGATACAATATTCAATTATTTACAGAGCTATTGCTGCAATCAAGTTAAAGGACAAAGCAATTAACAGAATAACAATGTATGACACCGAGAACCAATAACAGCTTCATACTGAAAAGTTAATGCGCCAGCACCAAGAATGCAATGACTTGAAATCATTTACAAACTTGTAGAAATAAAAGTTAGTCCAAAGCCTTTTCGAATCATAAAGTTAGTCCAATGCGCCAGCTTCATAGCCAACTTGTTTCTTAAAGCCTTTTCGAATCATAATGTTTCTGACCATTTCCACTTGGTCCATTCGACCAACCATTGCATATATATTAGAAAGCAAAACATACTGACCAGGAATTTCAGGTTCAGCAGCTAAAAGATGCTCAGCAACTTGTACACCAAGGGCCAAACTCTTGTGCATACGAAACCATATAATAATTTATTTAAAAATAAAAATGTTTAACACCGATCTTAATTCAAGAAAAGAAGACATTAAAAAAAAGATAGGGATGTTTATAATATAATCATAAAAATGATCTCATAATATACAAATATAAGCATTAGTCAAGTAATCATCACAAAACTAACACTAAGATAGTTAACCTATGCAATGTAAACATTAATCGTGACATTAATTTGTTTCGAATACCAATTACGAAACAGCTAACGAGAAATAGAAGCAAAATTAGAATTTAGAAATGAATTAAGAAAAGAATGGAATGATTTAATTACCCTGGTTGGCTTCTGGGGGTAGCCTTAAACAGAACAGAACAGAACCAAGTAGAGCCGTCCAATCCCCAATGCTCAAATTCTTCACCCATTCAATCCCCTCCTTCCTTTTCCGAGTCCCCTCACACTCAATAATCTCTCAAACCCCTAAACCCAACCATTCTTAGGGAGAGAAAAAATCCCCCCAAATCATGAAGAGAGACTACCCACAACCTAATCATAGCACCTTCTCCACAGACTGTGGTGGTGGCACCGGTGGTAGCTCCTCCGTCAACAATAGCGGCGTGTATTCAAATGGGAAATCTAAGATGTGGGAGGAAACTGAACAAGACGCCGGAGTTGACGAGCTTTTGGCTGTTTTGGGCTATAAAGTCCGGTCATCTGACATGGCGGATGTTGCCCAGAAACTCGAGCACCTCGAAGAAGTGATGGGCTAAGCTCAACAAGATGGTCTTTCTAATCTCGCTTGCGATACCGTTCACTACAACCTTTCCGATCTATCGTCTTAGCTCAAATCCATGATTTTTGAGCTCGACCCACAACCACCAGGAACGGATCCATTTCTCGCCCACGTCGACGACTTGAGATGGGTCAAACTTTGGCAGCAGAGATCGATAACTAGGTTTTTGGTTTTGTGAGCGAAAGAGAGCAGAGAAAGACATAGCGAAGAAAGACCTAACTCAACTCCGTGTTTTAATTTTAACTTTTCATTTAAGAGCTCCGTGTTTTTTACAAACATAACATTTTTTTAAAAAAATTACTCTTATAAATAGATAACGTTTTTTTAAATGTATCTACAATGTTTTGTTAAAAAACGTTTGTGAAAAAATATACTATAATATTTTTTATAAAAACGTCATCTTTTAAGTGTTGTCTTTTTATAATTTTGTACTAGTGACGATGTAGACATTATAGATTTCCTTGGATAGATTCCTCATTATTTCATTTGACAGACCTCTATAGATATTACGCGTTTTTGCCCTATTTTTCGTTATCTCTTTTAATAGGCCTTTGTTAGATATTGGGCGGCTATGCCCCATTGCTCGTTATCTCTTTTGATAGACCTTTGTTAGATATTGGGCTTGTGCCCCATTTCTGATTATCTCTTTTGATAGGCCTCTGTTAGATATTAGGCGGTTGTGGCCCACTTCCCTGTATTTTTTATTTTTAGTTATAGACAGAGATGATGTATTTAATTCTTAATAGATGATGATGTATTTAAGAATGTAGGGATAATGCTTTCTATTCCTTGCATTATATTGTCATTTATCATTATCATTTATTATGATTCATGCATTATGTCATGGATATGCATTCACATAGGTGAGTTCAACATTGACCCCTAAATGATCTTATGATAAGGCTCTACAGATGTCTTCATCTACCGTCAGTCAAATTGAGCACTTACCACCCACACTGATAGCCTCTTCTTTGAGATCATGGTATGGTAGTTTGCCTCCTACAGATTGGGTGACGGTTAATCAGTTGTTGAGACATTCTATGACTATCCCGTCCTTCCAAGTTTTGATGGGTTTTTTAGAGGGGATGTTATCCTGCTGGATTCCTGAGAGGCAAGTCTTCAGATACAGGAAATATGAGTTGACTCCTACATTGGAGGAGTATGAGCGTATTACGAGTTTGCCCTTAGATCAGCCTTGTGCTAGGATGGCTATTGGTGAGTTCAGATGGCAGTTCATGACACCAACTGGCTTACGACATAGTCATTGTGGATGAGATTTTTCTAGAGTATGTAGTGTCCTTAGATTTCTTAATTGATTAATTTGGATGTCAGACGACTATCTAGGGCATTTAGGAGAGTTCACCATTGCCGAGGGTGAGTGGCAGGTTGCTTGCATATATATTCTAATGATGTGTGTTGTGGCCTCTTTGTACATGCCACTATATATGAATGTTGGGTAAAATCTAATTACGCACAACACGTAATTATACGTGGTCAACAAGTAATATAATAGTAAGTAAAGTATCGTTCCCACAGAGAAATCAGTAAGAATTTTAACCTCACAATTATCAGTTTCTTATTAATCCTAATTTTATTAAACTATTAAAATTAACGATTAAAGTTATTAAAACTAAATTATTAAAAATGATATAATCACAAAACAATCTCAAATCTTAAAAACTGAAATTTCAAACAAATACTGGAGAATTAGCCTTACAACATCACCCTAAGCTTCACTCTGATTTTTACACCTTTAATCCAGTTTAATTCATTATCCTAGTTTATTAATCAAGAACACGAATGTAGCACTAGCCACCTCTCGATGTACTAATACTGTATTAACTCAAATCCACAATTTAGATAGAAACAAGTTAAACACTTTAATCGACTAACTCACTATATTTCTATGTGAATTATAATTAAAGAAGGTTTAAGCTTAAGTCCTTTATCTGATTACATGCGATGTCAAGCATATCCCTACCTTAACATTCATCAAGATTCTGTTCATTCACAAAATTCAAGAACACATGTTATATTAAATAAGTCTAGACTCGTACTTCCTCTCTCAAATTCATACAAGTCCACAAAGAACTGTTGATTAGGCAATTCATAAATTCAAGCTCAAATTAATATAGATAAACTAGATAATAACTTATTAAACTAAAAATCAAAGTTACATAATCATCATTTCGCTTAAAGATCCGTCATAAGCCTAAAAAGTAAATTAATTCATCATCAACGAAATAATAACTGAATAAATTAAATATATCATCTTGGCAATTACAAATATAAAACCAAGCGAAGAATAAATCAGAACACCCTTCACATTAGCCTTAATCCGCAATCGATATGAAAGTCCTTTAAAATCTTCACTCCAATGCTTGATATGAAAATCTGTCGTTAATCTCTGTTAGTCGCCTTCTATCCTATTTGATCTTGTTCTAAGTGTTAATATATCTTTACACACGTAATCTCAGCTCACTTCCATGCCATCTAGAGTCCCAAAGCCATGCAAATACTCTAACTCAAGTCCCAGCAGTGTTGGAATTAAATTAGACAATCGGTTTCGGGGGACTCTTACGGCGGTATACACTTGTAAAATGCCCTTGGGTGGGCTAGGCTACTGATCTCTGAGTTGAAGACCCCCCGCCCCGGTGGGGGTGTAAGGATAAAATAGGTTGCCCCGGTGGGCTATGCTTCTGACTTCTTACTTTGGTTAAACTCCAAACTTGCTACAATATTGCTCTAAATGCCTCCTTTCTTTATCACTTGCCACACCAACCACCCTACACAAAAAATAACAATAAACAAGTAAAACCATACATAAAATCAAGTATTTAATAATGAATAAGCATGAATTAGAAACCGATTCGTGGATATAAAATCCACTTATCAAAATCCCCCAAACTTAAACCGTGCTAGTCCTCGAGCACAAAACAAAATACAATGCTATACAATGCAATGCAATGATATGTAAGGCATCTTAACTACATGTCTTTGAATCCAACAGTATCATAGAATCAAAATTATTTCACTGGCCTAAGGGAAATCAAACAAACACTACAACTCTTAATTACCAAAAAGAATCAATAATTCCTTATTAGTCCTTGAATCTTACCATTATCACTGGTATAGTGTGTGTTTGTGTGTCGAACATCCGTGCTGTGAAGCCCCCAAATCCGGGTCTCTTCCAACCCGATAGATGGTGTTACACGGTACTATTATTCATACATACATTCAATTGAAATGCCTCAAAAGAATGAATAAGTCTTCTATATATTAAAATAATATTTACATTCCCCAAGTTCTTTATAACCCTTTCACTTGTTCTTGTCATAATATCAAATATATTACAATCATTCAACCTATACTATTACAAAAGTATTATACGGGTTCGTCTTCGCCTTGCCCTTATCCTTGCCGGAGCCTTCGGTCCGTTCGATCTTAGCTGTGTTCATATGGTTCAAGCAAGAGTGAGCATGACTAGCTCAACAAGTACTACAATTCTAATAAACAATATGCTTAAAATATAGAACTCGTATATCTTCAATAACTGAACAATAGTTACGAAGCACTATCGATAATTCAAAATAACACTTCTTTTCATTCAAAACGTTTTACAACAACAATATTCAGTAAAACATCAGTTCCGGTCCAAGACCTTGAGCATTTCATAAGTTCTTTTGAAAAAGACGTCCTGACACTAAGTCCGTAAGTCCAACATTACTTACGAGCACTTCTGGGTGATCAGCCCATAGTACTCTATGTTGATCAACACTACATTCATTAAACGTGTATATGTTTAAGTTGTGGCAACCTCACGTGCCTGTCGTTAAACGACAAAAACATTTTAGCATACTCAGTCTTCGATTGAAAACTACACCAATATAGCTTGGTAATCATTAATCATGCTTGACAGAATCATAATGTAAGTCTAGCCGAAAGAATTGGCTTTGACTTCATCATTCAAGACTTCATGCGAAAGAATACATGAATGACAAAGCTTGTCCAGATTGAACTGGAACAAGGGTTAGAATACTTGCCTTCAGCGTCTGCTTACTGATTATCACACGTACACTTTAAGTTTCTAAGTCTCTATAATACATGATCATATAACGTACCACATTAGATCTTATATAATCAAGTAGGCATATTATTATATCTTACCCTTCATCTCAATCTAAATTCTGACTTAGATCTGTTATTACGGTTTTCGGCTTTTCATTACGTCATTCACATTACGTTCATATTCAATTGGTTATCAACCTTTAATCATCATATATTTCATGTCTAACAATGCCTTAACAATGTTTTATTAACACCTTAGTTCATTACCAATGAGTTCTCTTTCATTTTATACTTGTAAACATTCTCGTAAAAGTGAAACTCTAGGATTTGTGGCATTATTTACACTTAACTTCTGCATCTTCTTGTGCAGTCATGAAGTTAGTAGTATCTTACGACATCTTTATTAAGACCGCTGCTTGGCCATACCGTTTGGCCTTGGGTTGTACTTCATTACCAGCTACAACTCGTACTATGAACAATTTCTTGATTTTAAATTTTTACGAAACTCCCGGACGCATAACTTCTTCGTTATAAGTCCGAATTGGCTCATACAAAAGCCTACGGTTCAAAAATTACATACTCTATGCGTTCATGCAGGAATTTTATCTATTTAACTTCGTTTGCTAAAATTTCACCTATTAGTTCATTTTAACGAAAACGATAAACGTTCGTTAACGTTCAACGCTTGTTTCTTCGTTCTAAGTCGGAATTTGGTCATTTTTGAGTCCGCAACTCTATAATGCCAAATATGACTTGTCTCCATCGAAAACCAACGTTTCTAACTTCAAACACAAAATACAACTTCCATTTTGAGAATTTCAGAAATTCGACGATAATCGTCCAATCGTGTGAATTCTGGCAAAACATCATTACTAATCATATTAAATGGATTTTAACCAACACATGAGCATTTCAAGTTACTTATTACACCAAATTATTATCAAAGTAGGTTTTGACTTATTCACATAAGTCAATGACTTATTTAACTTATGAACTAAAAATTCTCATGCATATGACTTACTAGGAACTTAAATCCATCAATCAATGTTCTCGTACTATATTGAATATACTAAAATCATATGACCAACATATGATAAGTTCTTCACAAGTTTATCAATTTATTTAGGTTCAAGTTGCTTATCCAACTTATTCGGCTTAAGTTTGTTCATCAATGACTTCTTATATGTTCTGAGCATACAATTCCACTTCTCTATCAATCCTATCATGGTAGAGATAAAGATATAATAGACAAGAGTCTTACCCTTGAAGACTATTACTTCACTTCTCTTTGGAAAATCTAGCAAAGGTTGAATGACTTATAAGTGCTTATGTAGCTTATTCTCTCTAACCAATAAGTTACTTATCTTGAGAGGAGTCGAGAGGAATTTTTAATCAAGCAATCAAATGAATTGAGAGCTCTCTATTTATAGGCAACCCAAAGTTAGGACACTTTAGTCATTTGAACATTCCACCTTTAATCACCTCCTTAATACACCTCCTTACTATTCATTACTTAACAACCAAGTCTACTTGCTAGCCACTTCTAATACTTGGTCATCACAACACTGCTCACCACTTAAAATGTTTGCCCATCAAGTCTACCCACGTTAACATAGTTTGCTCCATGGATCATGGCTTATCATATTGGGCTTGCTAATTAATCTAGCTAATTCCTTGTTGGGCTTATACTACAATAGTTTGGACTCATGACATATCAAACACTTGGGCTTGAGTATCACTTTCTATTGGACTCTACCCTTATGCTAATAATCTTACAAGTCCATTACATTTAATTAAACAACTTAACATATATACACCACGTATAATTCTCGTATGCTAGCTCATATACTAAATTGTAGTATACGTTATTCCATTCTTCATACCTAATAGTATAATACGTCGTATTATACTTACGTTCATTACCTCTTATAATGCATACGCATCATACGATTACAACTTTCTTTTCTTAACGCTTAATATTTCTAACGTTCTTAAATGAAGTCCGCATGCGAAATATTACGTTTCCCATACTTAGATTATTATTACATAATCAATATCACCTCAATATTATAACGTTACGTATTTCTCAGAAGTTCAAAAATAATTCCCGAGCAGAAATCGATGAATAGTGTTTTTCGGAAAAATTTCTCCGAAAGCTTTTATTTTCATCTTAGAAATTCAAACACTTTAATTCATTCACGTAGTTAAAATATTACGACATTTCGACGTTTCTAGGTTATAGAACGACATTCATCTTATCAACACGTAGTAATAATAAATAATATTATTTTAATCATTATTAAAAGTATTTACAAAGGTTCGATTTCCTAGGGCGTTACACGTGCTAACTGATACAGATTCAAATTCAATATATAACCAATTTCTTATAAAGAATTATACAGAGTAAACTCAAAATTTTCAAAGGCAGACAAGATCCAACTAAAATTAAACAATCACAAATATTAAGGGTTCAAATAAGGTACTTATGCTTTCTTCTTTTTGTTTTTTTTCAAACACGAGGGCTTTTTGCTCTTATTTCTCGTTTTATTCTTCTTCTTTTTTTATAGATAGTGAGTGCGTTTTACGCTCCATCTCACACTTGTGTTTATGGGGAGTGCTTTGCATGATTCTTCTCAACCCACCACAAGACTCGATTATTCATTTTTTATTTTTATTTTTTTAGATAAGGTTATATACCAGACTTGATCCCCCAAACTTATGTTATTGCCTAATTCTTCGTCTTCACTGCCTATCCTTTCCATTTTCTCATTTACACTAGCATTATCCTTTAGAAACTCTTTATGTATCAATTTAAACTAATCAGTCAACACAGATGTTATTAACGTGCCACCCTTTTTATATCAGTTTCAAACAAGAATAAGATCCAATTCATAACAGAATCTACATCAGGGTTCTAATAATTAGTACTGTAATTGTTGACTTAATCTCAATCTCATCATCGGCCAAAATAAAATAAACTGACAACAATTGCTGGACATATGCAAAATTAACACATTATTTAACTAATTTTTTTTATATATGGATGGTGAACATAACATGAATGCAACAATACATAAATAACTAAATAAAAACTATTTATGATCCTAAGCTACTATGAAAATGCATGATTACATGGATGTAACATTTGATAATCCTAAACTAAATAATAAACTACTATCCAAACCTAGCTTAATTATGCAAACATGAAATGCAAACATGAAAGTAAATTCCCCCACCCAAACTTGAAAATTACAATGCCCTCATTGTATAGATATAGCAATTAAAATGTGAGGACTTCCGTGTAATCGCCTAAGTCTGTGGTGGTGGTGGTTGTTGGACTTCTTCATCAGAGTCACTTGGTGGGAATCTTGGCATTGGGACTGGCTGCTGGTATATGAATTGAGCATTTGGATTGAAGCTTTGGAGTGTCGTGTTCAAGGATACGAATGATATGTTCATAGCCTCAAACATGCGGTCATGTCTAGCTGCGAGTCACCTCAGCTCTCGTCTTGTTTGCTTATTTTACTGATCCACTTGTCACTTAAAGTTGAGGAATTGAGGGCTAGAAATTACCTCGGACTGTGGAACCTCCTCTGCTCCTTTTTCTCCCATCGGTGCATCCTCCTGAAACTCGTCCTCATCCAAAGTATCTTAAGCATCAGCTTCATCCTGCGAAGTTAAGGGAAGTACAAAGCCTAATCCTCTCGGATGTGATTTGTCGCCTTCCCACACCGAGTACTGTGCAATCATTCTTGAATCAAGTATCTGAAGCGGCATCAGGGTAGGTTCATTATCGGACCATCGAACTCCTACTTGCCTACACAACCCACAAATAAGTGACGGGTGTGGCAGGCCGCCTGAGAAATGTCCTCGTAAGCACCGGCGGATTGAGAAATTAATTATTGCCCCAACATCGATCATGAAATCTTGTACAATGGCATACAAGAGCAGTGCTTTTTTTTCCTTGGTTACATCGGACGTGTGTGTTGATGGAAACATCTTGGCACACAGGAAGGCATACAATATCTTGCATATCTGCTTAGATCTTTACTGTGAAAAATTGTGCCCCCTTTTCGACCCTTGATCCATTTTGTGCGCGGTTTAGTCATTTCCTTCAGAATGGTCTCATAATAGGGATCATTGTCACGTAAGTGAGTATAATTTCAATGTCGAGGCACCCTTAACTGATAATTTGTGTTGATGGCATTGGCACTTAAAGGTACTAATCTTCCCCGCTCAAAAGCATTGAAAGGGGCTTTGTCTTCAGCATTCGTATAAAACTCCTTGACCACACATACAACGGCGGCCTCGGGTTCCTCCGTGAACTTGTTCCAGCCTTTTTGATATATCTGTTGCATCATCTCATTGTCGACATGGTCCGAGGCCAACCCCCACTCGGGTGTGAGTGCTTTTGTTGCCATATAATCATATCGGTCGGCGATCGTGGCACTTATAAATTTGCGTCGGTCGAAGGTTCGTGATGGCGGTGTTGTTGTGGAACTCTCTCCCCGTTTCCTCTTTGATGTGGGTTTAGATGCCATTGAATTAGGAAGCCTTAGCACAAACTTCCCCCCCAAACTTGGCTCACACAAACTGTCGAACATGTGGTGTGCACAGTGGTTTATCCCCCACAAACTTGATGATTTTACTCTACTATGGTGCTGGGAAGGGAGGAATTAGAAAACAAGGCACTCACTCTCAATTGTTATACACTTACCTCAATGAAAACCCTAATTCATAGCTATAGCAGGTGGAGTTGAGAGTATGTAGTGAATAAGGGTTATGAGGGAGTGAATTTATAGAGATGGTGTGATGGAAAGGCTTGAGGGTTTGAGTAATAGACTGAAGTAGTGGGTGTGTGTGTTAAAGTAGTGGGATTATAACTTGCCAAAATGTGGGATGTAGGTGTGGTGGGATTGAGAGTTGTGGGGAAAGAGAAGTAGAGGAGATGTGAAGTGGGTTTAGAAAGAAGTAACTTCTGAAACTGCCTTTTCAAATCCAGGATCCCACCCCGGCAGGGGGTATAGGGCCTATGAAGGCCACCCCGGCGGGCATGCACACTGTCTTTGGACTTAGGAGACCCCCTCCCCGGCGTGGGGTATAGTGTGTTAGGGGCCCACCCCGGCGGGGGTACACACTGCAATTGGGCTTCGTACTCCTTTTTTCTGACATGCTAGTCCACTTTTTGTGCTTGTTAAATTCCTGAGATGTCATGAAACCTAAATGTGACTTGATTATTAGCATGATGGAGAGATTATCAAGAATATGAAACTTAACTAATTAGTCTATGAACTTATTCTATATTACTAATTATGCTAAACTATAATTTGACAGTTATGAATAGAAATATGAAAAATAAAAGTACGATTGGGTTACCTCCCAATTAGCGCTTGATTTTAAGTCGTTCAGCATGACTACTCCCTATTTATGGTACATCGGATAATGTGATTGCGATGACATTCGTGTTGGATTTGCCACCCCAATAATGCTTCAACCGTTGATCGTTTACCTTGAAAGTCTCTAATGAGTTTCTACTATAGAGTTCAACGGCGCCATGTGAGAAAACTCTTTTGATGGTGAATGGACCCGACCACCTTGATTTTAACTTTCCTGGGAACAACCTCAACCTTGAGTTAAAAAGTAGTATTGATTGCCCGAGTTCGAATGTTCTGTGCATGATTTTCTGGTCGTGCCATTTCTTGACCTTCTCTTTGTATAGCTTAGAGTTCTCGTAGGCTTGAAGTCAGAATTCGTCGAGCTCATTTAACTGAAGTAGTTTCTTCTCACCCACAACTGCTTGATCGAAGTTCAGCTTCTGAATAGCCTAGTAGGCTTTGTGTTGTAACTCCACAGGCAGGTGGCATGCTTTACCATAGACCAATTGATATGGTTACATACCAATTGATGTTTTGTACGCAGTTCGGTAGGCCCATAGTGCATCGTTCAACTTGAGAGATCAGTCCTTTTTATTTAGGTTCACCACCTTTTCCAAGATTCTTTTCACCTCCTTGTTTGAAACTTTAGCTTGCCCACTTATTTGGGGATGATAAGCCGTCGCCACCTTATGGTTGACCCCATACTTCGCCAAGAGAGTTGTAAATGATTTGTTGCAGAAGTGACTACCTTCATCACTTATAATAGCTCTTGGCGTGCCAAATCTTGTAAAGATATTCTTTTGCAAGAATTTGAGGACAACTTTGGCATTGTTAGTTGGGAGTGCTGCAGCTTCAACCCATTTTTATACGTAGTTAACTGCAAGCAATATGTACTGATTACTAAATGATGATGGAAATGGCCCCATAAAATCAATGCCCCAAACGTCAAAAATTTTAACTTCCAAAATTGTTTGTAGTGGCATCTCATTCCTTTTCGATATGTTGCCCAACCTTTGACATCTATCACAACTTTTAACAAACTGGTGGGCATCCTTGAATAATGTATGCCAATAAAACCCGGCTTGAAGCACTTTTGCCGCTGTTCTCTCACTATCGTAATGTCCCCTATTTGCAGACGTATGACATTCATGCAAAATATTGTTCACCTTGCTATAGGGCACACACCTTCTAATCATCTTGTTGGCGCACTTTTGAATAGGTATGGCTCATCCCACATGTACCACTTGACGTCATGTAGGAATTTCTTCTTCTGTTGACGAGTAAGCTCAGGGGGAAGGATGTTACTAACTAGAAAGTTGGCGAAGTCCGCGTACCATGGGAATTCCGTAGTGACTCCAAATAGCTGCTCATCCAGAAATGATTCATTAATTAAACACCTGTCCTCTTCCTTTTTGCCCTGATTTTCAAGCCTTGACAAATGATCTGCAACTTGTTTCTCCGTACCCTTTCTATCTTTTATTTCCAAATAAAATTCATGTAAAAGGAGAATCCATCTGATAAGGCGAGGCTTAGCATCTTTTTTCGAAAGTAAGTACCAAATAGTCGAGTGATCCGTGTAAACTACGACCTTTGTTCCGATCAAATGAGCCCGAAATTTATCGAAGGCATATACTACTGCAAGTAATTCTTTTTCCGTAGTTGTGTAATTCATTTGAGTCTCCGTAAGTGTCTTACTTGCATAGTATATGGCATGAAATACCTTCTCTTGGCGTTGACCCAAAACAGCCCCAACCGCATAGTCGTTCGCATCACACATTAACTCAAAGGGCATGTTCCAATCCGGTGCGACGATTATGGGAGCTGAAGTCAATTTCTTCTTCAATAGCTCGAATGCCAAATTACACTCTTCATCAAACTTATAAATTGAATCCTTCTCTAAAATACTGCACAAAGGTTTTTCAATTTTAGAGAAGTCTTTTATAAATCATTTGTAAAAACTGGCATGTCCCAAGAAACTTTGAATTCCCTTGACTGAACTTAGTGGAGGAAGTTTTTCGATCGTTTCCAGCTTCGCCTTATCAACCTCTAATCCTTCTGTTGAAACCTTGTGACCCAAAATTATGCCTTCCTCAACCATGAAGTAGCACTTTTCCCAGTTAAGTACAAGATTTGTGTCCGTGCATCTTTGTAACACCATCACCAAATTCTCTAGACAAGCATCAAAATCATCCCCATAGATAGAAAAGTCTTCCATGAAGACTTTCAAGTTTTTCTCCACCATGTCTGAAAAAATGACCATCATACACCGTTGGAAGGTAGCAGGTGCATTACATAAGCCGAACGACATTCTCCTGAATGCAAATGTGCCATATCTGCATGTGAAAGTAGTCTTCTCTTGATCTTTAAGAGCAATAACAATCTGATTATATCCCGAATATCCATCCAATAAGCAGCAGTACTCGTGTCTCTTAATTCAAAAATGAACATTTTGAATAGGTGAAAGCTCTATGTGTAGACGATACAATCGATTCATTAAATGTCACGTGGAGCAACAATAACTAATCTATCCATTGGTGAATGATAATCATAGTACTTGATTAAATAGACAACTCTAAGATTTCATTGAAAATGTAAAATAAGCATAAAAGTGCAGTCACACACATTCAAGATGCCTTTGTAAAAGAACATTTTATCTAACTGTTTAGCAACAATAAATTCCCTAAATGAATAGATACCAACTGAAAATAGAAGGAAACAAAAATAGAAGCCTGCCACACTATTTCTGATTATTTTGAAATAAAGAGAGTAGTAACAGCTGTCTCTTCAACCTCAGCAGCCTTAACAATGCTGATCATGGAGACTACTCATCAGCTGGCTCATCTCACTCCAAAATAGTGTCCATCTTTACATCTCTAAAATGTACACACAAGCACAAATATATACTCCGCCCAAAATAAAGTCTCCATCTTTACATCTCCGGATATTTCATAAAATAAGTCCACTAAAAACATTACTCTTATATGTTATTCAAGTAAATCTTGATATTTTGGTGATTGATTACATCCACGCCAAATTTTTTTCTTAAAAATATCAAGTGGAGACTATCAGTTTGGAACAGAGAGATAACGAAAGACAAACACAAAACATAGAGCGTATGAAATAACCCTGAATTGTATAATAGGAACACTGCTGTAAGAATAGGAACACTGCAATTTTCGGTACACCTTCCTAAATCTTCCTGCTTTCTACTCCTGTCAAAGCACTCGTAAGCACACTTGAAGTACGCCTGCTGCAATAATTATAGGAAATAATTCACAACCCATTATTTATATAGAAAAAAAAGAAACATATATATATATAGAGAGAGAGAGAGAAAAAAAAATAGGGAAGAGAGAGAAGGACCTGGAGGGTGAAATTGACAAGGTCTTGGATGGGCGAGAGTTGGGTTTGAGCAACAGAGTTCACTTCGTTGAGTTTCTGTGTCAATCTCTCTGTTACAATTCGTTCTTCCGCTGCTGCCATGTGATCCATCTCTTTCCCTCAACGATTTTTTTGTCTTTCCTGTGACGAAATTCAATAGGAAGAAATTGGGGTTTTAGGGATTTTGAGGTAATAATGTGTTTGGACTTGATTGTGGCCATCAGTTTAGAGACATGATAAGTGTATGAATATGCTACAAAGAAATAACAAAAGAAGAAAGTTTTTCCGGTCATTCTGTAGCACCCCAGACAAAAACTTACCGGTCCAAGACTTGAGCTCGAGCGGCATGTTCAGACCACTAAACTCACAAGTACTACTACAAGCTACAGTAGTAATTATCAGCGGTCTCCCATTTGTTGGAAAAGTACGAGTAATCGGGCGGCGATTATAGGCGATGGTGGTCGTGGAGACTGAAGAAGAGAATCGAATCTTCACCGAGGAAGGTAACGATTTGAAAACGGAGGGATTGTTGTATGAAAGGCAGCAGTCCATTAACAAATAATATTTGTGTGTGAGAGAGAGAAAGAGGGTTTCTTGACATTGCTATGTCAACTGACGAACAAGGGCCTTTAGATTCGCCATTTTTCTTTGTAATCAGATAATGGAGTTAGGGTTTGAGGACTTCGAAAAGGAGAAGGGATGAATGAAGACCTCCGTGTTTTTTTTATTACCCGACTCCCATACCTCCGTGTTTTTATTTCCTCCGTGTCTTTTTACATAGATAACTTTTTCTTTAAAAAAAAACTTTATAACCTTAAATAGATAACGTTTTTTTATATGTATCTACAATGTTTTGTTAAAAAATGTTATGAAAAAAATACTACAATATTTTTTATAAAAACGTTGCGGTTTAAGTATTGTTTATTTACTACTCTGTACTAGTGATTTAAAACCATCATAGTATAATTGTTGTTGATGGACAAGTTTAAAACCATCACGCAATAAGTTAGTTGCTTATTGCTTAGTTAGGAACGGTAGAAACGTTCATGAAGAACGGATTAAAACTTAGCTATAATGAAGTTATGACGAAAATTTCATAAAAGACGAACGAGAATTAGAGTGTAAATGAACCCGAACGTGTAGGGTTTCATAAGAATGTATGAGAACGTAGAAAATGTGAGTCGTAGACTCAAGAACGAATGAATTCCGAGTTTGGATGACCGAATTACGGATGAATGAATGAAGAGCATTAAAAACATAAAACGAACGAAGGATGAAAATTAAGCCAATCGAATGGCACGTTAACGGATTCAGAATGAATTTATGTCTAAGGGTAATCGAAGTACGTAAGATAAGGAAGAGAATGACTTTGAAATGACCTCGTTCCAAGCTATAACGAAGAAGATATAAGATTTCAAAGTAAGCGTCTCAAACAATTTCCAAACTTAGAAAAATTTTGGAGATGTTGAGCACTGCACCGCATGATGCAACCAAGCTATGGGAGGCGGCAAGAAGGTTAAAACCAAGCCATCACCATCTTTGAGTGGCACCACGGCGTGAAGGAGAAGGAGGGAGCCCAAGTGTCGCAGTCATTTCAAAAGGTGGTAAGGACTAGAATTTTTTTTTTATTGCTCAATTCCTAAGGGAAGTGTATGGATAGATAATGAACATGTAGTTCACATAACGTAACACTTAAACATGTGATTTAAACCTTTGGTAAAGGTTGGACAAAATGATTGAAAGAGATTAAAAGACAAAGAATGTAATGAACGTAAACGTAACGCAGCTGTGAGCGGTCTTAGCATACAACGAATAGTATGGCTTTGACATTAAGAAAGAATAGTTAACATGGGGTTTAGGGGATGGATAACAATTGAAAGTGAATGAAACCTCGAGAAAATATTGAACGAGAGATTAAGAGATGAGTAAACGATTCGCGTGAATCATATTCGCGTTGGACGAACATTCTAAGTGTACAAGTTGTATGACGTAGACGTTGACGAAGGTAGTAAGTAAGATATGAATTATCAAGAAAGCTATGAACGGTAATAAAGACTAATGACTAAACCTGGGAACGGTGAAGAACTGAATTAAAGACAAGTACGCATAACATTAAGAAACCAAGTTAATATGTATAACTTAGATGACGTTCTGAGTCGAATGAACCGGACGTTGTAAGATAAGAATAAGGTAACATAAAATGCTCCGTATGTCATGAAGCTATAAACCGATAATGAAAGGTGGTCGCGTAAACTTAGATCAAAAGAACGCGAACCCTAAGAAGTAAAGTTAAGCTTAAACCAGTGCATAAGTCAAATATATGACTAATTAGTGTATGTGTTATTTCCTTATGTGTTTTATAGGGATTAGAATGAGCGGTTCAGCGTAAGTTATAGCTGTGCGTAAGACAAGTTTCCTAACTTCATTCACATTCTAAATGAATGTTAGTTTCTTAAACTTCTCAGATGTTGAACTTGAAAAGTTCTGTCTATGTGTGAATGTGCGATATTTGTGCAAGGTGGTAGAACGTATGAGTCTTTGTGCCACAATGTGAACACTTCGCTGTTTCTATGAGATGAACTGTTCTGTGATTGAACTGATTCAATATGAGTATGTTCTATTTATACATGAACCATTATTGTTAAGTCTGTGCTAAAGATTCTAGCCGGATAG
Organism: Panax ginseng; assembly: GCA_020205605.1. Classification (NCBI taxonomy): domain Eukaryota; kingdom Viridiplantae; phylum Streptophyta; class Magnoliopsida; order Apiales; family Araliaceae; genus Panax; species Panax ginseng. Next base: position 131,902,988 of record CM035132.1, on the reverse strand, counting down.
GATATGTATGAAAAAGGTAGAAAAAGGAAAGTATTTCAAAGTGAATGTGATTAAGTTTTTAAAATGATAGGAATCAGAATTATTCCTATTATTCAAGCTACTTCATAACCTTTGTTCAATTATCGAAGTTGTAAGAGAATGTTTGAATTTTTAAAGTTATTTGTTCAACTGTTATGCCTTGCTCGGCAATTGAATGCTCACACTTGCTTTAAATGAAAAACATTTTCAGCGAACGAAGATTAGAAGAACTAAAGGATCCAGTAAAGATCAAGCTGACCGGTATCCAGACGAAGTGCCATTCAGTATATGAATGAGCGTGAAGATCAAGTGATGACTTGTAATGAAGAATAATTTAATTGAACTTTAGATTAGTTTAATAAACTGTTATGTATCCTTGGTGGCGGATGAAAGTCACTCATGTAAGATGTAAAGAATAATGTAATTATCATTATTTATAATGAACGAGGTTATAAGGTATTAGAACATGGAAATTGAGAATGTATGCTGTTATATTTCATTATATAATGATGTAGGTTTGGAAGAATGATGTACTTGTGACGCACGAAATCTGGGTGTGAAGATAGACCAGATTTTGGGGCGTTACAAGTTGGTATCAGAGCAGATAGGTTATAAACCTTAGGTATGAGTACCTAAGGCTATAATCGTAGAGAGAAGAATAAGAAAATCGTTGAGTTAAACGATTAAGGAAGAAGATCACCACGTGATCATAGTGAATATTAATAACAGATGTTATAATTAAACGATGAATGATTTATAGCTAATGTTATAAATGAATGGTACTGCGAAGTAGTACGGGAAGAAGAACTTAGATTGAGTTGTAAAGGATAGCATACGAATTAAAGAAGATTCGTATTAAGTAAAGAGAAAATTAGAATTTGTAAAATTTCATTTGAGGACTCATGTGATAGCTGAGTTGTATAAACCTCTATTATAGCCGGAGGTTTGTGCTTTTATGTAATAACTACTTAGCTTATTACAGTGATAATCATTGGAATATGTCATGATATTAATATATATATGACGAGAAGGTTAATCTTTTCTCATGTATATGCTTGATAGGTAGAGAATGATAAGTTAGGTGCGAGTTCTTAAAACACATACTTATGAAAAGTTTGTGACTTATAGTTATATGATATGTTTCTGATCCCTAAGCATATGGATAGTCATTGATTTGTTCTTGGATTACATATTGCGAAGATAAGTTCTTAAACACATATGGTTGTGGAAAGTTCCTAAACACATAAAGTGTGGTAAGTTGATGGACTATACTAAGGTATAGGAATGTTTACAATGAAAGTGTGTATTTTCAGTAGAATTAGCATTGAATGTGCTAGAGAAGATTAAGTATTGTATCAAGTAAGACAATGAAGAAAGATGTAGAATAGGATATTTCATGTCATCTAGCTATGCTAGATTTTGAAATTTATTAAAATCGTGCTTATGTGTGTACGTTTTGAAAAGAAAAGAATTGGTTCAACTTTTGGAACCAATGGATTTTAAAAGACCTATTCTTGGTATGTCTATGCTAATTATTTTGGCTAGACAGAAATTAATTTGAAATATCAAAATAAAATTTATATCATCCGTGCATTCGATGCAAGGATGGTAAAGGATGGAGTTATTAATGCAATTGAACCTAGTGTTGGATGTGATCTTAGGATCAACAACCCACTATGGTATGATGTATAATGACGAAGTCATAAACTGACGAAGTCCTCAACGTACTGTGAAAAGTACGGTATCATGACGTCATAAAACATTTTGATGTGTTTCGAAAGGAATTTAAAGGGTAGCTGATGTCAATTGATTTGACTAGACGAATTTGATATCCAATTTATTGGTATGGTGTAGGCTACTTGATTTGGCTAAGACAAATGGTATGTCATGATTAAAAGAAAATCGATCTTTTTTTGAAGAAGTTGTGCAAAACCAAATTGTTTTGGTGCGGAATCTAATGATTAAGTCCGAGGTGAACACACCCTGAAATGGGGTTATACAATGGGTTGATCGCCTATGTATGAAAGAGGTAGTTTACCTTCTTGGTGATTGTAAACTGACCATAGAAGAAAGTTTATGACGTCATGTTGTTAAACCTAGTAAGATTCATGGTCAATTTGATCCCTCAACAAAAGTATGAAATGTTTTAAAGGAACTCTTATATTCCTCATTGTTCATTCTACTTCATAATTTTTGATAAGTTATGAAGGTGAGGGAATGTTTGAAAGATAAAAACTTCTTTGATGAGAAGTTGAGAAGAAGGGTAAGGTAAAATTCTGTGAAGGAGGAGTGAATGTGATGATCAGGGAATGGGTGTGGTTAGAAGAAATTCCAAGGATAAAATTTTTATAAGGGGAGAAGTGTAACAACCTGGAGAATCTGAATTGTTCAGAATTTAAGTTTAAAGAATTAGTTATTAATAAAATGAATTTTTTTATTAATAATATTATATGTTATGTGTTTATTAATTATTCTATAACCTAGGATAATTATAAATCGGGAGGATTCTTGCTACGAGCTTTACTGAATGAGTAAGAATTTTCAAAACGAAAATAAAATTTTTCCGGAACAAAATATTTTCGGGGAAAAAGACGAAATAGGTACTATTCACCCGACGAAACCGTAAGGGTTAGGGTTTGAATAACCTAAGCCTTTAAGAGAGTTCGGTATGTTGAAATGAAATTTCGTCGAAAGATTTGATGATAATATATCGTAAAAAGTTTAGTAAGTCGATAAAAGTTTTTCTCAAAAAACGTGCAGAAATCAGACGAAATAAAATGACAAAAAGTATTGTTATGTACTTTTCATTCGTTTATCAACATTAAGGGAAAACGTGAAGGAAAATGCTTATTATAGAAAAGTGTTTTTCAGTTTTTCGGAGATCCGAAGAATGCGTAAAAGTTAATCGGTAAAGGAATGACGAAATATCCAATATTATTTGGATTCCGAGAATCGCAGTTTTTAAAACTGTCGGACGAAACCCGAAAGACAGAACCTTGAAACTTCCAAGGGATGTTTCATGAATAGTAAGGAGGTGGAATAGTAAGGAGGTGTGAATAGTAACCAGAGGTGCAAAATGACTATTTTGCCCCTAGCTTGACAAATCTATAAATAGGAAGCTTAATTTTATTTGTTTAGGATTTTCAAAATCCTACAACATTGAGAACGAGAGAGAGAGAGAGAGAGAGAGAGAGAGAGAGAGAGAGAGTTTAGATGGGAGAAAGAAGAGGAAAATGAGGAGGAAAAGTTGCTCGTGCTCAAACTTTGTCCGGCGGAAGGGGATTAAAGAAGAAAGGTAATCCGAAACCTAACTTCTATATAGTTTTTCTTTAAGTTTTTATGTTTAAAACATAGCTTAATGAGAATAAGAAGTAAAAAATGTTAGAAATTATTTCATATGGTTGAAATCATGAGAAAATGAAGAATCAAGAATTAGAAGTTTAGTAAATAAATTTCTTAAGGAAGTATAAGATTCGTAATGAATTTAAGCGATCCGAATGAATCATATGAATGATTCGGTGAAATAAGTAAGGAATGGTGTTTTATAACATCAAATTACAAGAAAAAATGAAATTGTAATCAAAATATCGATTAAAAATGAAGAACACGCGAAGAATTTTAAAGCCCCCAAATTCAGGTACTTGAAACCCGAATTCAGTGCTTCACGATACCATTTCTATGAGCGAAATAAAACTAATAATAATAAAATAATATAAATATTAAACTTAATTTACATAATTATCAAAGTCTAGCTCCCAAGTACATAACCTTTAATCATTCCTTACAATACATGATAATAAATATATAACATTGTCTTAATAATATTAAACTATTACATAAGATAACATTGAAATCATTCAGTAACCTTTCCCTTTCTCTTGTTCTTAGTAGAGCCTTCAGGTTGTTCACACTTAGCTAAAAATATTTAATTTAAGCAAGGATGAGCATTTGAGTGCCCAGCAAGTAATAATAATTATATATATAAGCTGAAAGAATTTAAATGTTTTCTTTATACTACCCTTCTACAACAAATCAATATTTGTGAAGTAATCTGAACCAATAATAATAACATAACAACCCTCTTTCAAATTTTTGAAACTACATAATGATTATAAATAGGGTTAAGGGGACATACTATGAAAATTGTTTTCATTTTTGAAAAGGTTAAAGCGTAACTTCATTTAGAACCGTCATAACTTACGGCACTAAGGGGTGATCACCCGTTGTACCTGATTGATCAATACTACATGCAAGAACAATGTTATCGTTCACTCTGTCCACCTTGGGTGCATAAAGGTTTTCCCGTGTAAGGGATGTTCATACTTGTCGGGTTCCAAACCAAAGCAATTCGGTTGGATAATAGTAAGGTTTTATCTTATTCAACAATAATCTATAATTCAATATATATATATATATACGGGTAATTAACAAAGGTGTATCAACATGTGATTAAATATAATGATTATCCAAGTGGGGACACTTGTATAATCTTTTATAGAAATTAACTAATGTAATATATATCTGAATTACCATATACTAACATATTGATAATCAATGAGCGTATATAATATATGATTAATAATCAGACAAAGAATAATATAATTCTAAAACATTCTTACTCATGTCCATTACATAAAGAAAATGCAAAGGTAGGATATTTTGCACCGATGTTACCGCTTTATAATCTGCAACTTAGTTTTATCTCTTATATCACGACCTATCATTAATCAGATCATTCGTTCGATTAGAACAATATACTATAACATATAGTACTGCATTTCGCAGTCAGTACATAACCTAATCACATCATCACACATGTTTAACAGTCATTACATCACAAATAAACATTAATACAGTCAAAATATCTAAGTCCAGATCAATTTCTGAAACATGTAGGTGTACCGACAGCTTTATCGGGTAATTATCGAGTCTAAGACTTTATTTCAACGTTCAATATCCATAAGTATCAGTCATATTATTTTAAATGACTTAATAAACATTTATTAATTTATCATAAATTTTCAAACACCGGAATCATTATTAAATGATTTAAATATCAAACAATTCTATTATCATTTAATTATTATTAAACTATTAATGAAACCATTGCCAAAATATTAAAGTCATTTATAATAACTCAAAATATTTTTAAAACATTTATATTACCCTTAAATGATTTTTAAAATATTTAAAATCATTTTAAATAATTACCATTAATATTAAAATATTAATTTACTATTTCTTAAAATATTAAAAGTCATTAAGTATAACTTAAAATATATTTAATTCACTTAATATTATTAATCTTGATAATATTTAATTCACCTCTTAGTATTATTAGTTCACTAATAATACTTTTATTCGCTTTACTAATAATATTAACATCTTAATAATATTTTAATACTTTGCTAATATTATGAATCCTCTTAATAATATTTTGATCATACATTAATATTATTACTTTAATAATATCTTACTTATGCTTTAGTATCATTAATCAATTAATAATACCTTTATTCATTTACCAATAGTATTAATATTTTATTCATTTACTAATATTATTAATTATTTAATAATATTTTATTTCTTTTTAATGTTATTACATTTTTAATAACATTTTATTTAATCTCGAATATTATTATTTACTTTATAATATTTTAGTCATCCAATAATACTTTAATTTAATATTATTAATCTTTTAATAATATTTTAATCTAAGATTAATACTTTAATCTAATATTATTAATCATTTAATAATACTTTAATCATTTATTAATGCTTAAATCAAATATTATTAACCATTTAATAATATTTTAATAAAGTTTTAATCGTAATATTTTATTTACTTAACAATATCATATTCTAATATTATTAATATCATAATAACATTTTAATAATTTATTTGATCAATAAACAATTTATTCTAATTGTTCACCCTTTATTAAACCTCTTATTTAATATCCATAAAAGGTCATAAATAATATTTCTTATTATAAATTACCAAAATGCCCTAAAATAGTCATAATATTGTATATTAGGAGTATTCAACCATTAAAATCACATTTTTCTTATTTAAGACATCATTTAACTATTTATTTCCTTTTATTCATAACTTAATCATTTTTAGGAAAAATAGCAAACTAATTCCAAAAATTTTTATTTTCTAGATTTGGACAGTATATGAACCAAAAATGATCCCCAATTTTTTTTCTGGAATTTTAGAAAATGATTTACTAATTTTAAAGTGCCCAAAACACTTGGATCTTGCTTCATTTTTCATAAATTGAGTTTTGCTCAGAAAATTCTGAAATATTTAGGGTATGCTCTCATAACATATATAAACCTACTGTAAAAATTTCGGATTTTTCCCATGTATACACTGTGAGAAATTCGAGTGTTAATATTTAGGAGTCCTTTACGGAAATAACCATTACGCACAACCTATAAATCGAAACGCGTCTGTTCTTTTTTCTAAACGTAGATAACTTCTTAAGGTATCTATGTGATTTTTCCCAGATTTTTAAAAGACTTGCAACTGACCGAAACAACCTCAAGAAAAACAGGGACAATAGCTTTTTAGGGTTTTAAAACCTAAACTTTCTATGTGGACTATTTTGAGGAAAACAACCCCCAAGGCTCCAATACTTGCTAGATTTGTGTTCTACCACTTGGATTTACTAGATAACTCATATATCTAGAACCCCCCCTTCGACGGATCACAAATCCAAATTGTAAAACTTGAGTTACACAAGATTTAGTGGAAGAAAAACAAGAATTTCACCCCTTGGAGAACATATGCCCATTTTCTTCCTCTAAGCCTTTGATCTAACACTCAAGATACTTAGTTCTATACATGATGATATGTAGAACTAGGGTATCTTGAGTATTATTTCACAACCCTAACAAAACTCAAGCTATAATACAATATGCCCATTTTCTTCCTCTAAGCCTTTGATCTAACACTCAAGATACTTAGTTCTATACATGATGATATGTAGAACTAGGGTATCTTGAGTATTATTTCATAACCCCAACAAAACTCAAGCTATAATACAAAGTAGAAGAAGAAGATGAAGATTAGGTTATACCTTGATTTAGTGGCATCCTTCCTTGATTTACCAAAGTAGAGTATAAACTTAGGGTGCATAATCAAACTAGCACACCTCTCTCTCTCTCTCTCTCTCACTAGAAACCAAACCCTCCCTCTCTTTTCTCTATTGTATGTTGCTAGCTTGGGAGAAAACGATAGAAGAAGAAGAATGAGAGAAAATGAAATGTTCTAGCAAATGAAATGGGTGATTAACTGTTATCCCCCATACATTTATTGTCCCAAGGATAAAAGGCTTTGCCTTGTCTCTTCAATTAGCCTAATCATGTGATTTAGGGTGCTAAATAGATTTGCAACCAATGGGAGCATGACACACTTGTCCTTGTGTGTAAGACTTCTACTTATGGAACTTGATTAGCATAATCTTCTTGCCATAAAAAGCCTAATGTGGCCGGTCCCCCCTTGCCCATTATATCTCCCAATTTGCTTTTATTTTAATAAATAAATTTGATTAATCAAAAGTCTAAAATACCCTTAATCAAGTGGGCTAAGTATTGGTTTGCATTTTATTTCTTTTGGGCTTCTCCTTTAATTATTTTGGGCTATGTAATAAACATAGTCTAACAATTTTAATATATGCTACCCAAATTGTTTATTTAGGGTTTTCATTCCCAATCTTATGAAATTTAATTACTTATACATGTGAATTTAGCTCATAACCTACTTAGGTATACTAGAATTAGGTTTAAAATTATTAGTCACTTGAAATAACAAGATTATCCACTTAAGTTAGTATACATATTAAATACTAACCTTTCCTTATTACCATAACCCTTAGGTTATTTAATTGTCTCACCTAATGTATAATTAGGTTATGAAGCTTTCATTTAGGGTTTAAAATAAAATAAAATTAGTTTCTAAAATTTGTAATTAGGGATTCCTAATTTGACAGTTAGGGTTTTTAAATATTGGTTAGGGTTTTGATTTCACAATTAGGGTTTCGAGTCAACGATTATGGTTTACCTAATTATCGTTTATATTTATAATATCAGACATTGATCACATTATCACGATTACCTAACAATTTTGAACTCCAATTTGTATTTTTAATTGGGGTTTCACACAGTAATACAAGGGTTTTTCACATAACACCATAATTGACCAACCCTTATCGGTCCACATATACAGTACATATTTATAGCACTAAAAAATCAAAATATAATTAATATTATATTATTATTCTCATGCCTTGATCAAAACCCAAAAATTAGGGTTTGGATTCCATATCAGATTTATATGTCATACTTAACATTATTAATTAAGTTAAAAATAATTAACTTAATAATCTGAACAAAATTCATATAATAAAATAATTATTATAATAATTTAAAAATCATTTCATATATTATATAAATAATATATGATTGTATTTTCATGGAAAATAATTAATAAAACATTTCTACTATAAAATTAATTATTATAAGAATATAATTTATAATGATCAATAATTCTAAAATAAAATTATTTGTAAATATTCATATTTTTATTTATCACATAAATACATATACACATTATCTTGGCACATAATCCCCATAAAAAAATAAAATAAAAAATTATACGCAAAATTTCTAATTTATTTGTATAGAAAATATTGGGTTGTTACATTCACCCTCCCTTATAAAGATTCCGTTCCCGGAATCACCGTTTTAAAACTTACACATACAAGTGTACGTAGCATATACAATCATTGCAAGTAGATCTTGATCATAAATGATCGTACTGATCTTTAACCTATTCACGTAAAGCTTGTCTATCTGATTAAACGGAAATTTGATTTCTAAAAGAACTCAAATTCCTCCTTCAAAATTTCTTTATAAAATAATTAAATATATAATTGAAAATCATGCATATAAAAATAAAAGTTTACGAATAATACTTGGAATTGCACCACCAGCTGCTATGGTATCCTGGACCGTCATGTTGAAAACCCTCGCAGTTGATTTTGTTGGCTTTCTCGATGACGTAGGTTCCGTGATTGCTAAAGTCCCGCTGCTCTTGCCAGTATTCACACTTCCTACCTCTATCCTCCTCTTCGGATAATCCTTCACCTTGTGCTCAGTCGATCCGCATAGAAAACATCCACTGTTCATCCTAGGATTGGGGCAGTTGGGAGAGATATGGCCCTCCTGCCCGCACTTGTAGCACACGAACTTCCCCTTCAAACATTCTCTAGAGTGGTTCTTTCCACAGTTTTCACACTGCACAGCATGCTTCTTAACTCCTTCCTATTTTACCTCCACACTTCCAAAATTTCTTCCCTTCCTTTTGCTACTACCACCGCGACTCCCACTATTAACTTCCACCTTCCTAGCTCCTTCGACCTTACTCTTATTCTTTCTCTCCTTATTGTAGAGGCTCATGGTCTCACTCCCCTCCTCAGCAATAATAGCCTTCTCCATGAGTGCTACAAATGTAGGGATTTGCAACACCGCCACCTTTTTTGTAGAGTCAGGGTTTTAATCCCAGCTCAAACTTTCTAGCTTTCCTAGCCTCCGTATCAACATGATGCGGAGCAAACCTAGCCAACTCATTAAATTTTTCGGTGTATTCTGACACCGTCATATTCTCCTGCTTCAACTCTAAAAATCTTACCTCCATCCTAGCCTGCATACTAGATGAAAAATAGTTCTCAAAGAATACTGTCTTAAACCTATCCCAAGTAACAACACCCTCTTCTGCCCTCGCCTGATTCGCTTCCCACCAAAAATTTTCCTCACCCTTCATTATGTAGGTGACAAAAGCGGTCTTTTGACCCTCAGCTACCCTAGCTATCACAAATGCTTTTTCAATCTCTTTAACCCAAGTCTGCGCTTCAACAGGGTCAGTTGTCCCTTTGAATTCGGGCGGTCCTACAGCCTTGAAATCTTTAAAGTTGGGTAGTTGGTTGTCCGGTTGGTTCCCTGCAACTGGCATTCCTTTCTGCATAGCTTGTGCTACCATGTTTGCAAAGTGTTGCATCGGGTCTGCATGTTGTTGTTCCTCAACGTTATTGACAGACTCTTCTACCCTTTGGTTTTGAGTTTGACGTCTTGGCGGCATTATCTGGTTAAGTAAAACCATATATTATTCTTTACATTCTAAATCTTATCATATAAGTTTAGTGTCGACGTCGGGATTTTTGGTGTCCCTTTTCGTTACTTGTTCTTTGGTGTTCTCATGTTAATGTGAGATTTGTTTGAAAAAACAAGTGAAAAAGGTCCGACATGTATAATGTCGACGATTGACTTTAAGAGTCACCAGTTGGTGTATTTAACTGGTTGCACCAACGCAACCGAAAAGGTTAGCACCTTGACCTAGTGATTTGACATTGCTAAACGAGTCTGTGAAACTGAGATTCATTAAGGGTTCGGGGGATTGATTATGCGGATGGAAGGTGTTAGGCACCCCCCGACATCTGTGTTACCATGGTGACCACCACTTTTCAAAGAAATTGTTATATGAATGTGTGTGTGTGTGTGGATCAATGTGCAATTATTTGAAAGTAGTGCGAGGCCTCGTTCGCACCTATATACACAAGGTTTGAATTTTATAGAAAAATTCAGTTTTAACCAAGATATAGCAATGAAGTTTTATAAAAAAGGTTTTTCAAACCCTGTGCTCAATAGGAATTGAGACCTTTTCATACTTCCATTTTATTAAATGTTCGGCTTGTTTGCTTTTATTTTCGAGATGCGAAGTATTCTCGAGAAAATAATATACAGCAGTGCCGAATTCCTCATGGGCATGACAGCCATCCAAGGAAACTCAGACACTGTAAAATAATGTACAAGATGCTTACAGCTAAAAATGTCCATCATGGGAACCAAATCTAGATTCAGTAGACTGAACCTGTGATCACATGATTCCTAGGCTCACATGATACTGTAATTTGTATGTAAAGCAGTAAGAAGTTATATATATATATATAAAAAGTATATATATATATATATATATATATATATATATATATATATATATATATATATATATATATATATATATATATATATATATAGACTAGATCAACCAATAAGCAACTCCATGGGGATCGGAAATGTAAATACATAAAAGCGGTAAATATATATATATATATATATATATATATATATATATATATATATATATATGAACATGATCAACCGCCACAAAGTAAACTCCAAAGTGATTTAAATATAAATAAAGTCAGAAGCGATCAATCGCCACGTAAGTAAACTCCAGGCGAGATGAGAATGTAAATAAAGCTATAAAAGGCCACGAAGTAGACTCGAGCTGCCCCGATGTAAATATAAATATATATATATATATATATATGTATAAATACATATATAAAAGCAGTAAACACACCGGATGTGAATCTGGGCTCATCGGATATGTCCAACAGCAATTATATATATGTATATATATAAAAGCGAGTAAACGCACCAGATATAAAATCCAGGCTCATCAGATATGTCTGACAGCAATTATATATAAATATATATATAAAAGCAATTAAACGCTCCGGATGTAAAATCCAGGCTCATCGATGTAGATCGACCACGATTTATATATATAAGTATATATATATATAAAAGCAGATAAATGCTCCAGACCGAAGTCTAGGCTCAATCGAGGCATAACTCGATAATGTTAGACCATATATATGAAATATATACATATATTAGTATATATATACAGACAAAAATGAAAACCACGGACCGAAGTCCGGGCAAACACATTCACACGACTATCAACGTGTACAATAGTGTGTGATATATGAGAAAGAGGCTTTATAAAATATAAGAAGGCTTACGATTGAAATTACGCCAAAGTAGACTTCTTAGACTTTAAATGGATAAACACTCGGCTCCATAGGATAAAAAGTAGCTATATGTGAGCTAACTAGTGTTTAAAGAAGAGGAAACACTCAAAAGATGTGTATGTAGAACAAAATGGACAGGGCTTCCTCGCCTTTTTCCTTCTCTCTCCCCCTCAAATGGTCAACCCTCTCATTTATATTTATAGATCGATGGTCATAGTAGGTACACGCGACAGCGCAGATTGTACTGCAATGGTGGTCGTGGTGGATCCGAGCCTCATGGGTCCCGTCTATCTCGTAGTATGTGCAATGCGTGCCTTCGTAATGTCCTTCCGAACTTGCAGAACTTCAATCCGAGCATCCGAACGAAGTATATCTGTACTTCTTCGGATCGCTTGTGTTGAGAGTTACGTAATGACATGGATTAGAGGTTGTACGAAGTCAGGAAGACGGGTCTATGCCCATGGTCTTCAAGCTTGAAATTCTATCCAAAGTACTGCCACACGTAATAGTCACTCGAGATTGTTAATCTTCAGCTCTTGTGGGACATTGTTGTATGTATGTATGTATGAAGTGTTGAGACAACGTGCCATTTGTCGAAGAAACAAGATGACGCTTGACTCCTCGCCGGGGTTATCGCTGGTTTGAGTTGAAAGTAGACGTTGCTCAGGGTTACAACTGAGATTGGACCACTTGTTGGTATGCTGTGATATCATCTTGTTAACGTGGACAGATGACGTTGTGACTCCTCACCGGGGTTATCGCCGGTTTAAGCGGAAAGCAGACGTTGCTCAGGGTTACATCTGAGATTGGACTACTTGTTTGTATGCCTCACTGTCATCTGGATTGAAGCTGATTGCATGTGTTTGAAACAAGCATTTCTGGGGTTATCGCCGGAACTACTATGGCATCCCTTGGGGTTATCACTAAGGATAGGGTTGCTACTCCGGTGTTCTCTCGGGGACCGAACTCAACGTCGTAGATTTTATCGCCGAGACAGATTTGTCTCTCTCGGTGTTGTTGCTGATCTTTTGATCTGCATATCTCGGGGTTATCTCCAAGATTGTAAATGACACTCCCGGTGTGTGTTCCGGATTTAAGTGATGTTCACGGTTTGTAGCTGAACTTCATGTAGTATCCGGTATGGATGTAAGTTGTCTTTCAGGGTTATCTCCAAAAGACAAATCTACCTTCCTGTAATGTTAGGAATAGGAGTGCAGAAAATTTTGAGTGTCTACAGATGCCCCTCTTTATCATATTCATGCAATGCAAGGCATGGATAGGATAAAGAATCCTAGACACTTGAAATGCAAGCAAGATAAACATGATTCTATGTGCAGCAACATGATGCATGATGCATGATTGTCATGTAATCCTGCTGGGATGACAATCAGTGATGGCTGGGACATGTGATCCAAGTCTTCAAGGATGTTGACGTTGGGACTACCACCAAAGTCTTGAATCCTAGACACTGGTTTATACTCCATAGAGGTACCTCTTGTGTGGAAGAGATTTGTGGGAATAAAGTTGTCTGTTTTGAGGATGTGTATAACATGTTCCCTCATACTGTTGCTGTTACTGCCAACAGTTTTGTTGTTATCAGGGTTGCCTAACCTCCGTTGATGCGTGTATCACCAGATGAATCCCTACTGGGTGCATTGTCAAGGCTGCTTGACCTTCATTGATGTGTGTATCAATGGTTGCTTTGCGTTGTAACCCCCGCTGGGGAGACGTAGATGTTTGAAGGATGTGCGTTGTGACCCCCGCCGAGGAGGCGTAGATGTTTGATAACTTCAACATTGTAACCCCCGTCGGGGAGGTTGTAACCCTGCAAATGTCGGCATTAGACCTTTGTGCTGATCATTTATGAAAGCTGAGCTCATTGGTATAGTATATCCCGCATCCAGATGAATACCATTGAGACGACGGGAGTTTAACTCTGACCGACGAGAAACCAGGATTTCAGGCTGTTCCGCTCCATCGCGTAGCATTTTTATTCCTAATTTAGCCTTTTTAGCTTGTGAGACCTCCTTTGCAACTCTAACTGGAGTGAGTCGGAGGTGTGGGACCCATGTAGGGATGACGCATGTGTACCTGTAGGAGCCGCAGGTTAACCTGCAGCCAGCCGTGCCTATGTATAGGTGGCTGGTCGCTTTTATAAGTCATTTTTAAGTTACGCAGCGAAGGAAATCCGAGAGCTCTTCTTCAGATCTGCTGAGTTCGGGCAACTTTCTGCATATTCTGCCACTGTACAAGCGTTCTTCACTGTCCTGGTAACACATGCATGTATTTTTCCAATTTCCTTTCTGAGGTGATTTGGAGACTTGCTATCCAGATATTATGGATCCAGATCAGCCGAGAAGTTCTCGTAGGACTACTTCTAGTGTACGGAGGAGGGCTTTTGAAGAGCCTCAACGCCGTTCTGTGAGACAGCCTCGTCGTTTGGGGGAGGCGGTGGTACTTCCTATTCGGGTTGAGGTGCCGAATGTCGAGGATGAGGAGGAGGATGTACCGTTCGAGGTTCCTGCTCCTGCTGTACGTGTTCCCCGTAGGGAACTGCCAGGTATTCAAGTGGCGAACCCAGATCTTCTAGGTGACTTGAGTAGGCATCCTTCAGTATACCTGCATGCAAACGAGGTATGGAGTTAGATCTTTAATCTTTCTTATTTCCTATTGATGAGGAGTCAAGGAGTCTGATGTTGATATGCATTAGATGTAGGTTCCCGGCTTCACACAGCCTCGAGGGAACTGGTTTAGCATCCACTCTATGTATCAGGCCCTGCATGATGACTATAGAACGATCGTCAATGGTTAGGGATTCGGGAGATTCTTCTCCATTCTACCCCGTCGCTATCCTTAAGGTTACCTCAGGGCATTGTCTGAGCGGTGGTTCCACTAGACTCAGTCACTCCATTTGCTGGACTGCGAGGTGATGATGACACCGATGGATTGTCAATTTATCACAAGTATGGAGTTTGGAGGGGAGCCGGTGCCTTGCACGGTGGATATCACCCCTACTGCCGTCAGATCCTTGTTAGGAGTTCCGGCGGAAGCGCTCAAGGGCAGGACTGTTCGTACAGGTCCTTTGAGCATAAATGCTATGAGTGGGATGTTGAGTGAGCCTATACCTGATGATGTGAGAGTCAGGGATCGCATTCTTCGGTGATTATTCCTGATGATCATTAGGGGCTGCTTCATAGCAGATAATTCCTCTACGGTGTCCTTCGCTTTGATCAGCGCCACTCGACACGTGGACCGTATAGGAGAGTATGATTGGGGTTCCTACACCTTTGCCTACTTCCTCAGGGGAATGCGCATGCGATCGCAGGGCTTGACCGAGGCTTGGTTAGGATTCTACCCATTTCTGATGGTGAGTGTTTCTCTTGTCCTTTCCCATGTGTGGGTTAAGAGTGTTGACTGACTATAGATGTTTGCCTTTGTGTTGGTAGTTTTGGGCCTATGAGAGGCTTCCTTGTTTGCGTCCTATGAGCATGTTAGGTTTAGATACCTATCCACGAGGATGGAGATGACATCATTCCATACTGGAGGAGGTCCCTGTTGCTGAGGGTTTCACTAATTGTCGCCTACAGCTGGAGTTGTTGACAGCCAATGTCATCACATGGATTCCCTACTCCGGAGAGCATTTAGGAATTGGCTTTGATGATGGGCACTCGACTGGAGTAGAGTACATCATTTCCACTCGCAGGATTCCTCTCTTCACAGATGGAGGATGGGAGCTCTATTTAGAGAAGCGTCTTTATTAGGAGCACTACATGAGAGATTCAGATGCCGATCTTGCCTCCTGCCAGCATTATTGGCCTGCTTTATGATCCCGTCATTGACATCCCATTGATGGGGATTGACGGCTTTACATTATCAGAGGGCCCCTGTTCTCAGGAGATGTTCCAGCATTGGTGGATCCCTCGTACGATTGGAGCTAAGACCTGTGCCACACAGTTTATGGGGGATATGGTTTCAGGATCCGTGATGATGACAGATTGGCTAGCCTGTGTCAGAGATCCGACTCATATGACACAGATTGACATATTGACGCGGCAGTTGGACCGGTGACATCTTTTTATTCGGCATTTGGGCAGAGATCTTGCAGAGGTAGATACTTTTGATCCTTCCAGCTCTGGCGCTGGTCCCTCGGATGACCCATATGGTTTGTCGGCACAGATCCTCCTTTGTATAGGCCTGGCATCCCTATAGATAGAGATCTAGTGACTCAGGAGGAGTTACATCAGATGGACAACATTGATGATGTGGACATCGACATCATTGACTTCTTTTGATGTATTTCTTTTGATAAGCCTCTGTTAGCTGCTGGGTAGCTTCGCCCCATTCTCGCTATATCTTTTGATAGGCCTCTATTAGATGTTGGGTAGCTTTGCCCCATTTTCCTATATTTTAGCTGTACAGAGATGTATTAGATGATGATATACTTAGGAATGTATGCACAGTTTTCCATTCCCTATATCATATTGCCATCTATTGTATCATGCATGTTATTGTTATGCATATGTATGTATGTCCAGAGATATTCAGCATTGACCCCTGGATGGTCTTATGACACGGCCCATACAGATGTCTTCTTGACGATTAAGCAGATTGATTGATCATACCCCACCATTTGCGGTGGTAGCTGGTATGCGATCATGGTATGATAGTATATCACCATCAGACATGGTGATCGTAGATGATTTGCTGTAGAATACTATGACCTTACTGATGTTTCAAGTTCCTCCAGAATTTGTAGAGGGCATGCTAGAGCACTGGGTACCGGACAAACAGGTATTTCGCTTTGGGACCTGTGAGTTGACTCCTACTTTGGAGGAGTATGCACGATTAACGATGCTACCTTTGGACAGACCTTGCGTGCACATGGCGACGGGAGACATGAGTAGACAGTTCATGACCCTCACAGGATTGAGGTGCAGAGTAGTGCAGGATGAGATTACATCCGACCATGTTATATCCGGCGTTTCTGTTTGTGAGTTTGGCTTTGAGGATGACTATGCCTGACATTAGGGGATTTCACCACACCGGAGGATCATTGGCGTTCAGCCAGAGTAGATGTACTGCTTCTATGCGTATTGTCATACGTATATATGCCGCGGTACATGGATGAGCTAGATATCAGCGTCATTATGGCAGTGGGAGCTCTCAGGGAGGGTCGTACCATTGTACCGATGATTATCGCAGAGACCTTGAGGTCGGCTACATACTGCTGCACTTATCCGGCAGGAGTGTCCACAAGTAGCTCGGTCATGCTATATGTGTGGTTCATGTCACACTTGAGACCGATTGGCACATTTAGACATCATGGATTTTGTTTCACCCATGAGATAGCCATGTCGTACTCCTTTCAGCCTGCGGGGTGTATAGATGTTGTATCTTGGTCCGCTTTCTTGGTAGAGATTGGAGATCTGTTTGATATATTGTCGTGTTTAGGGCTTAGCTCACCCTACAGCTTCATTACTCATGCTCCGGGCATGGATTATATCCCTCTAGCTGGATTGAGGGGCATGATTACTTACCACCCACAGGTCATGATGTGTCAGTTTGACCAGTTCCAGGATTTTCATCCGGATGAGGGGGCAGTGAGTCAGCGCTTTGCGTCACACCGTTTGTCAACGGAGGACATATCCAGGTTGTATGCCTGTTGGGATCAGCGAGAGCTGGCTGAGTTTTCTGTCAATCATTCAGGTTGTTCTGCAGAGTATTCCGCATGGATAGAGACAGAGACTGCATTGGCTACAACAGTATCCACAATGCAGGAGACTGATTCTGACGATGAGGAGCCCATAGAGGAGGCTGCCATTCCCACCGATGACTTGACTGCTGGGCTGCCAGAATTTGTGATAGATTCTCCCACCCCGAGTGCCACCGTTACTCAGTATTTGGCACAACATTTGGAGCAGAGCTTACATCTAATGACCTATGACAGAGATCAGGCTAGGGCCACGATGTTGACATCTCTTGATGATAGAGATACCGCTCTGTTAGAGAGGGATGAGGCTAGATCAGCCAAGGATGCATTGATAGTTTAGCGGGATGCCGCCTTATCTGCTAGGGATGTGGCCATTGCAGACAACACTTCAGTGAGATCCCAGATGACGGTCAGTCTGGCCGACATGAGTGTTTACATTGATGAGCATTATGCCACCATGCAGTTAGCCTCTAATCTGCTAGCTCGTGTAGATACCCTTGGGCAGGAGCTTGCAGTGCTTCCTCCGTCGTCAGAGAGGGATGCTATGTTAGATTTGATAGCTCGCATGTACACAGATCTGTAGATAGCGTTGTATTTTCTTGCACAGACTAGCTTAGTCATTTTTTCATGTACATCACATATGTATATATCAAACAGTATTATGTATGGCAGGGAAATATATTTTGATTCACTTCCCTTTTAGTTATGCCTTGATACTTGCTTGATGTTTGCCTATTTCTCCAGGGCCTTTGATCTTGATGCATTCTGAACTTATCCTTGATAGATGGACATTGAGACGTCGCAAGGTCTCTCAGAATAGATCATTGAATACTGAAAATCCCTACCATCTTTGGTGTCTTGGGATTTGTATATCAGATGGAAAAATGGAGAGGAGGGTAGTTTCTTCCTCTCTCGAGATTGACCTTTCCACGATGGTCGCCAAGATTTCTATTTGTGAGAAGCCTAGTTAATTCCATCTCTTATGGATTGGTATTGCTCTTTGATGCACGATCGCAGCTTAGATGGTCACCGAATCTTCTATTTGTGAGAAGAGGTTGGATAATTCCATCCTTTTGATCTGAAACCGATAAAGTGGGGCAATTTGAAGGTTGATCCCAGTACCATGTGACAAGTATGTTTGTTCTGGTAAGGGTTAGACTGCACCATGAATGGCTGCCTACGTACTCCTGTTGAAGAGGAGATCAAGTCTGTGTAGTTTGAACCTAGTGTATGAGGTTCAACGCTGAATGTGGAAGGCAGATGGGTGTAGAAGTATTTTTGTTATTTTTGTTGTTTTTGTGAAGAAAATGAAATGTTTTTGTTGTTTTTCTTTATTGTGGACCGCCATATAGAATATGGTTGCCACGCACCCCGGATATCGGGAGATCGGTCGACGTAGTTCGCCCCTCGTGACGAATCACACCAAAGAAGCGTAAATCCATACGCGCGCAGCTATCTTTCAAGAAGGAGAAGAAAGTTTAATCCCATAGAGGGGATAAACTGCAAGTATGGAGAAAGTTTAATCCTATCTTGAGGATAAACTGCAGGGGTGAAAAGTTTAATCTCGTCTTCAGAAGAAGTAGGGGTGAAAAGTTTAATCTCGTCTTCAGGAGAAGCAGGTGTGAAAAGTTTAATCTCGTCTTCAGGAGAAGCAGGGGTGAAAAGTTTGAAATGAAGTAAAACCAGGCTGCTGGCTTGAAGTGTATGTTTCCCTGAGGGGCAGAAGTGCTTGTAAAAAGGAGAGAGGGTTCAAAACCGGAATGACTGGTGATTGGATGATGGTAACTTCAGACATAGTACTGTTTCACGATGTCCGAGTTGATAAGCTGTGGAAATTCATCGCCATCCATTTCCTGCAACATGAGAGCACCTCCTGTCAATACTTCTTTGACAATAAATGGGCCTTCCCAGTTAGGGGCAAATTTTCCCTTAGATTGATCTTGGTTGTCAATGATCTTCTTCAAAACCAAGTCATGTTGTTTGAATTGCCGTAGTCGGACTTTTCTGTTGTAGGACCGTGCGATCCTCTGCTTATATAACTAACCATGGAAGATAACCGCGGTTCGCCTTTCATCTATTAGAGACAATTGGTGATACCTGTCTTGTACCCATTGGTCTTCATCCAACTGAGCATCCATCAATACTCTAAGGGATTCCATTTCCACTTCTATGGGGAGCATTGCTTCCATCCCATAGACTAACGAGTAGGGTGTTGCCCCAGTGAAAGCACGCATTGAAGTTCTGTAGGCTAATAAAGTTAGGGGCAAGAGGTCAGACCATCCTTTGTGATTAGCGGACATTTTCTGCATGATCTTATTGATGTTTTTATTAGCCGCTTCAACAACACCATTCATCTTTGGTCGGTAGATGACAGAGTTGAGATGTTTGATGTGGAATTTTCTGCATAATTCCTCCATCATATTGTTGTTGAGGTTTTTAGCATTGTCTGACACAATGACCTCTGGTTGTCAATATCGACAAACAACATTATTTCTGATGAAAGCAATGATGACTTCTTTAGTAACCCTGGGGAAGGAAGCTGCTTCAACCCATTTGGTGAAGTAGTCGATCATGGTGAATATAAATCGATGTCCATTACTGGCTTTGGGCTCGATGGGATCGATTACGTCCATTCCCCACATTAAGAAGGGCCATGGCGAACTCATATTGTGGAGTTCCCTTGGAGGAGCGTGGATAGCATTCCCATGAATCTGGAATTGATAGCACCTATTGACGTGATCATCACAGTCAGCTTTGAGTGTAAGCCAGTAATGTCCCGTTCTGAGAATTTTCTTAACAAGTAGAGGTCCGCTCATGTGAGGGCCGCATTCTCCACCATGGATCTCATCCATGAGTCGCTGAGCTTGGTCTTTGTCCAGACATCTGAGGAGACGTAATCCTGCATCTCCGCTCAGGTAGAATTTCATAGCAAGTCGATGAATCCGCCTCTTCTCAGTTAGGCTCGCCTCAGTGGGTGTAGATCCATCTTGTAGGTATTCCTTGATATGTTGATACCAAGGGTTGTGGATGGGAGGCAAGTCATCCGATACTTCTCCAATGTAATTCCCATAGACTGGGGCTTTCTGCATAGCAATCGTGATGCTTGGCATGTTTTTCTTATCAGGTATGTAAACCAAGGAGGCCAACGTTGCTAATGCATCTGCAGAGTCATTCCTATTACGAGGAATGTGTAGAAAGGAGATTTCTTCGAACTCCAAAGCCATCTGTAGAACTTTCCGATGGTAAGATAGTAAATGTAATTCTTTGGTTTGATAGATTCCTGTGGATTGCTTGATTACCAATTCGGAATCCCCAAAGACAGTTAACCGTATGATACCCATTGAACGGACAAGTTTGAGTCCCATGATACAGCTTTCATACTCAACTGTGTTGTTGGTGTTGACAAACTACAATTTGACGGCGACGGGATACTGCTCCCCCGTACAGGATATTAAAACTGCTCCGGCTCCAGAGCCTTCTGAGTTAATAGCTCCATCAAAATACATTTTCCACGAATGACATTTATCGTACTAATGTGGTAGCTGAATTGTCATTACTCATTCATCAGGAAAGTATGTTTCTAAGGGTTTGTAATCCCCTGCAGGTGCAGCGGCCAGTTGATCTGCAATTCCTTGACCTTTGACCGACTTTTGAGTCACGTAGATGATGTCAAATTGCTGTAGGATCAACTGCCATCTGGACAGTCGAAAATTCAGTATGGGTTTACTGAACACATACTTAAGAGGATCCACGCGGGATATGAGATGGGTTGTGTGACCATGGAGATAATGCTGTAATCTCATGGAAGCCCATGCTAAAGCACAACAAGTTTTCTTGATCGAGTGTACTTATGTTCACCGATGTCAATCTTTTCTTCGAGGTAATAGATAGCTCGCTCTTGGCCTCTATTATCTTTTTTCGCTTCAAAGATCTGATTTATATAGCATTGTCATTTATGGATGTGTACATGAGCAGGGGAACATCATCCACAGGAGGTACCGTAAGCAGAGCGTTGATCGATTGCTCCTTAATTGTGAGGAAGGCTTTTTGACACTCGTCATTCCATTTCATGGAGGAATTCTTCCTTAACAATTTGAAGATTGGCTCACAGGTTGCCGTGAGTTGAGAAATGAATCGGCTAATGAAGTTGATCCTTCCCAAAAATCCCCGTGATTTCTTCTCTCGTCTCGAGGAATGGGCATTTCCTTGATGGCCTGGATTTTGGTAGGATCCAGTTCAATCCCTTTGTGGCTTACTAGGAAGCCTAGCAACTTGCCTGATTTAACACCAAAGGCGCACTTGGAGGGATTCAACTTTAAGTTGTACTTACGCAACCTATTGAACAGCTTCTTGAGATGGTCTAAATGGTCATCCTCCTTCAAGGATTTGACAATGATGTCATCCACATAGATCTCTATCTCTTTGTGCATTAAATCATGGAAAAGAGCCATCATAGCTCACTGGTAGGTTACCCCGGCGTTGATGAGGCAGAATGACAACCGTCTGTAGCAAAAGGTTCCCCAAGGCGTGATGAAAGTAGTTTTCTCATGATCTTCCTCAGTGACCATAATTTGATGGTACCCCGTAAAGCAATCAGCAAAGGAGTACATGCCATACTAAGCAGTATTGTCAATAAGAATGTGGATAAATGGCACGGGAAAGCTATCTTTAAGGCAAGCTTTGTTCAAATCCCGATAATCCATGCAAACTCGCACCTTTTCCCTTGGTTTAGGCACGGGAACAATGTTGGATATCCACTACGGATATGTAGACACCATGATGATGCCAGCTTGAAATTGTTTCACAATTTCTTCTTTAACTTTTAAACTCCACTCAGGATTCAATCGCCTGAGCTTTTGCCTAATTGGCTTGAATCCTTCTTTAATGGGAAGGCGATGAAGAATAATGTCAGTGGACAATCCCACCATGTCTTCATGAGACCATGCAAACACATCCTGGAATTGGGCTAACAGTGCAACCATGTCATTCCGTTGATTTGTGGTAAGGTCTGAACTAATCTGGATTAGCTTAGGGTTGTCTAAGGTTCCGAGATTGAAAGGAGTGGTTTGATCAAGATTGGGTTTGGGTTTGTCAGCGACCCATTCCTTAATCTCTTGAGGTGTCTCAATGTCCTCTGGGATGTCCATCAAGTCCGAGTCCAACTTTACATCAAAGTTCTGATCCTTGTGGAGAGAAGGCACCTCCTCGGCAAGTACTGAGCACATCTAAATTGAGTCCTAAAAAAATATGCTTTCACTTAATATATGCAAACTGCTCGATCATACAAAAGTGTTAGTATATACGTGATAAAATAATCGCTAGTCTTTGTAAAGGAAAGCAAGCAATTAAAGTTATCTATGTGGCGGAGGGATTTTTCATCCATTTTACCCTCGTCGACCAATGTATGGAGTGCTGATCCAATTGTCGAGGGAAAAGTCCTGATGGATTGTAGTGATAGAAGGATCGTCAGTGTACTCCTTTTCCCGAATGATAACCATGACATCTGGGCAATCATCGTCTGAGGTGTATCTGTTGGTGTGTT
Organism: Panax ginseng; assembly: GCA_020205605.1. Lineage (NCBI taxonomy): Eukaryota > Viridiplantae > Streptophyta > Magnoliopsida > Apiales > Araliaceae > Panax > Panax ginseng. The sequence continues at coordinate 131,879,830 of CM035132.1, read as the reverse complement.
CATCATGAACAATGACGCGAATGCCTGCCATCATCAAGGCAAGGTCATGTTTACATTTTCGTTCCTTTTCTTCCGCTTTGGGATCAGGAATCAACACCTCTTTAGCTTTGATTGCACTGGTTTCGAAAACAGCATAGCCACAGCATGGGTGACACCTTTACCGGAGACTGCATCAACTCATGCGGTAAAGGTATAGAAAATCACCGTGCGACGGAAGTTTGAGGAACCTGCTTATGCTTGTGAGGATTCCTGTGAGTGGAACTAGCAAAATAGCCTAGCCCGGCTGTCCCAATTTGATTAGACATTTAGATAGGGTGCTTAATACCCTGTTGATCCTTACCAAGCCCTTGTCCAGGTTGATAACCCAATAAAATCATTTCTTGAGTGGCTGACATAACCTCATCAGAAATCTTGGGTACGGGAAGTGGCACTCCAATAGAATGGTATTGCGTGTTACTCAATTCCAGAGTGTGGAAACTGGCCGGCTCAACTTCTGAATTGAAGCTGATAATTGGTAGAGTTCCTGATCTAGGACATTCCGCTCAAAGATTAGTGGTGACTAGATTGTTGTTGATGATGTATTTGAGTTGTTGATGTAAGGTGGAGGGAACAGCTCCAGCCATGTGTATCCATGGTCTCCCCAATAGCAGGTTGTATCCTGAATCTATCTTGAGGACGTGGAAGGATACGTTGAATGTATTAGGACCAATCTCAATTGGCAATTCAATCTTTCCAACGGAATTTCGCCGAGATCCATCAAAAGCTCGGATGATCGTATGGCTACTTTGGATTCGATTGAGATTGATATTCATCTTCACCAAGGTGTCATAAGGACAGATATTCAGAGATGAACCTCCATCTATCAATACTCCCGGCTAGCATGTACATGGGAAACAAACCTTTGCGATGTGCAGTGGTTTGCAATGACCGGTCCCTTCGAGAGGTATGTCGTCGTCAGTGAAGGATATCACATTTCTGTTGAAAATGTGATCAACCAAATGTTGAAATTTTTCCACATTCACTGATTTTGGCAGGTAGGCTTCTTTCAAAACCTTTAGCAAGAACTTTCGATGCTCCTCGGAAGAGAAAACAAGGTCCAGAATTGAAATCTGATGTGGAGCTTTTCGCAAGCTTAAAACCACTTTGGCTTCATTATGGCCCATAGTACGAAGAAATTTTTCAATCTTCTCCATGGGCAACTTCCCCTTTGCTTCGTAAGTAGGCTTGATAACCCGTTAAGGAAGATACAATGGTTTTTCTTTCGACACTGTAGCAGTAGTATGAGACGTGGATCCTTCAGCTTCTCCATAATTCCATGGAACTTTGTGTAAGCTGACAACAGGATGTTGTAGTCTGCAAGGGAAAGGAATTGGCTCTGGTGCGGCCACTTTCAAAGGATTGTCAGCTCCTTTGAGATGAATTGGTTGTATGGGAAATACTTTGATAGTCTCATCATCCACTTCAGATATAACTGCTACTGATCCCTTCCATTGGGTAGGGCATGCATTCCCACCCTTGAGTTGCACAGTATAATCATCCGCTATTTGTAGGACACCACTATCAATAAGATTCTGAATGAGATGGCGGAGTAACCAGCATTCTTCTATGTTGTGACCGCGAGAATGTGAATGATATTGACACATTTCATTAGGATTAAACCGCCCTGAGCGGGGATTGATTGGAGGTAGAAGGAATGTGATTCTTCCTTCGTTGATCAACATTTGAAGTATCTCCTCCATAGATTGGCCCAAATAGGTGAATTCCCTTTTATTGGCGAAATCCCGACGGGCTTTAGCACTTGCTCGCTTTGCAACCTTATCCTCCATAGCTTCGCTTTCTGAAGGTGTTGATGAAGCATTCACAACAAATTGAAGGAGATAGGCGTGCTCCTGCCTGATTAATAGGCGTGTGACTTGATGATGGTGGGTCACCAGTTCTGCCAATTGCTCAATTTGTTTGCAAAGAGCTTTCATTTTTCGTTCCATGGTAAACTGGAACTTTGCATAATCCCATTTGTCAACACCGTCTTTGATGGGTTGGGATGATTCACCAGTAGAATTGGAACCATGTCCAGTGCTCCAACTGATCATGTTGACCTCTTCTTCTTTGTGTTGAGGAAGAGGGTTGTCTTGAATGTGAGGTTGATCGGGTTTAGTGACCACGATCTCACCATTGTCTATTAGATCATGAATCTTATGCTTCAAGGCCCAAAAATCTTGAGTATCATGGTAAGCACACTTCAGAGTAGCATTAAAACCCCTCCCATTAGGGTTGGTTCGTGGAAGAAGATGTGTAATTTTCTTCTGAGCAGTCAAAAGAGCAAGAATATTCTCGAGTGAGTCCCCTAAGGGTGTGAACGTTCGAGGCCGCTTCACTTCTCCACTTTTAGGTAATGGAGGGTTTGAAGATTGTGCTGGAAAAGGGGAGTAGTTTCTCCTCTGCATAGGCATGCTTGGATTGCCTTTTTGTCCTTGTAGTATCAAGGAAACATCCTCTTCTTTCTTTTTATGGACCCTCCGGGGGTTGTTTCCATAAGATCCGGACTGGATGTGCTTAGCAACAGCTTTAAGGGACATACTATGAACATTGTTTTCATTTTCGAAAAGGTTAAACAGAACTTCATCTATAAACCGTCATAAATTACGGGCACGGGGGTGATCAGCCCGTTGTACACTATATTGATCAATACTACATGCAAGAAAAATGTTATCGTTCACTCTGTCCACCTTGGGTGCATAAAAGTTTTCCCGTGTAAGGGATTGTTCATACTTGTCGGGTTCCAAACCAAAGCAATTCGGTTGGATAATAGAAAGGTTTTATCTTATTCAACAATAATCTATAATTCAACATATATATATACGGGTAATTAACAAACGTGTATCAACATGTGATTAAATACAATGATTATCCAAGTGGGAACACTTGTATAATCATTTATAAAAATTAACGAATAAAATATTTATCTGAATTACCATATACTAACATGTTGATAATCAATGAGCGTATATAATATAGGATTAATAATCTGTATAGTAATAATATAATTCTAAAACATTCTTACTCATGTCCATTGAATAAAGAAAATGTAAAGGTAGGATACTTGCCTGATGCGCTGCTTACAATACGCAACTTAGTTTTATCTCTTATATCACGACCTATCATTAATTAGATCATTCGTTCGATTAGAACAATATACTATAACATATAGTACTGCATTTCGCAGTCATCACATAACCTAATCACATCATCACACATGTTTAACAATCATTACATCACAAACAAACATTAATACAGTCAAAATATCTAAGTCCAGATAAATTTCTGAAACATGTCGGTGTACCGACAGTTATCGGGTAATTATCTAGTCTAAGACTCTATTCCAATGTTCAATATCCGTAAATCAGTCATATTATTTTAAATGACTTAATAAATATTTATTAATTTATCATAAATTTTCAAACACCAGAAGCATTATTAAATGATTTAAATATCAAACAATTCTATTATCATTTAATTATTATTAAACTATTAATGATGTGATAACCCGAGAATTTAGACAATTTAGTAAAATCTTAAATGATTGATTTAAGGTCAAATAATAGACCTAGACAGAAAATAAGTGTATGCGTTTGATGTTATTAGGATGGAATTTTGAAGATTTCAAAATTTCGTGAAGACTTATAGGTGAATTATTCAGGATTAAGGATTTATGTGAATATGTGTTGTGTTTATGGTTATGTATGTGTTCAGAATGTGGTTAAGGGTCAAGGATTGACCAGATAAATTATATATGTGTCAAACCCTAATTGTAAGACCCCAACTTATTATAAATAAAATTGAATTTTCCTTTATTCATTATTCTAAATTAATAAGGGTTAATTTGATATAATTCTTTGGTTATGGGTGAAATGTGCAAAGTTTACAAAATAAGCAAGTGGTTATAAAATATTCATTATTGTCGGGAAATATTCATTTGGTCGTGGAATATTCTTTTTATCGGGAATCTCCGCGATTTAAGCGATCATTAGTGGGCCCCATAACGGAAAAACAGTTGGATGAAGGAAAACGATAAAGATTGAGTTTTATAAATAACGACGTAAATTGTTACCGAATTAACACTATTGGATTACTTCGGTGGTTAAAATACTGATGTCTGGCGTGGTTGCACAAAGATGCTTTGCGGTATTGCACAAAGATTGTTGAATTATTGATTCTTACGTAAGAAGGCACTACTCAATAATTATTACGGTGAGTTCTTGTTCAATATTTTATTGATTCAATAATTGTTGCGTTGCTAGTTTATATTATTCTTTGTTTCAATAATTGTCATCGCACGGTATTTTCCATTATCGGATCAATAATTCATATTATTTGAATAATATTATCGATAACATTATTGGCAATGTCTAGAAAGTTACATCTAAGGAGAGGTTTGGTCACCTAATTGCTTGCGCGCCAAGAAGGAGAAATCCTTATTGAAAGCCCCTCTTTCTGAGGGAACTACCGGTTGTCGATCTTGTGATTACGCAATATTATTTTTAAATAATTAATTATTGATTATTATGATAAAGAAAATATTTATTTTATGTGGATGTAGATGGAGAAAATTTTTAATGTGACAATTGTTGAAAATTAATATTTTATCTTTTTCTGATAAAATAATTCATTTAAATATATTATTTTAATAATATATTAACGGTGATATTTTTACAATGAAAATAATTCAGGAAAATATGCAACTAGAGGACAATAATCCTCATGAAAATAATAACACCGATGAAATAGTGAATGATGAGATGGTCAGAGGCTTTATGCAATTCATGCAACAACAGGCAAAGGCAACTTCTGTCCAAAATGCAGATAGAAACATTGATAACTCTCAGACGGTCATCGCTAAGCAGTTTAAGGAGCAATTCATGCAACAACGAGCGAAGGCAGCTCCTATCCATAATACGGGTGGAAATGATAGCAACGCGCGGTCTGTCACATCCAAGCAGTTCAAGGAGTTGGGACCACTAGATTTCCATGGAAAGCCGGATCCGATCAAGGCAGAAACGTGGGTCAAGCAAATTACCAAGATATTTGATGTCTTGGGATGCACGAGAGAACGAAGGTTCCATTCGCCACCTTTATGTTTCGTGGTGAAGCTGACATTGGTGGGAATCGTGAAGCGTACTCCAAACCGGATGCACTTAACATGTCTTGGGAAAGATTTGAGAATCGTTTCAATGACAAGTACTTTCTAGAAAGTATTCATCATATGAAGGAGGTAAAGTTTATTAGACTCGAGCGAACAACATGGCGGTGTCTCGAAGACGAGGCAAAGTTCGCAGAGTTATCGAAGTTTACACCTCATTTGGTGGAGAATGAGGAGCGAATGACGGCGTATGTTTCTGAGAGGTCTAAAACCCGAGATTCGTCAATACCTTATCTCTCATAAGTTTTTTCTATATTCAGATGTTGTAAACATGGCTCAATTATTAGAGCGAGATAGTGAGTATACTCAACCGAGGGACCACAACCAGGGTAGTCATCAGAACGATGATAACCAGCGAGGAGGAAAGAATACAGACAAAGGCGGTAAACTACTGGTGGTAATTGTGGCCATGAAAATAGAGAAAGCGAGTGGGAGGAGATTTTAAAAGAGGAGATTCAACAACGACCATGTGAAGACGTCAACGCCAGTAGCAACTGGTTCCAAGGGAGGAGAAAGACCACCGGTCGTATGTTACAAATGCGGGAAAGAAGGACATATCAGTCCAAACTGCCCACAACAATCCAAGGTATGTTATAATTGTGGAAAGGAGGGACATATCGCTCGAGATTGTACCGTAGCGAAACCCAGTCCAGCAGGAATGGTGACTCAAAAGGATGTCCCAGAAAAGTCAAAGTCAACGGTTCCTGGAAGAGCGTTTGTTGTGACCAGTCAAAATGCGAGGAACCCGAACGAAGTTAGCACGGGTTAGTTAATTATAAATTCTTGCGAAGTTTATACCTTACTAGATACCGGTTCTACCCATTCTTTTATCTCTCTTGCTTGCGCTCAACGTTTGAACTTGACTACGGAGAAATTAGACTTTGACCTATTATTGGAGACTTCGTTAGGAGAAACTTTCATTACATCCGTTATTTAGAAATCTTGCTTGATTCAAGTTGTCACTATCACATTACCTGTTGATCTTATCTCTTTAAAGATACTTGCTTTTGATGTGATTTTAGAGATTGATTGGTTAACTACTCATCATGCCAAATTGATTGCTTTTGTAAGGTTGTTAGTTTTCATATTCCTAAGCAACCTTGTTTTTCAATTTAAGCAACCAAACCATTGAAGTCAAACACTGTCATATCAAACCACAAAGCTATTTGTTTATTGAAAAACGAATGTCAAGCTTTCTTAGCCATGTTATGGACTTGAACAATAATACGTCAGATTTGAATGATATTTTTGTTGTTAGTGAATTTCCTGACGTATTTCCTGAGGAATTTCTTGGCCTACTCCCAGAGCGTGATATTGAATTTGTATCGACTTTAAATCCGGTACAAAACCCATTTCTAAAATCTCATATCGAATGGCTCCTATTGAACTTCAGGAGTTAAAAACCCAACTATAGAAGTTGATACACGAGCCTCTATCTTATGACTTCCTTTGTGGAATGCACCGAAGCCAAACTCTCCGTAGGGGACGCCATATTCGTGCGATAGTAAACTGATAGGTGCTATTGTAACATGCTATCCAAGGTTGGGATATGAGTCACAGTTGAGAACAACCTAAGTCAGTAATCAAAATACGTAGCTTTCTAGGCTTAATTGGTTATTATCGGAGATTCGTGGAAAGATTTTCTCAAATCGCTAGTCCATTAACTTAGCTGACTCATAGAGATACAAAATTCGAATGAAGCGAGGAATATGGAAAGAGCTTTGAAGAACTCAAGAGGAGACTCATTTCAGCACATGTTCTGACCATGCCATCCTGGAAAAGCGAACGTGGTAGCTGACGTGTTGAGTAAAAGATCGATATCTGGTCTGAGTACGATATTGTCAAAGACTCATTTCGTATAACTTACAAATATTAGAGATGGAGATGAAAACTCTAGGTATCCACGTGATGATATACGAGTATAATCGACTTTTATCGATAAAGTTAAAATCGCTCAGGCTACACACCGGAGCTGATGAATTTGAAGAAGGAGGTGCAAGAAGTTGTTATTCCAAAAGCGAGAATTGGCGATGTGAGGAAAGCTCAAACCTTCGATTTATTGGTTATTTGAAATCCTCGATCGAGTAGGAAACGTAGCCTATAGACTCGCGTTACCTCCAAGTATGTCTCGTGTTCACAATGTATTCCACATATCTATGCTTCGTAAATATGTGAAAGACCCGAACCACATTATTGCATTAGAACCAGACGAGATAGCTGAAGATTTAACCTACGAGGAGATACCTGTTGAGATTTTGGATAGGAAAGAACATATCTTACGCACGAAGGTTATACCACAAGTTAAGGTTTTGTGGAGAAACCATGCAATTGAGGAAATGACATGGAGTTGGAATCGGAGATGAAAGCGAGGTACCCTCACCTTTTCGATATACCAGGTACGTACGTCAATTTCGAGGACGAAATTTCATAAGGAGGGGAGGTTGTAAGACCCCAACTTATTATAAATAAAATTGAATTTTCCTTTATTCATTATTCTAAATTAATAAGGGTTAATTTGATATAATTCTTTGGTTATGGGTGAAATGTGCAAAGTTTACAAAATAAGCAAGTGGTTATAAAATATTCATTATTGTTGGGAATATTCGTTTGGTCGTGGAATATTCTTTTTTGTCGGGAATCTCAAATTTGACTGCGGTAGCGAGTCATTGGTGGGCCCTATAACAAAAAAGCAGGTTGGATGAAGGAAAACAACAAAGATTGAGTTTTATAAATAACGACGTAAATTGTTACAATTAACACCTTTGTTGGATTACACCGGTGGTTAAAATACATGAATACGCTGTGGTTGCACAAGATAGCTTTGCGGTATTACAAAGTATTGTTGAATTATTGATTCTTACGTAAGAAGGCACTACTCAATAATTATTACGGTGAGTTCTTTGTTCAATATTTTATAGATTCAATAATTGTTGCGTTGCTAGTTTATATTATTCTTTGTTTCAATAATTGTCATCGCACAAAGATTTTCCATTATCGGATCAATAATTCATATTATTTGAATAATATTATCGATAACATTATTGGCAATGTCTAGAAAGTTACATCTAAGGAGAGGTTTGGTCACCTAATTGTGCGCTTGATGAAGGAGAAATCCTTATTGGGAAGCCCCTCTTTCACAGGAATGGCACGGTTGTCGAGATTGTGATTACGCAATATTATTTTTAAATAATTAATTATTGATTATTATGATAAAGAAAATATTTATTTTATGTGGATATAGATGGAGAAAATTTTAATGTGACAATTGTTGAAAATTAATATTTTATCTTTTACGATAAAATAATTCATTTAAATATATTATTTTAATAATATATTAACGGTGATATTTTTACAATGAATGTGGGATATATGAGTATATGAGGAGGAAGAGTATTTTGTGGCATTAAATGTTTAACATATGTTTTGTGTGTCGATGGACACAATTCTTAATAGAAAATTGATTATAGACTGTAAAATCGCTCATTTATGGATTTCGGATAATTTCTGTTTGGAATTTGGAAAAACTTCCTTCTGCAAAGTTGTAGAGAATTGAATTTCCTATAAAAAGTCGCGAGATTCGAATTTTCTAACAAAAGGGCTATTTATCATGAATTATTGAAGTTCCGGAGTTCCGAAATAATTGATTTTTGGAAATTTTAATTATTATTTTCAAGAAAAACGTTTTTCCAAGGGTTGGTGAGCATCTTTAACATGTGGTTGGTGGCTAAAATCAGATTCCTTGGTGGTGGGCTTGAATATTTGGTAAATAATAATATATTTATTAATTTAGTCTCCTTTGGCGTTCTAACATTTTCCTATAAATAGAGGGCTAAGTTAGAATTGAAAATCACACCAGAAACAAAGTTTTCTCTCTTTCTCTCTCTATATTATCGAGCGTATTCTTGTGAGTATACTTTGAGTGTTGCTATACGGTGCGAGTTTCTGTCAGCACTATACCGAAAATACAGTCAGAAGTACGGTTATTTTGAGGTAAAGGATGTTATTTCTTTCGCAAATGATATTATTTTCTTCAATATCATTATGCCAAAATCTTTGTTGAACTTTTTATCAAATTTGGAACTTTTTCATGTCGGGGTTACTATTCATGAGTTACTATTCATGAGTTACTATTCATGAGTTACTTATTCACGAGTTACTTATTCACGAAATCTTGTTCACGAAGCGTGAAGATGTTTTTTGTGAAATTTCTATCTTTTTGTGTCGGGATTACTATTCACGATACTCGGCACTATTCACGAATCTGGACTATTCACGAGAAAAATGAAAATTTTCTTTTTGTCCAAGATGTCTATTTTGGCTACTATCTTTGATTGTATCCATGTTTTGATCGTTATTTTTGAGTTACGCTTCAAAATCGTTTATTATGAAGTATTATCGATCTTGGATAAAGCATTGTACGAATCCCTAATATTTGTCCTTCTATCTCTTTGGATTCGTTCTTAAAAATATTTTTCATCATCCTCGGTCCTTAATGGTGATACTTGATGAATATCTTTGGCACGTAGTGCAAAGATGAGCGATTAATCGATGAATATCTTTGGCTCTGTAGTGCAAAGATGAGCAGTGTTGAGATAAACATGACCAATTGGTGATTTAAATGAATATCTTTGGCTCAGTAGTGCAAAGATGAATATTGATTGTTATTCTGAGGATAAAATATTGATGATGGACTTTTAAACCTTAGAAGACGAAGAAAATTCTTTCTCTACGTGACTCTTCTAATGGATTGTTTGTTTCATTGCATTTGTTGATCTAAAACTTGTTGTCTATTGTATTCTATTAGATTTTTCCTGTTGAAGACTAACGATAATTTGTTGTATATTATCTTAGTCATAATATTATTTTTCTTGGGCTAATTGAGCTCACCCTTTTCCTTGTTGTTCCATTTTTTCTCTCGGGAGGTGAGAACATAGCGAGGATCGAGTCGGGGTATGGAATGAAGGTTCTAGAGAGAGTTGTTTAGTAGTCCTCACCATTTTGTAAAATAATGTATCAATAATTATGATGGGGATTTATTTGCGTGTGGATATTGTCTAGATGGCAATATCTGTATTTAAACTCACAGTATGTATTGTCGTATTTCACACGACATTTGTATTATTGAAGTTGTAGTTATTTCTGTACCATGTATTTGGCGACTCAGAATGGGTTGGGTGGAATGGACCTATTTTGGGGGCGTCACACTAATTGTATATTAAGAACGCCAACGTTCAGTTAGAAAACCCTAACGTCTGATAAGAAACCCTAGAAATCGGTTCTGGAAACCCTAGTTTGATTAAAGAATCAAACCTTAATTGATTGCATGAAACCCTAAATCGGGAACTTAATGGCATAAGTGTAAATAATTAAAAGATTAATTAGGGTTAATCTTAACAAATTGATTACAAAACCCTAATTCCAAATCTGAAACCCTAATACTTGATCTGAAAACCCTAGTTTCAGATTATGATAAATTGAAGCCCTAATCTGGGATTATAACGGAGAATTATAATGCTTTACTGCTATTATTATAATATTAATTAGGGTAACGCTTAATTAATTAGCAAACCCTAATTTTAAATTATCGAACTTAAATTTTCCATTAGGAACCCTAATTTCGAATTTGAAACCCTAATTTGTAAATGGGGAAAATGAAAGTGTTCATTGAATATTTTAATGTTAATTAGATATATTAATTCTAATTTAATGTTAAGTAATTAGAAAACCCTAATCTAATTACGAGATTTAATTTCTAAATTAGAAAATTTATTTTCTATTAGAAACCCTAATTAGTGGGTTATAAACCCTAAGGGTTAAAAAGTTGTGTGTAAGGAATATAAACATTATGTGATGGTTTATATTTATTTATTATATAAACAAACAAAAGAAATTAGTGTAAACCTAATTATATATTAGGAATGAAGGATTTAATAACTTAAGGGGTATGGAAAAAGAGAATTGTGGTATTTAGAATACTTACTAATTCTAAGAGATTTATTTTATATATCTCAAATGATTAATTAACCTAATTATAGCAAGTCTAATTGGGTTAAGGAAATAAGTGTGCATAAGCAAGGATTTGGGTTATAATGAAGGAAGAGAAAACCCTAATTAAATTATTTGGGTCGAATAAGAATTTAAGGTATTGGATTATGTATATTTTATAGCCCAAGTATTGGACTATGTTAATTTCTTAATGGCATAAGAACTTAAATTATTAGAAAGCATTAAAGGAGATTAAATTGTTGGACTAGTAAATGGCCAAGTGGCCGGCCATACAAAAAAAAAAAAGAAGAGAAGGGGAGATGAATTAATTGCTCACTTTAGTTGATGACCAACTCAAAACCACTTCCCCTATGTGTCATTCTTTTTGTTTGTCCAACACATTAGCAATTCTTGTAAGCAATCCTTGGCAATTAATGGGAGCCAAAAGAGAGTGAATGAGTGGAGAATTAGTAGGAGAATGAAGGCCATATGGCCGGATATTGCAAGAAAGGGAGGAGCTTGTGATATATCTAGCTCACTAAAGTAAAGTCATCTTATTTTCTTTTACTTCTTTCTCTTTCATTTTACTACCAAAGTTAGCTAAGAAGACAAGAGAGAGAGAGAGAGAGAGAAGAGAAGGCCATTTTCGGCCACTCTAAGGGAAGAAGAAGGGGAGATTTAGACTTTCATAAAATCAAGATCCATCTACAATTGTGAAGGAGAAAGAAGATAGAGCTAAGGTATAGCAAAAAAATTTCTTCTTATGTAGTTTATTTTCCTTGGTAGTTTGATTTGATTTTTGATAACTTGAAGTTGTGATCTTGAGGTTTAAAACCTTAGATCTATGTATATATAAGTGTATCATGTTAAGATCTAACAATATTGGGTGTTGATTTTGGTTGGAATCAAAGGTATAAAATTTCCTAAACTCAAAACTCTAATTAGTATATGTGTTTTGTGATGGTTGTTTTTGACCAAGTGTTGAACTTATGATCTATATGAGGGAAGATATACATGATATATGATATTTTATGGTTAGATCTTGCCATTTTTAGGGTTGATAAGCTTGAACAAAGAAGATGAACCAAAACAGTTTTTTTGTTTTAAATGAATTAGTGAACTGCTGCTCTAAACAGAAAATTTCGGATTTGTTAGAGTGCTCTAAAAATTCTGGACTTGTGATATGTTATAGTACACTCAATAAGCTTTCCATAGACTCAAAGCGGACTAAATCCGATATCGGAGGAGCAAGTTATGGGATTTTTACCAAACTACACAAAGTTAAGAAAGCGTGAAAAGGACAGTTTTGGAGCAGTCACTTCGGGCTAAATTCCGGGAGCTAAACATATCCAAATATGGATTGTGATATATGAAAACTATATTTCGGAAAGATACGAATCCAACAAAATTGACGGATCATTAATCTTAGTTACAGATTTCGTTTTATTTAAGTTTTGGTGAAGGACTCCAAAACTACCAAAGTGCAAAAAGTTTCTGGCCAAAATTTTCCAAGGGCAGTTTTGGACATTTAGTTAATGAGAAAAATTCCAGGCTTTTGGGAAATGAAAATATATGATAATATGTAGCTCGTGTCCAAAAATGAGCTAATTCCGAGTTAAAACGACCAAGTTATGACCATAATAATTTTTGTGATTTTAATGAAATCGCTATAAACGGAGTTCTACAACTCCGATTGCCACGAAATTTAAAATGGAGTATCACGTTAACATATATAAGGATATGCCAAGAGATGGGCATTACTGGAGTTAAGCACGAGGTAGTTAATTTCTTAAGCTACGCACTAAAATTAATTAAGAAAAAAATAGAATTAATGTTTTTTTAAAATCATATAAAAATGATTTTAAGTATTAGAAAATATTTTAAGTTATAAAATATAACTTTTGATATTTTGGCATGAAAATATTAATATTTTAATATTAATATTAATTATCGGATAATGGATTTAAATGTTTAAAAATCATGTAAATATGATTTTAAGGTATTAAAATATTTTGAAATATTATAATTACATTATAATATTATGTAAGGATTTTCATTAATATTTTATATTAAATGAATATTAATGATTAAGGAATTATGTGGTATTTAATTTATTTAAAAACGGTTTTAATGATTGGAAAATCATGATAAATAGTGATAATTATCCGAAAATTATTACGAACTTAGGAAAAATGTTTTGACTGATAAGAAATTATCTGTGATAATTGTTAAGTGTTTAGGAAGAGTTTAATTAAACTTAAACTCGATATTCGTCCGACTAGACCGTCGGGATGATAGAATTGTGTCAGTTTTAAGTCAGACTGAAATAGTTTGACCTGATGCTAAGTTTTATGTCCTTGTATAGCTGATAGGGTTATGTGTTATGTGTTTAGGTTATTACGTGTATATAAATATAATGAAAGATTATCTTCGTGATGATATTATTCTAATATTGGAGATCTATATTATTAATATTAGGTCTTGGGTAAAACGATATAAATTATGTTGCAGTAATCAAGCTGTTCGTGCAAGTTTGTTCTTACTTAACTCTAATAAGAGTGTTTTATTCAAGCTTATGGTTAAATCATTCTTTGATTGCCATGAAAATTATACTCTGTACATCTTTCATGTATAAGTCGTATGAAAGGTGATCACCTTCATTACCGGTTGGTTCGAAATGTTTGTTCATGTTTAAAACTTGTTGATCAAAAGTTTGTTCGCAAGTTCTCAATTATATTGATGAATTATAGCCGACTTATTATTCATACTCTTCTATCATGATATATCCTTATATTGTTGTATTTAAACTTCTTTGGGCAACTTTCATGCTCACCCTTGCTATATCATGATAAAACATTGCGAGATAAAGTAAAGCGTTCGGACATGAGAAGCGATTAAAGCCAAGTTTAGCTTGGGTTATAAAGTGCAGCTAGTTTGTAATAGCGTATTGTGATAAATATTGTTATGTAATAAATAGTTTATGAAATGTGTATAAGTTAAGGTTACTCGACCTTGGGGAATAGTGTGTAATGTAATGTATAAACAATTTATGTTTATATCTTCCGCAAACAGTTATAGAATGTTTAGAAATAGTGTACCGGATCTGAGGTGATTTGGGGCCTGGATTCGAGGATGCTACAAATGAAACCATTGCCAAAATATTAAAGTTATTTATAATAACTCCAAATATTTTAAAAACATTTATATTACCCTTAAATGATTTTTAAAATATTTAAAATTATTTTTAAATAATTACCATTAATATTAAAATATTAATGTACTATTTTCTAAAATATTAAAAGTGATTAAGTATAACTTAAAATATGTTTAATTCACTTAATATTATTAATCTTGATAATATTTAATTCACCTCTTAGTATTATTAGTTCACTAATAATACTTTTATTCGCTTACTAATATTATTAACATCTTAATAATATTTTAATACTTTGCTAATATTATTAATCCTCTTAATAATATTTTAATCATGCATTAATATTATTACTTTAATAATATCTTACTTATGCTTTAGTATCATTAATCAATTAATAATACCTTTATTCATTTACCAACAATATTAATATTTTATTCATTTACTAATATTATTAATCATTTAATAATATTTTATTTCTTTATTAATGTTATTACATTTTTAATAACATTTTATTTAATCTCGAATATTATTATTTACTTAATAATATTTTAATCATCCAATAATATTTTAATTTAATATTATTAATCTTTTAATAATATTTTAATCTAAGATTAATACTTTAATCTAATATTATTAATCATTTATTAATGCTTAAATAAAATATTATTAACTATTTAATAATATTTTAATGAAGTTTTAATCATAATATTTTTATTTACTTAACAATATCATATTCTAATATTATTAATATCATAATAACATTTTAATAATTTATTTGATCAATAAACAATTTATTCTAATTGTTCACCCTTTATTAAACCTCTTATTTAATATCCATAAAAGGTTATAAATAATATTTCTTATTATAAATTACTAAAATGCCCTAAAATAGTCATAATATTATATATTAGGAGTATTCAAGTATTAAAATCACATTTTTCTTATTTAAGACATCATTTAACTATTTATTTCCTTTTATTCATAACTTCATCATTTTTAGGAAAAATAGCAAATTGATTCCAAAAATTCTCATTTTTTTGGATTTGGACAGTACATGAACCAACAATGATCCCCAAATGTTTCTGGAATTTTAGGAAATGATTTACTAATTTTAAAGTGCCCAAAACACTCGGATCTTGCTTCATTTTTCATAAATTTAGTTTTGCTCAGAAACTTCTGAAATTTTCAGGGTATGCTCACATAACATATATGAACCTACTGTAAAAAGTTCGGATTTTTCCCATGTATACACTATGAGAAATTTGAGTGTTAATATTTAGGAGTTCTTTACGGAAATAGCCATTACGCACAACCTATAAGTCGAAACGCATCTGTTCTTTTTCCTACACGTAGATAACTTCTTAAGGTACCTCTGTGATTTTTCCTAGATTTTTAAAAGACTTTCAACTGACAGAAACAGCCTCAAGAAAAACGGGGATAGTAGCTTTTTAGGGTTTTAAAACCTAAACTTTCTATGTGGACTATTTTGGGGAAAACAGCCCCTAAGGCTCCAATACTTACTAGGTTTGTGTTCTACAAGTTTGGTTTACTACATAACTCATGTATCTAGCACCCCCCTTTGACGGATCAGAAATCCAAGTTGTAAACCTTGAGTTACACAAGATTTAGCGGAAGAAAAACAAGAGTTTCACCCCTTGGAGAACATATGCCCATTTTCTTCCTCTAAGCCTTTGATCTAACACTAAAGATACTTATTTCCATACATGATGATATGTAGAACTAGGGTATCTTGAGTATTAGTTCATAACCCCAACAAAAATCAAGCTATAATACAAAGTAGAAGAAGAAGATGAAGATTACGTTATACCTTGATTTAGTGGCAACCTTCCTTGATTTACCGAAATAGAGTATAAAATTAGGGTGCATAATCAAACTAGCACACCTCGCTCTCTCACTAGAAACCAAACCCTCCCTCTCTTTTCTCTCTTGTATGTTGCTAGCTTGGGAGAAAAAGATAGAAGAAGAAGAATGAGAGAAAATGAAATGTTCTAGCAAATGAAATGGGTGATTAACTATTATCCCCCATACATTTATTGTCCCAAGGATAAAAGGCCTTTCTTTATCTCTTCAATTAGCCTAATCATGTGATTAAGGGTGCTAAATAGATTTGCAACCAATGGGAGCATGACACACTTGTCCTTGTGTGTAAGACTTCTACTTATGGAACTTGATTAGCATAATCTTCTTGCCATAAAAAGCCTAATGTGGCCGGTCCCCCCTTGCCCATTATATCTCCCAATTTGCTTTTATTTTAATACACAAATTTGATTAATCACGATCCCATTTTCTTCCAAACATATATCATTATATACTGAAATATAACAACATATATTCTACATTCCCAGGTTCTAAAACCTTAAAACTCCTTTCATTACAAATAACGATAATTACATTATCCTTTACATCTTACACGAGTGACTTTCATCCGCCACTAAGGATACATAACAGTTCATTAAACTAATCTAAAGTTCATTTAACTTATTTTATATTACAAGTCTTCAGTTGATCTTCTCACTCATTCTCATTCTGAATGACACTCCATCTGGATACCGTCAACTTGATCTTTACGGGATCCTTAAGTTCGTCTAACATCGTTCGCTGAATTTTTTTTTTCATTTAAAGCAAATGTGAGCATTCAATTTCCCAGCAAGTCATAACAGTTGAACAAACATCTTCAAGAATTTAAACATTCTTTTAAGACTTCAATAACCGAACAAAAGTTATGAAGCAACTTGAATAATAGGAATAATCTCGATTCCTATCATTTTAAAACATTATTCACATGTACTTCGAAATACTTTCATTCTTCTACCTTTTTCATACACATTCTGTCTGGCTAGAATCATTAGTACAGACTTAACAATAACAGATCATGTATGAATAGAGCATTCTCTTATTGAACAGTTAAATCATAGAATAATTCATCTCATAGAAACACCGAAGTGTTCACATTGTGGCACAAGGCCTCATATGTTCTACCACCTTGCACAAATATAGCACATTAGCACATAGACAGAACTTCTCAAGTTCAACATATGAGAAGTTTAAGAAACTAGCATTCATTTAGAATATGAATGAAGTTAGGAAACTTGCCTTACGCACAGCTACAGCTTACGCTGAACTGCTCATTGTAGTTCCTATGTAGCACATAAGAAAAACAACACATACACCAATTAGTCATGTATATTTGACTTATGCATTAGTTTGCTTAACTTTACTTCTCAGGGTTTGCGTTCTTTTAACCTAAGTTTACGCGACCACTTTCATTTCCATTCTACAACTTCATGACATACGGAGATGTCTTACTTATACGTTTATCATCTTTGATGTTTTACATTCTTATCTTCTTCTTATAACTTCTCTAGGACTCAGCACACATCGCTTCTCTGCTAGTAGTCTATATGGTACTCGAGTGGTTTCCCACAAACAACCAACAAACAAGTTCTCTTTGCGCCTACACCGCCATCACGAGTGAGTTAGATCGATCGCATGATTTTGTATATACCTTCGCTCTCTGAAGGAATTGTTTGCTTGACTCCCATATATGTCAACCATCAAAGGTTACGATCGTACCACAATCTAACTTATCTTATCTTATCCGAACTATTAAACTATAATATTCGTTAACTCAATTTCTTATTCCTTTTGGCTTTCTGACAACTAAATGCCATACCTCAAGATTCGTTCTTATCCGATTCACATTCGGCTTTCAATACTCTTATTACCGTTCATTACGGCTTTCTCAATAATTCCTATCTTACTTACTACCTTCATCAACATCTACGTCATACAACCAGGGTATACTTAGACCGTTCGTTTGACGCGAATACGATTTATGAGGATCGTTTATGTATTCAACGTTCACGTTGCTCTTCTCTCAATCTCTCATTAAACCTTTACTCAAGGTTTTAATCACTTTCAATCGTTATCCAACCAATGAACCCCATGTTCATTATTGTTTCTTAATTTTGAAGCCATACTATTCGTTGTATGCTAAGACTGCTTGCAACTACGTTACATTTACGTTTATTCCCTTCGTAATCTTTTAATCTCTTTCGATCATTTCATTCAACCTATACTAAAGGTTTAATTCACTTGATTAAGTGTTACATTAATTGAACATTATGTTTTTCATTTTCCCTTACGTTTCCCCCAAGAGTTGAGCAGTTAAAAGCTCTTCTCTGGCTTTTCCCTACCAGCTGGCTGTATTTCACTCTCCTTTTATCTCTCTCGTCATGGGCATGAGTTTGCGATCCCGGCTTCCGGCCTAGTGCTTCTGACACCACCTTACAAGGCATGGCTAGCACCGTGGCGCCAAGCCCTAACCCTAGAAAATTTCTCTAAGTGTTAAATCCAATTTGAGACGCTTACTTCCCGCTTCCATAACTTATTCGTTATAACTCAGAACGAGATCGTTCCAAAGCCATTCTCTTCCTTATCTTACGTACTTTAATACCCCCCAGACAGAACTTCGTTCTAAATCCGTTAACGTGCCATTCGATTGGCTTGATCTTCACCCTTCATTCATTTTACGTTTTTAACGCTCTTCGTTTGTTTGTCCGAAAATCAGTCATCCGAACTCAGAATTCGTTCGTTCTTGAGTCCACGACTCATGTTTTCTATTTTCTCTTACATTCTTATGAAGCCCTACACGTTCGGGTACATTTACTAACTTTCTAATTCTCATTTGTCTTTTACAAAATTTTCGCCATAACTTCATTATAGCTAAGTTTTAATCTGTTCTTCATGAACCTTTCTACCGTTCCTAACCAATCAATATGCATCTAACTTATACGCGATGGTTTTAAAATTTTCCATCAACAACAATTATCCTACGATGGTTTTAAATTTGTCCATCAACAACGTTCTTCGTGTTTTTCACGTGTTCTTCATTCGTTCTTCATTTTAATCGATATTTTGGATTATGATTTCACTTTTTATTGGAATTTGATGTTATAGAATATCATTCCTTACTTATTTCACCTACTTATTCATATAATCCACTCGGATCGTTCTAATTCATTACGAATCTTATACTTCCTTAAGAAATTTATTTACTAAACTTCAAATTCTTATTTCTTCATTTTCTTACGATTTCAACCATATGAAATCATTCCTAACATCATTTACTTCTTATTCTTATTAAGCTATGTTTTCAACATATAAAACTTAAATAAAATCTAAATTTGGAGTTAGGTTTTAATACCTTTCCTCTTTATTTTTCTTCCGCTAGACAAAGCCGGCGATTCGCAAGCTTTTCTATTTCATGCTCACCTTCGATCCGATCATTCATGCTCATGCTCTTCCTTCTCTCTCTTCATCTGAACCTTCTCTCTCTTCATCTGAACCTTCTCTCTCTCTCTCTCAAGATATAGGATTTTCAAAAATCCCATTTAAATGAAAGTTAGCTTCCTATTTATAGAAAATCCAAGATAAGGATATTTTAGTCATTTCACCCCCTTAACCTCCTTACTATTCACACCTCCATACTATTCCCACCTCCTCAATACACCTCCTTACTATTCACGAGACTTGCCTTGGAAGTTTTGTGGTTTCGTCTTTCGGGTTTCGTCCGACAGTTTTAAAAACTGTGATTCTCGAAATATAAATATTTTTGGATATTTCGTCTTTCCTTTACCGATTAACATTTACGTATTCTTCGGATTTCTGAAAAACACTTTTTGGTGTTAAGCATTTTCCTTCACGCTTTCCCCTAACGTTGCGAAACGAGTGAAAAGTACATAACAATACTTTTCGTCATTTTTATTTCGTCCGATTTTTGCAAGTTTTTCGAGAAAAACTTTTACCGGCTTAACTTTTCACGATATTTTATCGTCAAATCTTTCGACGAAATGTCATTTTGACATACCGAACTCTCGGAAAGGCTTAGGTTATTCAAACCCTAACCCTTAGGGTTTTGTCGGGTGAATAGTGCCTATTTCGTCTTTTTTCCTGAAAATATTTTTGTTCCCGGAAAATTTTTATTTTTCTCTTAAAAATTATTACTCGTTAAGTCTAGCTCGTAGCCAGAATCCTCCCGACTTATAATCATCCTAGGTTCTAGAACAATTAATAAACACATAGCACATAATATTATTAATAAAAATTTATTTTATTAATAACTAATTCTTTAAACTTAAATTCTGAACAATCCGAATTTCTAGGTCGTTACATTAAATATTAATGATAATAGAATTATTTAATATTTAAATCATTTAATAATGATTCCGGTGATTGAAAAATTATGATAAATTATAATTATTATTTAAAAATTATTATAAGTCAATTAAAAATAATTTGACCGATGTTTAAGTTATATTGAACTTTGGTATAAAGTCTTAGACTCGATAATTACTCGATAAAGTCGTCGGTACGCCGACATGTTTCAGAAATTGATTTGGACTTAGATAATTTGACTAGATATGTGTTTGTTTGTGATCCAATGACTGTTAAATCTATGTGACAATGTGCTTAGGTTATGTGCTGACTTCAAATAGCAGTACTGTGTGTTATGATATGTTATTCTAATCGATAGAATGATCTTATTACTGATAGGTCGCTATATAAAAGATAAAACTAAGCTGCGTATTATAAGAAGTTGACCAGACAAGTATCCTACCTTTGCATTTACTTTATGCAATGGACATAAGTAAGAAAGTTTCAGAATTATATTATTATTGTGCCAGAATATTAACTCTATTGTTATTGATTATGTATCCTATCATTATTTATCAATACAGTATTATTGTATAATTTAGATATTTATTCTGTTTGTTAATTTCTAAATATAGTTATACAAGTGTCCTCACTTGGATAATCATTGTATTTAATCATATGTTGATATATACTTATAAATTTCCATTATGTATACGTGAACTTAAAAGCTGTCTAAGCCATTTGATCCGGCTAGATACAAACTTAAAAATATTATTGAACAAGATAGAACTTTATTATTATCCGACTAAATTGCTTTGGTTCGGATTCCCGACTAAGTATGAACATCCCGTACATGGGAAAACTTTTGTGCGCCAAAGGCAGATAAGATGAACGATAATATCGTTCTTGCATGTAGTATTGATCAATACAGGGCATAACGGGCTGACCACCGCCCGTGCCCGTAAGTTATGATGGTTCGCAGATGAAGTTCTGTTAAACCTTTTCGAAAATAGAAAATAATGTTCATAGTCTGTCGACTAATCTCCAGTTATAGTCAGTACGTAGGTTCAAAAATTTGATATGGAATTAATATATTGTTATTATAGGTTCAACTTTGAAGTTGATTCATTGTAGAAGTGTCGTACAAAGAAAGCATTTACTTCTTTCAGCTAATATTTATAATTGCTATTACTTGCTGGGCACTCAAATGCTCATCCTTGCTTAATTTAAAATGTTTTCAGCTAAGTGTGAGCAACCAGAAGGCTCGACTAAGAACAAAGGGAAAGGGAAGGTTGCAGAATAAGTTGGTGATATACTATGTAATAGTTTGACTTTATTAAGATAAGAATGATATATATATTTAGTATCATGTAATGAATGTTTAAAGGTCGCGTACCTGGGATTCAGACTCTGATGCATATGTAAATTAAGTTTAATATTTATATTATTGTTATTATTATTAGTATTATTCCGCTCATAGAAATGGTATTGTGAAGCACTGAGTTCAGGTTTCAAGTACCTGGATTTAGGGGCGTGACAATATCCTTGAGTTTTGTGATTCATCTAGTATCGTTTTATTGGAATGATGGTATGAACTTTCTTATTAAATTTCAATATTTTCACTAGGGGTACTATTCATGGGTTACTATTTACTTGGGTACTATTCACTCAATTAATATTCACTCAGGGATTCGGGGTGCTTTGCATGACGGGGTACTATTCATTTGGTACTATTCATGGGGTACTATTCACGACAAAAGTGATTTCTTTTCTGTCCAAATTATTTTTGATACATGAATATCATTCTTGAATTTTATTCCACAAATAGTTATCATGTTAACAATTTGGACATTTTTGAACTCTGGATAAATTGAATTATAAATCTCTAATATTCATCCTTGATCTCACTTGATTAATTCCTTATATCATTGTCATCATCCTCATGCTTATGTTGTCATAAAAGTCATCTTTGGCCGTAGTGCATAGATGGACTATTGATTGATATGATTATGACCAAGAAAGTTTGTATTGGTATAATCATGACATGCAATGTTACAAACAAATGATGTGTTGAAAGTCCTCTTTGGCCCGTAGTGCATAGATGGACAGTTGTTTGACATGATCATGACCACTGGTGATACTAACGAATATCCTTGGCCCGTAGTGCATGGATAATTCATTGATGTGAAATGTTTATTGATTGGTATTACATGGATAAAATATTGATGATGAATTTTTAAATCATAGAAGAAAGTAGACATCATTCTCTACTTGACTCTTCTAATGGATTGTTGTTTCCGCTGCTGTTGTTGATCTAAAACTCGTTGTCTATTGTATTCTATAAGATTTTTCCCTGTTGAGGACTAAGGATAGTTTGTTTTATATTATCTTAATCATAATATTATTTATTGGGCTAGTTGTGCTCACCCTTTGCCTTTTGGTTCCATTGTTCTTCTAAGGAGGCGAGAATATAGCTGGGACTAGTCGGGGAGTGGAGTAAAGGTTCAAGATGGTTGTTATAGCAGTATTCACTATTTTGTAAAATAGTGTAACAATAATTGTAATACGAACTTTATTTGTGTTTGGATATTGTCTACAAGACAATATTTGTTTTGAAACTCAGCTATTGTGTTGTCGTATTTTGCACGACAGTTGTATAAATAAAGTTTGTATTCAAATTTTGAACCATATATTTGGTGACTCGAAATGGGTTGTATGTACCTATTCTGGGGGTGTCATAACTATAATGAAGGATTTTGACATAGACATCGGTGTAATCACCAGCTTTTCCATCCGATGATGCTAGCGCGTGCTATTTTTAGGAGGGCTGCCACACCCATCTCTTATTTGTGGGTTGTGTAGGTAGTCAGGGGTTCGATGGTCAGGCGCTGAGCCCGTGTAGTAGCCTCTCCATCTTATTGATTCCAGACTGATTGCTAGATACTCAGTTTGGGCTGGAGGGGAGTTACATCATCGAGGTCTAGGTTTTATTTTTCCTGATGCTCCTGAGGAGGAGGAGACAGAGGATACCTCTGAGGATGATTAGTTCAGAGCGGATGAGATGTCTGGTGAGGAGGAGGCTATGAAGGGTAGTATATGAGATCCTGAATTTTATAAAATGAAAGTATTCAATTTTCTTATAATTATTATTTTATTTAGTAAATGGTTAAATTGAGAAAGGGTTAAAGTTAAAGGTGACATTTGAAAATTTTGCAAAGTAAGCAAGTTGATATAAAATATTCGTTGTGTCGGAGAATATTCGATTGGTCGGGAAATATTTATTTTAACGGGGAGTATTCATATGATGGCACAATCATTGGTGGACCCCACAACGGAGGTATTGTCGTAGTTAGAAAACGACTAAAATATTTTTAAAAATAACGGCGAAAGTTTTACCGTTAAACTGTTGAACTGCCCGGTAGTAAAAGTATAATAATATGCGTGGTTGTATAGTAGCACACGGTATTGATTATTGATGCTTACATGAGAAGTCACTCAGTTATACTCAATTATTGCTACAGTAATTGCTGCATAATATCTCTCATATTATTGATTCAATTATTGTCACAGTATCATCTGAATAATATTTATTATTATTAAATCAATAATTGAGACAACAAAGTTATTCATATTATTATTTTCAATATTGACGATGTCT
The DNA here is from genome assembly GCA_020205605.1 of Panax ginseng. Classification (NCBI taxonomy): domain Eukaryota; kingdom Viridiplantae; phylum Streptophyta; class Magnoliopsida; order Apiales; family Araliaceae; genus Panax; species Panax ginseng. The sequence continues at coordinate 131,855,659 of CM035132.1, read as the reverse complement.
AGAAAGTTCTGTCGAGGAGAGGTTTGGTCACCTAATTGTGTGCCAATAGGGAGAAATCCTTATCGGAAAGCCCCCTCTTTCCTGGGAATGAGCTGGTTGTTAAATATTATGAGTTATAATATTAATGATAAATAAGTTCGTGTTGATTAAAGATGAAATTGATATTTCCATTGTGTTGGGATTATTAGTGTTAGTGGAAATTGACATCTATTCCGATAATAATTGATGTCTGGAGGTTATATTCACCAATCAGGTAATTAATCGGATAAATGAGCAATTAATTGCTATTAATTCACATGCTTATAACTATTTGTTCACATGTGTGTACTATTAATTCACATGCATGTACTATTAGGGGAGGTGGTGCAAGATTGATAATACTTGCATGACTAAATTAAAAATGGAGGTATAGATGAAGGTACTATACTGTAATTATTTTTTTCACAAGTATAGAACTATTGAGTCACATGATTGTACTATTGATTCACATGATGTACTATTAGGGGAGGTGGTGCAAGTTTGATAATACTTGCAGGACTAAATTAAAAATGAAAGAAAAGATGAAGGTATTATACTATAATATTTTGATCCCCAAAACGTGCAATTATCGAAACTATGTTTTCCTATAAATAGAAGCTCATTCTTTTTTCATTTTCACCAATTCACTAAGACTCACAAGAGTAATTATAGAGAGAAAAGCTATAGAGAGAGAAGTTATAGAGAGAAAGAAGAAGAGAAGTCTGCTACTTCACTATTCCAGTATCCAGTCTTCTTCTGAGGTAAGGGGTATTATTTATTTTATATTCTGAAGATATATTATTTTTCGTATTCATATGAATATTATTTTCGTTCAATATTCGTAAGGAATATCATCTTCGTTCAATATTGGTAGGAATATTATTTTCATTCAACAATCGTAAGGGGTATTATTTCTTTCATATTCATGAAGAGAGTTATTTTCTTTCAATACTCGAAAGGGTTGTTATTCCAATCTTTATTATTCTGTTGGAATAACCTTTCTACGCGGACTACCGCATGCATGGTAAAATTCTTCTGTTGTTCCATTATTTATTATTCTGTTGGAATAACCTGTGTACGCAGACTACCGCATGCATGGTGAAATTCTTCTATTGTTCCATTCTTTATTATTCTGTTGGAATAACCTGTCTATGCAGACTACTGCATGCATGGTGAATGACCCTTCATATTCATTCTTTATTAAATTGTGGAAATGATTTGTCTACTTGGATTACCGCATGGCGGGTGAAAATCCATTTGCAGTTTCGTATATTCTATTATACTCGTATGAAATATCATTTCTTTTGTGCTCGTCATGGAATATCATTTTCTTTTGTATTTTCATTTTATGAGTACTATTCATTTATGGGTACTATTCACGTATATGGCACTATTCACGTATACGGTACTATTTATGAATACGAGTTATTATTCACGAGTTACTATTCACGAGTTACTATTCACAGAGTACTATTCTTGAAGTACTATTCACGAAGTACTATTCACCCGGGTACTATTCACCCAGAGTACTATTCATGACAAAAATTGATTTTTTTTTGGACCAAATCATTTTTGATACAATATTATTCTTAAATTTTACTCCACAAAGCAGTATCATCTTGATAATTTAGATATTTTTAAACTCTGGATAAATTTAAAGTCTTTAATATTTATCCTTGATTTCGTTTGATTAATGCTTATATCATTGTCATCATCCTCATGCTTATATTGTGATGAAAGTCATCTTTGGCTTACGTGCATAGATGGACTTTTGATTGGTATGATTATGACCAGGGATCATTTGGTAGAATCATGACCCGTAATGTTATAAATGATTTGGTAAAAGTCATCATTGGCCCGTAGTGCATTGATGGGCAATTATTTTTATGATTATGACAAGGGATTATTCGATATAATCATGACCATTGATGACTACATGAATATCCTTGGCCCGTTGTGCAAGGATGATTCAATGATGTGGTTTATTTATTAAGCTGAGTCTCAGCGATAAAGTGGATGAAAAACTTTTTAAATCATCGAAGATAGTAGATATCATGCTCTACTTGACTCTTCTAATGGATTGCTTGTTCCGCTGCAGTTAAACTTGATGTTTATTGTATTTTATCAGTTTAACACTTTTGAAGGCTAATGATAATTTATTCTGCATTATCTTAGTCATAATATTTCTTACTGGGATAGTTGAGCTCTCCCTTTTCTTTCATTGTTCTCTTCAGGAAATGAGAATATAGCTGGGATGAGTCGGGAAATGGAGTGATGGTCCAAGATGGTTGTTTTAGCAGTCCTCACCACTTAGTGTGATAATAAATGTAATGAGGATTGAATTTGAGTTTGAATATTATATAGAAGACAATATTCGTGTAAAAACTCAGCTATGTTTTGTCGTATTTTTACACGACAATTGTATTAAAGAAGTTTGTAGTTGTATTATGTACCATGTATTTTGCGACTCAAGATGGGTGATGTATACCTGTTTTGGGGGCGTCACATAGTAGGTCTACCAAATACATGTTTAGTACCCAATTCCGCAGTCTGCAGAGGCATATTGACATGAAGGATAGAGCGGAGGATAAGAAGCTGATGAGGATTGCTGCCAGACAGGACCACATGTTTACCAATATGAACAATTACCATGCTTCGTTGATAGAGGCCTTGGCCAGATTGAATCCAGTTGTGGTAGATCAGTTTTAGTTCTCGACTCCACGATCATTGCCACAATATCCACCCACTGATTCTGATGAGGAGATGCCATAACCACCACCACCACAGGCTTAGCATGCTACATGGAAGTCCTCTCTTATGCTTTATTGCAGTATTTTCACAATGAGGACCTTGTGTATATTAAGTTTGGGGGAGTTTTAGTTATTTGTTTATTATTTTTGTTTTTGTTTTAAAAATATGACTAATGTTAATTTGTTTATGTCAGTTAGTTTATTTTGCATCTGTTAGTTTTCATTTAAGTTTTCATGCCAGTTCATGTATGCATTATTGTAGTTGCATCTTTAGTTTAATTTAGTAGTTTAATTTTATAGTTTATATTTTCGTTTCTTGTTGATTTATCAATATAAAAAAAATGGAAAAATTGAAAAATCTCAAAAATATTAGTTAGTTTTACTATTTTATATTGCATTTAGTTCATGTTTGCATGATTCCAACTATTAGATGGTTAGAGTTAGTTTTGGCCAATGATGAGATTAGAATTACGTAGACAAGTATAGTATTAACTATTAAGGCTTTGATGTGATTTCTTATTATGATTTAGATCTTTATCTGTTTGAAACTGATATAATCAGGATAGCACATTATAAAACAAGTATATTGACTGATTACGTTTAAATTGATACATAATGGAACTCTTAAGGATAATGCTAGTTTGAATGAAAGAAAGTCATGAATAGGCAGTGATGGTTAAGATTAGATAGGAACCTAAGTTTGGGGAAAAAATTTGGGATATAAGCTAAAAGAAAAGAAAAGAAAAAGTATGAATAAACACAGTGGCTAGTCTAGTTATGTGGCCTTTGTTACTTGAGTAAGTACGCCCGAGGGGATGTCTCTACATCTAGTGCCCTAAAGCTTGACGGTTTGGGAGTCGTTGGTTGAAAGCTCGCTAAGGGGTAGCACTAAAAAGTCTAAGAGGACTAGACATTGCACAACCATGAGAAAAATAAAAAGTGAAAAACGGAAAAAAGAGCGAAAAGCCCCGTATGTGATAAATAAGTATAAATATCCCATTTTAACATTTGAATTTGATAACTATTTGATTTTAGTCGGATCTTGGTTGTTTTTGAATTTCTTGACTTTACGTTGTATGATTCCTTTGAAGAGGTTTATTATGTGTTTTATTTCAATTTATGTAAGTTAGCATGGCACACACGCACAATATCAGTCATAACAGGTTAAGATTGGTGATTGATTGAGAAGTTATTGATATGTCTTGATATGATGTACTATTATGTCTATTATAATTTCTCTGAGGCCATATGAATAGATTTTGTTCTGTCTATAGCTGGATTCGTAGGCATGTAGTTAGTTTCATTGCATTGTATATAGTTGTGCTCGAGGACTAACACGGTTTTATTAGAGTTTATGCCCCAGAGGCCAATTATTTTATATAATTGCTTAACATTTTGAAATTATATTTGATTGAATAAATGAATGATTTTAATATTGTTTTATTTACTGCGTTATATAAATGTTAACATAATAAAATTCCTTAGAATAGTGATACAAATTATATAGTTTCAAGTATGTGACTTGAACATGAGATTATATAATTACAATTAGTATCGTTGCTCTTAAATGTCCCTAGTTGAGTATCATTGTTGATGGGACAACAATGATGCCTTGAGACTAGTATGTGGATTAACTGATGACCAAATCTCATTGGTCATAAATATATGAGATATTAAGTCAATGCATAGGTACATGTTAGAGAACGATGTACTAGACAGACCCACCATGAGAATTCTATGTGGAACAATAGGCAAAATGTCATTAGCGTTTCTCATAGTGATAATGATGTAATGGTCCTCCGACTTGAAATCACTATATTATTACTTGGGAATTTATGTACTTTGATATCATCAAATGTCACCTTTTATAGGGTGGACTATAAAGATGATTATTGGGTACATCATGAATCGTGTGAGGAATATGAGTGATTTAGATGGAATTTAAGCCTTCTATATATTAGGGGTGATATCCATAGGCCTCTTGATTGAGTAGGACTATGAAATGCATGGCCATACTCAAATAGTGATTTGTTTCATATAGTCTACTCATTGATCAAGAAAACACAGATTAAATTATTAAGAGTATGACACATTTCATGACTCGAGTTTAATCTAGGATGTCAAGGTTAAAAGGATTAAATTACATTGAAACATTGGTCACGAAAAGGTTGCATTGAATCATCGATCTTATTATTACTTAGGTAGCAGTGATGCATTACTAGATGGCGCTCACTGTTTATAATTTTATAATATGATTTTAAAATTATTGCCAACGTAATAATAACATATAGGGTCACACACATAGAACGTAATTAAAAGGGAATTAATTTAAATTTTAAATATTTAAATATGTTAATATGATTAATATTAATTAAATTACGAATTTAAATTAATAGGATAATTTATATATATGGGTATATTAATTAAGTAAGACTTAATTAAGATATATATATATATATATATATATATATATATAAATTAGGATTTTATTTTAATTAAATTAGGTTTTGATTAATTCCTTTTTAACTACTATATATATATATGATATGTAGCAACCATATTAGGAATTATCATTAACCTAAAAACCCTAGCCGCTCTTAGAGAGAGATTAGAGAAAAGTTTTGAAAATGTAAATAAAGCATTAATCGATCAACCACCACGTAAGTAAACTCAAAGTGGATCGAATGTAAATAAAGGCAGTAAGCGATCAAGCGCCATGAAGTAAACTCAAGGCGGAGACGAAATATAAAGAAATGTAAAAGGCCACTTAAGTAAACTCAGGAACTGGATGAAATGTAAAAATATATATGTATATATAAAAGCGAAAGAAATATAACGGATGTAAAATCCGGGCTCATCGGATATATCGACAACAATATATATATATATATATATATATATATATATATATATAAGCATGTAAATGCTCCAGATGTAAAATCCAGGCTCATCGGATATGTCCGACAACAATTATATATATATATATATACTTATATATGTATATTTTTTACATATGGACTAACATTATCGAGTTATGCCTCGATTGAGCCTAGACTTCGGTCTGGAGTGTTTACTTACTTATATATATATATATATATATATATATATACAGACAGAAATGAAAACCACGGACCGAAGTCCGGGCATACGCACGCAACACGACTCTTAATGTGTAGAATAATGTGTGCAAAGATGAAGAGAAAGGCTTTATAGAGTGTTAGAAGGCTTATAGTGGGCTACCAATACAGACTTCTATGACTCTATATGGATGAACACTCAACTCCCGCTGGTAAATGTATAACTATATGTGAGCTAACAAGTGTTTAAAAAGAGCAAGCACTCAATATATGGTGTGTAGAAAGCAAATTGGATAGGGCTTCCTCGCCTTTTCCTTTTTGTTAAAATGGCTGCCCCAAGCCCTCTATTTATAGAGGGGGGAGCCGCAGGTGTACCTGCGGCAGCCGCAGATGCACCTGCGGCTTCCCAGACTGCTTGTGTCGAACTTCAATCCGAGCATCCGAACGAGGTATATACGACCTTCTTCGGACTGCTTGGGTTGAGAGTTATGCAGTGACATGGATTAGAAGTTGTACGAAGTCAGGAAGAGGGGACCATGCCCATGGTCTTCAAGCTTCAAATTCTATCCGGTGTGCTGCCATGCGTAATAGTCACTCGGGATTGGAAATCCTGGTTCTTAGAGGACATTGTTGTATGTATGTATGTCTGAAATGTTGAGACGACGCGCAAATGTTGAGGTGGTAAGATGACGTTTGACTCCTCATCGGGGTTATCGCCGATTTGAGTTGAAAGTAGACGTTGCTCAGGGTTATATCTGAGATTGGACTGCTGTAAGTGTTGAATGCCGCAATGTCATCTTGTGGATGCCTGTTTGCCCGATGTTAGTCTCCGGGTCTTCAGTATGAATGCTTCAGCAGGAGGTCTGATTGAAGCTGGTCGCATTTGAAACAAGCATTTACGGGGTTATCGCCGGAACTGCAACATCATTCCTTGGGGTTATTGCCAAGGACGAAACTCGGGGTTATTTCAGAGGTTGTAAATGATGTTCCCAGTGTGTGTTCCGGGTTTGAGCATGAACTTTTGGTAGTATCTGGAATGGAGAATGAACTTCCGGTAGTATCTGGAATGGATTGTGAGCTGTCTTCTAGGGTTATCTTCGAAAGACGATTCTGCCCTCATACAATGTTAGTAACAGTTGTGCAGAAAATTTTGAGTGTCTACAGATGCCCCTCTTTATCATATTCATACAACGCAAGGCATGTATAGGATAAAGAATCCTAGACACTTGAAATGCAACAGATAAGCATGATGTTATGTGCAGCAACATGATGTAAATGTATGAATGAGATGATTGCTAGTTCCCTGTTAATCCTATTAGGATGACAATCAATGATGTCTTAGACATGCGATCCAAGTCTTCAAGGATGTTGACGTTGGGGCTATCACCAAAGTCGTGAATCCTAGACACAGACTTCTACTCCATAGAGGTGCCTTTTGTATGAAAGATATCTGTGGGGAGAAAGCTTTGTCTGGTTGAGGATGTGTATAACATATCCCACCATCCTGTCGGAGTTACTACCAACAAATATACTTGTCACGGTTGCCTGACCTTTGCTGATGTGTGTATCACCGGATAGATCCCTGTTGGGCAAACTGTCAAGGTTTCTTGACCTTCGTTGACGCGTATATCAACGGTTGCATCGCATTGTGACCCCCGTTGGGGACACATAGCCATAGATACGTTTTGATGGGTTTATTTGCCACCGGCTGCAGTGATGTCAAGGTTGCTTGACCTTCATTGATTTGTGTATCAATGGTTGAATTGCGTTGTAACCCCCGCCGAGGATACGTACATGTTTGAAACTTTGGTGTTGTAACCCCCGCTGGGGATACACAGATGTTTGTAGCTTCATAGATTCTGCGTTGTAACCCACGTCGGGGATAGTATCAAGGCTGCTTGACACTATACTGACGGCATCAGACCTTGTGAGGTATTGCCGAGCATGATTTGTGAACGCTGAGGCCACTGATATCCTATAACTTGTATACAGGCGAATACCAATGTGTGACATGTGGAGCCAGAGTTTGACTCATGAACACCAGGATTTCAGGCTATTCTGCTCAATCGTGTAGCATTTTTATTTCTGATTTGGCCTTTTCGGCTTGCGAGACCTCCTTTGCAACTCTAACTAGAGCGAGTTAGAGGTGTGGGACCCACATAGGGGTGCCGCAGGTACACCTGTAGCAGCCGCAGGTAGACCTGCGGCCAACCGTGGCTATACAAAGCCCATGGATTGCTTTCATAAGTCATTTTCAAGCTGCACAACGAAGGAAATCTGAGAGCTCTTCTTCAGTTCTGTTGAGTTCGAGCAACTTTCTGCATATTCTGCCACCGTACAAGCGTTCTTCACTGTCCTGGTAATATATGCATGTATTCTTTTCCAGTTTCTATCTATTGGAAAATGACTTATCACATGAAATGCATTTAGACACATAGTAGTTAATATGCATGCTGATATGATTTGATAAAAAATATTCAACATAGTTAATGTTAGTATTAAACCATGCTAAACATAATGATGTGAAAAATTTTGACTTTTGAAACAGTCAAATTGGTACCTTTTACTGTCATTTCTTATCCTATCTGAGGACAAATGAGTAAAGGTAGAAAAGAAAGTAAAATAACCACAGTAATTAGATTACACTTATAGATTTTTCTTGTAATGCATGGATGGATATATATGTTGTTGGTAGGTGTGCTCTCTTGAATGGCCACCTAGTCATGCCTATGTGCATGTGGATAGTCCCATTTACAAAGGGGGCTATGGCAAAATTTTCCCAAAATGTAGGCATTGGGTAGTCATGCATTTTTAACTCTACTGTAGATGTATGTTAAAATAATGCAAGCATGCATGTAGTCATAAGATGCATTTTGAAAAGCTCCAGGTAAGAATTTATCACACCCTTTCTGAGGTGATTTGGAGACTTGTTGTCCAGATATTATTGATCCAAATCAACCGACCAGTTCCCGCAGGACCACTTCTGGTGTACGTAGGAGGGCTTCTGAAGTACCTCGACCACGTTCTGTTAGAAAGCCTCGTCGTTTGGTAGAGGCGGTGATTCGTCCTATCCGGGTTGAAGTGCCGGATGTCGATGACGAGGACAAGGATGTACCAGTTGAGGTTCCTGCTCCTGCTGCACATGTTCCCCATAGGGAATTTCCAGGAATTCAAGTGGCAAACCTAGATCTTCTAGGTGACTTGAGTCGGTATCCTTCAGTATACCTGCACGCAAACGAGGTCTGAAGTTAGATCTTAATCTTCCTTATTTCCTATTGATCAGGAGTAAAGGGTTTTAATGTTGATCAGCATTTGATGTAGGTTCCCGACTTTACACAGCCTCAAGGGAATTGGTTTAGCATCTACTCTATATATCAGGCCTTGCATGATGACTATAGAGCGATTGTAGATGGCTGGGGATTCAGGACATTTTTTTCTATCCTTCCCCGTCGCTGTCCCTAAGGTTACCTCAGGGTATTGTCTGAGCAGTGGTTTTACTAGACTCAGTCACTCCATTTACTGGACTGTGAGGTGATGATGACGCCGATGGATTGGCGGTTTATCACAGTTATGGAGTTTGGAGGGGATCCGGTGCCTTGCACGATGAATATTACCCCAACTGCCGTCAGATCCTTGTTAGGAGTTCCAGCGGAGGCGCTCAAGGGTAGGACTATACGTACAGGTCCTCTGAGTGTAGATGCTATGAGTGGGCTATTGAGTGAGCTTATACCCGATGATGTGAGAGTTAGGGATCGCATTCTTCGGCAACTGTTCCTGATGATCATTAGGGGCTGCCACATAGCAGATAACTATTTTACGGTGTCCTTCGCTTTGATCAGTGCCACTCGAAATGTGGACCGTATAGGAGACTATGATTGGGGTTCCTACACCTTTGCCTACTTCCTGAGGGGAATGCGCATGCGATCGCATGGCTTGACCGAGGCTTGGTTAGGATTCTACCTATTTCTGCTGGTGAGTATTTCTCTTGTCTTTTCCCATGTGCATGTTAAGAGTGTTGACTGACAGCAGATGTTTTCCTTTGTGTTGGCAGTTTTGGGCCTATGAGAGGCTTCCATGTTTGCATCCTGTGAGCGTGTTAGGTTTAGATACCTATCCACGAGGATGGAGATGACATCATTCCATACTGGCGGAGGTCTCTGTTGCTGAGGGTTTCACCCATTGCCATCTACAACTGGAGTTGTTGACAGCGGATGTCATCACATGGGTTCCCTACTCCGGGGAGCATTTGAGTGTTGGTTTTGAGGACGGATACCCGACTGGAGTTGAGTATGTTATGTCCACCCATAGGATTCCTCTCTTCACAGATGGAGGATGAGAGCTCTATTTAGGAAAGCGTGCTATCAGGAGCACTATAGGAGAGATTCGCATGCCGATCTTGCCTCCTGCCAGGCGTTATTGGCCTATTTCACAATCACCCGTCATTGATATCCCATTGTTGGGGATTGACGGTTACACATTATCAGAGGGCCCCTGTACTCAGGAGATGTTCCAGCATTGGTGGTCCCCTCGTACCATTGGAGCTCAGACCTGCGCCACATAATTTATGGGGGATCTAGTTCCAGGATCTGTGATGATGACGGATTGGGTAGCCTATGTCAGAGATCTGACTCATGTGACACAGATTGACAATTTGACCCGGCAATTAGACCGGGCACATTTCTTTATCCGACATTTGGGTAGAGATCCTTCAGAGGCAGATACTTTTGATCCTTCCAGCTCTGGCGCTGGCCCCTCAGGTGACCCATATGGCTTTGCTGGTTTTGATCCTCCCTTGTATAGGCCTGACATCCTTATAGATATAGATCCAGTGACTCAAGAGGAGTTACATCAGATGGACAGGATCGACGATGTGGACATCGATACCATTAACTTTTTCTGATGTATATTTCTCGTTTATCACTTTTGATAGGCCTCTGTTAGCTGCTGGGTAGCTTCGACCCATTCTCGCTATATCTTTTGATAGGCCTCTGTTGAGATGTTGGGTAGCTTCGACCCATTTCCCTGTATTTTAGCTGTACAGAGATGTATTAGATGATGATATACTTACGAATGTATGTACAGTTTTCCATTCCCTATATTATATTACCATCTATTATATTATGCATGTTATTATGTTATGCATATGTATGTATGTCCAGAGATATTTAGCATTGACTCCTGGATGGTCTTATGACACGGCCCATACAGATGTCTTCTTCGACAGTTAGCCGTATTGATCATACCCACCATTTTTGGTGGCATCTGGTATGTGCTCATGGTATGATAGTATGTCACCACTAGACAGTGTGACTGTAGATCATTTGCTGCAGCATACTATGACCTTGTTGATGTTTCAGGTCCCCACAGGGTTCATAGATGGTATGCTTGAGCATTGGGTACCGAACAGACAGGTTTTTCAGTTTGGGACCCGAGAGTTGGCTCCTACTCTAGAGGAGTATGCACGGTTGACGATGCTGCCATTGGACAGACCTTGTGTGCAGATGGCGATTAGGGACATGAGTAGGTAGTTCATGACCCTCACCGGCTTGAGGCGTAGAGTGGTACAGGATGAGATTACATCTGGCCACGTGATATCCCAAAATTTTCTGATTGACAGATTTGGCTCTAAGGATAGTTATGTACGACATTCCGGGGATTTTTCCACACAGGAGGATCAGTGGCGTTTGGCCAGAGTGGATGTACTGCTGCTATGCGTATTGTCATACGTCTACATGCCACAGTACATGAATGAGTTGGACATCGGGGTTATCATGGCAGTGAGAGCTCTCAGGGAGGGTCATACCATCGTACCGATGATTATTGCAGAGACACTGAGGTCAGCTACATACTGTTGTACTTGTCTGGCAGGAGTATTCATAGGTAGCTCGATCATGCTGTACGTGTGGTTTATGTCACACTTGAGACCGATTAGCACATTCAGACGGCATGGATATTGTTTCACCCATGATATAGTGATGTCATACTCCTTTCAACCTGCGGAGTGTACAGATGCTGCATCTTGGTCAGCTTTCCTGGCAAGGATTGGAGATCCATTCACTATATTACCGTGTACAGGGCTTAGTTCACCCTACAGCTTCATTACTCATGCTCTGGGCACGGATTATCTACCTCTGGTAGGTTTGAGAGGGATGATCACCTACCACCTACTGGCCGTGATGTGTCAATTTGACCAGTTTTAGGATTTCTACCTATATGAGGGGGCGGTGGGTCAGCGCTTCGCTTCTCGGCGTTTATCAGCAGAGGACAGAGCCAGGTTGTATGCCTATTGGGATCAGCGAGAGCTAGCTGATTTTTCTGTCAGCCATCCGGGTTATTCTATAGAGTATTCAGCGTGGATGGAGATAGAGACTGCATCGACTATGGTAGTATCCACAGTGCAGGATAGTGAGTCCAGCGAGGAGGAGCCTATGGAGGAGGTTGACACTTCGATTGATGGGGACTTGACTGCTGGGCTGCCAGCATATGTGATGGATTCTCCCACTCCGAGTGCCACTGATACTCAGTATTCAACATAATATTTGGAGCAGAGCTTACATCTGATGACCTATGAGAGAGATCAGGCTAAGGCCGCGATGTTGACAGCTCTTGATGGGAGAGACTCCGCTCTGTCAGAGAGGGATGAGGCTAGATCAGCCAGGGATGCATTGATCGTGGAGAGGGATGCTGCCCTATCTGCTAGGAATGTGGCCATTGCAGACATCACTTCCGTGAGATCCCAGACGACTGGCATTCTTGCCGATATGAGTGCATATATAGATGAGCATCATGATATCATGCAGTTAGCACCAGATCTGCTAGCTCGTGTATTATATATGGCAGAGAAATATATTTTGATTTACTTCCCTTTCAGTTGTGCTATGATACTTGCAGCTTTACCTCCTTCTTCGAAGAGAGATGCTATGTTACATCTGATAGTCCGCATACACACAGATCCGTAGATAGCTTTGTATTTTCCTGTACAGACTAGCTTAAATACTTTGTCATGTACAACACAGATGTATATATCAAACAATATTATATATGGCAGAGAAATATATTTTGATTTACTTCCCTTTCAGTTGTGCTATGATACTTGCTTGATATTTACCTGTTTCTTCAGGGCCTTGTGATCTTTATGCATTCTGAACTTGTCCTTGACATGTGGACATTGAGCCATCGCAGGATCTCTTAGAACGGATCATTGATCTGTATGATTCCCTACCATCTTTGGTGTCTTGGGATTGGTTTCTGTATGGAAATGTGGAGATGAGTTTGCTTTTCTTCTCTGAGATTGACCGCACCACAGATGGCCGCCAATACTTCTATTTGTGAGAAGCCCAGTTAATTCCATCTTTTATGGATGGGTATTGCTCTTTGAGGCACAACCGCAACTTAGATGGTCACAAAATCTCTTATTTGTGAGGAGAGATTGGGTAATTCCATCCCTCGGTCTAAAACTGATGAAATGTGGTGGATTAAAGGTTGATCCCAGTACCGTGTGATAAATATTTTTGTTCTGGTAGAGGTTAGGCTGAACAATAAATAGCTGCCTATGTACTCCTATTGAAGAGGAGATCAAGTCTGCGTAGTTCGAACTTGGTGTAAGAGGTTCAACACTGAACGTGAAAGGCAGATGGGTGTAGAAATGTTTTTGTTGTTTTTGTAGAGAAAGGGCATAAATGTTTTTTTGTTTTGTGTTTATTGCGACCGGGCCATGTAGAATATGGTTTCCTACGTACTCCCATGTATCAGGGAGATCAGGTCGACGTAGTTCGCCCCTCAAGATGAATCGTAGCCAAAGAGAAGTGTGAATCCCGTGCGTAGGCTATACTGCGGGGAGAAGAAAGTTTGATCCCATAATGGGGACAAATTTCAGGTGTGGAAAAAGGTTGATCCTGTTTTCAGGACAAACTGCAAGCGTAGAAAAGTTTAATCCCGTATTTAGGATAAACTGCAGGTGTGAAAGGTTCAATCCCATGTGTAGGATAACCAAAATTGTATGGAAGGTTTGAAATGAAGTGGAACCAGGCTGCTGATTCCATGTGAGGTGAAACCAGGTTGCTGGTTTGAAGCAAGGTGAAACCAGGCTGCTGGTTTGAAGTGTATGTTTCCCTGAGGGGCAGAAGAGTTTGTGAAAAGAGGGTTAAAAAACAGGAATGACTGGTGATTGGATGATCAATACCAGGATGTTTGCTTGATGGTAACTTCAGACATAGTACCGTTTCACGGTGTCCAAGTTGAAAAGCTGTGGAAATTCATTGCCATCCACTTCCTGTAGTCTGAGAGCACCTCCTGTCAATACTTCCTTGACAACAAAAGGGCCTTCCCAGTTAAGAGCGAATTTTCCCTTAGATTGATCTTGGTTGTCGAAGATCTTCTTTAAAATCAAGTCATGTTATTTGAATTTCCGTAGTAGACTTTTCTGTTGTAGGATCGTGCGATCCTTTGTTGATATAATTGACCATGGAAGATTGTCGCGGTTCGCCTTTCGTCTATCAGAGATAATTGGTGATACCTGTCTTGTACCCATTGGTCTTCATCCAACTGAGCATCCATCAATACTCTAAGGGATTCCATTTCCACATCTATGGGGAGCACTGCTTCCACCCATAGGCTAATGAGTAGGGGGTTGCCCCAGTGGAAGTACGCATTGAAGTTCTGTAGGCTAATAAAGTCAGAGGCAAGAGGTCAGGCCATCCTTTGTGATTGGCGGACATTTTCTGTATGATCTTCTTGATATTTTTATTAGCCGCTTTAACAACACAATTCTTCTTCGGACGGTAGATAACGGAGTTAAGGTGTTTAATGTGGAATTTACTGCATAACTCCTCCATCATTTTGTTGTTGAGGTTCTTAGCATTGTCTGACACAATGACCTCTGGTTGTCCATATTGATAGACTACATTGTTTCTTATGAAAACAATGATGACTTCTTTGGTAACCTTGGGGAAGGAGGCTGCTTCTACCCACTTGGTGAAGTAGTCGATCATGGTGAATATGAATCGATGTCCATTACTGGCTTTGGGCCCAATCATGTCCATTCCCCACATTGAGAAGGGCAATGGTGAACTCATATTATGGAGTTCAGTTGGAGGGGCGTGGATGGCATTCCCATGAATTTGGCATTGATAGCATCTCTTGATGTGATCATCTTAGTCAACTTTGAGTGTTAGCCAATAATAACATCTCTTCTCAGTTAGGCTCACCTCAGTGGGTGTAGATCTATCTCGTAGATACTCCTTGATATGCTGATACAAAGGGTGGTGGACGAGAGATAGCTCATCCGATACTTCTCCAACGTAGTTCCCATAAGTTGGGGTCCTTTGCAGGGCAAATGTGATGCTTAGCATGTTTTCCTTGTCAGGTATGTGAATTAAGGAGGCCAACATTGCTAGTGCATCCGCAAAATCATTCCTATTGCGAGGAATGTGTAGAAAGGAGATTTCTTTGAACTCCAAAGCTATTTGTACAACTTGCTGATGGTAAGGCAGAAGATGTAATTCTTTGGTTTGATAGATTCCCGTGGATTGTTTGATTACCAATTCGGAATCCCTAAAGACAGTTAACCGCCTGATGCCCATTGAACGGGCAAGTTTTAGCCCCATGATACAACCTTCATACTCAGCTGTGTTGTTGGTGCTGACAAACTGCAATTTGACGGCGATGAGATACTGCTCCCCCGTACCGGACACTAGAATTGCTCCAGCTCCAGAGCCTTTTGTGTTAACAACTCAATCAAAACACATTTTCTATGTGTGGAATGCATCGTATTGATGGTGTTGCTGAACTGTCATCACCCCTTCATCGGGGAAGTATGTTTCCAAGGGTTTGTATCCCCTACAGGTGCAGCGGCCAGTTGATCCGCAATTCCTTGACCTTTGACAGACTTTTGCATCACGTAGACGAGTTCAAATTGTTGTAGGATCAACTACCATCTGGACAGTCGATTATTTAGTATGGGCTTACTAAACATATACTTGAGAGGATCCACGCGGGATATAAGATGGGTTGTGTGACCATGGAGGTAATGCTGTAACCTCATGGAAGCCCATGCCAAAGCACAACAAGTCTTCTCAATCAGAATGTACTTGTGTTCACTGATGCTGAATCTCTTACTGAGGTAATAGATAGCTCGTTCTTAGAATCTATTGTCTTTTTACCCCAGCATACAGCCCATGGTATTGTCATTAATGGACAAGTATATAAATAGGGGAACATCATCCCTGGGAGGTACCAAATTAGGAGCGTTAACTAACTTCTCTTTAATGGTAAGGAAGGCTTTCTGGCACTCATCATTCCATTTCATGGATGAGTTCTTCCTTAATAGCTTGAAGATGGGCTCACAGATTGCTGTGAGTTGAGAAATAAATCTGCTAATGAAGTTGATTCTTCCCAAAAATCTCCGTATTTCCTTCTCTGTCTGAGGAACAGGCATTTCCTTGATGGCCTGGATTTTGGTAGGATCCAGCTCAATCCCTTTGTGGCTGACTAGGAAACCTAGCAACATGCCTAATTTGACATCAAAGGCGACCTTGGCTGGATTCAACTTCAAGTTGTACTCACGCAACCTGTTGAATAACTTTCTGAGATGGTCTAAGTGGTCTTCCTCCCTTCGGGATTTGACAATGATGTCATCCATATAGATCTCTATCTCTTTGTGCATTAAATCGTGGAAAAGAGCCATCATAGCTCACTGGTAGGTTGCCCCAACATTGATGAGGCCGAATGACAACCATCTGTAGCAAAAAGTTCCCCAAGGCGTGATGAAAGCAGTTTTCTCACGATCTTCCCCGGTAACCATAATTTGATGATACCCCACGAAGAAATCCGCAAAGGAGTACATACCGTACTGAGCAGTATTGTCAATAAGAATGTGTATAAAAGGTACGAGAAAGCTATCTTTAAGACAATCTTTGTTCAAATCCCAATAATCCACGCAAACTCGCACCTTTCCTCCTGGCTTAGGCACGGGAACAATGTTGGATATCCATTCCGGATATGTAGACACCATGATAATGCCAGCTTGAAATTGTTTCACAATTTCTTCTTTGACTTTTAAACTCCACTCAGGTTTTAATCGCCTGAGCTTCTGCCTAACTGACTTAAATCCTTCTTTAATGGGAAGGCGATGAAGAATAATGTCAGTGGACAAACCCACCATGTCTTCATGAGACCATGCAAACACATCCTGGAATTGGGTTAATAGCACAACCATGTCATTCCGTTGGTTTGGAGTAAGGTCTGAACCAATCTGGATTGGCTTAGGGTTTTCTAAGGTTCCAAGATTGAAAGAAGTGGTTTGGTCAAGGTTGGGTTTAGGTTTGTCTGCGACCCATTCCTTAATCTCCTGAGGTGTCTCAATGTCCTATTGTATGTCCATCAAGTCTGAGTCCAAATTTGCATCAAAGTTACAACCCTTATAGAGAGAAGGCACATCACCAGCAAGTACATGCACATCTAAATTCAGAGTCCTGAAATCAAAAGATGCTTTCACTTAATATATGAAACTGTTTAATCATACAAAGTGTTAGTATGTACTGATAAAATAACTGCTAATACTTTATAGAAAAGTAAGCAATTAAAGTTATCTACAGGGCAGAGGGATTTTCTGCCCGTTTTACCCTCGTCGACCAATGCATGGAGTGCTACTCCAATTGTCGAGGGCAAAGTCCCGATGGACTGAAGTGATAGAGGGGTTGTCATTTCCCTCCTTCTCCCGAATGATAACCATGATATCTGGGCAATCATCGTCTGGGGTATATCGATTTTTATGTTCATTATGAACAATGATGCGTATGATGGACATTATTAAAGCAATGTCATGTTTGCATTTTCGCTCCCTTTCTTCCACTTTGGGATCAGGAATTAACACCTCTTTCGCTTTGAATGGTACTGGCTTGGGAAACAACATAGCCACAACCTGGGCTAGCACCTTAACTGGAGACTGTATTAGCTCATGCGGTGCAGATGGAATAAATCATCGTGTGGGGGAAGTTTGAAGAATCTGCCTGTGTTTGCGCGAATTCCTATGACTAGAATTGGCATAATAGCCTAGTCCGGCTGTCCTAGTTCTACTGGACATTTGAATAGGGTGCTTAATACCTTGCTGATTTTTACCAAGCCCTTGTCCAGGCTGATGACCTAATGTCATCATTTCATGAGTAGCCGACATAACCTCGGCAGAAATCTTGGGTACGGCAAGTGGTACTCTAATAGGTTGATATTGAGTGTTTCTCACTTCCAAAGTATGAAATCTAGCCGGCTCAACTTCGGAGTTAAAACTGATGATTGGCAGATCTCCTTGGTTAAGATACTCCGGCTCAGCATTGACAGTGATTAGACTGTTGTTGATAATGTACTTGATTTGTCGATGTAATGTGGAGGGAACGGCTCCAGCCATGTGTATCCATGGTCTCCCCAATAACAGGTTATATCCTGAGTCTATTTTGAGGACGTGGAAGGAGACATTAAATGTATTTGGGCCAATCTCAATTGGCAATTCAATCTTTTCGACGAAATTTTGCCCAGATCCATCGAAAGCTTTGATCACCGTATGGCTACTTTGGATCTGCTTGGGATTAACATTCATCCTTGTCAAGGTGGCATAAGGACAAATATTTAGAGATGAACCTCCATCTATTAACACTCCAGCTAACATATACTCGGAGGACAAAACTGTGATGTGCAATGGCTTGCAATGACCGGTCCCTTCGGGAGGTATATCATCATCAGTGAAGGATATCACATTTTTGTTGAAAATGTGATCAACCATATGTTGAAATTTTTCTACATCCACTGATTGTGGTAAGTAGGCTTCTTCCAAAACCTTGAGTAAAATCTTCCGGTGCTCCTCGAAAGAGGAAACCAAGTCCAAAATTGATATATGATGTGGAGCTTCTTTTAAGCTTAGAACCACCTTGGCTTCATTATGACCCATAGTGCGGAGGAATTGTCAATCTTCTCCATGGGAATCTTCCCCTTGGATTTGAGGTTAGGTTTGATAACCCTTTGAGGAAGATACAGTGGATTATCCCTCGACACTGTAGTAGTAGTATGAGACGTGGATCCTTCATCTTTTCCATAATTCCATGGAACATTGTGTAAGCTGACAACAGGATATTGTGGTCTTCAATGTAAAGAAATTGGCTCGGGTGCGGCCACTTTCAAAGGATTGTCAGCTCCTTTGAGTTGAATTGCTCGTATCGGAAATGCTTTGACAGTCTCATCATCCTCGTCGGATATAACTGCTACTGATCCCTTCCATTTAGTAGGACATGTACTCCCACCTTCAAGTTGCACAGTGTCGTCATCTGCCATTTGCAGGACACCGCTATCAATAAGATTTTGAATGAGATGGCGGAGTGCCCAACATTCGTCTGTCCTGTGACCGCGAGAATAGGAATGATACTGACACACTCCATCAGGGTTAAACCGTCCTGCACGGGGATTAATTGGAGGCAGAAGGGATGTAATTCTTCCTTCATTGATCATTATTTGAAATATTTCCTCCATATGTTGGCTCAAATAGGTGATCTCCCTCTGATTGGCAAAATCCCGACGGGCTTTAGCATTTGCTCGCTTTGCAAACTTATCCTCCATAGCTTCGCTTTCTGAAGGTGAGGGTGGAGCATTCATAACAAATGGAAGGAGGTAGACATGTTCTTGCCTGATTAATTGGCGTGTGACTTGATGTTGATGGGTCACCAGTTCTGCCAATTGCTCAATTTTCTTTCAAAGAGCTTTCATCTTTCATTCCATAGTAAATTGGAACTTTGCGTAATCCCATCTATCAACACCGTCTTTGACGGTTTGGGATGTTTCGCCGTTAAAACTGGAACTCTGTCCAGCACTCCAACTAATCATGTTGACCTCTTATTCTTTATGTTGAGGAAGAGGGTTGTCTTGCACATAAGGTTGATCTAGTTTGGTGACTACAATCTCACCATTGTCTATTAAGTCTTGGATCTTGTGTTTCAAGGCCCAACAATCTTTAGTATCATGTCCAGGTGCTCCGGCATGATAAGAACACTTCCGAGTAGCATTAAAACCCTTCCCATTAGGTTTGGCTGGTGGAAGAAGACGTGTGATTTTCTTCTGAGTAGTCAAAAGAACAAGAATATTCTCGAGCGAGTCCCCTAAGGGTGTGAACGTTCGAGGTCACTTTACTTCTCCACTTTAGGACAATGGAGGATTTGAAGAGTGTGCTTGGAAAGGGGAGTAGTTTCTCCTCTGTATAGGCATGCTTTGATTGCCTTTATGTCCTTGTAGTATCAAGGAATTATCCTCCTCTTTCTTTTTATGGACCCTCCAGGGGTTGTTTCCATAAGAACCGGACTGGATGTGCTCAACAACTGCTTTAAGAGCGGCTAGGTCTTGAATCTTACCAAACTTCAATCCCATCTCAGCCATTTCTCCATGCTTAATCATTTCAGAAAATGGTTTGCCAATACCAGCTAGAACTCTCTCATAGAAAGGAGCTTTCTGTACATCTATGAAAGTCATGACCATTTCTGATTCTATCATGGAAGGAATAACTTGAGCGACGGAGCGCTCCACCTTTAAGCATACTCTCCGAAAGACTCATTAGACTGTTTCTTGACCTTGGTAATTTGGTACGAATCCAGAGAGCCATCCGAGATTGAAAAGCTGTATTATTGAGTGAGGAAGGCGTGAGCTAGTTCTTTCCAAGCTGTGGATCTTTGAATTGTCTGTCTGGTATACCACGAATGGGCTTCTCGATGGACTCTTCTAGAAACGGTTTGCATTCGAGCTTCTCATTTTCCGCATAAGATCCAAGTTCTCCAATGAACACTTTTAAATGTGTGTAAGGATCCCCTAACCCGTCATATTTTTCAAATTCAGGGGTTTTGAATTTCTCTAGATAATGAACACCAGGAAATATGCAAAGGTCAGCATATGAAACACTTCCATGTGTTCCAATCCCTTTGAGAACGCAGATAGTTTCCTCCATTTGGAGGACCTTTTTCCTGATGTCACCGGTGTCTGGATCTCCTTTGAGATGGGTGTGGTCAGGGTCTTTGTTGGTCGTATCCAACTGAGGTTCTGGAATTTTTTTTTCCAAACCTTAAGCTCCCCCTTGTGCAGAGGATTCGGTATGTGTAGGTATCTTTCGCACCTCGAGAGTGATCGATGCAATTCTTTAATGTAACAACCAAGTCTGTAATTTGTTTACTCAATCCGTCAAATTCTTCTCGAGAAACAGGATTAGACTGGTCGGAAGAAGACATGATTGGCTGTAGGCTCGTGGCCTTTTTAGATTTTGAGCGGGTAACAGGCAAAATTGCTTCCCTACAAAAGACTTATGTAGTTTAGTCTTAGGGATAATGTAAATGTTATCAAAACATGTCCGTTTTACAAATTTTGTCCTGCAAAACCGGTTATTAATTGATAACATGTCATGTATGCACATATATTCTTCATATTTTCCATTACATATGGATGAACATGGAATAAAATTATAACTAACTGCTTTTACAAGTAATTGAAAATGGAAAGCATGAAGAGACTTTCTACCGCGTTTGGATTATCAGAGGTTGACCTATCTTAGGGTTACTCTCGCGGCTTTTTGGCATGAAGGTCCCCAGATCATCGCAATCTACTTGACGGGAAGTTAATCTGGTCGTTCAACTGGAGCGAATCTGGGTGGTGCCTTTCCTGAGCCTCGTTGGAATTAGTCTTTCTACGAGTCCAGTAATCAAACACCGACAGGATAGCCTCCTATTGGAGTAACCACACAACATACATTCACATACAATGTGTCTCACCGTTTATGCAAAATGATGACATGTGCGAAGCACTAATATCACAAATAGATATTTTGTAGTGCAGTAAGTAGGATGCATTCGTACACATTCATCATAAATGTAAATGCAACATTCACACACAAGCATATAATAATTTTGAAAAGCTTGTAATAGCGGCTTAAGCCCTCTTACTGGAGTTCCCAGCAGAGTCGCCACCTGTCGACGTCGGGATTTTTATTTGTCCCTTTTCGTTACTTGTTCTTTGGTGTTCTCATGTTAATGTGAGATTTGTTTGAAAAAACAAGTGAAAAAGGTTCTAAATGTATAATGTTGACGATGGACTGTTAAGAGTTGCCAGTTGGTGTTTTTAACTGGTTGCACCAACGCAACCGAAAAGGTTTGAACATTGACCCGATGAATTTGACATCGCTAAAGCGGGTTCGTGAAGGCAAGAGATTCATTATGGGTCCGGGGGCTTGATTATGCGGAGAGAAGGTGTTAGGCACCCCCCGACATCCGTGTTACCACGGTGACCACCACTTCTCAGAGAAACTATTGTATGAATGTGTGTGTGGATCAATGTGCAATTTATTTGAAAGTAGTGCGAGGCCTCGTTCGCACCTATATACATCGGGTTTGAATTTATAGAAAAATTCAGTTTTAACCAGATATAGCAATGAAGTTTTATAAAAAGAGGTTTTTCAAACCCTGTGCTCAATAGGAATTGAGAACTTTTTATACTTCCATTTTATTGTTAAATGTTCAGCTTGTTTGCTTTTATTTTCGAGATGCGAGGCGCCTTCGAGAAAATACTATACAGCAGTGTCGAACTCTTCATGGGCATGATAGCCATCTAAGGAAATTTGTACACTATACATAATGTACAAGCTACTTACAGCTGAAAAAGGTCCATCATGGGAACCGAATCTAGATTCAGTAGACTGAATCTGTGATCACATGATTCCTAGGCTCACATGATACTGCAGTTTGTACGAAAATCAGTAAGTAGTTATATATATATATATATATGGACATGATCAACCACAACGAAATGAATCCACGGGGGATCAGAAATGTAAATAAAGCATTAAATGTGATCAACCGCCACGAAGTAAACTCCAGGCCTGACAGACATGTAAATATATATATATATATATATATATATATATATATATATATATATATATAAGTAGTAAACACACCGGATGTAAAATCCGGGCTCATCGAGATATGTCTAACAACAATTATATATATAAGTATATATATATATAAAATTATGTAAACTTTCGGGATGTAAAATTCGGGCTCATCGGATATGTCCGACAACAATTATATATATATATATATAAAAGCAAGTAAACGCTACAGACCGAAGTCTAGGCTCAATCGAGGCATAACTCGATAATGTTAGTCTATATGTAAAATATATACATATATAAGTGTATATATATATATATATATATATATATATATATATATATATATATATATATATATATAGACAGAAATGAAAACCATGGACCGAAGTCCGGGCATATGCACGCAACACGACTCTCAATGTGTAGAATAGTGTGTGCAAAGATGAAGAGAAATGCTTTATAGATTGTTAGAAGGCTTACAGTGGGCTGCTAATACAGACTTCTATGACTCTATATGGATGAACACTCAGCTTCTGCTGGTAAATGTATAGCTATATGTGAGTTAACAAGTGTTTAAAAAGAGCAAGCACTCAATATATGGTGTGTAGAAAGAAAATTGGACAGAGCTTCCTCGCCTTTTCCTTTTTTCTAAAATGGTTGCCCCAAGCCCTCTATTTATAGAGGGCCGATATGCACTTCATGCCTCTAGTAGATGCACTGCTTGGTATTTGCCCGGGATTTTTTTGGTCCCAGACATCTCGAAGTACGTGCATTGTGATGTTCGCTCAAACTTACAGAACTTCAATCCAAGCCTCCGAACGAGGTATATACGACCTTCTTCAAACTGCTTGTGTTGAGAATTACGCAATGACATGGATTAGAGGTTGTACGAAGTCAGGAAGAGGGGACCATGCCCATGGTCTTCAAGCTTCAAATTCTATCCGGTGTGCTGCCATACGTAATAGTCACTCGGGATTGGAAATCCTGGTTCTTGAAGGACATTGTTGTATGTAAATATATATGTCTGAAATGTTGAGACAACGCGCAGATGTTGAGGAGGCAAGATGATGTTTGACTCCTCATCGGGGTTATCGCCGATTTGAGTTGAAAGCAGACGTTACTCAAGGTTATATCTGAGATTGGACTACCACAAGTGTTGAATGCCGCAATGTCATCTTGTGGATGCCTGTCTACCCGGTGTTAGTCCCCAGGTCTTCAGTATGAGTGACTCAGCAGGAGGTCTGATTGAAGCTGATCGCATTTGAAACAAGCATTTCTGGGGTTATCGCCAGAACTGCAACAATATTCCTTGGGGTTATCGCCAAGGATGAAACTCACGGTTATTTCCAAGGTTGGAAATGATGTTCCCGGTGTGTGTTCCGGGTTTGAGCATGAGCTTCTGGTAGTATTCAGAATGGAGAATGAACTTTCGGTAGTATCCGGAATGGATTGTGAGCTGTCTTCCAGGGTTATCTCCGAAAGACGATTCTGCCCTCCTACAATGTTAGTAACAGGTGTGCAGAAAATTTTGAGTGTCTATAATTATATTACTTGTTGATCACGTATACTTCCGTGCAATGCATAATTAGATTTACACCCAATAGTAGACAGGTTATACCCGTTATACCCATAGATTAATAAAGAATGAATATGAAGGGTTATTCACCAGGCATGCGGTAATCCGCGTAGACATGTTATTCCCACAAATTAATAAGGAATAGAATGACAACCCGTATAAGTATGAAGAATATAACATCTTTCACGAATACGAGTTTAAAAATGTCCAAATTGTCAACATGATACTACTTTGTGGAGTAAAATTCAAGAATTATATTCACGTATCAAAAATAATTTGGATAGAAAAGAATCAATTTTTCATAGTGAATAATACCCCATGAATAGTACTTTGTGAATAGTACCCCGTGAATAGTATATACTTCGAGAATACTACCCCGTGAATAATACCATATTTATGAATAGTGCCCATGAATAGTACTATGTGAATAGTACCATATATATGAATAGTATCCATGAATAGTACTATATAAATAAATAGTATTGTATGAATAGTATTGTATAT
Source organism: Panax ginseng (assembly GCA_020205605.1). Classification (NCBI taxonomy): domain Eukaryota; kingdom Viridiplantae; phylum Streptophyta; class Magnoliopsida; order Apiales; family Araliaceae; genus Panax; species Panax ginseng. The sequence continues at coordinate 131,830,831 of CM035132.1, read as the reverse complement.
ATGAATAGTGCCCATGAATAGTACTCTGTGAATAGTACCGTATATATGAATAGTATCCATGAATAGTACTGTATGAATAGAAATAACACCCGTTACCATAGTAGAAGACTGAATACTGCAATAGTGAGGTAGCAGAATACTCTTCGTCCTCCTCTCTATAGTTTCTCTTGTGAGTCTTAGTGAATTGGTGAGAATGAAAGAAGAAATGAGCTTCTATTTATAGGAAAACATAGTTTCGATAATTGCACGTTTAAGGGCTCGACTTATTACAGTTTAGTACCTTCATCTTTGCCTCTATTTTTAAATTAGTCCTTCAAGTATTATCAATCTTGCACAACCTCCCCTAATAGTACATGCATGTGTGAACTAATAGTTTCATGCATGTGAACAAATAGTTATTTTCATGTGAACTAATATCAATTAATTGCTCATTTATTTGACTAATTACCCGTTTGGTCAATTTAACATCCAAAAATTAACAATTATGGAAATAAATGTCGATTTCCACTAACACTAATAATTCTAACACAATAGAAATATTTTTATCAACAATTTCATCTTTGAAATTTTCAAAGTTTGACTTTTTTTTGAAAAAGTCAATTGTTGACTTTTTGACCAAAAAGTTAACCCCGACAAATTTTGTGTTTATAGTCTATCTTTACTAATTTCATCGTTCCGGACTCAAATATCTCACCCGCGTTTCCAAATTCAACTCCGAACTCAAATTTGATTTTTAATAAAATTCATCATTAATATTATAACTCACAATATTAACAACCAGATTATTCTCATGAAAGAGGGAGCTTTCCAATAAGGACTTCTCCTTATTGGCGCGCAATTAGGTGATCAAACCCCTTTCCTCGATAGAACTTTCTAGACATTGTCAATAATGCAAATAATAATATGAATAACCTTTTCGTGTCAATTATTGATTTAAAAATATAAAATATTATGACAATAATTGAATCAATAACGTGAGATACTATGTAACAATTACTATGGCAATAATTAAATAAAACTGAGTTACTTCTCACGTAAGTATCAATAATCAATATCATGTGCTACTATGCAACAAGACGTATTACTGTACTTTTATCACCGATTATTTTATGACAACTTTCTTACTTTGAAAATTTTTCACATATCACCCTTAACTTTAACTTTTTATCAGTTTAACCATTTACTAAACAGACTAATAATTATAAGAACATTGAATACTTTCATTTCAGAAAATTTGGGGTCTTACAACCTTTCCTCATGAAATTTTGCCCTCAAAATTTACGTACTTGGTAGTTCAAAGATATTAGAATACATTGCTTTCTTTTCAGATTGTACCTTCTCGATTATTTTCTTTGTATCATGATTTTCCCATTGCTCGTCTCCTGTATTTCAGATATCATACTAGAATACATCTTCAAAATAAAGGTTAAATGACATGCCACAAATTATCCCTATATTCCGACTGACCAATTAAATAACAAATAAACTTAGGTAGGTCATAGTAGCAGATGAATTACCCGTCTCTCCCCTCCTAGTTCTAGTCTCACATCTCATCCAGGGATCATATCCCTAAGCTCTGATACCAACTGTGACGCCCCCAAAATAGGCATACATCACCCATTCTGAGTCGTCAAATACATGGTACAGAATATAACTATAACTTAATTATACAACTGTCTTGCAGAATACGACAAAACATAAGATGTGAGTTTTAATACAAATAATGTCTCCTAGACAATATCCAAACTAAAATTCAATCCTCATTATAATTATTATCACACTATTTCATATAATAGTTAGGACTACTAAAGCAACCATCTGGACCGTCACTCCATTCCCCGACTAGTCACGACTATATTCTCATTTCCAGAAGAGAACAATGAAAGAAAAGAACGAGCTCAACTAGCCCAGTAAAGGATATTGTGACTAAGATAATTCATTTATCAATAGCCTTCATCATAATAAATTAGAGATTTAGAACAGATGGTAGATAATAAAAAGTTTTCAACCATAATTGCAGCAGAATCAACAATCCATTAGAAGAGCCAAGTAGAACATAATGTCTACTATCTCCTCCAAATTAAAAGTCCATCATTAATATTTCATTCTTGTAATACTCATCACCAGTTCTTTGTGTACCCAAGACAAAGAGAATTTTCATCACTTGTCTTCACCTGAACCACTAAAGATTATAGTTAAATTCATAATTTATATTTATAATCATGTAAATCAACAGTTTCTCCTTGCCACAAACACTTAATAGAACGTTTACTCAATATCCTTATCCCAAAGGCTAAAGATATTCAAATGTAATAACAATGATCATACCAATCAGTTGTCTAGTTTTGCACTACGGGCCAAAGATATTCAACTATAAACCAATGGTCATGATCATGTCAATCAATTGTCTATTAGTGCACTACGGCCAAAGATATACAATTGTTAACTAATGGTCATGATCCTGCCAATCACATCATAGAAATATCCATGCACTATGAGCCAAGGATATTCATTACTATCACTTTGACAACCCAAAAATTTAGAAAATCTTAAATGATTAAATTAAAGGTTAAAATTTAAAACCTCGAGTGGAAATAGATGGGTTATTTAAAATTTTTAAGAAAATCTATACGATTTAATAATTGAAAGAGATTATGTACTAATATATATGGCAAGCCATATGAAAAAGGTTTATTGATTGTAGCAAACCGCATTAAGAGATTTTAAAAGACATTGAATTAAATATCTAGCTTAATATATGAGAATATATTATGATAAATATTTATGGGAGTTATGTGAGTAATGAATATGAATATTATGTGATGGTTTATATTTTTATTAATATAAACAAATAAAAGAAATTAATCTAATCTAATTATATATTAGGAATGAAAAATTTATTAAATTAAGGGTTATGATACGGGAGAATATTAGTATATAAATTTACTAATTTTAAGAGATTTATTTTATACATCTCAGTTAATTAATTTTATAGTCTAATTATAACAAGTCTAATTGAGTTAAGGAAATAAATGTGCGTGAGTAAGGATTTATGTTATACTTGAGAAAATGAAAACCCTAATTAAATAATTAGGGAATGGTAATATTAGAAGTTTTGGAATATGTTATTTATTTTGGCCCAAGAAACTAATTTGAAAGCCCAAAAGAATTAAAGGAGTGGCCCAACCTTTAGCCCAAGTGGGAGGGAACATGTTGGACATTAAGTAAGTTAATTAAAGCATTAGAAATAAAACACAATTGAGCTAGAATGAAGGAGAATTTTGGCCAAGGAAGAGGAGGGAAAGAGGGAATGAATGTAATGATGGAATTTACCAACTCTTCACAAACTCTCCATATGTGTCAAATTTCTAATTAAGTCAACACTTTAGCCAAAGGTGCAAGCAAGAGGTGGAGTGCAAGCATCATAAGATGTGACAACCCGAAAAATTGGATTGTCCAAAATTTAAGATTTAAAGAATTAGTTATTAATAAAATGAATTTTATTAATACTATTCTGTGCTATGTGTTTATTAATCGTTCTAGAACCTAGGAGGATTATTAATCGGGAGGATTCTGGCTATGAGCTAGATTGAACGAGTAAGAATTTTCAAGACGAAAATAAAATTTTTCTGGAGAAAAAGACAAAATAGGCAATATTCACTCGACGAAACCCTAAGGATTAGGGTTTGAATAACCTAAGCCGTTCTAAGAGTTCGGTATGTCAAAATTACATTCCTTCGAAAGATTTGACGATAATATATCGTGAAAAGTTAAGTAAGCTTATAAAACTTTTTCTCGAAAAACGTGCAGGAATTGAACAAAAAGAAAATGACGAAAAGTACTATTATATACTTTTCATTTGTTTAGCTACGTTAGGAGAAAACGTGAAGGAAAATGCTTAACACTAAAAAGTGTTTTTCAATTTTTTGAAAATCCGAAGAATACGTAAAAGTTAATCGGTAAAGGAAAGACGAAATATCTAAAAACTATTTGGATTCCGAGAATAGCAGTTTTTAAAACTGTCGGACGAAACCCAAAAGACAGAACTACAAAACTTAAGGGCTAAGCAAACTTGAGGGCTAAGTTAACTTGGTCCTTAAGCTTTGAATAGTAAGGTGGTTAGGGGGCAAAATGACTAAAATGCCCCTAACCTTGGTTTTCTATAAATAGGAAGCTTAATTCATTTTTTTAGGATTTTGAAAAATCCTACAACTTTGAGAGAGAGAGAGAGAGTTCGGAGGGGAGAAGAGAAGGAAAAGGTAGAGGAAAAGCTTGTCGAGTGCACGCTTTGTCCAGCGGAAGAAGATTAAAGAGGAGAGGTAATCCGAAAACCTAGCTTTTGATTAATTTTTCTTTAAGTTTATATGTCAAAACATAGCTTACTGAGAATTAGGAGTAAATGATATTAGAAATGATTTCATATGGTTGAAATCATGAGAAAATGAAGAAATAAGAAGTAGAAATTTAGTTTATAAATTTCTAAAGGAAGTATACGATTCATAATTAATTAGAACGATCTATATGGATTATATGAATGAGTAGGTGAATTAAGTAAGGAATGGTGTTCTATAACAACAAATTCCAAGAAAAAGTAAAATCGTAATCAAAATATCGATTAAAAATGAAGAACTAACGAAGAACGCGAAGAACACGCGAAAAACGTGAAGAACGTTGTTGATGGACAAATTTAAAACCATCGTTGGATAATTGTTGTTGATGGACAAGTTTAAAACCATCACGTATAAGTTAGTTGCTTATTGCTTGGTTAGGAACGTTAGAAACGTTCATGAAGAACAGATTAAAACTGAGCTATAATGAAGTTATAGAAAAAATTTCGTAAAAGATGAACGAGAAATATAAAGTATATAAATGAACCCGAACATGTAGGGTTTCATAAGAATGTAAGAGAATGTAGAAAACGTGATTCGTGGACTTAAGAACGAACAAATTCTGAGTTTGGATGATCGAATTATGGATGAACGAACGAAGAATGTTAAAAACGTAAAACGAACAAAGGGCGAAGATTAAGCCAATTGAATGGCATGTTAACCGATTCAGAACGAAGTTCTGTCCATGGGTAATTGAAGTACATAAGATAAGAAAGAAAATGGCTTTGGAACGACCTCGTTCTGAGTTATAATGAATAAGTTATGGAATCAGGAAGTAAGCGTCTTAAGAAATTTCTAAGACTTAGAAAAAATTTCTAGGTTTTGTGCTCGACGCCGCAGTGTCAGTCAAGCCTTGGGAGGCGGCGCTGCAGTGCGAGGCCTGGGCCATCAGTTACTACTGAGTGGCGCCGCAACATGAGAAATAGAGAATAGAGTGGCATCACAATGCCATCCTCGGCAGTTTGACACTGCAGAGTGGCACTGCAGCGCGAGGTAAAGGAAGGGGCACGGCGCCGCATCGCCGGTGCAAGGAAAAAGCCAATGATGAGATTTTAAGTGCTCAATTACTGGGGGATGTGCAAGAAAGAAATATGAACATGTAGTTCAACTAATGTATCAATTAATTAAGTGTATTAAACCTTTTATGAAGGTTGAACGAAAAGATTAAACGAGATTAAAAGACAAATAATGTAGACGTGGGTTACGAAACCAATATCCGGGGACCGTAGTCGCGATAAACGAACGTGAGGGATTGCTATGATGGTGATTCCTTAGATGTTGATTGACGAGGGTAATGTATAACATTTCAATGTTATGACGTGGTAATGAGATATGAATGTAAAGCGTTTAGACGCTATGAACACAATGCTGTTGCAATGAACGATCGGTCTTAGCATACAACGAACCGTATGGCTTTGACATTAATAAAGAATAATGAACATGGGGTTCAGGTGATAGGAATGAATGAAAGCGATTAAAACCTTGGATGAAGGTTGAATAGAATTAAGAGGCAAGTAACGTAAACGTTGAATACATAAACGATTCTTGTGAATCGTATTTGCGTCGAGCGAACGTTCTAAGTATACATTGGTTTTATAACTTAGACGTTGACAAAGGTAGTAAATAAGATATGATTTATCAAGAAAGTCGTAGCGAATGGTAAGAAGATTAATGAAAGCCGAATGTCAGTTGGATGAGAATATTAAATTGAAATGTAAGCGTTGAACACTTTAACCGATGTAAAGGTTGAGTGTACGCAAATATTAAACGGGTAAAACCTACACTCCATGTATGGTTTAACCGTAAGGATAATGAAGACCAATGATTAAACCTGTGAACGGTGAAGAAGATGAATTAAAGACAAGTACGTATAACGTAAAAAAAGCTGAGTTAATGTTTATAACTTGGATGACGTTCCGAGTCAAATGAATCGGACGTTGTAAGATAAGAATAAGGTAACATAAAATTCTTAACGCTATAAATGTGTAGAATGAATATGGAATGATCGTCCTAAGTATACAAAAGACTTTATGACTTAGACGATGATGAATAAATCCTGAGGTATGGCATTTAGTTTCCAAAAAGCCATAAGGAATAAGAAATTGACTTAACGAACATTATAGTTTAATAGTTTGAATAAGTTGGATGAATTTAGGTTGTATTACAATCGTAACCTTTGATGGTTGATATATGGGAGCTGGGCTAAACAATTCCTTCAGAGAGCGAAGGTATATCTTAAATCGGCAAACCGATCTAACTCATCATTATTATGGGCAGTGTAGATGAGATGGAAACTTGTTTGTTGGTTATTTGTGGGAAACCACTCAGAGTACCATATGGACTGCTAGCAGAGACACGATGTGTGCTGAGTCCTAGGAGAGTTATAAGAAGAAGATAAGAATGTAAATCATCAAAGATGATGAATGTATTGAGTAAGACATCTCCGTATGTCATGAAGTCGTTAACCGGTAAAGGAAGTTGGTCGCGTAAACTTAGTTTGTAAGAACGTGAACCCTAAGAAGTAATGTTAAGCAAATTAATGCATAAGTCAAATATACATGACTAATTGGTGTATGTGTGTTATTTCCTTATGTGCTACATAGGAATTGGAATGAGCAGTTAAGCGTAAACTAGAAGCTGTAGCTGTGCGTTAGGCAAGTTTCCTAACTTCATTCATATTTTAAATGAATCCTAGTTTCTAAAACTTCTTAGATGTTGAACTTGAGAAGTTCTGTCTATGTGAAAATGTGTGATATTTGTACAAGGTGTTAGAATATATGAGGCCTTGTGCCACAATTTGAACACTTCGGTGTTTCTGTGAGACGAACTGTTCTATGATAGAACTGTTTAATATGAGAATATTCTGTTTATACATGAACCGTTATTGTTAAGTCTGTGCTATTGATTCTAGCCAGACAGAATGTTTATGAAAGAGAGTCGAGAATGAATGTATTTCAAAGTGAATGTGACTAATGTTTTAAAATGATAAGAATCGAGATTATTCCTATTATTCAAGCTGCTTCATAACCTTTGTTTGGTTATTGAGGTCTTAAAAGAATGTTTGAATTCTTAAAGTTGTTTGTTCAACTGTTATGACTTGTTGGGCAATTGAATGCTCACACTTGCTTAAAATAAAAACATTTTTAGTGAATGATGTTAGAAGAACTTAAGGATCCCGTAAAGATCAAGCTGATCGGTATCCAGAAGAAGTATCATTCATTATATGAATGATCGTGAAGATCAAGTGAAGACTTGTAATATAGAATGATAGAATTAAACTATAGAATAGTTTAATGAATGATTATGTATCCTTGGTGACGGATAAAAGTCACTTGTACAAGATGTAAAGAATAATGTAATTATAATTATTTGTAATGGAAGAGGTTATAAGGTTTTAGAACCTGGGATTTGAGGATGTATGTTGTTATATTTAACTATATAATGATGTATGTTTGGAAGAAGATGAGATCGTAACGTACGAAATTCGAATGTGAAAATAGACCGGATTTTGGGGCGTTACATAAGATAAGAGAGTAGATGGGAGTGTATCTTAGATATACATCATGTATCTATATATTTCATCCTAACAAAAAAAATCTAATTTCTTTCTCTTTCTTCTCATCTCCATAAGTTGTTAACCAAACTAGAGAGAGAGACCATTTTCGATCAGCTATAGAGAGAGAGAGAGAGAGGTAGAGTTTTTGCAAGCCATTTAGCTCCATAATCAAAGTTAGCAAGAAGAAGAAAAGAGAAGAGTAAGCAAATGTATAAAATTTTAACCTTAATATATTATTATTTCTTTTTGGTTGAATGTGATTTTTGATAATACGAAGTTATGATCTTGAGGTTTAAAACCTTAGATCTATGTGTTTATGAGTGTATCATGTTTAGTTATACCCATATTGGGTGTTGTTTTAGTTGAAAATCAAAAGTAAAGAAAATTGATTTTCTAGTTTATAAACCCTAGTTTATGAGTGTATCATGTCCACCATTTTTGATTTACACCTTCTTCTTTTTTGTGATCCGTCAAAGAGAGGTGCTAGATATGTAAGCTAACTACTAAACCCAAGTGGCATCACTCAAAAATGTTGAGTACACAGTACGTACTGACTGCTTTAGCAAAAATAGTTTTGTGTCTTTTAAAGAAAAATGGACTATTTTGGACAGTCAAGGGTAGGGACGGTTTTGTCATTTTTTTGACATTCAAAAATTCTAGAAACATTTGGGAGGATAATATGATAAGTTTTCTAACATCTCCTAGTGGAATCATTGAAAAAGGAGTTGTAGATTTCCGTATGGATTATTTTTAACAAAGTGCGAAAAACTTGTTTTTCCAAAATTGCTACTGCCAAGAACTTTCCAGGGGCTGTTTCGGTAGCTTAATTTGTGCGAAAAATTTTGGCCTTTTGCGACACAAAAATATATGGTATAAAGTACCTTCTGTCCAAAAATGAGCGCATTACAACTTAAAATGACCAAGTTATGACAATTTCAATTTTTGTGATATTCCGACGAAAACGGCTATAACCGGAGTTTTATAACTTCGATGGCCATGAAATTTAAACTGGAGGCTCAAGTTAACACGTATAAGATTGTGTCAAGAGATGGGAATTTTTGGAGTTGAGCATGATAGGGCTAATTTCTTAAGCTACACACTAAAAATGATTTTTGAAAAATACTAAATGAAGTTGGAAAATTATGGAAAAATACTTTTTGTGTATGATTTATATGAATATGTGTTTGGACAAAGGATAGAAAAATAATAAATTGATTTGGTATTTTCATGAAAAGGATATGGAATCCAGCTTGCTGGATTGAAAAATCTGTTGAATCCAACTTGCTAGATTGAAAAACAGTTTACTGAATTGAAAATATGTTGAATCCAACTTGCTGGATTGCAATCTAGTTGCTGGATTTGAAATCCAGTTTACTGGATTGCAGTTTTGTTTGCTGGATTGGCCATCTAGATACTAGATTTTGAATCCAGCTTGCTGGATTCCAAATCTGGGTTGCTGGATTGGTATTTAAGTTATATGTTCAAGAAAAACTTATAATATATGAGATTAAAGTATTTAAATCATATAATTATAATATTAATGATTGAAAATTCATGATAAATGATAATAATTATCTGAAAATTATTACCAGCTTATGAAAAATTATTTTGAATGATTATATAATTATCTAAGATAATTGTTAAGTGTTTAGGCAGAGTTTAATTGAACTTAAAATCGATAATGGTCCGACTAGGCCGTCGGGATGTCAGAGTTGTACTGAACTCGACCCAGACTATAAAAGTTTAACTTGAGGTTAAGTTTTATGTGTGTTATAGACTGATAGGATTATGTGATAATGTGGTTAGCTTATTTTAAATATTGTGATGATATTATTCTAACTTAGAAATAAATATTATTAATATTAGGTCTTCAGACAAAACTTATTAAATTGTGTAACGATAATCAACGGTTCAAGCAAGTTTTTCTTAACTCAATTTTGAGTTGTTTATTCAAATATACTTGTGGTTAATCATTGCTGATTGTCATGTCTAAGAATTATTAAATCGCACTCTGTGCATACTGCATGTATTCATCAGGTATGAAAGGCTGATCACCTTCATTACCATTCGGTCCAGATATATATATGTTCATGTTCCATGTTCATTCATCTATGAAAATTTGTTCATGCTAGTTCACAATTATATTGTAGAACTTTAGCCAGCTTATTGTTCAATTCTTTCAATCATGATATATCCTCAAATAAACTTATACTTGTTGGGCAAACCTATTGCTCACCCTTGCTATATCATGATTAAACATTGCAGATTTAGGCAAATACGTAGGATATAGATAAAGTCAAAGACAGTTCCAGCATTTGTTCATTGTACAGATAAAAGTTTGTAATAGAATTGTATGATAATGACATTGTATGTCGGTTAGATTATGAATTGTGTATTAAGTTAAGGTTACTCGAACTTGGGATTAGTGTGTAAATGTAATGTATAAACAATTTATGTTTATATCTTCCGCAATAGTGATAGAATGGTTGTACCGGATCCGCTATGATTTGGGACCTGGATTTGGGGCTCTCACAATCACCAGTGGTCATGATCATGTCATACACCTGTCCATCTTTGCACTACGGGAAAAAGTTATCAATCAACAGTTCATCTTTGAACGTAAGCCAAAGATATATAACTGTAAAACCAATAATCAATAGTCCATCTTTGCATGTAAGCCAAAGATATACAACTGTATAACCAATAATCAATAGTCCATCTATGCACTACGGGCCAAAGATGACTTTCGTTACAATATAAGCATGAGGATGATGACAATGATATAAGCATCAATCAAACGAAATCAAGGATAAATATTAAAGATTTTTAATTTATCTAGATTTTAAAAATGTCCAAATTATCAACATGATACTACTTTGTGGAATAATATTCACGTATCAAAAATAATTTGGACAGAAAAAAATTAATTTTTCGTCGTGAATAGTACCCCGTGAATAGTACTTCATGAATAGTACCCCTTGAATAGTACCTCGTGAATAGTACTTCATGAATAGTACTTCGTAAATAGTACCCCATGAATAATACCATATTTATGAATAGTATCGTATTTATGAATAGTGCCCATGAATAGTACTCTGTGAATAGTACCGTATATATGAATAGTATCCATGAATAGTACCGAATAAAAGAATAGTACTGTATGAATAGTACCGTATATATGAATAGTGCCCATGAATAGTACTCTGTGAATAGTACCGTATGTATGAATAGTACCGTATGAATGAATAGTACTGTATGAATATAAATAACACACCTTACCTTAGTAGAAGACTGGATACTGCAATAGTGATGTAGTAGAATACTCTTCTTCTTCCTCTCTATAGTTTCTCTTATGAGTCTTAGTGAATTGGTGTGAATGAAAGAAGAAATGAGCTTCTATTTATAGGAAAACATAGTTTCGATAATTTCACGTTTAAGAGCTCGACTTATTATAGTTTAGTACCTTCATCTTTGCCTCTATTTTTAATTTAGTTCTTCAAGTATTATCAATTTTACACAACCTCCCCTAATAGTACATGCATGTGAACCAATAGTTCCATGCATGTGAAAAAATAGTTATTTGCATGTGAACTAATATCAATTAATTGCTCATTTATCCGACTAATTACCTGTTTGGTTAATTTAACATCGAGAAATTAACTATTATCAAAATAAATATCGATTTCCACTAACACTAATAATCCCAACACAATAGAAATATTTTTATCAAAAATTTCATCTTTGAAATTTTCAAAGTTTGACTTTTTCCAAAAAAGTCAACTGTTGGCTTTTTGACCAAAAAGTCAACCCCGATAAATTTTGTGTTTATAGTCTATTTTTACTAATTTCATCGTTCCGGACTCAAATATCTCGTCCGCGTTTCCAAATTCAACTCCGAACTCAAATTCAATTTTTAATAACATTCATAATATTATAATTCACAATATTAACAACCAGATCATTCACATGAAAGAGGAGGCTTTTCGATAAGGACTTCTCCTTATTGGCGCGCAATTAGGTGACCAAACCCCTTTCCTTGATAGAACTTTATAGACATTGTCAATAATGCAAATAATAATATGAATAACCTTTTCGTCTCAATTATTAATTTAAAATTTTAAAATATTGTGACAATAATTGAATCAAGAATGTGAGATACTATGTAGCAATTACTGTGACAATAATTGAATAAAACTGAGTGACTTCTCACTTAAGCATCAATAATTAATATCGTGTGCTACTATGCAACCACGCGTATTATTGTATTTTTATCACTGATTATTTTATGACAACTTTCTTACTTTGAAAATTTTTCACATATCACCCTTAACTTTAACCTTTTATCAATTGAACCATTTACTAAATAGAATAATAATTATAAGAAAATTTAATACTTTCATTTCATAAAATTGTGGTCTTATAATATATATATATATATATATATATATATATATATATATATATATATATATATATATATATATATATATATATATATATATATATATATATATATATATACCTCAAAGTAAGTAATGATTGTGAATATGAAGAAGAATGGTGCATAAAACAACACAATTTAATTACTAAACATAAATAATTTTATTAATAATTGAAAAATATTTACAAAACTGAAATTTAAAATTGACTTACAAATTTATTCAGAACATTAAGAAGAGAAAAAGAAGGGGTTGAGAGAGGCTAACAGCGGTGGAGGCTAAAGATTAGTCTGAGAAGGAACTCAGAGTCTTTTCAAGTCTGCCTCAATAACTAAGTTCAATTCCCTTTTATAGAATAAGGAAAGAACTATTACAAAGTTACTATTACAAAAATAAATGATTACAGACAAGATTTACTATTGATGAACAGTAAAATAGTACTGACTTTTTTATTATTCATGGACGCGTCTGGCAACTTTTGATGAAGCGGCCAAAACTTTTGACCTGAAGAATGCTTTCGGTGGAAAAGCAGGACTGCTTTCGGCTGAAGAGCATCTTTGAGCTGACTGACTGCAGGAGCAGGTACATGTGACTGAAATGAGAAATGCTTTCGGTGGAAAAGCAGGAACATACTCAAGTGGTAGAGGATCGCTTTGGTCAAGAGCATCTCGAGTTGACCGGCTGCAGGAAGCGAGTCATGTGGATGAAATGAGATGTTAGGCAAATGGGTCCTGAGCATCTTGTAAGTCGATGGTGTCGTATGGGTCATCATAATCACCATATTGACTAGGAGAAGCATCCTTTGAAGAAGATGAAGAACCTGCAGAGGCTTCTTCATGCAATTCAGCAATTCTTTTATTTAATGCTTGAGCAATTAATTTTAACTCTTTACCTGAACAATTCTTAAAATCAGAAATATCACGGGAACAGGATGAACCAGTAAGACTGACATTGGACTCTTTTGGTTTTGACTCTTGACTATAAGGTTCTTTAGTTGTAACTGGAATAACCTTGAGAGGGACAGTGGGAAACTCTAACTGAACCTGACCAATAATTCTATTAATATCAAATTTATCCCACCATTTGATGAACCATTGACGGGAGACAAGGGGAAATGGATCAGCTGTGGGAGAAGCAAGGTAACTGAATTCTTCACCATGAGGATGGGTAACTTTAGTTGGAGTCTGAACGTCATATTGCCATTTAAGAATCCAAGGAATCTTGTACTTACTCACAAATTAAAGAATGACAGGGACACCATTATTTTTTGGATTATTTTTACTATGGTTACAAAAATGACTGAGTTGGACTTTAAAGGGATCAGGAAGGAGGTCGTAAGTAGAACCAAACCTTGCCCACCAGTGAGAAAACTAATAAGGGAATTGACTTTTGAATTTATGATCGAACTGAAGAAAGCATGAATGACTGTTTGACTCATTTTGATGAAGGAAAACTCTATACCAAGCTTCCATATAATCATAATAATAGTAAGAGTTATTTTGATTAGAAAGATGCATAAGATCAGAGGGATGTTTTCCCTAATCGGACATCAGAATAAACTATTTAATATATAATGAATGATAAAGAACTTTGGATTTATCATTATTAGCATAAATAGGCTTTATAAAGATTGACTCAGTTTCAAGGAGGATATCCTTATAATACACAAGGGATTTATAAGGAGCAAGGAGCATGAAGTGCCACCTAGAAGGAAAGAACTGGGAGGCTAGATTGACTGGGTCATCTTTAGGTTTCATACGAGGTTCAATATGAAATAGGTGATTAGTCCATCTAAGAATGTACTCAGAAGGAGGATGACTGGGGTTTGAAAGGGAAGCCTTAGACTGAAAAGGGTCAATTGGAGTTGGGTTACTGGCTAAGGCTGAACTATAGGGCTTGGGCATTGTCCCAAGGACGGTAAATTTGTTAGTGGTTTGATAAACTGGGCTTACTGGATGAGAAACCAAAGTTCCTTTTGGTTGATTACTTGGGCCATTAGGGCGACCCGGACCACGAGAAGATGATGTTCCTCGAACACTCATAATGGATGCATGGTACCTGTGTTAATAAATTCCCGAGTGAGAAAATTAGGAATGGAATTGTTAAATCCTTTAATGTATTCAATCTCAAAATCAAAGATACTTAATAGGGCTTTCCATCTAGCAAAAAAAATGTTTAGAGGCTATGTTTTCAACATCTTTTTCTAAAACATATTTTGCTGATTTGCAGTCAATACGATCCAGAAACTTTTGATTTAATAAGTCACTTTGAAATTTTTTAATACATAATACTAAAGAAAGTATTTCTTTTTTTAATAGTGCTGTAATTTAACTGTGTACTATTCCATGCACCGGAATGAAAATGAACAATCTGTTCAGGAGAGTCGAGTGTTAATTTTTGCTTGAGAATACCTTCGAATCCAATATTTGAGGCATCAGTTTCAACAATTTTGAATGTAGAATTGTTGGAAATACCAAGGCAGGGCAATGCCTTGACATATTTTTTAACTTGTTGAATGACAGAAGTGTGAACGTCAGTCCATGGGGGAGGATTGTCTTGCAAACGCTGAAAGAGAGGTTTGCAAATCTTCCTGAGGTTTTTATAGAACTTGCCAATATAATTGAGCGAGCCTAGAAACCTCTGTAGTTGGGTTTTCTTGGTAATTTTATCTGGGAATCTGTCAACAAATTGAATGGCTCTATCAATAGGCTGTATGAGTCCGCGATAAATATTTAAACCAAGAAACCGAACTTTAGCTTGAAATAAGCTACATTTGGAAGGGGAAAGGACAAGTCCATTATCTTTAACTGTTTTGAAGAACGACTTCAAATGTTTAATGTGTTCTTCAATAGAATTGGAAAAAATGAGAATATCATCAATGTAGACGACGATAAAATGACTGAAAGGATTCAAAATATCATTGAGAATATTCTAAAATTCACTGGGGGCATTTTTTAGGCCAAATGCCTGGACATTCCATTCATAGTGACCGAATGGGGTGGTAAAGGTTGTTTTGTACCTATTATCGGGGTGAATGGCAACTTTCCAGAAACCAGATTTAAGGTCAAATTTACTGAAGATGGTGGCATTATTTAACCGGTTAATGAGGTCATCTTTATTAGGCAAGGGGTACCTAATCCACTCTATGACCTTGTTTAATGGTTTGTAATTGATAACTGGACGGGGAACACCTCTCTCCTTTTCTACTTCATTGTTAACATAAAAGGCGGGACATGACCATGGGGATTTACTATGTTTCATTAATCCTTTATTAAGGATATCATTAATTTCCCTTTTATATAACTCCATTTGTTCATGATTCATTTGTATTGGCCTGGCCTTAGTAGGAATCAAATGTTCTTTGAATTCCTTAGCATAAGGAAGCCTTACAACATGCTTCTTCCGATGCTAAAAGGCATTAGGAGAATCAGAACAAAGGTTGTCTTTTAAATAAGTTCTTAAATTTTAAATTTTCTCTTGAACTTCTTTATTCTGAAGTTGTTCTTCAATTCTTTTGTACTTAATTTCGTCCTTTAAGAAATTTAGATGAGTGGATTTACAATTTAATAAATTTAATGATTTGAAAATAGATTCTTCTTGAATAAATTTTAAATCTCTTTCTTTAGGTTTAATAAGGAATTTAAATGTTATTCTTTTTCCTAAATGTTTACAACTTAAACCTTCATTACTGGTAGTAAAAGGGTATAATAAATATATAAATGGTAACCCTAAGATGATCTTAACAGAAAGATTACGGATTAAAACAAATGATGTTTTAAAACACATATTATCTTGACAAATATGAACCTTAGGCAGTTTATATTATATCTCCATTTGACTACCATTAGCTGAGTTTAATTTTTCATTAGTTTTCTTATAATACTTGGTAGGGATTAAACCTTCTTAAATACAATTTAAATCCGCGCCTGTATCAACTAAGGCAGGAAGTTGTATTGAAAAAGTTTTATTAATAACCAAGTTAATAGAAATATACCATTTTTGAATGGTAATATCTTTAATTCTTTTAAGAGAAAGACCTTGGACAAAAAGATCTGCCTCTTCTTTAGTTCCTGAAGATTCTGGCTCATCGTGATCTTCATCACTAGAGGAGGAATCATGAACCTGAAGATCAGATTTCTTGTCATCAATTTCTTTTCTTAGATTAGAAACATCTAACTTTAAATTAGAGATTTCTTTTTTAAGTTTATTAACTTCTTGATTTAATTATGGAAGGGTGACTTCCTTAACTGGGGTTTTAAATCTTTCGAGGGTTTTATTAAGGCTAAATATTGGTTTTTCTTTAGCTTTAATAACCTTGTCTTTAACACTATTGTCATTAGTTAATAAATCTTTTAGCTGTTTAATATATTGAGCTTTAAGCTCGGGGTCAGAAATTTTACTAATTAATTCAATTAACAAAGAGCTTTCTTCATCATCCTTGGTAATTACATTTAGTCTTTTGTTGTAACACTTTTCGTTGCAATTATCAACACAAATAGTAACTTCTTCCTCGTCACTATCTGACTCATTGTTACTAGTACTGTTGTTAGAGGAATGAGGAATGTCAGAACCTTCGTCAGTACTGGCGTTGTTCTCAATCCTTATTAACTCTAATAGTTGCTCAGTATCTTCACTAGAAATATTTATTTGAGATAATTTTTGTTTTATTTTGTAGTGCCCTTTCTACCCACAATTATGGCAAACAATTTTACTTTTATCAATTTTTTTAGAATTTCTATTATATTTTTTATTTGACGATTTGGGTTTAGTGTAATAATCATTTTGATTTTTATCTTTTTTATGGATGTGTTTGTGTTTATGATTCTTATAACTTCTAGGATGAACAATATGTTTATGCTTCCTTCTAGAGGGAGCAATTCGAGGTAAACCATATTGTTCACAAAAGGTTCCTAACTCATACTTAGCTTTTTTCTTATCTTTACTAGCTTGTTTGGCTAATTTAAAATCAATACACATTTTTAATCCTATTTTTTGAATATAACTAATTTTGTCACCATAAGTTAGGTTATCATAATCAATATATCCCAAATTTTTACTCAACTCTTCTCTAACTTTGTGGGCGAATAATGAAGGTAAACCATTGACAAATTTTTCTTTCCAGAATGGTTTATTTCAATCATTTCGTAACATAACTCTAGAGGTAAAAACATCTTTGTACCATCTAAAATCACTTAGAGTGGGACAAGTGAGATTACTAAGCTGATCGTGAATTCTTTCTGTAATGTTACTAGGAGTTCTAATAAAATGTTTTATTATGGTGAATATTAAAGTATTGACTCCATCAGGTGGACCAACGCCAACATCTTCATCAAAGATGGGGTTGCCGTCATTATCTAACAGGACAACATAAATTATTGATAATCTAGTATCTTCAGCGAGATGTTTTTCCCACCAAAATCTGAGAATACCAGTGAATCCACGAACAAATGATGATTGAGCAAAAATTGTGCTTTAGATAACTGAAGAATGACAGGATTGAAGAATGACAGGGACACCGTTATATATCTGAACCCAGTTCAAGCGGTACTATCGCAAGAAATTTCATATATATATATATATATATATATATAAGTTACCAGATGATTCGCGAAGCCCTGTTATATATGTAACGCCCCGGAAAATAGAACATTTTGTAAATACTTTTAATAATGAATAAAATAATATTATTTATTATCATTACGTGTTAATAAGATGAATGTCGTTCTATAACCTAGAAACGTTGGAATGTCGTAGTATTTTAACTACGTAAGAGAATTAAAGTGTTTGAATTTCTAAGACGAAAATAGAAACTTTCCGAGAAATTTTCTGAAAAACGCTATTCATCGATTTCTGCTCGGGAATTATTTTTGAAGTTCCGAGAAATACGTAACGTTATAATATCAATGTGAGATGGATTATGTAATAATAATCTAAGTATGGAAACCGCAATATTTCGCATGCGGACTTAATTTGAGAACGTTAGGAATATTAAGCGTTAAGAAAATAAAATATTAATCGTATGATGCATATGCATTGTGCGAGGTATTGAACGTAAGTATAATATGACGTATTATACTATTAAGTATGGAGAATGGAATATCGTATATCACAATTTAGTATACGAGCTAGCATACGAGAATTATACGTATAGTATATATGCCAAGGTGGTTAATTAAATGGAATGGACTTGTAGGATTATTACCATATTGGTAGAAGTCCAATAGGAAGTGTTATGCAAGCCCAAGTGTTTGTTAATAATGAGTCCAAACTAATGTAATGCAAGCCCAATAGGAAATAAGCTAGATTATTAAGCAAGCCCAATGTAATGACCTAATGGATAAGCCATGATCTATGGAGCAAACCAAGAGTAATATGGTTAGAATTGATGGGCAAGAACTTTGTCTGATGATCAAGTGTTGTGAGATCAAGTAATAGAAGTGGCTAGCAAGTTTACTTAGAGCCAAAGCAATGAATAGTAAGGAGGTGGATTAAGGAGGTTAGTTGAGGAGGTGCAAGGTTATAATGACCATAGTACCCTCATCTTGCCAAGCCTATAAATAGAGAGCTCCACAGTTCATTTGTTGCTTGTTTTATTTCATTCAACTCCTCTCAAGTTAAGTGCTTAAGTGTTAGAGAGAATAAGTTCACATAAGTCAATAATAAGTCAAACGTTCTTTGCTAGTTTTTCAAAGAGAAGAGAAGTACAAGTTCTTCTAGGGTAAGACTCTTGTCTAATACATATTCATCTCTATCATGATAGGGTGATAAGAGAAGTATAACTTAATGTACATATCTGCTAAGAACATGTAAGAAGTGATTAATGAATAAACTTAAGCCGAATAAGTTGAATAAGCAACTTGAAATTAAATAAGTTGATAAACTTGTGATGAACTTATCATATGATTGTTATATGATGTTAGTATGTTCAATATGGTATGAGAACGTTGATTGAAGGACTTAAGTCCATAGTAAGTCATAAGCAAGGAAATTTGTAGTTTATAAGTTGATTAAGTCATTAACTTATGAGAATAAGTCAAAATTTACTTTGATAATAAGTTGGTGTAATAATTAACTTAAAATGTTCATATGTTGATTAAAATCCATTTAGAATGATAATCAAATCATTAGTAATAAGGTTTCGCCGGAATTCACACGATTGGACGATAATCGTCGAATTCGTGAAGTTCTCGGAATGAAAGTTGTATTTTGTATTTGAACTCAGAAATGTTGTTTTTTGATGGAGACAAGTCATATTTGGCATTATAGATTTACGGACTCAAAAATGACCTAATTCCGACTTAGAACGAAGAAACGAGTGTTGAACGTTCACGAACATTTATCGTTTTTGTTAAAAATGAACTAATAGGTGAAATTTTAGCAAACGAAGTCAAATAGATAAAATTCTTGCATGAACGTATAGAGTATGTAATTTGTGAACAGTAGGCTTTTGAACGAGCCAATTCAGACTTATAACAAAGAAGTTATGCGTCCGGGAGTTTCGCAAAATTGTAAATTCTGCAAAATTATCTGAGGCACAGAGTCCGGTCTGGCTGGCCATGACTCACAATTTCTTTAAAGCCCGCATCAGCAGCACATGCGAGGGCGAGACGAGACAGGCACATCGCTAACTGGCGCCGCAGCGTAGCCATAACAAAGGAGACTCGCGCCGCAGCGTTGAGTCCCAGACTTGCCTACTGTTAACTCCCGCCGCAGCGTGACTTAAAGAGCAAAGTGTGACGCCGCAACGCCAACCCTAGATTTTGGACAGTGAAGAATGTTTATAAGTATAACGAGAATAGTAACTCAGTAATAATAAACTGTGGAACTTAATAAGGTATTGTAAGGTACTATTAAACCTTATGTATGTTGTCTAAAGGTTGAAGATAAGTAATCAATCATGAACGTAATGAATCAATGTAATGAAAAGTCGGAACCAATAATAACAAATCTAAGTCAGAATTATATTGAGATGAAGGGTAAGATCTAGTGGCATACATACTTGATTATATATAACCTAATGTGGTACATTATATGATCATGTATTTGAGAGACTTAGAGACTTAAAGTGTACGTATGATAAACAGTAAGCAGACACTAAAGGCAAGTATTCTAACCCTTGTTCTAGTTCAGTCTGGACAAGCTTTGAAATTTATGTATTCTTTTGCATGAATTCTTGTATGATGAAGTCAAAGCCAATTCTTTCGGCTAGACTTATATTATGAATCTATCAAGCATGATTAATGATTACCGAGTTATATTGGTGTGGTTTTCAAACGAAGACTGAGTATGCTAAAATGTTTTTGTCGTTTAACGACAGGCATGTGAGGTTGCCACAACTTAAACGTATACACATTTAATGAATGTAGTTTTGATCAACATAGAGTACTATAGGCTGCTCACCTAGACGTGCTCGTAACTAATGTCGGACTTACGGACTTAGTGTCGCGACGTTCTTTTCAAAAGAACTTATGAAATGCTCAAGGTCTTGGACCAGAATTGATGTTTTACTGAATATTGTTGTTGTAAAACGTTTTCAATGAAAAGAAGTGCTATTTTGAATTATCGATAGTACTTCGTAACTATTGTTCAGTTGTTGAAGATATACGAATTCTATGTTTCAAGCATGTTGTTTATTAGAATTGTAGTACTTACTGAGCTAGTCATGCTTACTCTTGCTTGAACCATGTGAACATAGCTAAGATCGAGTAGACCGAAGGCTTCGACAAGGATAAGAGCAAGGCAAAGACGAATCCTTAGATTACTTATGTAATAGTATAGGTGAATATTTGTAATATATTGGATATTATAACAAGAACGAATGTATGGGTTATAAAGAACCTGGAAAATGTAATATTATTTTGAATATATAGAAGACATATTCGTTCTTTTGAGACTTTTCAATTGAATGTATGTGTGAATGGTAGTACCGTGTAGCACCATCTGTCGGGTTAGAAGATACCTGGATTTGGGGGCGTCACAGGTTGGTATTAAAGCCTTAGGTTATAAAACTTAAGGGAGGATTAAAAACCTTAAGTCATAACCTTAAGAGAAGTCAAAGAAGTAAAAGAAGAAAATAACCTTATAAAAATGCATTATGATTATGTTATGTGTTTTTATTATTCTACTGACGTGTACTAATCAACTTAATTGTATTGTGTAGATGTCAGGAGTAAATGGAATGTATGTAGATGGACAGGCCATTAGTGAAGAGTCGGTGAACCAAATAGAGGTTATACCGAACCTCATAGCGGCAGATCTTGAGATAGTAGTTGTTGAGTTTGGAGACTCAGATGATGCTGACTTCATGTCAGTATTCGATGGGATGATAGAGGAGGAAGTGGAGACAGTGCCCTTTAATCCAGTAGCTATAGCAGCGGAGACAACTCCTGGGGGGTCGATGATGTCTCTGTTCATGTCAGTATTGGATAGAAATATCCATTACTGTTAGGAGGTCAAGGAGCTGAGGGTAGAGCTCCAAGCTGTCATAGAGGACAAAACTGATGTGGAGTCCATGTGGGAGCAGGAGCATGATGAGAGGATTTTGGCTAAGGACAAAGTCCACGAGTTAAAGCATGAGGTCTTTGAGCTCAAGGAGGAGCTAAAGACCAAAATTCAGAAGATAGGGAGAATGTCCTATATTCATAGGAGTTCTCATACAGATTTCCAGCAATAAGTAGCTGGATATCCTGTCGAGGTGGGGCATACATGGCACACTATTAGCCGTGATATTATTGCCAGTCTTGCCAAGGCAGATTTTGATAATGCCTTAAGGCAGATGTAATATAGTAGTAGCTAGAGTAGTTTAGTTATGTAAATATTTTGTAACTAGTAGTGACGTAAAGCCATATTTTGTATAGCGAAGGGTAGTCTTTGGTAAATCCCAATTTTTGGAAAGCAATAACGGGAAAGTAATGTAATCAGCTTAGGCTGTGTAATGTAACCGAAGTAGTATTATACTATAAAGAATGAATATAAGCCTTTTTATGGAAAACAATGAGTAATGGATGTTGAGGTTATTATTTAATGTTAAATGATAACTAATAAAGAAAGGAATAATAACAAAAAGTGTTTATTGTAACAGCAAAATGCCGCCGAGAAGAGTGCAACGTAATCAAGGTGCTAACGTGAATCAACCGGAGGGAGGTCCGGTTAACCTGATGCAGGAGTTTGTTGCATTTATGATAACAAATGTCGATGAGGCCCAAAAGGTTGCCTTTGTAGCCTATATGATGAAGGGAGAGGCCAACTTTTGGTGGGAAGCCAATCAGGCTAGGGCCGGGATAGCAAATCTGACGTGGGAGAGGTTCAAGGAGAAAATCTTTGAGAACTACTTTCCCACGAGCATGCAGGGGAGGATGGAGATGCGGTTTCTCAAGTTGAAACAAGGGGACATGACGGTTCCCCAATATGCCACTAAGTTTAATGAACTAGCGAGGTTCGCTCCACATTAAGTGGATACCGAGGTTAGGAAGGTGCGATGGTTCGAGAAGGGCTTGAAACCCTGGCTCTATAACCGTATTTTGGTGTTCCAAACTACTTCATTTGGAACCATTTTAGAGAAGGCGATAATCACCGAGGGTGGTAGTGAGGCTCTGAGTCAATACCACAAAGACAAGAAGAGCAAGGGGAAAGTAGATGGATGAGTAAAGATCGAAGGAGCCAGCGGTAGTGGTGAGGGACAGAAGAGGAAGGTGTTTAGCTCTGGGAATACCGAAGTGAAGCAAGGAGACCCAAAGAGGAGGATGAAGGCCTGCAAGACCTGTGGGAAGACTCACTTAGGAGTCTGTCTCAAGGAAAAGGCCGTCTGTTACAATTGTGGACAGGAGGGGCACATTGCGTCTAACTGTCCGAGTCCGAAGAAGAACCATGGATGCTTTGTATGTGGGTCAACTGACCACATAGCAAAGAATTGCCCGAAGAAGGGGACGGACGGGAACCGAGGCACTAATAGCGGTAAGTTAGCTATTAGTGGTCCAACGCAGCCGGGTAGGCCGATGGGCCGTACCTTTAACATAACAGTCCAAGATGCAGTTGCATCAGGGAACGTCATCGCAGGTATTATTCCGATCAACGACATAAATGCTTACGTGCTATTTGATTCGGGTGCTACTTGTTTGTTTATAGCATATGATTTTGATAGACGATTAGGATTACTTCCCGAAATGTTACCTATACCTTTAAATATTAAGGTAGCAAACGAAGAAATAATTCCTGTTGAAGATGTTCATAGGAGTTGTTGAGTAGATATAAGAGGTTGTAAATTATCGGTAGATTTGTTACCGATAAAGTTAGGAGAATTTGACGTAATTCTCGGAATGGATTGGTTAGTGAACCATGGGGCAATTATAGATTGTCAAAAGAAATGTATGAACATTAAAACGTTAAGACAACCTCAGGTAGTATTTTACGGGAATAGATCGCCGGGACGTTCATGTTGTCTAACTATGACATAAACTAGGAAATTACTGTGGAAGGGATGTGTAGGATATCTGTGTTACATTGTTGATACCCAAAGAGTGGTAGCAACCATGAAACAAATACCGATAGTGAGAGAATTCATCGATGTGTTTCCGAGTGAATTACCAGGTCTTCCGCCAGATAGGGAGACAGAGTTTGTAATAGACATCGTGCCAGGAGCGGCACCAGTTTCCAGGGCACCATATCGTATGGCGCCAGTGGAGATGAAGGAGTTGATGGTGCAGTTACAAGAACTGTTGGAAAGGAAGTACATTTAACCGAGTGTTTCGTCGTGGGGAGCACCGGTACTATTTGTCAAGAAGACAGATGGATCGTTAAGACTTTGTATCAACTACCGAGAGTTGAACAAGTTAACGATAAAGAATAAATACCCATTGCCCAGGATCGATGATCTCTTTGATCAGTTGAAAGGGGCTAAGTATTTTTCAAAAATAGATTTAAGAACGAGGTATCACCAGTTGATGGTTAGGAAGGAGGATGTACCAAAGACAAAATTTAGGACTCGTTATGGTCATTACGAGTTTCTGGTGATGTCATTTGGGTTGACAAATGCACCAGCTGCATTTATGGATATGATGAACAGAGTGTTCAAACAATATTTGGACAAGTTCGTCGTGGTGTTTATTGATGATATTTTAATCTATTCTAAGATGCCAGAAGATCATGCTGAACACCTAAGATTAGTGTTGGAGAAACTAAGAAAGGAGAAGTTGTATGCGAAATTCACTAAGTGTGAATTTTGTTTAGAGAAGGTACAATTTTTAGGTCATGTCATTGACCACGAGGGAATTTCAGTAGATCCAGTAAAGGTGGAAGCTGTGATGAATTAGGAACAACCAAAAACGCCGACTGAGGTGCGGAGTTTCCTAGGGTTAGCGGGTTACTATCGTAGATTCATCTAGGATTTTTCGAAGATAGCTACTCCGTTGTCCAACTTGACAAGGAAGATGGTGAAATACGCGTGGACTGATAAGTGTGAGGATAGTTTTCAAGAACTGAAGAAGAGGTTGAGTGAAGCGCCTGTTTTATCATTGCCTGATGACACAAGAAATTTTGTAGTTTATAGTGATGCTTCGCATAGAGGACTTGGTTGCGTGTTCGTGCAGCATGGCAAGGTCATTACGTATGCATCTAGGTAGTTGAAGGATTATGAGAAAGTTTATCCTACTCATGATCTGTAACTGGCCGCAGTAGTTTTTGCTCTAAAGATATGGAGACATTATCTTTATGGAGAAAAATGTGAGATATACACGGACCACAAGAGTCTAAAATATATCTTCACATAGAAGGAGTTGAATATGAGGCAGAGGAGATGGCTGGAGTTGATAAAGGATTACGACTGTAAAATCCTGTATCACCCTGGAAAAGCCAATGTAGTCGTCGATGCCTTAAGTAGGAAGGGTCGGGAAATGTTGTCTTTATTAACGGCTCAAACTGAGTTAATAAAAGAGATGTCTAGGATGGAGTTGGAAGTGAAGCTGCAAAGTAAAGTAGGACAAATGTTGTTTACGACAGAGATGCAGTCTACCATCGTAGAGAGAATTAAGGAGGTACAACTCAAAACTGATGAGTGTGATCAGATGAAGGAGCGGCTGGCCAATGAAAAAGATATTAAGTATAGTCTTGATAATGAAGGATTATTAAGATTTGAAGGAAGAATTTGGGTTCCGAATGAGACGGAATTAAAGGAGTAGGTATTACAAGAGGCTCATAGTTCGAGGTTTTTGATTCATCCTGGTAGCACTAAGATGTATTAAGACCTTCGACAAAGTTTTTAGTGGCCAAACATGAAGAGAGAGATAGCAGAGTACGTGAGTAGGTGCTTGACTTGTCAGAAAGTTAAGGCCGAACATCAACGACCAAGTGGCTTGTTACAATCATTGGAAATTCTGGAGTGGAAGTGGGAAAATATCAAAATGAATTTTGTGGTGGGACTTCCGACTACAACGAAGGGGTATGATGCGATTCGGGTAATAGTGGACCGGTTGACAAAGTCAACTCACTTTTTTCCAATTAGTGTCAAGTATAACTTAGACCAGTTAGCTAGACTCTATATTAAGGAAATGATTTCCAGACATCGAGTACCACTATCGATTGTGTCAGATCGTGATGCACGATTCACATCGAACTTTTGGAGGAGTCTACAAGAGCAGTTGGGAATGCAGTTGAAGCTAAGTATGGCGTATCATCCACAAACCAATGGACAGAGCGAGAGAACAATTCAGATGTTAGAAGATATGCTAAGATCTTGTGTCATGGATTTCAAGGGTAGTTGGGATGATCATCTACTATTAGTGGAGTTTGTGTATAACAATAGTTATCATGCAAGCATAGGTATGCCGGCTTACGAAGCTTTGTATGGGAGGAAATTCAAAACACGACTGTATTGGGATGAGGTAGGAGAACGCCGAATGCTAGGACCAGAATTGGTGCAGCAAACAGCGGACATTGTCAAGATGATACAAATGCGTCTTCTAGCAGCTCAAGACAGACAGAAGAAGTTTATGGATTCACATAGAGAGAATAGAGAATTGGATATAGGTTCGTACGTATTTATAAAAGTATCTCCACTGGAAAGGAAAGATACGTTTTGGAAAGAAGAGAAAGCTAAGTCCGAGGTTTATAAGACATTTTGAGGTATTAAAATGGGTGGGTGAGATAGCTTATATGATAGCATTACCTCCAGACCTAGAATGAATACATAATGTATTTCACGTATCCGTGTTATGTCCTTATAAGACAGATTATAAACATGTGATAGAATATGAGCCTATTCATATCGAGAAGGACTTAACGTACGAAGAAACACCGATTCAAATTGTCGATTGAAAAGAACAAGTTCTGCGGAATAAAGTCATACCTTCCGTGAAGGTGATATGGAAGAACCACGATGCAGAAGAAGCAACGTGGGAGTTGGAAGAAATGATGAAAAAGAATTACCCTCATTTGTTCGTGTAATTTTTTTTTTATATAGCGAGATTCTGGGGACAGAATCCTTATATGGGGGAGAGAGTGTAACGCCCCGAAAAATCGAACATTTTGTAAATACTTTTAATAATGAATAAAATAATATTATTTATTATTATTACGTGTTAATAAGATGAATGTCGTTCTATAACCTAAAAACGTCGGAATGTCATAGTATTTTAACTACGTAAGAGAATTAAAGTGTTTGAATTTCTAAGATGAAAATAAAAGCTTTCCAAGAAATTTTCCAAAAAACACTATTCATTGATTTCTACTCGGGAATTATTTTTGAACTTCCGAAAAATACGTAACGTTATAATATCAATGTGAGATGGATTATGGAAAACGTATTATTTCGTATGCGGACTTAATTTTAGAACGTTAGGAATATTAAGCGTTAAGAAAAGAATGTATTAATCGTATGATGCGTATGCATTGTGCGAGGTATTGAACGTAAGTATAATATGACGTATTATACTATTAAGTATGGAGAATGGAATATTGTATATCATAATTTAGTATACGAGCTAGCATACGAGAATTATACATATAGTATATATGCTAATGTGGTTAATTAAATGGAATGGACTAGTAGGATTATTACCATATTGGTAGAAGTCCAATAGGAAGTGTTATGCAAGCCCAAGTGTTTGTTAATCACGAGTCCAAACTAATGTAATGCAAGCCCAATAGGAAATAAGCTAGATTATTAAGCAAGCCCAATGTAATGATCCAATGGATAAGCCATGATCCATAGAGCAAACCAAGAGTGATATGGTTAGACTTGAAGGGCAAGAACTTTGTGTGATGGTCAAGTGTTGTGATGATCAAGTAATAGAAGTGGCTAGCAAGTTTACTTAGAGCCAAAGCAATGAATAGTAAGGAGGTGGATTAAGGAGGTTAGTTGAGGAGGTGCAAGGTTATAATGACCATAGTACCCTCATCTTGCCAAGCCTATAAATAGAGAGCTCCACAATTAATTTGTTGCTTGTTTTATTTCATTCAACTCCTCTCAAGTTAAGTGCTTAATTGTTAGAGAGAATAAGCTCACACAAGTCAAGAATAAGTCAAACGTTCTTTGCTAGTTTTTCAAAGAGAAGAGAAGTACAAGTTCTTCTAGGGCAAGACTCTTGTCTAATATATATTCATCTCTATCATTTTAGGGTGATAAGAGAAGTGCAACTTAATGTGCATATATTCTAAGAACATATAAGAAGTGATTAATGAGTAAACTTAAGCCGAATAAGTTGAATAAGCAACTTGAACTTAAATAAGTTGATAAACTTGTGATGAACTTATCATATGATTGTCATATGATGTTAGTATGTTCAATATGGTATGAGAACATTGACTGAAGGACTTAAGTCCATAGTAAGTCATAAGCAAGGAAATTTGTAGTTTATAAGAAGTTGTTTGAGTCATTAACTTATGAGAATAAGTCAAAATTTACTTTGATAATAAGTTGATGTAATAATTAACTTGAAATGTTCATATGTTGATTAAAATCCATTTAGAATGATAATCAAATCATTAGTAATAAGGTTTCGCCGGGATTCACACGATTGGACGATAATCGTCGAATTCGTGAAATTCTCAGAATGAAAGTCGTATTTTGTTTTTGAACTTGGAAACGTTATTTTTCGATGGAGACAAGTTATATTTGGCATTATAGAGTTGCGGACTCAAAAATGACCGAATTCCGAGTTAGAACGAAGAAACGAGCATTGAACATTCACGAACGTTTATCGTTTTCGTTAAAAATGAACTAATAGGTGAAATTTTAGCAAACAAAGTCAAATAGATAAAATTCTTGCATGAACGCATAGAGTATGTAATTTGTGAACTGTAAGCTTTTGAATGAGCCAATTCGGACTTATAACGAAGAATTTATGCGTCCAGGAGTTTCACAAAATTGTTAAGTCTGCAAAATTATCTCGAGGCCTGAGTCCGTGCTGTGGTGCGACTCCTGACCTTAATGCCCGTATTACAGCCATGTAGGGAGGAGACAGGCACACCGCTAAGCGGCCTCGCAACAAAGGAGACTCGCTCTGTGACGCCCCCAAAATAGGTAAACATCACCCATCTTGAGTCGTCAGATACATGGTACATAAATTCAAATACAACTTAATTATACAACAGTCGTGTAAAATACGACAATACATAGCTGAGAGTTTAAACAAAAATATTGTCATCTAGAAAATATCCACACTCAATGGTGTCCTCATTACAATTATTATCACATTATTCAGTAAAATAGTGAGGACTACTAAAGCCATTTATCCCGGACCATCACTCCATTCCCGACTCGTCTAAGTCGCCTATATTCTCATTTCCTGAAGAGAACAATGAAAGAAAGGGTGAGCTCAACTAGCCCGGTAAGAAATATTATGACTAAGATAATGCAGAATAAAGTATCCTTAGCCTTCAACAGTAGAACAACTGATAGAATACAATAGGCAACAAGTTTAGATCAACAACTGCAGCGGTAATAAGGAATCCATTAGAAGAGTCAAGTAGAGCATAAAATCTACTATCTTCTATGATTTAAAAAGTTTTTCATCAACTTTATCGCTGAGACTCAACTTAATAAATAAAATCGAATCATCCATGCACCACGACCAAGGGTATTCATGTAATCATAAATGGTCATGATTATACCGAATAATCCCTTGTCATAATCATACCAATAACTGTCCATCAATGAACTACAGGCCAATGAGGACTTTTACCACATCATTCGTCACATTACGGTCATGATTATACCGAATAATCCCTGGTCATAATCATACCAAGTCCATCTATGCACGTAAGCCAAAGATAACTTTCATCACAATATAAACATGAGGCTGATGACAATGATATAAGCAATAATCAACCGAAATCAAATCAAACAAAATCAAGGATAAATATTAAAGACTTTAAATTTATCCAGAGTTTAAAGATATCCAAATTGTCAACATGATACTGCTTTGTAGAGTAAAATTCAAGAATAATATTCATGTACCAAAAATAATTTGGACATAAAAGAATATATTTTTCGGGTAAATAATACCCCGTGAATAGTACCCTGTGAATAGTACTTCGGGAATAGTAGCTGTGACAGCCCCGAATTCGGGTCCCAAATCACCATGGATTTGGTTCAATCATTCTATAACTATTGCGGAAGATATAAACATAAATTGTTTATACAATAAACATACACATTAATTCCCCAAAATTGAGTAACCTTAACTTATACATAAATCATAAACTATCTAACACGTGACATTATTATCAAACTATACTATTACAATCTAGCTGCACATTTTATCCCAAGCAGAACTTGGCATTATCCTTTTTCTGTATCCGAACGCATTCACCTTATCTGCAATGTTTATCATGATATAGCAAGGGTGAGCATGAAAATTGCCCAGCAAGTTTAAATACAATTTAAGGATATATCATGATTGAAAGAGTTTGAATAATAAGATGGCTATAATTCATCAATATAATTGAGAACTAGCACGAACAAACTTTTAACTGAACAAGTATTGAACATGAACAAATATATCTGGACCAACGAGTAATGAAGGTGATCAGCTTTTCATACCTAACTTATACATGCAATATGTACAGAGTACAATTATCTATGGCAATCAACAATGATTAACCATAAGCATATCTGAATGAAACAACTCTTAGTAGAGTTAAGTAAAACTTGCCTGAACCGTTGATTACCGCTACTCAATTTATAACGCTTTATCTGAAGACCTAATATTAGTAATATAGATCTCCAATATTAGAATAATATCATCACAATATAATACTATTATATATATATACACATAGAATAACCTAAACACATAGCACATAATCCTATCAGTCTACAGTACACATAAGACTTAGCATCAAATCAAACTATTTAAGTCTGAGTTGAACCCGACAAAATTCTAACATCCCGACGGTCAAGTCGGACAAACATCGAGTTTAAGTTCAATTAAACTCTGCCTAAACACTTAACAATTATCTTAAATAATTTATTATTAGTCAATATATATATATATTTTATAGACTTGCAATAATATTCAGATAACAACTATCTTTAATTCACTTAATATTATTAATCTTGATAATATTTAATTCCCCTCTTAGTATTACTAGTTCACTAATAACACTTTTATCCGCTTACTAATATTATTAACATCTTAATAATATTTTAATACTTTACTAATATTATTAATTCTCTTAATTATATTTTAATCATGCATTAATATTATTACTTTAATAATATCTTACTTATGCTTTAGTATCATTAATCAATTAATAATACTTTTAGTCATTTACCAATCGTATTAATATTTTATTTATTTACTAATATTATTAATCATTTAATAATATTTTATTCCTTTACTAATGTTATTACATTAATAACATTTTATTTAATCTCAAATATTATTATTTACTTAATAATATTTTAATCATTTAATAATACTTTGATCATTTATTAATATTTTAAATCAAATATGATAATATTTTAATGAAGTTTTAATCTTAATATTTTTATTTTCTTAACAATATCATATTCTAATATTATTAATATCATAATAACATTTTAATAATTTATTAGATCAATGAACAATTTATTTTAATTGTTCACCCTTTATTAAACCTCTTATTTAATATCCGTAAATGGTCATAAATAATATTTCTTATTGTAAATTACCAAAATGCCCTAGAATAGTCATAACATTATATATTAGGAGTATTCAAGCATTAAAATACCATTTTTCTTATTTAAGACATCATTTAACTATTTATTCCCTTTTATTCATAACTTAATCATTTTTAGGAAAAATAGCAAACTAATTCCAAAAATTATCATTTTCTGGATTTGGACAGTATATGAACCCACAATGATCCCCAAAATTTTCTGGAATTTTAGAAAATGATTTACTATTTTTAAAGTGTCAAAAACACTCAGATCTTGCTTCATTTTTCATAAATTGAGTTTTGCTTAGAAAAATTTGAAATTTTTAGGGTATACTCTCATAAAATATATGAACCTACTGTAACAATTTCGGAATTTTCTTGTTTATACACAGTGAGATATTCCAATGTTAATATTTCGGAGTCCTTTACGGAAATAGCCATTACACACAACCTATAAATTGAAACGCGTCCGTTCTTTTTCCTACACGTAGATAACTTCTCAACGTACCTCTGTGATTTTTCTTAGATTTTTAAAATATATGCAAATGACCGAAACAGCCTCAAGAAAAATGGGAACAATAACTAAATTAGGGTTTTGAACCCTTAACATTCAAAGTGGACTGTTTTGAGAAAAATAGTCCCAAAGGTTTCAAAACATGCTAGATTTGTGTTCTACTACTTGGGTTTACTAGATAACTCATGTATCTATCACCCCTCTTCGACGGATCACAAATCTAAGTTGGAAAACTTGAGTTGCACAAGATTTAGTGGAAGAAAAACAAGAGTTTCACCCTTGGAGAACATATGCTCATTTTCTTTCTCTAAGCCTTTGATCTAACACTCAAGATACTTAGTTCCATATATGATGATATGTAGAACTAGGGTATCTTGAGTATTTGTTCATAACCCCAACAAAACTCAAGCTATAAAACAAAGTAGAAGGAGAAGGTTAAGGTTAGGTTATACCTTGATTTAGTGGCAACTTTCCTTGATTTATCAAAATAGAGTATAAACTTAGGATGCATGAACAAACTAGCAGTCCTCTCTCTTTCTTGCTATAGCCGAACTCTCTCTCTCTTTTCTCTCTCTTGAAGTTGCTAGCTTGGGAGAAAAAGATAGAAGAAGAAGGATGAGAGAAAGTGAAATGTTCTAGCGAATGAAATGGTTGATTAATTATTATCCCCCATACTTTCCTTGACCCATGGATAAAAGGCTTTGCCTTATCCTTTCAACTAGCCTAATCATGTGATTAAGAGTGTTTAATAGATTTGCAACCAATGAGATCTTGACAACCATGTACTTGTGTGTAAGAGTTACTAATTATGGACATTGTTTAGCTTAATTAGTTACCTTAAAAGGCCTAAAATGGCCGGTCCCTCTAGCCTATAATATTCTCCATCTAGCTTTTATTTTAATGCACAAATTTGATTAATCTAAAGTCTAAAATACCATTAATCAAGTGGGATTAGCATTGATTTGCATTTTATTTCTTTTGGGCTTCCCCTTTAATTGTTTTGGGCCATGTAATAAACATAGTATAGCAATTTTAATATATGTTACCCAATTTGATTATTTAGGGTTTCCATTCCTAATCTTATGAAATTTAATTACCTATACATGTGACTTTAGCTCATAACCTAATTAGGTTTATAAGAATTAGGTTTAAAATCATTAGTCACTTGAAATAACAAGATTATCCACTTAAGTTAGTATACATATTAAATACTAATCTCTCCTTATTACCATAACCCTTAGGTTATTTAATTGTCTCACCTAATGTATAATTAGGTTACGAAGCTTTCATTTTTTTAATGAAATCTATAAATATATATTTCCATAACTATAGTATATATGTTTATTGATCCATGCACCACTTCACATATGTTGTCACATATTAAATCACTGTATAACACAAAGTTTTAAATATCAATAATGTACATACATATATAGTGACTTAAAATTCACGGTTATTAACCCTTAGGATTTTCAAAAAATAGAAAAATTAATATTTCTAAATTGTAATTAGGATTCTAGAATTAAATTAAACTTTCCCATTCATAAATCAATTTTGTTAATTAGGATTATTTTATCCCAATTTAAATTGCTAATTTAGCAATTAAGTCAATAATTATACATTAGGGTTTCTGACGGAATAATTAGGGTTTAAAAATATGAAATTAGGGTTTGCTAATTAATTAAGCTTTACCCTAATTAATATTATAATTAATATCACTTAAGCATTATAATTATCCTTTAAATTCCCAGATTAGGGTTTCCAATTTTTGAATTAGGGTTTCGGATTTTCGAAACTGAAATTAGGGTTTTAGAACCGGTTTTAGGGTTTCTTATCAGTCATTAGGATTTTCTAACTAAACGTTAATGTTCTTAATAATATTAGGGTTTGATACTGATAAAATTTATCTGGTCAACCCTTGACCCTTAACCACATATTCTGAACACATATAATACCATATCCATAGAACATATACACTTATGTACTTAATCCTGAATAATTCTCCAAAATCCTACACAGAATTTTGAAATCCTCAAAATTCCATCCCAAAAATATCAAACGCTTACACTTATTTTCTGTCTAGGTCTATTATTTGACCTTAAATCAATCATTTAAGATTTTAATAAATTGTCTAATTTCTCAGGATGTCACATTCACCCCTTCTTTTAAGAATTTCGTCCCCGAAATTCACCTTACACCTTACACCAAATAGCTTTCACCATTCACACATCATCACATGCTACCCAATACACCATTCACAAGAGTAAAAGTTTTCAAATTGCTGAGGGGTCATATAGACCATGAACACCTAGTTTTAACGGTATTCATACCGCAAAACTTTACATTACTTGGTAGGTTTACAATCATAAAGAAGATAAACTACAGATGCTAGTACTTTAGGTTTACGTCATGCATAACTTATTAATTATGTCTAGCGAATATTTACGCTACTTGATTGGATTATTTATCCAAACAACATAATTCACCTCAGTCTTATCATAGGATTCGACACCAAAATAATTTGGTTTGAGAAATTTCTTTCAATGAACACTTAGAGTTTTCATAAACATTAGTCTAGCTGAATCGAATAGCATAGACTTACATCAATAATTCAATTCAATCGAATTATTTAGGTGTAGCCAAACCCCGTTGGCAAATTAAAATTTTGAAAACATTTTTCGAGAATGACGTCATAATGCCGTACTGTATTAACAGTCTGTTTGAGGATGCCGTCATTGTATGACTTCGTCATAACACATCATACAATAGTGGAATAACGATTTTAGATCAAATTCACACTAAGTATTCCTGTATTTAGAACTCCATCACCTTTTTATCATCTCTGCACCAGTTTACATGGTACATGAGTGATAAATAAACTAACTTTTGATATTTCAAATCATTTGCATCTAGGCGAAATAAGTAGCATAAACTATACTTTAAACCGTTTCAAAAATGATTACGAGTCTACGTTTTTTTTAAAAGCACATAGTGCGTATTTAGCTTGATGTCAAAATTTTGAAGTCTAGCATAGCTAGGAGTTTTGGAAAACTTATGTCTCCACTAATAATCGTTTGCTTAACAATCTATCTGTCTTATTATCCTCAATACTCCATTCACACATAACTATACCCAGTTCATCAAACCACACTTATGAGTTTATAAATTGCCACAATCATATGAGTTTAAGAACTTGTCCTAGTCATACCTTTGGCATCCATTCGCTGAGGGGTTCATAAAAATTTCATATAACTATGAGTCAATAATGTCACATAAGTATACGTTTTAAGAACTCGTACTTAACCTTATATTCTCTATCTATGACCTATCTACCTGTTATACACATGAGAAAGGAATCACCCTCTTAACATGCATATAGAAAATAGCGCGACACAAACATTTCAATGATTATCAGTGCCAGAAACTAATTTGTTTTTACACCAAGTACAATTCCCTGTCCATACAAAGAATCATACAACTCAGCTGCCGACATGAGTCGTCAATTGAATCCCCACCTATTACTAACCCCCTTTTCAATACAAATTTCATTTAATCCGTATTCTTTCCTGAATCCGTACCGATTTATAGTACAACTTACATACAACATTCTTGCTGTAAACTTTCCAATCATCAGATTGATTCTTTTTCCATATTATAACCTATCAGATCACTGAGTGATCTCATCGTATATATTACGATTTATTTCTATGTCTTGATCGTTTTGTTTTACGATTTCCTATCCATGTACTTTCAGTCTTTTAGACTCGACCTATTCACCACTTCTGTTTAACTTTATTATCAAAGTTAGGGAACTCTGTGTCTTAACAACTCGCCCAGATTCGTATTTGAATCTTACCGATCAACTAACTCTATGTGAGTTAGATATTATCCTAGTCACTGCGGTTATTGGTCTCAGGTATTCCTACCTAAGCTTCATAACCAATGACTTTGATACCAATCGTGATGACCCGAATCCGGTTCCCAAATCACCACGGATTCGGTTCAATCATTCTATAACTATTGCGCAAGATATAAACATAAATTTTTTATACAATAAACGTACACATTAATTCCCCAAAATCGAGTAACCTTAACTTATACACAAATCATAAACTATCTAACACATGACATTATTATCAAACTATACTATTACAATCTAGTTGCACATTTTATCCCAAGCAGAACTTGGCATTATCCTTTTTACAGATCTCGAACGCATTCGCTTTTATCTCGCAATGTTTATCATGATATAACAAGGGTGAGCATGAAAGTTGCCCAGCAAGTTTAAATACAATTTAAGGATATATCATGATTGAAAGAGTTTGAATAATAAGCTGGCTATAATTCATCAATATAATTGAGAACTAGCACGAACAAACTTTTGACTGAACAAGTATTGAACATGAACAAATATATCTGGACCAATGGGTAATGAAGGTGATCAGCCTTTCATACTTGACTTATACATGCAATATGTACAAAGTACAATTATCCATGGCAATCAGCAATGATTAACCATAAGCATATCTGAATGAAACAACTCTTAGTAGAGTTAAGTAAAACTTGCCTGAATCGTTTATTACCGCTACTCAATTTATAACGCTTTATCCGAAGACCTAATATTAGTAATATAGATCTCCAATATTAGAATAATATCATCACAATATAATACTATTATATATATATATATATATATATATATATACACACATAGAATAACCTAAACACATAGCACATAATCCTATCAGTCTACAATACACATAAGACTTAGCATCAAGTCAGACTTTTTAAGTCTGAGTTGAACCTGACAAAATTCTAACATCCCGACGGTCAAGCCGGACAAACATCGAGTTTAAGTTCAATTAAACTCTGCCTAAACACTTAACAATTATCTTAAATAATTTATTATCAGTCAAAATTTATAAATATTACCCACAACTATAACATTATATGAAATCCACACCATAATAAAAAAAATATTTCGAGAAATTTAAATCTTTATTCATAAAATTTGGGGTCTCACACGCACCGCAGAGCCGAGTCCGGGACTTGCCTACTGTTAACTCATTCCGCAACGCGACTTAAAGAGCAAAGGGTTGCGCCGCAGCTCCAACCCTAGATTTTGGACAATGAAGAATGTTTATAAGTATAACGTGAACAATAACTCAGTAATAATAAACTGAGGAACTTAATAAGGTATTGTAAGGCACTGTTAAACCTTATGTATGTTGTCTAAAGGTTAAAGATAAGTAATCAATCATGAACGTAATGAATTAATGTAATGAAAAGCCAAAACCAATAATAACAAATCTAAGTCAGAATTATATTGAGATGAAGGGTAAGATCTAGTGGCATACATACTTGATTATATATGACCTAATGTGGTACGTTATATGATCATGTATTGAGGAGACTTAGAGACTTAAAGTGTACATGTGATAAACAGTAAGCAGACGCTAAAGGCAAGTATTCTAACTCTTGTTCCAGTTCAGTTTGGACAAACTTTGAAATTCATGTATTATTTCGCATGAAGTATTGTATGATGAAGTCAAAGCCAATTCTTTCGGCTAGACATATATTATGAATCTATCAAGCATGATTAATGATTACCAAGTTATATTGGTGTGGTTTTTAAATGAAGACTGAGTATGCTAAAATGTTTTTGTCATTTAACGACAGACACATGAGGTTGCCACAACTTAAAAGTATACACGTTTAATGAATGTAGTGTTAATCAACATAGAGTACTATAGGCTGATCACCTAGACGTGCTCGTAAGCAATGTCGGACTTACAGACTTAGTGTCGGGACGTCCTTTTTAAAAGAACTTATGAAATGCTCAAGGTCTTGGACCGGAATTGATGTTTTACTGAATATTGTTGTTGTAAAACGTTTTCAATGAAAAGAAGTGCTATTTTGAATCATCGATAGTACTTCGTAACTATTGTTCAGTTATTGAAGATATACGAATTCTATGTTTTAAGCATGTAGTTTATTAGAATTGTAGTACTTGCTGAGCTAGTCATGCTCACTCTTGCTTGAACCATATAAAACAAATTTAAGATCGAAATGGACCAGAAGGCTCAAAGCGAGGATAAGGGCAAGGCAAAGACGAACCCTTAGATTACTTATGTAATAGTATAGGTGAATATTTGTAATATATTGGATATTATGACAAGAACGAATGTATGGGTTATAAAGAACCTGGGGAAATGTAATACTATTTTGAATATATAGAAGACATATTCGTTCTTTTGAGACTTTTCAATTGAATGTATGTGTGAATGGTAGTACCGTGTAGCACCATCTGTCGTGTTGGAAGATACCCGAATTTGGGGGCGTCACAATATATACCACATATAACAGATATAATATATACCATATATAATAGTTACCAGGTGATTCATATTAGTTAACGTAATAAAATCGTAAAGCCTTTTTTTTGAAAATGTTAATTCTATCTAAATCACATGAATCACGATAATATATATATATATATATATATATATATATATATATATATATATATATATATATAACACGAATCATCGAACTTACATAATTTCTTTTAAATAAATTTTATACAATAAATTATTCTAAATACATACCCATACATATATGGAATGAAAACAATTAATAATTAGTATAAAGTTTGGCTCTGATACCACTGTAAGGTTTTGTAAAAATCAAAGTAGCAATTAAATTACAAAAATAGTAGAAGCAAAGTAAAATCAGATTTTAAAATTTTTCACAAACTAAGTACCCAGATCATCCTTTTTTTATATTATTAATTAAAACAAAGAACAAGAAGTTATGGAATAATACCCTTGTAGATACGAGCTTCCACAGGTACGAGTTCAACTCCTACTTCTCCGCGATCTCCTTGAATCTCCTGGTAGATTGTTTTCTTTGATCAATGTTAGCCATCCAAGTGTATGGCCTCTATAGGTCATCCACCAAGGAAGAAGAATTTTCAAGAAGAATGGTGTATTGGCTCAAAACCTAGTTTTTCCTATCTCTATAGAAAAAGGGGATGTACTCTCCAACTAATGTAGAGTCCCCGAATCCGGATACTTGAAACCCAAACTCGGTACTTTACGATACCATTTCTATGAGCGGAATTCTACTAATAATAATAACAATAATATGAATTTCAAACTTAACTTACATTTATCGAGTCTAATCCCAAAAGCATGACCTTTACTATATTCTTTACATGATATATAATACATATCATTAACTTAATACAGCTTATAAAATGATTTAAATATCAAATAATTCTATTATCATTAATATTTAATCAATATTAAATTATTAATAAAGCTATTGCCAAAATATTAAAGTTATGTATAATAACTCAAAATATTTTAAAAGTATTAATATTTCCCTTAAATGATTTTTAAAACATTTAAAATCATTATTAAATAATTACCATTAATATTTAAATATTAATGAACTATTTATCCAAATATTAAAAGTCATTAATTATAACTTAAAATATTTTTAATTCATTTTTATCCCTTTTAAATGATTTTTAAATTAATAAAACCATTTTAAAACTATTTATTTAATATAATTATTAAATAAATTTAATATCATTAATCATTAAATAAATATCATTAATATTAATTTATTAATGAAATTATCCTTTAAATATTAAAAGTTATAGTTTATAACTTAAAATATGTTTAAACATTTTATCTTCATTTAAAATGATTATTAAAATATTAAAATCATTTTTAAACTAAATTATTTAATACAAATATTAAATAACTTTAATATCATTATTAATCATTAATTAATGAAATTAACCATTAAATATTAAAAGTTATATTTTATAACTTAAAATATCTTTAAATACTTTATTTTCATTTAAAATGATTTTAAATCATTAAAATCATTTTTATCTTATTTATTTAATTTAATAATCAAATACATTTAATATCATTAATATTAAATTATTAATGAAAATTCTCCAAAAATATTAAAAGTTACATTTTATAACTTAAAATATTTTATAATACATTAATCTTATTTAAAATAATTTTTAAATAATTAAAATCAATTTTCTATAATTTATTTAATATAATAATTAAATAAATTAAATATCATTAATATTCAAATAATTATAAATATTAATGAAAAATATTCTAAATAATCAGAAATTATTTTTCATAATTTAAAATAATTTTAAAAACTATTTTTGTAATTTTTATAATTTATTTTCTATTTTTAAATATTTTTCGGAATATTAGAAATTAAAAATAATAGAAACCGTCGCTAAAGGTCTTTAGCGACAAAAATCTGTCGTCTTAGGTGTTCTTGAGCTCAAGAACAACTTTGTCGAACCGATTTTAAAGTTGCTTGATTTGGACCAAGGGTTTGATTCACAGTGTAATCGAGTTCTGAGTTAGCTCAAACGTCAGTTGTGTAGTAATCATGTAGTACTACAACATCCAACACTCACTTTGATCAAACAATAACACAATAAAAGATATGATCCGCCAAACATCTTTGTCGGACCAAATATGGGTTTCATCAGAAACCCAGAAATTCGACCACTTACCAGTACAAATTTATCTAGGTTCTAGGTGTTGTTTTGATGATTTTATGATTCATACATGTACTATTCATGACAAGGAACAACGAGATATCAAAATAACAGTCCATAAACAACCACAACTCCATCTATGATCCGGGCCAAACCAGCCGGAAAAATCATTTGAAAAAGTTTAAGGTTTTTCCGAAACTCAAACCGTACGATAAAGCTACTTTGACCATCGATTACAACCACTTAGTTTATTGTTTATGACTTCTAGAAACATGAATGTATAGAATACATCTAGCTACAAATTTAATACAACAACATTAACAAACATCATCAAATCATCGATATAAAAGCTTGAGATCTTGTCGAAGCCAACTGGAAAATTTTCGGGTTTCCCGAGAAAGTACCCGATAATCTTGCCCAATTAACGGCATTTGGATGAATTAATAACTCTGAGATCTACACCTTCAATGACTCTAATTGTTTTTGCAGATTAAAGACAAAGACTACAAAGGCTACACATATTAACCTTTAAAACACAAAACCCAATTACAGAAATGGATCTACAAGGTCTGACATTCGTTGTCAGACCATAACATGAAATTTTTCCCAGAAATTTAAAAATCATTGATTTAAGCATTTAGATGTTATGGACTTGTAATATACCAACCTGAGATCATCATGTTAGACTACAAACAACATATTTCAACAACAAAAACTAACATCTAACACAAAAATTTGGATGTAATTTGAACTAGGGTTCTATACCTTTTATGCTCAATTCTTGATTTACGCTATTGATTTGTTGTTGGATTTCGTGGGGCTTCAATATATGAGTGATATACTATGTATTTTCGAAGCTTTTAGAGAGAGAGGGTCTAGGATGAGCTTGGTGAAAATTTGAGCAATAATAATACACTTTCTCTCTCCTTAGATCTATTTATACAAGTCTAGATGCATGTAATGGCTGAGCTAAAAGCTTGTTGCTGTCAATTAAAGTCAAGAGAGTTGTTGAAGTTCTTCAACAACTTAACCTATTGTCAAAACCTAGCCTAGCATTCCATAATTCAATTAGGGGCATAAATGTCATTTGGTTTTTCATTTTAAATGGCCTTCTAGTCATTTGGCAAACCCTTAGGGTTTAGGGTTTGATTTAGGGTTTAGGGTTTGAGCCATTTTAGCAAAAGTCTAGGATTTCCAAAATTAGGATTTAACAATTAGGGTTTATTACAAAAATAATAATATAAAATAACTAAATTTTTGTTTCTAAAATTAGACAATTTAGGTTTGTTAATTAGATTAATTTTCTAATTAATTTTTACAGTAACATTAGGGTTTAGATCATATAATTATCATTGACTTTGCTAATTTAGCAATTAGGGTTTATAATACCGATAATTAGGGTTTCCATAATACAATTAAGGTTTCTAGAAATTAAATTAGGGTTCTAGGTTTTAGGGTTTTGATTTACTAATTAAATTTATTATAATTAGCAATTAAAGTCTATCACACGTGTTATTAATCATAGTAACACAATTCTTGATAGATCAAACCTCCGGTTTAGGTTTTCCGGATTAGGGTTTTCATTCATATTTAGGGTTTTCTAATATCTAGAAAATATAATTATAAACTAGGGTTTTAAATTTAATAATTAGGGTTTTTCCACAGTAAACTAGGGTTTTGAAATACTGCACCATTATACATCATAATTGACCAACCATTGTCAGTCCACATACAGTACATATATATATATATATATATATATATATATATATATATATATATATATATATATATATATAATATTATTATCATTATTCCTTATCTCAGAACCAAAATTAGGGTTTATTAGACTAGTATTTAGGGTTTATAAAAATATTATTAGGGTTTAGTTGTAATATAATAAAAGCTGTTTCCACACATTAACATTACACATATAATCATACATATTCAGAATAATCGACAAATAATAATGTAATATTATTATTCTCGTTCTTGATCAAAACTCGAAATTAGGGTTTGGATTCCATATCGATTTATCTTTCATATATAACCTTAATAATTAAGTTAAAATAATTAACTTAACTATTACGAAATAATTTCATATAATAAAATAAGTGTTATAAAAATTATATAATCATATCATATATTATTTAAATAATATAATTATCCTATTTCTTTGGAAAATAAACATTAAAAACATTTTTACTATAAAATTAATTATTATAAGAATATAATTTATAATGAAAATTATTCATAACCATTCATGTAATAAATATACTTTATATTCATCACATAATTACTTACATAATACCTTCCACGCATTCTTATAAATAAAATATTCTAAAATCATTTCATATATTATTTATATTTTCCTTGAAAAATAATTAATAAAACATTTCCAATAAGGAATTAATTAGTATAAAATATAATTGATAATTACCAATAATTTTAAAATAAATTTATTTGCAATACTTAATGTAATAAATAAATTTTATTTATCACACATATAATTATAATTACACATTACCTTGACACATATCATTCATATTTATTTTAATAAAAAAAAAAAAAATTATATACATAAAATTTATAATTTATTTATATAGAAAATATCGGGTCATCACAACTAACGTAATAACGTTATATTTGATATTTGATATAAGACTCCTCTTATAAAGATATCGGTAACCCTATTTAATTAAAATAATGTATTATTTATTTAATTAAACTCCTTTAATTAAATGGGCTCCTAATCTTATTAGGGATAATTAATTAAACTCTTTTAACTAATTTTGCCTCCTAATCCTATTAGGAATAAATGAGAGTACTCATATTAAATTAATTCCTAAACTCTTTTAGACATTAAAATAATAATAATTGTAATAATATTAATAAGACTCTTCTTATTAATTTATATTTTATATTTCCAAAATATAAAATAATAAATATTAAGTTATTTAATTTATTCTATCACCATAGATTAAATTAATATATACTTAACATATTCTTACGATTATGTCATTAACTTCTTAAATAATTATTCTTCCTTTTATGGCATGACCATTTAGGTTCTCCATATTAAACTGGTTGTGAATAAATCAATTAGAACAATTCTAATCTTATTTAAACAAATAAATTAAACTATTAATTTATTTAAATATATAATATTTATTCTACAATAGAGATAAGCCTCCTTAGTGATCAACAACTTTTCAGATAATATAGATTTTAACATTAATCATAAAAGAACCTTTGAGTAAATAGTTACCGTATAATCAATCCTTCCACCATACAATGTCCCAATTAAATATAAGACATGAAATTACTGTCAAGTTATTTTATTTAATTATATGTATTTCGATTCCTAAATGCAAAACTCCTAATGAATGCAAATTAGAAACTACTTTCTAATTTCATTCCACCTTGGCCAAGGATTCCTAGGTTATCATTTATCGAATCACATATGACATTTCTCTTCTTTTACTAGAAGTGGTAGATTCTTTATTGATAATTCATTATCTCCATATATAATTTATT
This sequence comes from Panax ginseng, assembly GCA_020205605.1. Classification (NCBI taxonomy): domain Eukaryota; kingdom Viridiplantae; phylum Streptophyta; class Magnoliopsida; order Apiales; family Araliaceae; genus Panax; species Panax ginseng. The sequence continues at coordinate 131,786,712 of CM035132.1, read as the reverse complement.
ACACCTAAGCATACCCTTTGATATACTCTAAGAGTCTTAAGGAATAAGTTAAAGTGTAATTCATTATATATAAGATACTATAATGATCTCAAGTCCAAGGATCATTTGTACTATATCACTACAGGAATTTCTATTGATAGGTAAGTAAAACTCCATTAGCTATTCCTTAGCGAGTCACGTTTAATGAACTTATTTTCTAATAAGCACCTACATACTTTCTTTAGTGTCTCCACACAAATGATCATGAGATCAATCATCCTCATCCAATGAGCAAGCAACGTACGTAACAATCTATCCGGATTCACTAATCCCCTTTTAGTAATCCATTATTTGGGAACATTTTAGTTTTAAGCTATCTAAGAATTTAGATCTCATTAGCATGATCTCATCACGATTCTAAAAGTATTTCTTAAAACTATAGGTTTATCACATATTATTAAAACAACACCATGTAGATAATTAAATGCCTTTATTAAATAATTCTTTCATTAATAAATAAATAAGATTGATTACAAAGTATATACTTTATCATCATACATGATTATCTTGTATGCATACTACTTTCATCCCCATCACTATACATACATTATATTGCATCACCTTATGTGCTATAACAGTGCTTTATCAAAAGATCACTCTTTTCCTCAAAAAGAAAAAGAAATAAATTTGTACAGTTCAATATTTTTGTGACGCCCCCAAAATAGGTCCACACAACCCATTCTGAGTCGCCAAATACATGGTACAAAAACCAAATACAAACTTCATTAATACAATTGTCGTGCAAAATATGACAACACATGAGCTGTGACTTTTAATACAAATATATGTAACTCTCATGCTGCCTTGGCCACATCACCTTACAATGGTACCTTATATAAAGGTACAGTCAATAATTGTTTTAGAAATTAAAATCTTTGGAAAATGCTCAAGGAAATCTTCATACATGGGAGGCCATGCATCTAAGTTATAATAGATATGTGATGTCCCCAAATTCGGGTCCCTTCGAACCTCGGATCCAATCCACCATGATACTACTATCGTCAACCATTTATATATTTTATTCATAATTTAATGAATATAACTTTTCTTATTACAATTTAGAATATAAATTCTTTCCATTTCCAGGATCTGTACATTGACCCCAAACTTTTATAAGTTTCAAATCTTGGTCATTTACCATTTATGTCTTACATCATATTCGACGTTATATAAATATGCAGAATAATTTAAACTTTTTCAATCTCATTTTAAAAAAAACTTTTATTTATTTCTTAACTTGAATCAATTACATTTCCCTAAATCAAATTATGCTATGATTCACTCTATTCAATTACTGTATAAATTTTTACATCTCAATTCGAATTCCTCTATGTACCGCCTAGTACAACTTTACAACTTAACATGTATTACACATCGTAAACTACTTTCATGTACATCTACTAGAACGTAAACATGGTTCAAGAGCATCTATTTAAATAATAAATCAATCTCCTTCGATACTATTGAACTTTATCAATCAAGAAGCACGTAACTTTACCGTGAGTCCTTAACTTGTAAAAGTGGTTATTTGCAAGGGTGAGCTCGATAGTCTAACAATTCTAAAAGTTTTCATGCAGCATGTAGCATATAATAACATACTCAGTTCATGCATTCATAATCAATTAATATTTACTACGCATGTTACTTCTCACATAACAGACATGGAGATTTACTTCACAAGCATATCATCAAAGATCAACATTCAACTTTCATACATATCTCATATGCATTTCATATATATACATCAACATTCGAATAGCATAATATAGCTCAACTAACAGTTATCGAATTCATATATCAAATAGGAACTGAAAGACTTGCCTGATTCGTAATTTATCAACTACGACTTAACTGCTTAAAGCTTATCTGCACTTCGTGTATTCCTACACAGTTATATAATCATGGATTCATATCCATTAGTCATACGTTTCATACATTCTTAATATAATACTAATGTTACATTGTTTCCTAACAAGGTTTGTAAAACCTACATTTCACTTTCTCATCATACTCTTAGAATAGCTAGGTATGTATATGTGACGCCCCCAAAATAGGTATACATCACCTGTAATGCCCCAGAAAATTTGGATTTTTGAGAATTAAATTTTTATTTAATTATGTGGATTAAATGAATTTAATTAATTATTTATGGGAGTAAGCTAATTGAAGGTTGTTCTATGACCTAGACATATCGGAACGTCGTAATATTTTGGCTACGTGGTAGAATTAAAGTGTTTGAATTTCCAGGACGAAAATAAAAACTTTTTGAGAAATTTTCCGAAAAACACTATTCACGCTTTTCTGCTCGGGAATTATTTTTGAATTTCTGAGAAATACGTAATGATAGAATATCGAGGTGAGATGGAATATCTAATAATATTTTAGTTATGGAAAATACAGTTTTTCGCCTGCGGACTTAAAACCTAAAGATTAGGGAAAGTGATTTCCGAGAAGGAAAAGGGAAGGTGTATAATGAATTAAAGCGATGTTCGTATAATACGTAGGTATTATACAAGGTAATGAATACGAGTATAATACGAGGTATTATACGAGTATGTATGATTGATGGTATGTCATACATGAATAAGTATACGAGTTAGAATACGAGATTAATACGTAAATTATACGTTATAAGGCTTTAAGCCAAATGTAATGGACTTGTAGGATTGAGTTAGAAATTGTAAAGTCCAATGAGATATTGATAAGGCCCAAGTGTAGAAATGGGTAAGTCCAATAGGGATTAATGTGTAAGCCCAATGCAAGCTAATGGTAAAGCCCAAAGAGTTGTTAATGCAAGACCAATGTATAAGTTAGGATTAATTAACCTTAAGCCCAAACTATTAATCCAATGGGTTAGGGTGACCCATGGGGCAACCCATGATCACATGGGTGAATTGGTGACCAAGAACTTTGTGTGATGAGCAAGTAGACTTAAGGGTTATGCAAAGAATAAGTTAAGTAACTTAAAGGCTAAGTAAAGTGCTTATGTGTGATGAGCAAGTAAAGTGCTTTTATGTGATTAACAAGTTAACTTAGTAGCTAAGTAAGTGTGGTGGCCAAGTTTACTTAATAGATAGGTAATGAATAGTATGGAGGTTTATTAAGGAGGTGGAATGACTTATTGACCATTAAGCCCTCAATTAGGATTTTCTATAAAAAGGAAGCTTGCTAGTTCATTTGTGAGTTATTAGATTTTCATCCAATAACTTATAGATTATTGGTTAGAGAGAATAAGCTACAAAATCTAGAACAAGTTAGCCTTTGAGAATTCAAGAAGCAAAAAGGAGAGTAAAGATTAACCAAGTGATTATCAAGGGTAAGAACTTAAACCATGAATCTCTTTCTCTTCCATTGTTAGAGAAGTGGGTAGAGGTAGAAAATATATGTTAAGGAATGACAAGAATGAATAATCAACGGACTTAAGCCGTATAAGTCATGAATAAGTAATTCAAACTTAATTAAGTTATGGATTTATGAAGAGCTTATATGAACTACTCATATGTGTACATTAATAAGATTTTATGATAATAAGAAGTAAGAATGGTGGTTAAAAGACTTAATCATTAATAAGTCATGAGAAAGGAAGTCATAAGTAGTTTATACTTTTATAAGTTATAAACTCACAAAGAACAAGTAATAACTTATCATATTTATGTTAAGGAATGACAAGAATGAATAATCAACGGACTTAAGCCGTATAAGTCATGAATAAGTAATTCAAACTTAATTAAGTTATGGATTTATGAAGAGCTTATATGAACTACTCATATGTGTACATTAATAAGATTTTATGATAATAAGAAGTAAGAATGGTGGTTAAAAGACTTAATCATTAATAAGTCATGAGAAAGGAAGTCATAAGTAGTTTATACTTTTATAAGTTATAAACTCACAAAGAACAAGTAATAACTTATCATATTTATAAGTTAATGAATTGTGTACGTTAAGATGTTAATATGATGGATTGAATCCATTTAAAGCGAACAGCAAATCTTAAGCAGTGAAGTTATAAGGAATTCACGAGTTCCGACGATAATCGTCGAATTCGTAAAATTCTCGGAATGGAGGTCGAATTTTGATATTGAGCTTGGAAACATGAGTTTTCAATTGAGACAAGTCTCATTTGGAATTATAGAGTTGCGGACTCGAGAATGACCAAATTCCAACTTCGAACGAAGAAACGAGCGTTGAACGTTCACGAACCTTTACCGTTTTCGTTCAAAATGGACTAGTAGGTGAATTTTTAGCAAACGAAGTCAAATAGATAAAATTTAGCACGACCACGTAGAGTATGTAATTTGTGAACCGTAGGCTTTTAAACGAGCCAATTCGGACTTATAACGAAGAAGTTATGAGCCTGGGAATCTCACCTAAAAGTTAAATGTCAAAATTTTTCTGGTGTTGAAATCAGCCAAGCAAATACCAATCAAGGCCAAGAAAGTTATGTCATGATGCCAAAAATGGTCATGAGCTCATCGAAGTTTGGTATTGCAGTCACGACAAATAGTAAAGGATATGAAATAGCAATACCATGGACCGAAGTTTTAAGAGTAAGAAATACACTATGCGGCATGAGTAATAGAAAAAAAGAAATAGCATACCAAAGACTAGGTGAAGCATAAATAGAAATGTTTTTGAATGTAAAGTAAAAGAGAAGTAAAGGAAGAGTAAATTAAGTCCTTCTGTGACAACCCGATATTTTCTATATAAATAAATCATAAATTTTGCGTATAAATTTTTTTTTTTTATTATTAAAATAAATATGAATGATATGTGTCAAGGTAATGTGTAATTATAATTATATGTGTGATAAATAAAATTTATTTATTACATTAAGTATTGCAAATAAATTTATTTTAGAATTGTTGACTATTATCAATTATATTTTTATACTAACTAATTCCTTATTGGGAACGTTTTATTAATTATTTTTCAAGGAAAATATAATCTTATATTATTTAAATAATATATGAAATGATTTTAGAATATTTATTTATTTTAAAGATAAGAATGCGTGAAAGGTATTATGTAATTAATTATGTGATGAATATAAAATATATTTATTACATGAATGGTTATAAATAATTTTATTTTAGAATTATTGTTCATTATAAATTATATTCTAATAATAATTAATTTTATAGTAAAAATGTCTTTAATAATTAATTTTCAAGGAAATAGGATAATTATATTATTTAAATAATATATGATATGATTATATAATTTTTATAATACTTATTTTATTATATGAAATTATTTTAATAGTTAAGTTAATTATTTTAACTTAATTATTAAGGTTATATATGAAAGATAAATCGATATGGAATCCAAACCCTAATTAGGGTTTTGATCAAGGAATGAGAATAATAATATTATATTATTATTTGTCGTTATTACTGAGATATGTATGATTATATGTGTAATGTTAATATGTGGAGCAGCTTTTTAATATATTACGATCAAACCCTAATAATATTTTGATAAACCCTAATTTTGATTAGGGATAAGGAATAATGATAATAATGTAATATTAATTATATTTTGATTTTTCAAAGATTATAAATAAGTAATCATATATGTGTGGACCGATAATGTTGGTCAAATTATGTGTACAATATCAAAACCCTAGTTTAAGTTGTTAAACCCTAATTTAAAAGTCAAATGTCGGTTTAATCTTTGTTATGCAATCATGTTAAGGTGAATTATGTTGTGTATTAGGAAATTAAAGTTAATTAGGAAAAATCCTAATTATCTTTGGGAAAAATCGAATTAATTAGAAACCCTAATTGAAGACCTAAAAGCGGATAATTTTATACATCGGAAATTGTGTTCTCGTGATTAATAACACGTGTGATAGACTTTAATTACTAATTAAGGTAAACCTAATTAGTAAATCAAACCCTAAAACCTAGAACCCTAATTTAATTTCTAGAAACCCTAATTGTATTATGGAAACCCTAAATTTTGGTATTATAAACCCTAATTGCTTTATTAGCAAAGTTAATTGTGATTAAGGGTAATAAACCCTAATGTCCATGTATAAGATAATTACAAACTTAATTTAGTTAACAAATTTATTTTTTTTCAAAATTTTAGAAACTAAAATTTAGTTATTTTATATTATTATTTTTGTAATAAACCCTAATTGTTAAATCCTAAATTTGGAAATTTTTGAAATCCTAATTGCTAAATCTTTAAGGGTTAAATGTTAAACCCTAAACCTTAAGGCAATTTTCTAGAAATTTAAGGAAATGACAAAAATGTCCCTCTTGTATAATTGAAGCTACAAACTAGGTTTTGACAATAGGATGGGTTGGTGACCTAAACCAACAACTCCTTTGACTTAAAAACACCAGCCATCAGCCATCTAGCAACCATTCATGAATCTAAGTCTTGTATATATAGGTTAGAGAGAGAAAATGTTGCATTGTTGCTCAAATTATTTACCAAGCTCCTCCTAGACCTTCTCTTTCTAAAAGCCACGAAATTTGTTGCTAATATCAGTCACAAATATATCCCCACGTTCACCTTTAACAAATCAGAAACACAAGATCAAAAATTTGTTCATCAAAGGTATAAACCCCAACCATAAAATTTTTTTATGATCTGTTGTTAGATCTTGTAATTTGTTGTTAAAAGCTGTTGTTTATAGTCTAATTTAACGATTTGGGTTGGTATATTACAAGTCCATAACATCTAAATGCTTAAATCAATGATTTTCAAATTTCTGGAAAATAAAATTTTGTGGTCTGACATCAAATGTCAGACGCTGTAGATTATTGTGTGTGTATTATTTTTGTTGTTTAAGTGTTTGATTTTGTATTCTAGTATGAGATCTTTCATCTGGTACAAGAATCAAAGTCATATCTGTTGTAGATTAAAGGTTATAAAGGGTCAAACAGGGTTGACCGACCATGACTTTTTAAAAATCTGGGTAAACCCAGAAAGCATGAACATCGTCTGACAGTATATTTAAGCTCTTTGATATGTCAATTGTTTTACTGTTTTGATGAAATGTTGTATCTAAATTGTAACTTGTTAGTTGGACTATAGATTCTGGCCTTTAGATATGTTAAATCATCATAAAATATAACTTTTAATATTTAATGGTTAATTTCATTAATTAATGATTAATAATGATATTAAAGTTATTTAATATTTGTATTAAATAATTTAGTTTAAAAATGATTTTAATATTTTAATAATCATTTTAAATGAAGATAAATGTTTAAAGATATTTTAAGTTATAAAATATAACTTTAAATATTTAAAGGATAATTTCATTAATAAATTAATATTAATGATATTTATTTAATGATTAATGATATTAAATTTATTTAATAATTATATTAAATAAATAGTTTTAAAATAGTTTTATTAATTTAAAATCATTTAAAAAGGGATAAAAATGAATTAAAATATTTTAAGTTATAATTAATGACTTTTAATATTTGGATAAATAGTTCATTAATATTTAAATATTAATGGTAATTATTTAATAATGATTTTAAATGTTTTAAAAATCATTTAAGGGTAATATAAATACTTTAAAAATATTTTCAGTTATTATAAATAACTTGAATATTTTGGCAATGGTTTCATTAATAGTTTAATATTAATTAAATATTAATGATAATAGAATTATTTGATATTTAAATCATTTTATAATGATTCCGATGTTTAAAAATTTGTGATAAATTATGATAAATGATAATAATTATTTAAAAATTATTATAAAGCCATGAAAGATAGTGCGATTGATGTTTAAGTTATCCAAATTATTATGTAATTACTGTATAGAGTCTTAGACTCGATTATTACCCGATAAAGTTGTCGGTAGACCGACATAGTTCAGAAATTGATCTGGACATAGATAATTTAATTAGTTAAAGGTTTATTTGTTATTCAATGGTTGTTAAGGTTATATGATAATGTAATTAAGAATGTGTTAATGATTGTTTGTGAGTCAATGACTATTGAACATGTGTGATAAGGTGATTAGATTATGTGCTGACTGCAATAGGCAGTGTTATGTGTTACGTTATGATATACTAATCAGTAAAATGATTTGATTAATGATAGGTCGTGATAGAAAAGATAAATCTAAGTTAAGTAAGTGTAAGCAGCAAGATCGTGAAAGTATCCTAACTTTGCATTTTCTTTATGCAATGGACAAGTGTAAGAATGTTTCAAAATTATATTATTATTATTAATGTATGATTGTTAAAGCTATATTATATAAGCCCATTGATTATCAACATGTTAGTATATGATAATTGGATATATATATTTTGTTCGTTAATTTCTAGAAATGATTATACAAGTGTCCCCACTTGGATAATCATCATATTAATCGCATGTTGATATACCTTTGATATACATATATGTTGAATTATATAAGACTTTTGTTATGAAAAACCGGCTGAAATGAACATCCCGATAATGGAAAAATTTTTATGCGCTTACTACGGACAAAGGATGAACGATAATATCGTTCTAGTAATGTAGTATGATCGATCTACAGGCCTAAGGGAAGTACAACCTAAAGCCCGTAAGCAATGGCCGGTTACTTATGAGATGAATTTCTGTTTAAACCCTTTCGAAAATGAAAACAATGTTCATGATATGTCACGAAACCTTGTATATAAACAATACACGATTTTCACAAATTTGAAAGAGGGTTGTTATGTTATTATTATTGGTACAGATTACTTCACAACTATTGATAGTGGTTGTAGAAGAATATTATAAAGAAAACATTTAAATTCTTTCAAATTTTATATATATATAATACTTCTTTGGGCACTCAAATGCTCATCCTTGCTTAATTTAAATGTTTTTTACTAAGTGTGAAAAGCTAGAAGGCTCGGCCAGAGCAAGTGAAAAGGAAAGCAAGCAGAATATGTTATTGGTATCTTTTGTAATAGATAGATCAGTATTAAGTTAATGATATGTATTATATATCATGTAAAGAATATAGTAAAGGTTGCGTACTTGGGATTAGACTCTGATAAATGTAAGTTAAGTTTGAAATTTATATTATTGTTATTATCATCAGTAGAATTCCGCTCATAGAAATGATATCGTAAAGTACCGAGTTTGGGTTTCAAGTATCCGGATTCGGGGACTCTACACCTTCATTAAACTAATGTAACATCATTAAAGGATGTTATAAACCTTAAGTATAATACTAAAGGTTGGGGATAAGTCAATTGAATGTGAACGTGAACGATATATAATAAGTGTACTTAACGATTGAGTTCGATTAATAACGTAAGGACGTTAGTAAGCCGTGATGAAGAATGAGTAACTCAAAATGAGTTATATTAATGAAGTAAATCCACTTAAGACATAGAAGAGAAAGAAGTTGGTAAGAATGATGTAAGTTATAACGGTAAGCCGGAACCAATAATAACAAATCTAATACAGGATTAGATTGAGAAGAAAGGTAAGATTCATTAGGAACCATGTATGTTCATTCATGACCTAATGTGGTATATTATGTGGTTATGTGTTGTAGAGGCTGTAAAGACTCAAAGGAAAAGTTATTATAATGTAGCAGACGCTGAAGGCAAGTTTTTCTTATCGCTTGTCTAACCTTCGTGTTAGCCAGATTTTTCTGTGATTCATGTTATGAGATGCATGAATGATTTTAAAGAAAGGGTCGATGCCAGTTTTAACTCGGCTAGACTAATCTTGAAGATTGATTGATTTATTTACAAGTCTTTCAATATTGAATTGATAATGCTATCCTACGCCAATTGTGTGGTACGAATTTAAGGTAAGCCTAGGTATGAATAAACAAATGTATTTTTCATCGATTATTCAATGGGCATGCGAGGTTGCCAAAACTTAAACGTAAATACGTTTAATGAATGTAGTGTTGATCAACATAGAGTACTATGGGTTGATCACCCAGAAGTGATCGTAAGATATGTCGGACTTACGTACTTAGTGTCGGGTTGTCCTTTTCAAAGAAATTATGAACTGCTCATGGTCTTGAGCCAGAATTGATGTTTAACTGAATATTGTCATTGCAAAATGTTTTGAAGGAAAAGAAGTGTTATTTTGAATTATCAATAGTACTTCGTAACTATTGTTAAGTTACTAAAGATATAAGATTTCTATGTTTCAAGCATGTCGTTTAAAAGAAATATTTGTACTTGATGAGCTTGTTATGCTCACTCTTTTTTGAACCATATGAATGCAACTAGGACCGAACGAACCGAGGGATCCGACAAGGATAAAGGCAAGACGAAGAGGAACGATTAGTTTACCTTGTAATAAACTAGTAAGTTGTATATATTATAGTATGATGAGCAAAGAATGTAATGGTTTTAGAACCTGGGAACGGGATGTAATATTATTAATATAATAAGAATGTCGTTGAAATGCACATTTTAATTTCATTTCAATAGAATGAATGTACAGTTATGAGTACCGTGTAGCACCATCTATCGGGTTGGAAGATACCCGGATTTGGGGGAGTCACAAGTTTGTATCAAAGCATTAGGTTATAAAACTTAAGGGGGGAAGAACCTTAGGCTAATAACCTCGTTAAGGAAGAAAAGTCTGAAGGAAGTAAACTCGAGCTTTACTTAAGTTGAATGAGTTAATAAGGTATTGAGGAAACTCAATACCGAAAGATTTAAAAGATGGAAAGTAACCCTAAATAAATTAAATGTGATTTGTGCTTATACTATTGTGTGTTATGTACTAATCAACATATATGTTATTGTAGGATGTCGATCGATAGCTTGATGTATAGAGATATACACATGGTGAGAGAAGAAATTGTGAACAGAATAGAGCCTTTACCTATGCCAGTGGCGGAGGTACCATTAGTGATTCTAGAGGAGATGGAGACAGTGGAGTACTTTTCTGAGGAGGACTACTCCGAGGGAGATATGGATATAGTGTCATATCTTAATATGATGAACTATGAGGAGTAAGTAATGGAGATAACGTTGGTTGGTACGGTGGTACCTACCTCAGAGTCATCGCCTCCAGATGAAATGAGAGCATTGTATCTGGAAGTGCTTGACAGGAATGTGCAACTGAGTACAGTTGTGCAGAATCAGAATGAAGAGATTAGTGCTCTTTATGTAGCGAAAGAGTCTGTAGAAGCAGATTTTGAGTGCGAGCATGTTGAGAAGGTGCTCATGATAAATAAGGCTAGGGATTATATGAACGAGGTGGTAGAGCTTCGTAATAAATTAGGGGAGAAGGACCGGAAGATAGCACAGATGTCTTACATCTATGAGAGTGCTCATAAGGATTTCAAGCTGAAAGTTTCTTGTTATCCCATAGAGTCAGGGTAGACTTGACATACTATTAGTCGAGATGCTGTAGCGATGATTGCGAATGAGAAACACGAGGACGCTGTTATGCATTATTAGAAAGCTAGAGTAAATAAATATGTGTGTAGTAACGTAAAACCCTCTGTTGTATAATAGGGTAGTCTTTTTGTAAATCCCAACTTTTGAAAAGTTCAATTGCGGCATAGAAATGGAATAGCCTTTGGCTATGGGAGCAAATTGTAAATAGTTTTGACTATGAAGAAGTATATAAATATAATGAAGTTTTCATTTAATATGCTTTGTGATGATATGAGTTGTTATGTGACGAATAATAAAGAAGTAAGTAATAGATAATAATGAAATTCTATTGATTTAATTAGAAAAGGCCGTCAAGGAGAAGACAATGTAATCAAGAAGCGGAAACATGTAATGAAAATCAGGGGGGGTCGAAACAACCCTATGCAAGAGTTCGTTAATTTATTAACGGCTGAATTTAACCAAACCGGGGGTAGGATAACCGGGGAACTTAGGGTAGCCAGAATGACTACCTTTAAAGAATTTAAAAGCATAGGTCCGCCGGAGTTCAAAGGAACGACGGACCCAATAGAGGCCCAGACATGGGTAAAGGAAATAGAGAAGGAGTTTGTTATTACAAACGTAGGTGAGGTGCAAAAGACTTCTTTTGCGACTTACATGATGAAAGGGGAAGCCAACTTTTGGTGGGAGGCTCACCAGGGTGGGGCTAGAACAAATGTGGTAACGTGGGAACAGTTCAAGAAGGTTTTCTTTGAGAATTATTTCCCTATAAGTATGCAGTGGAGGAGAGGAAGGCTCGTAGGTTTGAGAAGGGCCTGAAACCCTGGCTCAATAGTACGATTTCTTTGTTCTAGAGTGAATCCTATGGGACCATTATGGAGAAAGCGATTATAGTAGAGAGTGGTAGTGAGATGTTAACCCAATACCACAAAGAGAGAAAAGATAAGAGCAAGGAAGAGGGAGGAATTAAGGCAGAGGATGCCAGTGGTCATGGCATTATGCCAAAAATAAAGAATTTTAACTCCAGAAATATTGGAGTGGGACAAAGGGATCCTAAGCGTAGGATCAAAACGTGTAAGACATGTGGAAAGACTCATTTAGGAGTCTGTCTGAAAGGGAAATCGTTTTGTTATAACTGTGGACATGAGGGTCATATGTTACACAATTGTCCTAAACCTAAGAAAAACTATGGTTGTTTTGCATGTGGGTCGTTCGACCACATGGCAAGAAATTTCCCAAAGAAGGGGTTGGAGGAAAGTAAAGGCGTTAGTAGTGGTAATTTAGCCATTTCTGGATGCGGTTGCACCAGCGGATGCAGTAATATGTATAATTCAAGTCAATACAATGAATGCTTATGTGCGGTTTAATTGGAGTGTTTTTTTTTATAAAAAAAAGTGTGTTAAATGATTAAGTTCATTCCCGAAAGGGATTATAAATACCTTTATATGTTAAGGTAGAGAATGAGGGGGATAAGTTTCATTGATTATATTCATGGAAATGGTTTCATGAATAAGGAATGTAAGCAAGTATCGGTAGATAAGTACCGATAAAGTTGAGAGAATTTGAAGTAATTCTCGGTATGAATGAGTTGATTAACCATAAAACTTTAATAAGTTGTTAAAATAAAAGTATGAATCTTCGGTTTTCTAAAGAAACCCAAGGTAGTAATTTACTATGATGAATCACTGAAACTTTCTTGTTGTCTATTCATGACGCAATCTAGAAGGATGTTAAGATTAGTTTAGGTTGTGGTACAATCGTAACCTTTGATGGTTGACATATGGGAGCTGGGCTAAACAATTCCTTTAGAGAGCAAAGGTATATACGAAACTGGAAACCGATCTAACTCACTGTGATGGCAGTGTAGATGAGACATGAACTTGTTTGTTGGTTGTTTGTGGGAAACCACCAGAAAGTACATATGGATGGACTACTAGCAGAGAGAGGCGATGTGTCTTTGAATCCTAAAGAAGTAATAAAAAAGAAGATAAGAATGTAAATCATCGAAGATGATGAGTATATTAAGTAAGATATCTCCGTATGTCATAAAGCTGTAAGCTGGTAATGAAAGTAGGTTACGTATACTTAGGTTGAAAGAACGTGAACCCTAAGAAGTAAAATTAAGTGAACCAATACGTAAGTCAAATATATGACTATTTGGTTAGCAGTTAAGAATAAATACCCATTGCCCAGGATCGATGATCTATTTTGATCAGTTGAAAGGGGCAAAGTATTTTTCTAAAATATAATTGTGTACGAGGTATTATCAGTAAAACATAAGAAAAACGACGTACCTAAGCCGATGTTCAAAAAAATCGTTATGGTTATTACGAGTTATGGTTATGTCATATGGGTTGACTGATGTACTGAAGTTAGACTTTTCGTCGGGAGAGCCGAGAAAGTCGGTGGCAAATTGATAGGTACCCTTGTGAGGTGTTACGGTTGAAAGTACCATTAGCGTCACATGTTGGTATTGTCAGAATGGGAAGTGAGAAAAATAGTTTTCAGGAACTAAAAAGGGAAGTTAAGTGAGGTACCTGTATTGTCTCTATCAGATAATACTAGGAATTTTGTAGTGTATCTCGATGTTTCGCATAGATGACGAGATTGCATGCTCATGTAGCATGGCAAGGTCATTGTGTATGCATCACACCAATTAAGGAATTATGATAAGGTTTATCCTACTTATGATCTATAATTGGCAGCTGTAGTTTTCGAATTAAAAATCTAAAGATAGTATTGATACGGGGAGAAAGGTGAGATATACACGGACTCTAAGAGTTTGAAATGTATCTTCACATAGAAGGAGTGGAATATGCAGTAGAGAAGGACTGTGATATCTTATATCATACAGTGAAGGAAAGCGTAGTCGCCGATGTATCTTGTAGGAGAGATAGAGAAAAGCTATCAATATTAGCGACTCATAATGAGTTAATAACGGAGGTGGCGAAGACGAAGTTAGAAGTTAAATTACGGAATGAAGTAGCAGAAATGTTATTTATAATGTAGACTCAATCCACGATAATGGAACGAGTTAATTAAGTACAATTAGGTAACGAGGAGTGCAAGCGAATGAAGAAGAGGATGCAGGATAAAGAAAAGATCATATATCATCTTGTTTTGAAAGAGGAATTTAAGTTTCATATAATTTGGAATTAAAAGAAGGACTAATAAGAGGGAGATGGAGTAATGTGTGAGTAAATGTTTAGCTTCCAACTCAGAGTATTGATAGGAAGTGACAAGTCATGTGAATTAAGATAATTCCTTCGGTGAAGGTGAATTGGAGAAAACACAATGCCGAGGAAGCATTGTGGGAATTTGAAATTAAAATGATGGAAAAATTTTCCTCAATGGTGGATGTAGTGTTAGCAAGATTCTGGGGACAGAATCCTTATAAGGGGGGAAGAGTGTAACGCCCAGAAAACATGCATTTTTGAGAATTAAATTTTTATTTAATTATGTGGATTAAATGAATTTAATTAATTATTTATGGAAGTAAGCTAATTGAAGGTCATTCTATGACCTAGACATATCGGAATGTCGTAGTATTTTGGCTACGTGGTAGAATTAAAGTGTTTGAATTTCCAGGACGAAAATAAAAACTTTTCGAGAAATTTTCCAAAAAACACTATTCACACATTTCTGCTCGGGAATTATTTTTGAATTTCCGAGAAATTTGTAATGATAGAATATCGAGGTGGGATGGAATATCTAATAATATTTCAGTTATGGAAAACGCAGTTTTTTGCCTGCAGACTTACAACCTAAAGATTAGGGAAAGTGATTTCCGAGAAGGAAAAGGGAAGGTGTATAATGAATTAAAGCGATGTTCGTATAATACATAGGTATTATACAAGGTAATAAATACGCGTATAATACAAGGTATTATACGAGTATGTATGATTGATGGTATGTCATACATGAATAAGTATACGAGTCAGAATACGAGATTAATACGTAAATTATACGTTATAAGGCTTTAAGCCAAATGTAATGGACTTGTAGGATTAAATAAGAAATTGTAAAGTCCAATGAGATATTGATAAGGCCCAAGTGTAGAAATGGGTAAGTCCAATAGGGATTAATGTGTAAGCCCAATGCAAGCTAATGGTAAAGCCTAAAGAGTTGTTAATGCATGCCCAATGTATAAGTTAGGATTAATTAACCTTAAGCCCAAACTATTAATCCAATGGGTTAGGGTGACCCATGGGGCAACCCATGATCACACGGGTTAATTGGTGTCAAGGAACTTTGTGTGATGAGCAAGTAGACTTAAGGGTTAAGCGAAGAATAAGTTAAGTAACTTAAAGGCTAAGTAAAATGCTTATGTGTGATGAGCAAGCAAAGTGCTTTTATGTGATGAACAAGCAAAGGATAAGCTATGTGATTAACAAGTTAACTTAGTAGCGAAGTAAGTGTGGTGGCCAAGTTTACTTAATAGCTAGGTAATGAATAGTATGGAGGTTTATTAAGGAGGTGGAATGGCTTATTGACCATTAAGCCCTCAATTAGGATTTCCTACAAATAGGAAGCTTGCTAGTTCATTTTCGAGTTGTTAGATTTTCATCCAATAACTTATAGCTTATTGGTTAGAGAGAATAAGTGAGAATAAGCTACAAAAGCTAGAACAAGTTAGCCTTTGAGAATTCAAGAAGCAAGAAGGAGAGTAAAGATTAACCAAGTGATTATTAAGGGTAAGAACTTAAACAATGAATCTCTTTCTCTTCCATTGTTAGAGAAGTGGGTAGAGGTAGAACATGTATGTTAAGGAATGATAAAAATGAATAAACAATGGACTTAAGCCGTATAAGTCATGAATAAGTAATTCAAACTTTATTAAGTTATGGATTTATGAAGAGCTTATATGAACTACTCATATGTGTACTTTAATAAGATTGTATGATAATAAGAAGTAAGAATGGTGGTTAAAAGACTTAATCTATAATAAGTCATGAGATAGGAAGTCATAAGTAGTTTATACTTTTATAAGTTCTAAACTCACAAAGAACAAGTAATAAGTTATCATGTTTATAAGTTAATGAATTGTGTATGTTAAGATGTTAATATGATGGATTGAATCCATTTAAAGCAAAGAACAAATCTTAAGCAATGAAGTTATGAGGAATTCACGAGTTCAGAAGATAATCGTTGAATTCGTAAAATTCTCGGAATGGAGGTCGAATTTTGATATTGAGCTTGGAAACATGATTATTCAATGGAGACAAGTCTCATTTGGCATTATAGAGTTACAGACTCGAGAATGATCGAATTCCAACTTTGAACGAAGAAACGAGCGTTGAAAGTTCACGAACGTTTACTGTTTTCTTTAAAAATGGACTAATAGGTGATTTTTTAGCAAATGAAGTCAAATAGATAAAATTCTTACATGAACGTGTAGAGTATGTAATTTGTGAACCGTAAGCTTTTGAACGAGCCAATTCGGACTTATAACGAAGAAGTTATGAGCCCGAGAATCTCACCTAAAAGTTAAATGTCAAAATTTTTTTGGTGTTGAGTACTGGCGCCAGTCAAGGCCAAGAAAGTCAGTCATGTGCAGCCTTGAAATGGCCGTGAGCTCATCGAAGTTTGGCGTCGCAAATAAAAAATAGTAAAGGATATGGAAAGCAGTCACTGCGTGATCGAGTTTTAAGAGTAAGAAGGCCACGCCGCGTCGTGAGTAATAGAACAAAAGCTCGCGTCACAGCGCAAGCACTAGGTGAAACATAAATAGAAATGTTTTTGAATGTAAAGTAAAAGAGGAGTAAAGGGAGAGTAAATTAAGTCCTTGATTAACCGAATGTAACATCATTAAAGGATGTTATAAACCTTAAGTATAATACTAAAGGTTGGGGATAAGTCAATTGAATGTGAACGTGAACGGTATGTAATAAGTGTACTTAAAGATCGAGTTCGATTAATAATGTAAGGACGTTAGTAAGCCGTGATGAAGAATGAGTAACTCAAAATGAGTTATATTAATGAAGTAAATCCACTTAAGACATAGAAGAAAAAGAAGTTGGTAAGAATGATGTAAGTTATAACGGTAAGCCGGAACCAATAATAACAAATCTAATAAAGGATTAAATTGAAAAGAAAGGTAAGATTCATTAGGAACCATGTATGTTCATTCATGACCTAATGTGATATATTATGTGGTTATGTGTTGTAGAGGTCGTAAAGACTTAAAGGAAAAGTTATTATACTATAGCAGATGCTGAAGGCAAGTTTTTCTTATTGCTTGTCTAACCTTCGTGTTAGCCAGGTTTTCTATGATTCATGTGTATGAGATGCATGAATAATTTTAAAGAAAGGGTTGATGCCAGTTTTAACTTGGCTAGACTAATCTTGAAGATTGATTGATTTATTTACAAGACTTTCAATATAGAATTTATAACACTATCCTTTACCAATTGTGTGATACGGATTTAAGGTAAGCCTAAGTATGAATAAACAAATGTATTTTTCATCGATTATTCGATGGGCACGCGAGGTTGCCAAACTTAAACATAAATACATTTAATGAATGTAGTGTTGATCAACATAGAGTACTATGGGTTGATCACCCAGAAGTGCTCGTAAGATATGCCGAACTTATGGACTTAGTGTCGGGTTGTCCTTTTCAAAGAAATTATGAACAGCTCATGGTCTTGAGCCAGAATTTATGTTTTACTGAATATTGTCATTGTAAAACATTTTGAAGGAAAAGAATTGCTATTTTGAATTATCAATAGTACTTCGTAACTATTGTTCAGTTACTGAAGATATAAGATTTCTATGTTTCAAGCATGTTGTTCAAAAGAAATTGTTGTACTTACTGAGCTTGTTATGCTCACTCTTGCTTGAACCATATGAATGCAGCTAGGACCGAACGAACCGAGGGATCCGAAAAGGATAAAGGCAAGAGGAAGATGAACGATTAGTTTACCTTGTAATAAACTACTAAGTTATATATATTATAATATGATGAACAAAGAATGTAATGGTTTTAGAACCTGGGAGCGTGATGTAATATTATTAATGTAATAAGAATGTCGTTAAGACGCACATTTTGATGTCATTTCAATAGAATGAATGTATAGTTATGAGTACCGTGTAACACCATCTATCTGGTTGGAAGATACCCAGATTTGGGGGCGTCACATCACCTATCTTGAGTCGTCGATACATGGTACAGAAATCAAATATAACTTAATTAATACAACAGTCATGTAATATATGAAAAAACATAGCTGAGAGTTTAAACAAGAATATTTCCTTCTAGACAATATCCACTCTCAATGGAGTCCTCATTTCAATTATTATCACACTATTTCATAGAATAGTGAGGACTACTAAAGCCACTTATCTTGTACCATCACTCCATTTCCCGACTCGTCCCAACTATATCTCATTTCCTGAAGAGAACAATGAAAGAAAGGGTGAGCTCAACTAGCCCAGTAAGAAATATTATGACTAGGATAATGCAGAATAAATTATCCTTAGCCTTCAATACTATAACAACTGATAGAATAATAGACAACAAGTTTTAGATCAACAACTGCAGCGAAAATAAGTAATCCATTAGAAGAGTCAAGTAGATCATAAAATCTACTATCTTCTATGATTTAAAAAGTTTTTCATCAACTTTATCGCTGAGACTCAGCTTAATAAATAAAATCGAATCATCCATGTACAATGTCCAAGGATATTCATGTAATCATCAATGGTCATGATTATACCGAATAAACTCTGGTCATAATCATACCAACAACTGTCCATCAATGAACTACAGGCCAATGAGGACTTTCACCACATCATTCGTCACATTATGGTCATGATTATACCGAATAATCCCTTGTCATAATCATACCAAGTCCATCTATGCACGTAAGCCAAAGATGAATTTCATCACAATATAAGCATTTGGATGATGACAATGATATAAGCAATAATCAACCAAAATCAAATCAAACAAAATCAAGGATAAATATTAAAGACTTTAAATTTATCCAGAGTTTAAAGATATCCAAATTGTCAACATGATACTGCTTTGTAGAGTAAAATTCAAGAATAATATTCATGTACCAAAAATAATTTGGACAGAAAAAAAAAAAATTCGGGTAAATAATACCCCGTGAATAGTACCCTGTGAATAGTACTTCTGGAATAGTACCTCGTGAATAGTACCCCGATATGAAAAGTACTCCAAATACCCGAGTGAATAATATTCAGGTGAATAGTAACCTGTGAATAGTAACTCATGAATAGTACTTCAGCATGAAAAATGCCTGGAATACCCGAGTGAATAATACTAGAGTGAATAGTAACCGGGTGAATAGTAAGCCATGAATAATAACTCGTAAAAGAAAAATACCAAAGAAAATGATATTTCACGACGAGTACAAAAGAAATGATATCCCAAATGAGTATAATAAAATATACGAAACTGCAAACGGATTTTCGCCCGCCATTCGATAATCCACATAGACAGATCATTTCCACAGTTTAATAAGGAATGAATACAAAGGATCATTCACCATGCATGCGGTAATCCATATAGACAGGTTATTCTAACAGAATAATAAAGAATGGAATAACAGAAGAATTCACCAGGCTTGCGATAGACCGCACAGACAGATTATTCCAATAGAATAATAAAGAATGGAACCAGGTCATGCGTAATCTGCACAGTCAGGATATTCCAAAAGAATAATAAAGAATGGAACCGTGTCATGCGTAATCAAATGCAGACGAGGATATTCCAACAGAATAATTAAGAACGGAATTAGGTCACGCTTAATTCGCACAGATAGGATATTCCAACAGAATAATAAAAAATGGAATAACAACAGAATTCACCAGGCATGCGATAGGCCGCGCATGCATAAAAGTTATTCCAATGAATAATAAAGAAAGGAACCGGTCATGCGTAATCCGCATGCATGAGGATATTCCAAAAGAATAATAAAGAATGGAACCGGTCATGCGTAATCCGCTTACAGACATGATATTCCAATGAATAATAAAGAAACGGAACCGTGTCATGCGTAATCCATACAGATAGGATATTCAACGAATAATAAAGAATGGAATAACAATGAGAATTCACGGGCATGTAATAGACCAAGCATGCATGAGTTATTCCAATAGAATAATAAGGAATGGAATAACAGAAGAATTTCACCATGTATGCGGTACTTCGCATAGACATGTTATTCCAAAATAATAATAAAGAATGGAATAACAACCCTTATGAGTATTGAAAGAAAATAACTCTCTTCATGAATACGAAAGAATAATACCACTTACCTCAAAAGAAGACTGGATACTTGAATAGTGAGGTAGCAGACTTCTCATCTTCTTTCTCTCTATAATAATTGCTCTATAGCTTTCATGAATTGGT
Organism: Panax ginseng; assembly: GCA_020205605.1. Taxonomy (NCBI): domain Eukaryota; kingdom Viridiplantae; phylum Streptophyta; class Magnoliopsida; order Apiales; family Araliaceae; genus Panax; species Panax ginseng. Next base: position 131,765,955 of record CM035132.1, on the reverse strand, counting down.
GAAAAATAATGAAGGAATGAGCTTCTATTTATAGGAAAATATAGTTTCGATAATTGTACGTTTTGGGGCTCGAAATATTACAGTATAATACCTTCCTCTTTTCCTTTAATTTTAATTTAGTCCTGCAAGTATTATCAAACTTGCACCATATCCCCTAATAGTAAATCATATGAATCAATAGTAAATCATGTGAATCAATAGTTCTAGACACGTGAAAATATGAATTACAGCATAGTACCTACATCTATACCTCTATTTTTAACTTAGCCATGCAAGTATTATCAATCTTGCATCAACTCCCCTAATAGTAAATTAATGTGAATAAATAGTACACACATGTGAATAAATAGTTATAATCATGTGAATCAATAGCAATTAATTGCTCATTTATCCGGTTAATTACCCGATTGGTCAATATAACCTCCAGACATCAATTATTATCGGAATAAATGTCAATTTCCACTAACACTAATAATTCCAACACAATGGAACTATCAATTTCATCTTTAATCAACACGAACTTATTCATCATTAATATTATAATTCACAATATTTAATAACCGTGTCGCTTCGAGAAAGAGGGGCTTTCAATAAGGATTTCTCCTTATTGGCGCCGCAATTAGGTGACCAAACCTCTCCTTGTGTAACTTCTAGACATTGTCAATATTGCAAATAATAATATGAATAACTTTGCCGTCTCAATTATTGATTTAATAATATAACATATTATATAGATGATACTGTGACAATAATTGAATCAATAATATGAGAGATATGATGCAGCAATTACTATAGCAATAATTGAGTATAATTGAGTGACTTCTTACGTAAGCATCAATAATCAATACCATTTGCTACTATGCAACCATGAGCATTACTGTACTTTTACTACCGGGTAGTTCAACAGTTTTAACGGTAACACTTTCACCGTTATTTTTATAAAATGATAATTCTGTCGTTTTCTAACTACGACAATACTTCCGTTGTGGGGTCCACCAATGATTGTGCCGTCGTACGGATATTCCCCGATAAAAAGAATATTCCTCGACCAATCGAATATTATATAACAACTTGCTTACTTTGCAAAATTTATAAATAATACCCACAACTATAACATTATATCAAATCCACACCATAATATTTTAAAAAAAATTCGAGAAATTTAAATCTTTATTCATAAAATTTGGGGTCTCTCAATCTCCCCTCCTTATGAAACTTTGCCCTCAAAATTTATGTACGTACCTGGTATGCCGAAGAGGTGAGGATACCTTGACTTCATTTCAAATTCTAACTCTTGAGGTATAAGCTTTGAGTGTCGAATAGGATCCTTCTTATCCAAGATTTTAACATGCATCTCCTCATACATTAAATCTTATGCTATCTCGTCTAGTTCCAATTCAATAATGTGGTTTGGGTCATCCACATATTTACGTAACATCGATACGTGAAAAACGTTATGAACACGTGACATACTTGGTGGTAAAACGAGTCTATAGGCCATAGTTCCTACTCGATCGAGGATTTCAAATGGGCCAATTATATCAAGGGTTGAGATTTCCTCTCTTCATCGATTCTTGCTTCTAGAATAACGCCCTCTTGAACCTTCTTCTTCACATTCATCAACTCTGAGTATGTAGCTTGCACGGCTTTAACTTTATCGATTAAAGTCAATTCTACTCGTATATTCGATATCACCACGTGGGTTCTTAGAGTCTTTAACTCTACCTTCATCACTTGTAAGTTATACGAAATGGGTTTTTATGTTAACAACATCGCACTCATAAGCGCATACGATCTTCTACTTAACGCGTCAGCTACCACGTTCTCTCTTCCACAGTGATATTGAATAGTATGATCGTAATCTTCAACAGCTCGAGCCAACGTCTTTGGCGCATTATACATTCGTTTTGGTTGAAGAAATATTTAAGGGTTTTAGAAATGGGTTTTATACTGGGGTCAATATAAAATTCGGTTCCACGCTCTAGGGGTAGGCTAAGAAGTCTTTAAGAATACGTCAGGAAATTTATTAACGATAGAAAAAAAATGTGACTCTTATCCCAAGACTTGGATATCACATCAAATTGATACCTATCAACTTGCCATCGTTATTCACGGCTTCCCCTACAAAAAGTTTGGCTTCGGTGCATTCCACAGACGGAAGTCACCGGCGAAAGGCTCAGGGCTTTTTACTTATGGCTTAATATAACAGTGATTAACTTTAGGGTTTGGTTGCTTGAATTCAAATAACAGGTTGGTTAGGAATATGAAAGCTAATAACCTTACAAAAATAATCAATTTTGGCATGATGAGTAGTTAACCAATCGAATCCTAAAATCACATCAAGGGCAAATATTTTCAAAGAGATAAGATCGTCAGGTAACGTGAAAGTGTCAATTTGAATCAACAAGATTTATAAATAGTGGAGGTAACGACGGTTTCTACTAATGAAGTTTCAACCAATAAGTCAAAGTCTAACTTCTCTAGGGAAAATTTAAACGTTGAGCGCAAGCAAAAGAGATAAAAGAATGGGTAGAACCGGTATCTAATAAGGTATAGACTTCGCAAAAATTTATAATTAACTAACTCGTGCTAACTTCGTTCGGGTTACTCGCTTTTTGAGAAGTTACAAAAAACGCTCTTCCTGAAACCACCGATTTTGTTTTGTCTGTATCCGCCTTTGGTGCCACCGTCCCAACTGGACTTGACTTTGGTGCACGACAAAATCGGGCTAGGTGACCATCTTTTCCACAATTGTAACATGCTTTGGACTGCATCATGCAGTTTCGACTGATATGTCCCTCCCCTCCGCATTTGAAGCATACAATTTGTGGTCGTTCTCCTTCCTTGAAAAGCGGGTGTCAAAAGCATCGTCTTTCCATCGTTGTTGAACCTTCTCTTCTTGAAATTTCCACTCCTATTATCTTGGCCATGATTACCACCGAAGTAGTTACCATTCTTGGCATAATAGTTTCCCCCACGATGGTTATCATTATTTCGATGACCATTGCCACCGGTATGATTATTATTCTATTTTTGGTCGTTGCCTTTTGGTTGTGCTAACTCATTATCGCGCGCCAATAACTGAGCCCTATTCACAACATCTAAATAAAAACAAAGTTTGTGAGAAATGAGGTATTGACGTATATCGGGTTTCAAACCTATTAGAAACATTCACGTCATTCTCTCCTCATTATCAACCAAATGGGACGCAAACCGAGATAACTCGACAAACTTAGCTTTGTACTGCACCACAGTCATATTATTTTGCTCAAGCTTGATGAACTCTACCTCCTTTATATGACGAATACTTTCAGGAAAGTACTTGTCGTTGAACAGTTCTTGGAACTTCTCCCAAGACATCTTCAGTGCGGCAGGTTGAGTACGCTTTACAGATTCCCACCAGTAATATGCCTCTACTCGCAACATGAAGTTGGCAAAGGAAACCTTTTGTTCCTCAGAGCATCCCAAGACATCAAATATCTTGTTAATCTGCTTTATCCACATCTCTGCCTTAAGTGGTTTTGGCTCTCCAAAAAACTCCAGTGGTCCTAGCTCCTTGAACTACTTAGCGATGACCGTCTGAGAATTGTCAGTGTTTCCACCTGCATTTTGGACAGGAGCCTCCCTCGTCTGATGTTGCATGAATTGCATAAAACCTCTGAACATCCCATCGTTCATCATCTGATCGTTGTTTTTGTTTACCTAAGGATTATTGTCTTCCTGTTGCACATTATCCTAGGTATTGATCGTTGGTGACTCAACCGTCTCATGTGCTTCATTGCTGATCTCAACATTTTCAGATGCCATTTTCAAACACTGTCACAAAACAAGGGTTAATTGACATATCACATATTATCCCTATACTCTAACCAACCAATTAAATACCAAATAAACTTAGGTATGTCATACTAGCGAAGGAATTCCCCGTCTCTCCCCTCCTAGTTCTTATCTCACATCTCAGCTATGGATCATATCCCTAAGCTTTGATACCAACTGTGACGCCCCCAAAACAGGTATACATCAAATACAACATAATTAATACAACAGTCGTGTAATATACGACAAAACATAGCTGAGAGTTTAAATAAGAATATTTCCTTCTAGACAATATCCACTCTCAATGGAGTCTTCATTACAATTATTATCACACTATTTCATAGAATAATGAGGACTACTAAAGCCACTTATCCTGGACCATCACTCCATTTCCCGACTCATCCCATCCATATTCTCATTTCCTGAAGAGAACAATGAAAGAAAGGGTGAGCTCAACTAGCCCAGTAAAAAATATTATGACTAGGATAATGCAGAATAAATTATCCTTAGCCTTCAACAGTATAATAATTGATAGAATAATAGACAACAAGTTTTAGATCAACAACTGCAGCGAAATAAGCAATCCATTAGAAGAGTCAAGTAGAGCATAAAATATACTATCTTCTATGATTTAAAAAGTTTTTCATCAACTTTATCATTTGAGACTCGACTTAATAAATAAAATCGAATCATCCCTGCACCACGACCAAGGATATTTATGTAATCATCAATGGTCATGATTATACCGAATAATCCCTGGTCATAATCATACCAACAACTGTCCATCAATGAACTATATGCCAATAAGGACTTTTACACATCATTCGTCACATTACGGTCATGATTATATCGAATAATCCCTGGTCATAATCATACCAAGTCCATCTATGCACGTAAACCAAAGATGACTTTCATCACAATATAAGCATGAGGATGATGACAATGATATTAGCAATAATCAACCGAAATCAAATCAAACAAAATCAAGGATAAATATTAAAGACTTTAAATTTATCTAAAGTTTAAAGATATCCAAATTGTGAACATGATACTGCTTTTTAGAGTAAAATTCAAGAATAATATTCATGTACAAAAAATAATTTGGATAGAAAAGAATATATTTTTCGGGTAAATAGTACCCCATGAATAGTACCTTGTGAATAGTACTTCGGGAATAGTACCTCGTTAATAGTACCCCGACATAAAAAGTACTCTAAATACCCGAGTGAATAATATTCGGGTGAATAGTAATTGGGTGAATAGTAACTCGTGAATAGTACTCCGGCATAAAAAGTGCCTTGAATACCCGAGTGAATAATACTAGAGTGAGTTTTAATCGGGTGAATAGTAAGTCGTGAATAGTAACTTGTAAAAGAAAAATACCAAAGAAAATGATATTTCATGACGAGTACAAAAGAAATGATATCCTAGATGAGTATAATAGAATATACGAAACTGCAAATGGATTTTCGCCCGCCATGCGGTAATCCACGTAGACAGATCATTTTCATAATTTAATAAGGAATGAATACAAAGGATAATTCACCATGCATGCGGTAATCCACATAGACAGGTTATTCCAATAGAATAATAAAGAATGGAACCAGGTGATGAGTAATCCATACAGACAGGATATTCCAATAGAATAATAAAGAATGGAACCAGGTCATGCGTAATCCGTACAAACATGATATTCCAACAGAATAATAAATAATGGAACTAGGTCATACGTAATAAATCACGCATGAGGATATTCCAGATGTAATAATAAAGAACGGAACTAGGTCATGCGTAATCGCATGCATGGATATTCCAACGTAATAATAAAGAATATAATAACATGAGAATTCACCGGGCATGCGATAGATCCGCATGCAGAAAAGTTATTCAATGAGAATAATAAAGAATGGAATAACAGAAGAATTTCACCATGTATGTGGTACTTCGCATAGACATATTATTCAAACATAATAATAAAGAATGGAATAACAACACTTATGAGTATTGAAAGAAAATATCTCTCTTCATGAATACGAAAGAATAATACCACTTACCTCAAAAGAAGACTGGAAACTAGAATAGTGAGGTAGCAGACTTCTCATCTTCTTTCTCTCTATAATTTTCCTCTATAATAATTGCTCTATAGCTTTAGTGAATTGGTGAAAAATAATGCAGGAATGAGCTTCTATTTATAGGAAAATATAGTTTCAATAATTGCACGTTTTGGGACTCCAAATATTACAGTATAATACCTTCCTCTTTTCCTTCATTTTTAATTTAGTCCTGCAAGTGTTATCAAACTTGCACCATCACCCCTAATAGTAAATCATGTGAATCAATTGTAAATCATGTGAATCAATAGTTCTAGACATGTGAAAATACGAATTACAGTATAGTACCTACATCTATACCTCCATTTTTAACTTAGTCATGCAAGTATTATCAATCTTGCACCAACTCCCCTAATAGTAAATGAATGTGAATCAATAGTACATATATGCGAACAAATAGTTATAATCATGTGAATCAATAGCAATTAATTGCTCATTTATCTGATTAATTACCCGATTGGTCAATATAACCTCTAGACATCAATTATTATCGGAATAAATGTCAATTTCCACTAACACTAATAAGTCCAACATAATTGAACTATCAATTTCATCTTTAATCAACACAAACTTATTCATTATTAATATTATAATTCACAATATTTAACAGGTCATTCACAGGAAAGAGGGGGCTTTCCAATAAGGATTTCTCCTTATTAGCGCGCAATTAGGTGACCAAACCTCTCCTTGACAGAACTTCTAGACATTGTCAATATTGCAAATAATAATACGAATAACTTTGTCGTCTCAATTATTGATTTAATAATATAACATATTATACAGATTATTGTGACAATAATTAAATCAATAATATGAGAGATATGATGTAACAATTACTATAGCAATAATTGAGTATAATTGAGTGACTTCTTACGTAAGCATCAATAATCAATACCGTGTGCTACTATGTAACCACGCGTATTACTGTACTTTTACTACCGGGTAGTTCAACAGTTTTAATGGTAACACTTTCACCGTTATTTTTATAAAATGGTAATTTTGTCGTTTTCTAACTACTATAATACTTCTGTTGTGGGGTCCACCAATGATTGTGACGTCGTACGGATATTCCTCGACAAAAAGAATATTCCCCGACTAATCGAATATTATATAACAACTTGCTTACTTTTCAAAATTTATAAATAATACCCACAACTATAACATTATATCAAATCCACACCATAATATTCAAAAAAATATTTCGAGAAATTTAAATCTTTATTCATAAAATTTAGGGTCTCACAGTATAGTTATACCTTAAACACTCGTACTTTATATCATCATTCATATATATATATATATATATATATATATATATATGTCTCTATATATATATATCACACACTTGACTCGCTATGTGTTCGTTACACATTTAAAACTCATAGATGCATGATTAACATAGTTTTTGCATTTTGCAAACCATAAAAAAATTTAACAATTTTGTGTTTTATATAACCATTACATGCTCATATGTTTAAAACATCATCTATGTCAAGTATTAAAGATTTAGACATTCATTACACATATGCTTTAAGGTTCAGATCAAAGTTAAAATAATAAGGCATCAATGCTACCAGCAGCACATTTATATTGCTTATTTGCAATTTGCTTCAGGATGGTAGCAGTACTGTAGATCCCCCGCCTAGGACAAAGTTGTGTATTTATTTTCTGGTTTCATCTGGGTTCTTAGCATGCATAACTTATCCACATGTTAATAGTTCTTAGCCCAAGTTGGGTGTCTCTTATTTTTTTACTTTAAGTTGTTTTCACACTTTAAAGACTTACTTGAAATTTTCCAACAAGGCTAAGTAGGTTCATGTACAAGGAATGAACTACTTTAACCATTTCATCGCCTATAATATATATGCTCGCATTTATTCAACTCATTAGTATAGTTCATCATTTGAGAACTCATTACAATTCATACTCGCACGACTTATATGGTGTCTAGCTAGATAAGCACACATATAAGCCATGTTTATAAAAACTTAGTTTCGCAAGGCATTCAAGATCACTTCTAAAAGTCATTATAGGCCAAGTTAAAGCAACTAGGTGCAACTCTTAATCTCATTTCATAGCCAACTAAGCCATGTATGTATGTTATCACATTTAGAACTTTAAGTACACGAGTTACTTTAAGTTCGTTCTCATAGTTTTAAGTTTTCTTTAGAAATAATTTTTAACTAAGCTATTGTAAGTTGATAATTAATAAAGCAACTTTAAATCACTTCTCATGCTTAGGTATACTCATAACTCAACAATATTATGTGTTAAAATATCATAACTTCAAATACTCAAGGTTCGTTAATATTCGTTTTTCAAGACTCCAAGTTTCTTTTCAAAACACATACTAAGTCATGCTAAAGCATTCCATTATGAGCAAGGAAATCTTATATGTTATGTCTATTATCATTCATATTTATGTTTTATCACTTAGAATAACATATTCCATCGTCGGGAGAACTATACTTGCATATGTGCTCGTTCAGCGCCCTCCAATTGTCTCTAAATACATAATAGTCACAAATATGACTATTTTGACCCTTTCTAATGACCTCAAATTGGGAAACTTAAAAAAAAACATTGTAGGTCAATTCGTCCTCGTTCCGGATCATTTTGAATAACCTCAATCTGATTTCGTATGAAAACATTATACCTAATTTACTACAGCAGGTCAAAGTAGTCTACCCGACACTGAGGTCCGGCGTAGCTGCGCCCCAAATGGCCTTGGGGGCAGCGCAGCTACGTCCAGTGAGGTACAAAAACTTCTCAGACTCTGTTCTTCGTGATTTTACAAACCCATATCCCTTCCAATTTTCATAACATAAGTTATACTCATCCAAATTAGTCTGTTTTCAATTCTATGGGTTTGTAACTCATAAAGCTACAACATGCCAAATACCCAACAATTAACATAAACATTAACTAACCCAAATATTAATCTAAAACTCATGTTCACACTACATGTTCATGTTTTGACAAATTTAGCGAATTCATTCACTACGAATTCGTTTCTCAACCAAATTGGTTCGTTTAACTTCCGTTGTTTTTGCATTTGACTATATTAATAGTATCTAGCAACAATTCATGGATTATAACAATACTTAGCCATCATATTTGTGACTCAAAAGCAATTTTTCTTGTCATTTCTAAGGAATTGAAAACTTAGGAATCAAAAGCATATAAGTTAGCATTATTACCTCTTTAATGCTTGCAATTTTTAACTATAGTTCTTTAATTCTCCAATTGCTCCTCAACTTTCCAATCCTACTGACTCTCTATAGAAACTTCTCAGAAACTCAAACAAACGGGAAAGAGAATAAGGGAACTCTATTTATAGAGAATTCTCTACCTAGACAAAGCCTTTACAAAGTGTTTTGATTTAGCAGAAAGAAGAAGAAGCTAGTGGTTGCTGAAGAGTTGGTTACCAACTCCTTTCCCAGCCATCCTTATAGCGATCATTAGCTAGCTTCATAGTTACTGTACATTCTTGGTGGTTACGCAAAGAAAATATAGGACACTATTTGGGTACTAATTTTGGGACAAGCTTATTTCTCAACTACTAAAACTCAATTTAGTTCCTTTAATTCCCAAAATAAAATTTTAATGTGTTAATGCTACTTCACCAAGTAAAATTAGGGATTATTTATGTACTCACATCATATACTCCATGTATATTAGTCCACATAATATTTTAATTGGGCTAAATATCATTCAGTTGGGTATTCCCAACCCATTACTTCCTATCACACAAAATTATCAAAATGATTAATATCAATCATCTATTATCTTTCCATTAATTCTCTTTTAATAATTTCAGTTAAATATTCAGTCTAGTTTAACTTTAATACTTAGGCCACACAAGGCTCATTTATCTCATTTACTGGAAATATATAACTCAAGCTCATTATTTCTATAATAAAATATTAGGGGTCTAGGCAACGTTTAGCTTTTCCCCAATTCCACATTATTTTAATATTTAATATAAAACTTAGGTGTCACACTTTACCTTAACATTTAATTACCTTAAATGATCATATATTATGAACTTATACTCATAACATCTTTATCCAAATAGCCATTTCCTTACAATAATTAGTATGTACTACACTAATTAATATAATATAATTCTTTCATTTCACTTCTTCCATAAATTGTTCCAAAACAATATCTCTCTTAACAATATCTCTTAAGCTTCATAATATAATATTCTATAATATCGCTTAATTAACCATATTTATTCCGTGTTAATTAATTAACTCTTATTCAAATCCATTCATGGACAACTTAATCACCATTTAAGATTTTATTATCCCTATGAGTCCTTAGTATCCATTTCTTGAATTTTAAATTCCACAAACCTTATCATAACATCCTATAGGCCTGCAAAGTAAATGTTGTCTTTGGTCATATAGCTTGGAAATAAGCAATTTGAGCCCATCTGAAGTTTAGACATAACAAGTTTCTGTTTTAGTAAAAATATAATCTATGCTCCTAAATACTTCACATATACCTCATAAATGGTAACTCATCTAAAATCAACCTCTTCTTTGATTCTACATCGTGGATTACTATTTTCTTTAATAATTTAAATATCAAACTTTGAGTTTTAAATCTATACTTCTATCAACTATAAAATCTCATTTATAGTATTTCTTTCTACCAATAACACAAAATTCAACATATATAGCACCTATTATAATCACATATCCCACATGTGTATTAACTCACTATTTACTTAAGTGATTCTTAAACCCCTTACTATACCACCATAGTTAATTAAGGCTTTAACATTCAAATTATATTATCCCGTAATATAACTTCCACTTTAATATAAATTAACCAATATTTCTACTTGATAGTTAATTCTCATAATGTAACGCCCCGGAAAATCGTTCATTTTGTAAATACTTTTAATAATGAATAAAATAATATTATTTATTATTATTACGTATTGATAAGATGAATGTTATTCTATAACCTAGAAATATCGAAACGAAGTAGTATTTTAACTACGTGAATGAATTAAAGTGTTTGAATTTCTAAGACGAAAATAAAAGCTTTCCGAGAAATTTTTCGAAAAATACTATTCATCGATTTTTGCTCGGGAATTATTTTTGAACTTCGGAGAAATACGTAATGTTATAATATCAAGGTAATATTGATTATGTAATAATAATCTAAGTATGGAAAACATAATATTTCGCATGCGGACTCAATTTGAGAACGTTAGGATTATTAAGCGTTATGAAAGGAAAGTATTAATCAAATGATGCGTATGCATGATGCGAGGTATTGAACGTAAGTATAATACGACGTATTATACTTTTAAGTATGAAGAATGGAATAACGTATATTACAATTGAATATACGAACTAGTATACGAGAATTATACGTGGTGTATATATGTTAAGTTGTTTAATTAAATGGAAAGGACTTGTAGGGTTAGTAACATATTGGTAGAAGTCCAATGGGAAGTGATATGCAAGCCCAAGTGTTTGTTAATCATAAGTCCAAACTATTGTAATATAAGCCCAATAAGAATTAGCTAGATTAATTAAGTATGCCCAATGTGTTAAGCCATGATCCATGGAGCAAACCATGTTAATCTGGGTAGTTTTGATGGGCAAGCATTTTGTGTGGTTAGCAAGTGTTGTGATGGCCAAGTAATAGAAGTGCTAGACAAGTTTACTTAGTTATAAAGTGATGAATAATAAGGAGGTGGAATTAAGGAGGTGGAAGGCAATAAAGACCATTATGCCCTAACTTTGAGAGCTCTATAAATAGAGAGCTCTCAATTCATTTGTTGATTGATAAAATTCCTCCCAACATCTATCAAAGTTAAGTGCTTAAGTGTTAGAGAGAATAAGCTCACATAAGTCAAGATAAGTCATTCATCCTTTGCTAGATTTTCCAAAGAGAAGTGAAGTAATAGTCTTCAAGGGTAAGACTCTTGTCTATTATACCTTTATCTCTACCATAATAAGATTGATAGAGAAGTGTGATTGTATGCTAAGAACATATAAGAATTAAGTAATGAATGAACTTAAGCCGAATAAGTTGAATAAATAACTTGAACTTGAATAAGTTGATAAAACTTGTGAAGAACTTGTCATATGTTTGTTATATGATGTTAGTATGTTCAATATGGTATGAGAACATTGATTAAAAGGCTTAAGTCCATAATAAGTCATAAGCAAGAGAATTTGTAGTTAATAAGTTGATTAAGTTATTTGACTTATGAGAATAAGTTAAAACCTACTTTGAGAATAAGTTGGTGTAATAAGTAACTTGAAATGTTCATATGTTGATTAAAATCCATTTAGAATGATTAGTAATGAGGTTTTACCAGAATTCACACGATTGGGCGATAATCGTCGAATTCGTGAAATTTTTGAAATGGAAGTCGTATTTTGTGTTTAAAGTCAGAAATGTTGGTTTTCAATTGAGAAAAGTCATATTTGGCATTATAGAGTTGCGAACTCAAAAATGATTGAATTTTGACTTAGAACGAAGAAACGAGCGTTGAACGTTCACGAACGTTTATCATTTTCGTTAAAAATGAACTAATAGGTGAAATTTTAGCAAACAAAGTCAAATAGATAAAATTCTTGCATGAACGCATAGAGTATGTAATTTGTGAACCGTAGGCTTTTGAACGAGCCAATTCAAACTTATAACGAAGAAGTTATGCGTCCGGGAGTTTCGCAAAATTGCAAAATCTACAAAATTGTCTGAGGCACAGAGTTGGCGTCGCGGCGCCAACCTAAGGCCAAATGGGTGGTGCAATAGCACCGGCACAGTGTCTGGGCATACTGCTAAATCGCACCACGACGCAAGAAGAAGAGTTAAGTCTATGACCGGCGTCGCAGCGCCAGTTGTAGGGTTTCGACATACAAGAATGTTAATTAATATGGAATGAAAGATAACTCATTAGTAATGAACTAAGGTGTAAACATAACATTGTTAAGGCATTGTTAGACACTTAATGTATGATGATTAAGGTTAATAATCAATTAAATGTGAACATAATGATAACGACGTAATTAAAAGCTGGAACGCATAATAAAAAATCTAAGTTAGGATTAGATTTAGATGAAGGGTAAGATATAATAGTATACATACTTGATTATATGTGACCTAATGTGGTACGTTATATGATCATGTATTGTAGAGACTGAGAGACTTAAAGTGTACGTGTGATAATCAGTTAAGCAGACGCTGAAGGCAAGTATTCTTACCCTTGTTCCAGTTCAGTCTGGACAAGCTTAGTAATTCATGTATTCATTCGCATGAAGTCTTGAATGATGAAGTCAAAGCTAATTCTTTCGGCTAGACTTATATTATGAATCTATAAAGCATGATTAATGTTTACCGAGTTATATTGGTGTGGTTTTCAAACGAAGACTGAGTATGCTAAAATGTTTTTGTCGTTTAACGACAGGCACGTGAGGTTCCCACAACTTAAACGTATACACGTTTAATGAATGTAGTGTTGATCAACATAGAGTACTATAGGCTGATCACCTAGATGTGCTCGTAAGTAATGTCGGACTTACAGACTTAGTGTCGGGATGTCCTTTTCAAAAGAACTTATGAAATGCTCAAGGTCTTGGACCGGAATTGACGTTTTACTAAATATTGTTGTTGTAAAACGTTTTGAATGAAAAGAAGTGTTATTTTGAATTATCGATAGTACTTCGTAACTATTGTTCAGTTATTGAAGATATATGAGTTCTATGTTTCAAGCATGTTGTTTATTAGAATTGTAGTACTTGCTGAACTAGTCATGCTCACTCTTGCTTGAACCATATGAACACAGCTAAGATCGAGTAGACCGAAGGCTCCGACAAAGATAAGGGCAAGGCGAAGACGAACCCTTAGATTACTTGTGTAATAGTTTAGGTAAATGTTTGTAATATATTGAATATTATGACAAGAACAAATGATTGAGTTATAAAGAACTTGGGGAAATGTAATATTATTTTATATATATAGAAGACATGTTCGTCCTTTTGAGACTTTTCAATTGAATGAATATGTGAATGGTAGTACCGTGTAGAACCATCTGTCGGGTTGGAAGATACCCGGATTTGGGGGCGTCACAGGTTGGTATCAAAGCATTAGGTTATAAAACTTAAGGGGGGATTAAAAACCTTAAGTCATAACCTTAAGAGAAGTCAAAGAAGTACAAGAAGAAAATAACCTTATAAAAATGCATTATGATTATGTTATGTGTTTTTATTATTCTACTGACGTGTACTAATCAACTTAATTATTTTGCGTAGATGTCAGGAGTAAACGGGATGTATGTAAATGGTCAAACCATTAGTGAAGAGTCAGTGAACCAAGTAGAGGTTATACCGAACCCCATAGCAGCAGATCTGGAAGTAGTGGTTATTGAGTCTGGAGACTCAGATGATGATGACTACATGTCAGTATTTGATAGAATGATAGAGGAGGAAGTGGAGACAGTGTCCTTTAATCCAGTAGCTATAACAGCGGAGATAGCTCCTGGGGGGTCGATGATGTCTTTGTTCATGTCAGTATTGGATAGAAATATCCATTACTGTCACGAGGTCAAGGAGCTGAAGGCAGAGCTCCAAACTGTTGTAGAGGACAAGACTGATGTTGTGTCCATGTGGGAGCAGGATCATGATGAGAGGATTTTGGCTAAGGACAAAGTCCACGAGTTAAAGCATGAGGTCTTTGAGCTCAAGGAGGAGCTAAAGACCAAAATGTAGAAGATAGGGAGAATGTCCTATATTCATAGGAGTTCTTATACAGATTTCCAGCAGCAGGTAGCTGGATATCCTGTAGAGGTGGGGCAGACACGACATACTATTAGCCATGATATCATTACCGGTCTTACCAAGGCAGATTTCGAGAATGCCTTAAGGCAAATGTAGACTAGTAGTAGCTAGAATAGTTTCAGTATGTAAATATTTTGCAATTAGTAGTGACGTAAAGCCATTCGTTGTATAGTGAAGGGTAGTCTTTTGTAAATCTCAATTTTTGGAAAGTGGTAGCGGGAAAGTAATGTAATCAGCTTAGGATGTGTATGTAACCGATGTAGTATTATACTACAAGAATGAATATAAGCCTTTTTATGGGAAACAATGAGTAATGGATGTTGGAGTTATTGTTTAATATTAAATGATAACTAATAAAGAAAGGAATAATAACGAAATGTGTTTATTATATCAGTTAAATGCCGCCGAGAAGAGTGCAACATAATCAAGGTGCTAACATGAATCAACCGAAGGGAGGTCCGATTAACTCGATGCAGGAGTTTGTTAATTTATTAACAACTGCCTTTAATCGAACAGGGGCTAATATCCCCATAAATCCAGGAGTAGCACGAGCTACTACCTTTAAGGATTTTAAGAGTGTGGGTCTGCCGGAGTTCAAAGGAACTACGAACCCTATTGAAGCCCAAACGTGGGTGAAGGAAATAGAGAAGGCATTTGTGATAGCAAATATCGACAAAGCCCAAAAGGTTGCCTTTGCAACATATATGATGAAGGGAGAGGCCAACTTTTGGTGGGAAACCAATCATGCTAGGACTAGGATAGCGAATTTGACGTGGGGGAGGTTCAAGGAGATATTCTTCGAGAACTACTTTCCCACGAACATGCAGGGAAGGATGGAGATGCGGTTTCTAGAGTTAAAACAAGGGGACATGACAGTTCCCCAATACGCCGCCAAGTTTAATGAACTGGCGAGGTTCGCTCCACATCAAGTGGATACTGAGGTTAGGAAGGCACGACGGTTCGAGCAAGGCATGAAACCCTGGCTCTATAACATTATTTCGGTGTTCCAAAGTACTTCTTCTGGAACCATTTTAGAGAAGGCCATAATCGCCGAGGGTGGTAGTGAGGCTCTGAGTCAATACCATAAGGACAAGAAGAGCAAAGGGAAAGTAGATGGGGAGTAAAGATTGAAGAAGCCAGTGGTAGTGGCGAGGGTCAGAAGAGGAAGGTATTTAGCTCTGGGAATACCAGAGTGAAGCAAGGAGACCCAAAGAGGAGAATGGATGCCTGCAAGACCTATGGGAAGACTCGTTTAGGAGTCTGTCTCAAGGGGAAGGCCGTCTATTACAATTGTGGACTGGAGGGGCACATTGCGCCTAACTATCCGAGTCCAACGAAGAATCACGAATACTTTGTGTGTGGGTCAACCGACCACATGGCAAAGAACTGCCCGAAGAAGGGGACGGACGGGAACTGGGGAACTAATAGCGGTAAGTTAGCTATTAGTGGTCCAGCAATGCTGGGTAGGCTGATGGGTCGTACCTTTAACATGATAGTCCAAAATGCAGTTGCATCAGGGGACATTGTCGTAGGTATTATTTTGATCAACGACATAAATGCTTACATGTTGTTTGATTCGGGTTCTACTTGTTTGTTTATAGCATGCGATTTTGCTAGACGGTTATGATTACTTCCCAAAAAGTTGCCTATACCTTTAAATATTAAGGTAGCAAACGGAGAAATAATTCTTGCTGAAGATGTTCATAGGAGTTGTTGCGTAGATATACGGGGTTGTAAATTATCGGTAGATTTGTTACCGATAAAGTTAGGAGAATTCGACGTAATTCTCATAATGGATTGGTTAGTGAACCATGGGGCAATTATAGATTGTCAAAAGAAATGTGTGAACATTAAATCATTAAGACAACCTCATGTAGTATTTTATGGGAATAGATCATCGGGACATTCGTGTTGTCTAACCATGACACAAACTAGAAAATTACTGAGGAAGGGATGTGTAGGTTATCTGTGTCATGTTGTTGATACCCAGAGAGTGGTAGCAACCATGGAACATATACCTATAGTGAGAGAATTCGTCGATGTATTTCCGAGTGAATTATCAGGTCTTCCGCCAGATAGGGAGACAGAGTTTGTAATAGACATCGTGCCAGGAGCGGTACCAGTTTCCAGAGAACCGTATCGTATGGCGCCAATGGAGATGAAGGAGTTGATGGTGTAGTTGCAAGAACTGTTGGATAGGAAGTACATTTAGCCGAGTGTTTCGTCGTGGGGAGCACCGGTACTATTTGTCAAGAAGAAGGATGGATCGTTAAGATTGTGTATCGACTACCGAGAGTTGAACAAGTTAACGATAAGGAATAAATACCCATTTCCCAGGATCGATGATCTTTTTGATCAGTTGAAAGGGGCTAAGTATTTTTCAAAAAATAGATTTAAGAATGGGGTATCACCAATTGAAGGTTAGGAAGGAGGATGTACCAAAGACAGCATTCAGGACTCGTTATGATCATTACGAGTTTTTGGTGATGTTGTTTGGGTTGACAAATGCACCAGCTGCATTTATGGATATGATGAATAGAGTGTTCAAACAATATTTGGACAAGTTCATTGCGGTGTTTATAGATGATATTCTAGTCTATTCTAAGACACCAGAAGATCACGCTGAACACCTTAGATTAGTGTTGGAGACACTAAGAAAGGGGAAGTTGTATGCGAAATTCACTAAGTGTGAATTTTGGTTGGAGAAGGTACAATTTTTAGGTCATGTCATTGACCATGAGGGAATTTTAGTAGATCCAGCGAAGGTGGAAGCCGTGATGAATTGGGAACAACCAAAAACACCGACTGAGGTGCGGAGTTTCCTAGGATTAACGGGTTACTATCGGAGATTTATCCAGGATTTTTCGAAGATAACTACTCCGTTGACTAACTTGACAAGGAAGATGGTGAAATATGCTTGGACTGACAAGTGTGAGGATAGTTTTCAAGAACTGAAGAAGAGGTTGAGTTAAGCGCTTGTTTTGTCATTACCCGATTACACAGGAAATTTCATAGTTTATAGCGATGCTTCGCATAGAGGACTTGGTTGCGTACTCATGCAGCATGGCAAGGTCATTGTGTATGCATCTAGGAAGTTGAAGGATTATGAGAAAGTTTACCCTACTCATGATCTGGAACTGGCCGCAGTAGTTTTTTCTCTAAAGATATGGAAACGTTATCGTTATAGAGAAAAATATGAGATATACACGGACCACAAGAGTCTAAAATATATCTTCACACAAAAGGAGTTGAATATGAGGCAGAGGAGATGGCTAGAGTTGATAAAGGATTACGACTGTGAAATCCTGTATCACCCTGGAAAAGCCAATGTAGTTGTCGACGCCTTAAGTAGGAAGGGTCGAGAAAAGTTGTTTTTGTTAACAGCTCAAACTGAGTTAATAACAGAGATGGCTAGGATGGAGTTGGAAGTGAAGCTGCCAAGTGAAGCAGGACCAATGATGTTTACGACGGAGATGCAATCTACCATTGTAGAGAGAGTTAAGGAGGTACAACTCAAAACTGATGAGTGTGACCGGATGAAGGAGCGGCTGGCATGTGAAAAAGATATCAAATATAGTCTTGATAATGAGGGATTATTAAGATTTGAAGGAAGACTTTGGGTTCCGAATGAGACAGAATTAAAGTAGCAGGTATTACACGAGGCTCATAGTTCGAGGTTTTTGATTCATCCTGGTAGCACTCAGATGTATCAAGACCTTCGACAGAGTTTTTGGTGGCCGAACATGAAGAGAGAGATAGTAGAATACGTGAGTAGGTTCTTAACTTGCCAAAAGGTTAAGGCTGAACATCAACGACCAAGTGGCTTGTTACAGTCATTGGAAATTCCAGAGTGGAAGTGGGAGAATATCACGATGGATTTTGTGGTGGGACTTCCGATTACGACAAAGGGGTATGATGTGATTTGGGTAATAGTGGATCGATTGACAAAGGGCTCACTTTTTGCCAATTAGGGTCAAGTATAACTTAGACCAGTTAGCTAGACTCTATATTAAGGAAATAATTTCTAGACATGGAGTACCAGTATCGATTGTGTCAGATTGTGATCCATGATTTACATCAAACTTTTGGAGAAGTCTACAAGAGCAGTTGGGAACGTAGTTGAAGGTGAGTACGACGTATCATCCACAAACGGATGGACAGAGTGAGAGAACAATTCAGACGTTAGAAGATATTCTAAGATCTTGCGTCATGGATTTCAAGGGTAGTTGGGATGATCATCTACCATTAGTGGAGTTTGCGTATAGCAATAGTTATCATGAAAGCATAGGTATGCCGCCTTAGGAAGCTTTGTATGGGAGAAAATGCAGAACACCACTGTATTGGGATGGGGTAGGAGAACGCCGAATGTTGGGACCAGAATTGGTATAGAAAACAACGGATATTGTCAAGATGATTCAAATGCATCTTCTAGCAGCTCAAGACAGAAGACGTTTACGGATCCACATAGAGAGAATAGAGAATTTGAAGTAGGTTCGTACGTATTTCTAAAAGTATCTTCGTGGAAAGGAATGATACATTTTGGAAAGAAGGGAAAGTTAAGTCCGAGGTTCATAGGACCTTTTGAGGTATTAAAACGGGTGGGTGAGGTAGCATATATGATAGCATTACCTCCAGACCTAGAACGAATACATAATGTATTTCATGTATCCGTGTTACGTCTTTATAAGCTAGATTATAAGCACGTGATGGAATATGAACCTATTCATATCGAGAAGGACTTAACGTACGAAGAAACGCCGATTCAAATTGTCGATAGGAAGGAACAAGTTCTGCGAAATAAAGGCATACCTTCCGTGAAGGTGATATGGAAGAACCACGATGCAGAAGAGGCAACATGGGAGTTAGAAGAAATGATGAAAAAGAATTACCCTCAGTTGTTTGTGTAATTTTTTTTTATAGCGAGATTCTAGGGACAGAATCCTTATAAGGAGGAGAGAGTGTAACGCCCCGAAAAATCGAACATTTTGTAAATACTTTTAATAATGAATAAAATAATAATATTTATTATTATTATGTATTGATAAGATGAATGTCGTTCTATAACCTAGAAATGTCGGAATGTCGTAGTATTTTAACTACGTGAATGAATTAAAGTGTTTGAATTTCTAAGACGAAAATAAAAGCTTTCCGAGAAATTTTTCAAAAAACACTATTCATCGATTTTTGCTTGGGAATTATTTTTGAACTTTCGAGAAATACGTAACATTATAATATCAAGGTGATATTGATTATGTAATAATAATCTAAGTATGGAAAACGTAATATTTCGCATGCGAACTCAATTTGAGAACGTTAGGATTATTAAGCGTTATGAAAGGAAAGTATTAATCAAATGATGTGTATGCATGATGCGAGGTTTTGAACGTAAGTATAATACGACGTATTATACTTTTAAGTATGAAGAATGGAATAACGTATATTACAATTGCATATACGAACTAGCATACGAGAATTATGCGTGGTGTATATATGTTAAGTTATTTAATTAAATGGAATGGACTTGTAGGGTTAGTAACATATTGGTAAAAGTCCAATGGGAAGTGATATGCAAGCCCAAGTGTTTGTTAATCATAAGTCCAAACTATTGTAATATAAGCCCAATAAGAATTATCTAGATTAATTAAGTAAGCCCAATGTGTTAAGCTATGATCCATGGAGCAAACCATGTTAATGTGGGTAGTTTTGATGGGTAAGCATTTTGATGGCCAAGTAATAGAAGTGCTAGTCAAGTTTACTTAGTTGTAAAGTGATGAATAGTAAGGAGGTGGATTAAGGAGGTGGAATTAAGGAGGTGAAAGGCAATTAAGACCATTATGCCCTAACTTTGAGAGCTCTATAAATAGAGAGATCTCAATTCATTTGTTGGTTGATAAAATTCTTCCCAACTTCTATCAAAGTTAAGTGGTTAAGTGTTAGAGAGAATAAGCTCACATAAGTCAAGATAACTCATTCATCCTTTTCTAGATTTTCCAAAGAGAAGTGAAGTAATAGTCTTCAAGGGTAAGACTCTTGTCAATTATACCTTTATCTACCATCATAAGATTGATAGAGAAGTGTGATTGTATGCTAAGAACATATAAGAAGTAAGTAATGAATGAACTTAAGCCGAATAAATTGAATAAGCAACTTGAACTTGAATAAGTTGATAAAACTTATGAAGAACTTGTCATATGTTTGTCATATGATGTTAGTATGTTAAATATGGTATGAGAACATTGATTAAAGGGCTTAAGTCCATAATCTGGTAGTACTAAGATGTATCAAGACCTTTAACAGAGTTTTTGGTGGCCGAACATGAAGAGAGAGATAGCCGAGTATGTGAGTAGGTGCTTAACTTGTCAAAAAATTAAGGCCGAAAAACAACGACCAAGTGGCTTGTTACAGTCATTGGAGATTCCAGAATGGAAGTGGGAGCATATCACGATGGACTTTGTGGTGGGACTTCCAATTACTCAAAAGGGGTATGACGCGATTTGGGTAATCGTGGACCGGTTGATGAAGTTGGCTCACTTTTTGCCAAACTTTATGTTAAGGAAGTTATTTCCAGACATGGAGTACTAGTTTCAATAGTGTCAGATCGTGATCCATGATTCACATCAAACTTTTGGAGGAGTCTACAAGAACAGATGGGGACACAGTTGAAGTTGAGTACGACTTATCATCCTCAAACTGATGGGCAGAGCGAGAGAACAATTCAGACGTTAGAAGATATGCAAAGATCTTGCGTCATGGATTTTAAGGGTAGTTGGTATGATCATCTACCATTAGTAGAGTTTACGTATAACAATAGTTATCATGCAAGCATAACCATGCCGCCTTATGAAGCTTTATATGGAAGGAAGTGCAGAACACCATTATGTTGGGATGAAGTGGGAGAACGCTGAATGCTAGGGCCAGAATTGGTGCAACAGACAGCGAATGTAGTGAAGTTGATATGGATGGGTCTCGTAGCAGCTCAAGACAGACATAAAAAGTATACGGACTCGCATCGAGTAAATAGGGAGTTTGAAGTAGGCTCGTATATATTTTTAAAGGTATCTCCTTGGAAAGGAAAGATACGCTTTGGAAAGAAGGGAAAGTTAAGTCCAAGGTTTATAAGACCTTTTGAGGTATTAAAAAGGGTAGGAGAGGTAGCTTATATAATAGTATTACCTCCAGACTTAGAACGAATACATAATGTATTTCATGTATCTATATTACGTCCTTAAAAGCCGGATTATAAGCATGTAATAGAGTATGGGCCTATTCATATCGAGAAGGACTTAACGTATGAAGAAATACCAATTCAAGTCATTGATAGAAAAGAGCGAGTTCTGCGCAACAAAGTTATACCTTCAGTAAATGTGTTATGGAAGAACCACGATGCCGAATGTCAACATCGGGATTTTTATTTGTCCTTTTTCTATTCTTATTCTTTGGTGTTCTCATGTTATGTGAGATTTGTTAGAAAGAACAAGTGAAAAAGGTCCGACATGTATATGTCGCCGATTTAACTGTAAGAGTCGTCAGTTGGTGTTTTTAATTGGTTGCACCAATGCAATCGAGAAAAGGTTTACTCATTGACCTAGTGATGTGACACTGCTAAACGGGTCTGTGAAACCGAGATTCATTTAGGTTTAGGGCTTGATTATGCGGAAGGAAGGTGTTAGGCACCCCCCGACATCCGTGTTACCACGATGACCACCACTTTTCAAGAAATTGTTATATGAATATGTGTGTGTGTGTGGATCAATGTGCAATTTATTTGGAAGTAGTACGAGGCCTCATTCGCATCTATATACAAAGGGTTTGAATTTGTATAAAAATTCAGTTTTAAAAGTTTATATAGCAGTGAAGTTTTGTAAAAGAGGTTTTTCAAACCCTATGCTCAATAGTAATTGAGACCTTTTCATACTTCCATTTTATTATTAAATGTTTGGCTTGTTTTCTTTTATTTTCGAGATGTGAAGCATCTTGAGAAAAAATAATATAGCGATCTTAGAACTCCTCGTGGGCATGAAAACCATCTAAGGAAATTCAAACACATAGTGAATAATTTACAAAGTCGCCATGTAGAAAATGTCCATCACGGGGAACAGAATCTAGATTCGATTGATTTGAAATATCTGTGATCACATGATTCCTAGGTTCATGATGTCGCATGATTTATATGAAAAGCGATAAGTAGTTATATATATATATATATATATATTTACATCTTATATATATATGATCAACCACCACGAAGTACCTCCACGGGGATCGGAAGTGTAAATATATAAAAGTGGTAAATATATATATATATATATATATATATATATATATATATAGACATGATCAACCACCATGAAGCACCTCCATAGGGGATCAGAAATGTAAATAAAGCAATAAATACGACCAACCGCCATGAAGTAAACTCCAGGCAGGACTGAATGTAATTAAAGTAGTAAAAATGATCAACCCCCACGAAGTAAACTCCAGGCAGGACGGAATGTAAATAAAGCAGTAAAAGGCCACAAAGTAAACTCCAGGCCTGACAGAAATGTACATATATATATATAAGCAAATAAATGTTCCAGACATAAGTCTAGGCTCAATTGAGGCATAACTCGATAATGTTAGTCCATATATATAAAAATATATATATATAAGTATATATATATATATATATATATATACAGACAGAAATGAAAACTGTGGACCAAAGTCTGGTCTTCATCCTTCAAATTCTATCTGGTGTGCTGCCCTGTGTAATAGTCACTCGGGATTGTAATTCCTTGGCTCTTATGGGACATTGTTGTGTAGAAATGTAGGTATGAAATGTTGAGATAGTGCGATGTGAGGTTGAGGTGGCAAGATGAGGATTTTTACCCTCGCTGGGGTTATCTCCAGTTTGGGCTGTCTTCCCGGTGTTATCTCTAGGTCTTTGGAATGCGTACCTCAGTGGGAGTTTCGAGGTTGAAGCTGATTACATGCATTTGAAACAAGCATTTCTGGGGTTATCGCCGGAACTGCAATGACATTCCTTGGGGTTATCTCCAAGGATGGAACTCGGGATTATCTCTGAGTTTGGAACTGATAATCCTGGTGTGTGTTCTAGGGTTGAGACTAAACTTCTGGTGGTATCCGGAATGGATGTGAGTTGTCTTCCAGGGTTATCTTTGAAAGACGAATCTGCCCTCCTACAATGTTAGTAACAGGTGTGCAAAAAATTTTGAGTATCTACAGATGCCCCTCTTTATCAAATTCATGAAATACAAGGCATGGATAGGATAAAGAATCCTAGACACTTGAAATGCAACAAGATAAACATGATGCCATGTGCAGCAACATGATGCAAATGTATGATATATGTGTTTCGTTGGATTATTTTCCAACATGATGGGATGATTGCCGGTTCCCTGTTATATAATCCTGTCGGGGATGACAATCAGTGATATCTTGGACATACGATCCAAGTCTTCTAGGATGTTGACATTGGGATTATCACCAAAGTCCTTAATCCTTGATACAGACTTTACTCTGAAGATGTGCCTCTCGTGTGCAAGAGATCTATGGGGATAAAGCTTTGTCTATTTGAGGTTGTGTATAACATATTCCATCATCAGTCCTCTCCGATGAGGATGGTCTTCTCTGGTTTGTGTCACCAGCATATACCACGGTCCTATTGGAGTTATTGCCAACAGTATGTATTGTCAGGGCTGCCTGACCTTCGCTGATGTGTGTATCACCGGATAGATCCATGTTGGGTGAACTGTCAAGGCTGTTTGACCTTCATTGATATGTGTATCAACAGATAGATTCATGTTGGGTGAAATGTCAAGGCTGCTTGACCTTCATTGATGTGTGTATCAATGGTTGAATTGCGTTATAACCCCCACCAGGGATTCGTTCATAGACGAAGAATGCATTGTAACCCCTGCTGGGGATACCTGGATGAATGAAATCTGCGTTGTGACCCCCGCTGGGGGTACTTTATCAATGATATCGGCGTTGTGACCCCCGCCGGTGGCACTATTTAGGGTTACGACCATGTATTTGGTGACATCAGACATGTGCGAGGCATTGCCGAGTATGATTTAAAAAAGCTGAGCTCATCGATATAGTGTACCTTGTATCTAGGCGAATACCAATGAGTGACATATGAAGCCATAATTTGACTTGTGACAACCAGGATTCCATGCTATTTCGCTTAGTCGTGTAGCATTTTTCTTCATGATTTGACCTTTTCAACTTGTGAGACCTCCTTTGCAACTCAAAATGGACTGAGCTGGAGGGGTGGGACCCATGTAGGGGTGCCACAAGTACATCTGCGGCCAACCGTGAGTATGTAAAGCCTGTAGGTTACTTTCATAAGTCAATTTCAAGTTACGCCGTGAAGGAAATTCCGGAGTTCTTCTTCAGATCTGCTGAGTTCAGGCGACTTTCTGCAAATTTTGCCACCTTACAAGTGTTCTACACTGTTCTGGTAATGTATGCATGTATTCTTTTCTAGTTTTTACCCGTTGGAAAATGACTTATCACATGAAATGCATCTAGACACATAGTAGTGAATATGCATATTGATATGACTTTATAAAAAATATTCAACATAGTAAATGTTATTATTAAACCATGGTGAACATAATGATGTGAAAATTTTTGACTTTTGAAATAGTCAAATTGGCACCTTTTACTGTCATTTCTTATCCTATTTGAGGACAAATGAGTAAAGGCAAAAAAGCAAAACAATCCTGGTAATTAGACTACACTTATGAATTTTTAATGTGATGTATTAATGCATGTATGATGTATATGACTGTGGGTAGGTGTGCTACTGAATGGCCACCTAGTCATGCCTATGTGCATGTGGATAGTCCTATTTACAAAGGGGACTACGGGAAAAAAATTCCAAAAATGTAGGCATTGGGTAGTCATACATTTTTAACTCTACTGTAGACGTATGTTAAGATAATGCATGCATGAATGTAGTCATAAAAATGTATTTTGAAAAGCTCCAGGTCAGAATTTACCACACCCTTTTTGAGGTGATTCGGAGACTTATTGTCCAGATATTATGGATCCGGATCAGTCGAGTAGTTCCCGCAGGAGCACTTCTGGTGTACGAAGAAGGGCTTCTGAAGTGCCTCGACCCCGTTCTGTTAGACAGCCTAGTCGATTGGTGGAGGCGATGATACGTCCAATCCAGGTTGATGTGCTGGACGTCGAGGATGAGGAAGAGGATGTACCGGTTGAGGCTCCTGCTCCTGCTGCATCTGTTCCTCGTAGGAATTTGTAGGCATTCAGGTGGCGAACCCAGAGCATCTGGGCTATTTAAGTCGACACCCTTCAGTTTATCTGCATGCAAATGAGGTATAAAGTTAGATCTTAATCTTCCTTCTTTCCTATTGATGAGGAGTAAAGGATTTTGATGTTGATCTGCATTTGATGTAGGTTCCCGGCTTTACAAAGCCTCGAGGGAACTGGTTCAGCATTCACTCTATGTATCAGGCTTTGCATGATGACTATAGAGTGATTGTACATGGCTGGGGATTTGGGACGTTCTTTTCTATTCATCCCCGTCGTTGTCCCTGGGGTTACCTCAGGGCATTGTCTGAGCGCTGGTTTCACCAGACTCAGTCACTCCATTTGCTAGATTGTGAGGTGATGATGACGTCGATAGACTGGTGGTTCATCAAAAATATAGAGTTTGGAGGGATACTAGTGCCTTGTACGGCAGATATTACCCCGACTGCCGTCAGATCCTTGCTAAGAGTTCCGACGGAGGTGCTCAAGGGTAGGACTGTACGTGTAGGTCCTTTGAGCGTAGATGCTATGAGCGGGATATTGATTGAGCCCATACTCGATGATGTGAGAGTCAGGGATCGCATTCTAAGGTGATTGTTCCTGATGATCATTAGGGGCTGCTTTATAGAACATAACTCTTCTACGGTGTCCTTCGCTTTGATCAGCGCCACTCGACACGTGGACCATATTGGAGATTATGATTGGGGTTCCTACACCTTCGCCTACTTTGTAGCTCCCCCAAATCCGGGTATCTTCCAACCCGATAGATGATGCTATACTATAAAAACTTTCATACATTCATTTCATTGAAAAGTCTCAAAGAACGAACATAACGTCTATATATTAAAAGTAATATTTACATTTCCCAGGTTCTATACCCGTTACAAAGGTTCTTTGTCATAATATTCCTTACATTACAATAATAGATCTATACTATTACAAGATAGCTTAATAATCTGCCTTAGCTTTTCCTTTATCCTTTTCCAATCCTTTGGGACGTTCAGTCTTAGCTGCATTCATATGGTTCAAGCAAGAGTGAGCATAACTAGCTCAGCAAGTATAACAATTTCAATAACAACATGCTTGATACATATGAATCGTATATCTTCGATAACTGAATAATAGTTATGAAGTACTATTGATAATTCAAAATAGCACTTCATCTTTCTTTCAAAATGTTTCACAATGAATAATATTCATTAAAACATTCACTCCGGTCAAAGACCTCGAGTATTCATTCTTTCTTTGAAAAGGACAACCCGGAACTTAGTCCGTAAGCCCGATATTACTTACGAGCACTTCTAGGTGATTAGCCTATTGTACTCTATGTTGATCAACACTACATCCATTAAGCGTATATCGTTTAATCATTTGCAAACTCTCACGTGCACAATCGTTTACTGAAACAAAACTTTTGTTTAACATTTTAGTCTTCTTTTGAAAACCATATCAAGTAGTTGACAAAAGATAATCACATTTGATAACAGATGAATAGATTATCAACAATCCACTCAATATGTCAAGTCTAGCCAAAAGAAATGGCTTTAACTTCATTGTACTTCAATTCATGCGTAAGGATACATGAACTTCAAAAACTTGTTGAGATTGAATTTGAGACAAGAGTTAGAATACTTGCCTTTAGCGTGCGCTCTTTGTGTAATTACTTTTACGTTCAAGTCTTTCAAGTCTCTACAATACATGATCACATAATGCCTTACATTAGGTCACATATAATCAAGTATGTATCTGACTATATCTTACCCTTCATCTCAATCTAATTGTGTATTAGGTTTTGTTATTACCTATTCCGGCTTTTATCATTCTATTTGCATTCATAAATGGATAAGTTATTATCAACCTTTACACATTACTCTTAAGGTCTAACAATGTTTTAATAATGTTACTTCAAGTTCCTTAAGGTAGGTTTACTTCAAACTAATTACATTTTCTTGCTTTGCATTCATGTCTATTCTTCACTATTTTCCATCAAAGATGGCGTTGTTAATTTTGACTTTATAACTATAGCTTCATGGTTATTGTACGAGTTTCGATGTCTTTCGGACCTTTGGTGACCTTCTAACGTGACCAATTTGGTCTAGGGTTGGTGCCGCGGCGCCAACTCTGTGCACCAGAAAAAAATTCAGTTTGTAAAATTTTGTGAACTTCCCGGACGCATAACTCCTTCGTTACAAGTCCGAATTGGCTCGTTCAAAGGCCCATGGTTCACAAATTACGTAATCTATGCGTTCATGCAAGAATTTTATCTATTCGACTTTGTTTGCTAAAACTTCGCCTATGGGTTCATTTTTAACGTAAACGATAAACGTTCGTGAACGTCCAACGATAGTTTCTTCGTTCTAAGTCGGAATTCGTTCATTTTTTAGTCCGCAACTCTTAAATGACGAACATGACTTGTCTGCATTGGAAAATAACCTTTCTGAGTTCAAACTCAAAATTTGACTTTTAATCCGGGAATTTCACGAATTCGACGATTATCGTATAATCGTGCAATTTCCGGCAAATCTTCATTCTTATGATTTGTTCAACATTACAAATGAATTCCATTCATCATGTGAACATCTTAATACACCTATACCAACAACTTATACTCATGGTTGTATTTTGACTTTATTTCTTCATAAGCTCATAACTTGATAAATTATAAACTACTTATGAACTTATCATTCATGACTTATGATAATTAAAGTTTCTCAAGCATCATACCTATATGTTCTCAACATATAGTTTTACTTATGTATACTTGATACATATGATCATACAAGTTCTTTTTCTTCCATATTACTTCACTAATAAACTTATTACAAGTTCATAATACTTTCACATAAGTTTATAACTTATGCTAGCTTAAATGACTTATTTCCAACTTATATGGCTTAAGTTCATTACTTACACATACTTGTTACTTTTTGTCATTCATGTTCCTTAATCAAAACTTTTCTTATCAACCTATCATGATAGAGATAGAAGATAATTGGAGAAGGAGTCTTACATTTGAAGTCTTTGGTAAATAGTCTTCTTCTTCTTATACAAGTAGCTTATTTGCAACTTAATCTTCCTAAAAATTAAGCACTTTGAGAGAGAGTGTTTGGAATATTTGAACAACTATTAAATGACTTTCCAACCTTCACTATTTATAGAATTCCTAAGGTTAGGGCAATTTAGTCAATTCCATCATCCCACCTCCTTTTACACCTCCTTACTATTCATTACTTGCAAGGCACAAATCCTATCCCTTGCTTGGTCATTACTCATTTAACTTGGTTACCACTTAACTTGATCACCACTTTTAATACTTGGTAACCACATATTTACCACATTAATATGGTTTACCCCATGGGTTTGCCAACTCATAGATTCTAGCTTGGGCTTGGATTACATAAATCCTTGGGCTTTGCTTTAACAAACATTCACTTGCTTATTAATTTAATAATTGGGCCTTAACCTTAATTGACTTGGGCTTGTACAAAATCCTAACCAATCTTTACAAGTCCATTAATATTACATAATACATATACATATAGTTTATGCATCATTCTCGCATTCTATTTCATATAGAATTTATATACGATAATTCATCCTTTATACAAACTCGTATAATACTTCGTATTACACTTGTTTTCATCCCTTTGCACAATACAAAAGTATTGTACAATTATTACTTTACTCACTCCTACTTCGCTTTTCTTAACGTTTATAACTTAAGTCCGCAAGCGAAATATTATGTTTTCCATAACTAGATTATTATTACATAATCCATCTTACCTTAATATTCTATCATTACGTGTTTCTTGGAAATTCAAAAATAACTCCCAAGCAAATACTGATGAATAGTGTTTTTCGGAAAATTTCTCAGAAAACTTTCATTTTCGTCTTAGAAATTCAAACACTTTAATTCCTTCACGTAGCTCAAATACTACGACATTCCAATATCAATAGGTTATAGAATGACAACCATCTTGATAACACATAGAATATAATTTTATTATTATTTAATTTAATAAAATCATTTTACAATAAGATCCGAATTTCTCGGTCATTACATACTTCCTCAGGGGAATGCACATGAGCTCGTAGGGCTTGACTGAGGCTTGGCTAGGATTCTACCCGTTTCTACTAGTAAGTATTTCTCTTGTCTTTTCCCATGTATAGGTTAAGAGCGTTGATTGACAGCAGATGCTTGCCTTTGTGTTGGCAGTTCTGGGCCTGTGTAAGGCTCCCATGTTTGCGTTTTGTGAGTGTGATAGGCTTAGATACCTATCCACGAGGACGGAGATGGCATCATTCTATACTGGCGGAGGTCCCTATTGCGGAGGGCTTTACTAATTGTCGCCTACAGTTAGAGTTGTTGACAGCAGATGTCATCACGTGGATTCCCTACTCTGGGGAGCACTTGAGCATTGGATTTGAGTATGGGTACCCGACTGGAGTTGAGCACGTGATTTCAACCCATAGGATTCCTCTCTTCACAGATGGAGGATGGGAGCTCTACTTAGGAGAGCATGCTATTAGGAGCACCATAGGAGAGATTCGTATACCGATCTTGCCTCCTGCCAGGTGTTAATGGCCTGTTTCGCAGTCACCCATTATTGATATCCTATTATTGGGTGTTGATGATTTTGCACTATCAGAGGGTCCCTACACTCAGGAGATGTTCTAGCATTAGTGGTTCCCTCATACCACTGGAGCCCAGACCCGTGCCACTCAGTTCATGGGGGATATGGTTCCAGGATCCGTGATGATGATGGATTTGTTAGCCTGTGTTCGAGATCTGACTCCTTTAACATAGATTGACAGTTTGACCCGGCAGTTAGACCTGGCACATTTCTTTATCCATCACTTGGGCAGAGATCCTTCATAGGCAGATACTTTTGATCCTTCCAACTCTAGTGCTGGCCCCTTAGGTGACCCATATTGTTTTGCAGGTGGACATCCTCTATTAAATAGGCCTGACATCCCTGTGGATAGAGATCCAGTGACTCAGGAGGAGTTACATCAGGTGGGAAAGATTGATGATGTAGACATTGACACCATTGTCTTCTTCTGATGTATATTCTCGTTATTTCTTTTGATAATCCTCTGTTAAACATTGGGTAGCTGCACCCCATTCTAGTTATATCTTTTGGTAGGTCAATGTTAGTTGTTGGGCGTCAGTGCCCCATTTCCCTATATTTTAGTTGTACAGAGATGTATTAGATGATGATATACTTAGCAATGTTTGTACAGTTTTCCATTCCCAAAATCATATTTCCATCTATTGTATCATGCATGTTATTATGTTATGCATATGTATGTATGTCCAGAGATATTCAGCATTGACCCCTGGATGGTCTTATGACACGACCAGTACAGATGTCTTCTTCGATAGTTAATCGTATTGATCATACCCCACCATTATTGGTGGTATCTGGTATGCGATCGTGGTATGATAGTATGTCACCATCAGACAAGGTGACTGTAGATCAGCTGTTGTAGCATACTATGACCCTGTTGATGTTTCAGGTTTCTGCAAGATTCATAGAGGGCATGATGGAGCACTGGGTATCAGAGAGGTAGGTTTTCCAATTTGGGACCCAGGAGTTGACTCCTACTCTAGAGGAGTATGCACATTTGACAATGTTGTCACTGGATAGACCTTACGTGCATATAGCGATTGGAGACATGAGTCGATAGTTCATGATGCTCACTGGATTGAGGCGTAGGGTGGTCCAGCATAAGCTCACATCCGACCACGTTATATCCCAGTGTTTTCTATTTGACAGATTTGGCTCTGAGGATAGTTATACACGGCATTCCAGGGATTTCACCACACCGGAGGATCATTGGCGTTTGGCCAGAGTAGATGTACTGCTATTATGCATACTATCGTATGTCTACATGCCACGGTACATGGATGAGGTGGATATAGGAGTTATCATGGCAATGAGAGCTCTCATGGAGGGTCACACCATCGTACCGATGATTATAGCAGACACTCTGAGGTTAGCTACATACTGCTGCACTTATCCGATGGGAGTGTTTACAGGCAGCTTGGTCATGTTGTACGTGTGGTTTATGTCACACTTGGGACCAATTGGCACTTTTAGACGGCATGGGTATTGTTTCACCCATGATATAGCCATGTCATACTCCTTTCAGCCTGCAGAGTGTATAGATGCTGCATCTTGGTCAGCTTTCCTAGTAGGGATCAGAGATCCATTTGATATATTATCGTGTACAGGGCTCAGCTCACCCTACACCTTCATCACTCATGCTCCGGGCATGGATTATCTCCTCTAGCTGGTTTGAGAGGCATGATTACTTACCACCTTTGGTAGTAATGTATGCATTTGACCCGGTTCTAGGATTTTCATCCTTTTGAGGGGGCATTGAGTCAGCGCTTCTCTTCTCGCCACTTATCAGCAGAGGATAGATCTTGGTTGTATACCTATTAGGATCAGCATGAGCTAGCTGAGTTTTCTGTCAGCCATCCGGGTTGTTCTGCAGAGTATTCTGCATGGATGGAGACAGAGACTACATCGATTCATGGTAGTATCAAACCGTAGGGGTGATTACGATGATAAGGAGCTATATGGGAGACCGATATTGTCATCGATGAGGATTTAACTCTCTTGGGTTGCAAGATTTATGATGGATTCTCCGCTTCTGAGTCTCTTGTGATTTAGCATTGAAGATAGTATCTCGGAGCGAGTCTACACATCGATGACCTTTGAGAGAGATCGGGGCTAGGGCCTTGATGTTGTGACTCTTGATGGGAGAGAGCGCTTGAACTATATTAGAGAGAGACAAGGCCAGATCAGCCAGGGATGGATTGATTGTAGAGCGGGATGCTGGCCTATCTGCTCGGGATGTGGCCATCACAGATAGTACTTCAGTAAGATCCCTTATGATTGGCATCCTTGCCAATATGAGTGCATACATTGATGAGCATCATGCCACCATGCAGTTAGCCTCGGATCTGCTAGCTCGCGTAGATACCATTGGGCAGGAGCTTGCAGCATTACCTCCTTCTCCGGAGAGGGATGCTATGTTAGATCTGATAGTTCGTATACACACAGATCCGTAGATAGACTTGTATTTTCCTGCACAGACTAGCTTAGCCATTTTGTCATGTACAACACATATTGTATATATCAAACAGTATTATATATGGCAGGGAAATATATTTTGATTCACTTCCCTTTCAGTTGTGCCTTGATACTTGCTTGATATTTGCCAGTTTCTTCAGGGCTTGTGATCTTGATGCATTCTGAACTCATCCTTGATGTGTAGACATTGAGATGTCATAGGATCTTTCAGAACTGATCATTGATCTGTGTGTATCCTTACCATCTTTGGTATCTTGGGACTGGTTTCTGTATGTAGATGTGGAGAAGAGTGTGGCTTTTTCTCTCTGAGATTGACCGCACCACAGATGGTCGTCATACTCTTATTTGAGAGGAGCCTAGTTAATTCCATCTCTTATGGATTGGTGTTGCTCTTTGAGGTACAACCGCAGCTTAGATGGTCGCCGAATCTATTATTTGTGAGGAGAGGTTAGGTAGTTCCATCCCTTCGGTCTGAAGCCGATAAAATGTGCAGGCTATACTGCGGGGAAAAGAAAGTTTGATCCCATACTTGGGACAAACTGCAGGTGTGAAAAAGTTTGATCCCGTCTTTAGGACAAACTGGAACCATAGAAAAGTTTAATCCCATCTTTAGGATAAATTGTAGGTGTGAAAGGTTCAATCCAGGGGGGGATAATCAAATTGTATGAAAGTTTTGAAATAAGGTGAAACCAGGCTGTTAGTTTGAAGTGTATGATTCCCTGAGGGGCAGAAGAGTATGTAAAAAGGGTTAGAAAACCAGAATGATTGGTGATTTGATGATCCAAAGACAGGATGTTTGCTTGATGGTAACCTTAGACATAATATCATTTCACAGTGTCCGAGTTGATAAGCTATAGAAATTCATCGCCGTCCATTTCCTGTAGTCTGAGAGCGCCTCCTGTCAATACCTCCTTGACAACAAACGGGCCTTCTCAGTTAGGAGCGAATTTTCCCTTGGATTGATCTTGGTTATTAATGATCTTCTTCAAAACCAAGTCATGTTGTTTAAACTGTCGTAGCCAAACTTTCTTGTTGTAGGATCTTACGATCCTTTGCTGATATAACTAACCATGGAAGATAGCCGTGGTTCGCCTTTTGTCTATTAGAAAAAATTGGTGATACATGTCTTGTACCCATTAGTCTTCATCCAGCTGAGCATCCATCAACACTCTGAGGGATTCCATTGCCACCTCTATGGGGAGCACTGCTTCTATCCCATAGGCTAATGAGTAGGGGGTTGCCCCAGTGGAAGTATGCATTGGAGTTCTGTAGGCTAATAAATTCAGAGGGAAGAGGTCAGGCCATCCTTTAAGATTGGTGGACATTTTTTGCATGATCTTCATGATGTTGTTATTAGTCGCTTCAACAACACCATTCATCTTTGGAAAGTAGATGACGGAGTTAAGGTGTTTGACGTGGAATTTACTGCATAACTCCTCCATCATTTTGTTGTTGAGGTTCTTAGCATTGTCTGGCACAATTACCTCTGGTTGTCCATATCGACAAATGGCATTATTTATGATGAAAACAATGATGACTTCTTTGATAACCCTGGGGAAGGAGGCTGCTTCTACCCATTTGGTGAAGTAGTCAATCATGGTGAAGATAAATCGATGTCCATTACTGGCTTTGGGCTCAATGGGTCCGATCACGTCCATTCCCCACATTGAGAAGGGCCAAGGTGAACTCATGTTTTGGAGTTCCCTTGGAGGGGCGTGGATAGCATTTCCATGAATTTGGCATTGATAGCACCTCTTGACGTGATCATCATAGTTAGCTTTGAGCGTAAGCCAATAATTCCATATTTTGAGGATTTTCTTAACAAGTAGGGGGCCGCTCATGTGTGGGCCACATACTCCATCATGGATCTCATCCATGAGCCTCTAAGCTTGGTCTTTATCTAGACATCTGAGGAGACCTAATCCTGCATCTCTTTTGTAGAGTGCATCTCCGCTCAGGTAGAATTTTATAGCCAATCGATGGATCCGCCTCTTTTCAGTTGGGCTCTCCTCAGCGGGTGTAGATCCATCTCGCAGATACTCCTTGATATGTTGATACCAAGGGTTGTGGATGGGAGGTAGCTCATCTGATACTTCTCCAACATAGTTCCCATAGGCTGGGGCCTTTTTCAGGGAAAATGTGATGCTTGGCATGTTTTCCTTGTCAGGTATGTGAATCAAGGAGGCTAATGTTGCTAGTGTATCCACAAAATCATTCCTATTACGAGGAATGTGTGAAAAGGAGATTTCTTCGAACTCCAAAGCCATCTGTAAAACTTGCCAATGGTAAGGCAGCAAATGTAGTTCCTTGGTTTGATAGATTCTCGTGGATTGTTTGATACCAACTCGAAATCCCGAAAGACAGTTAACCGTATGATGCCCATTGAATGGGAAAGTTTTAGCCGTATAATACAGCCTTCATACTCAGCTGTGTTGTTGGTACTGACAAACTACAATTTGACGGCGATGGGATACTGCTCCCCCGTACCGGATACTAGAACTGCTCCAGCTCTAGAGCCTTTTATGTTAACAGCTCCATCAAAATACATTTTCCACGCACAGCATGTATCGTACTGATGCTGTTGCTGAACTACCATTACCCCTTCATCGAGGAAGTATGTTTCCAAAGGTTTGAAGTCCCCTGCAGGTGTGGCGGCCAGTTGATCCGCAATTCCTTGACCTTTGATAGACTTTTGTGTTACGTAGACGATGTCTAATTGTTGTAGGATCAACTGCCATCTAGACAGTCGACAATTCAGCATGGGCTTACTGAACACGTATTTGAGAGGATCCACGCGGGATATGAGATGGGTTGTGTGACCATGGATGTAATGTTGTAACCTCATGGAAGCCCATGCTAAAGCACAACAAGTCTTCTCAATTAGAGTGTACTTGTGTTCACTGCTGTTGAATCTTTTGCCGAGGTAATAGATAGCTCGTTCTTGGCCTCTATCATCTTTTTGTCCCAGCATGCAGCCCATAGCATTGTCATTAATGGACAGGTACATGAACAGGGGAACATCATCCGTGGGAGGTACTAATATAGGAGCATTAACCAGCTACTCTTTGATTGTAATGAAGGCTTTCTGACACTCATCATTCCATTTCATGGAGGAGTTCTTCCTTAACAGCCTGAATATCGGCTCACAGGTTGCTGTGAGTTGAGAGATAAACTTGCTAATGAAGTTGATTATTCCCAAAAATACTCGTATTTCCTTCTTTGTCTGAGGAATGGGCATTTCAGTGATGGCCTGGATTTTGGTGGGATCTAGCTCAATCCTTTTTTGGCTGACTAGGAAACCTAGCAACTTGCCTGATTTAACGCCAAAGGCGCACTTGGCTGGATTCAACTTCAAGTTGTACTTACGGAACCTGTTGAAGAGATTTTTGAGATGGTCTAAGTGGTCTTCCTCCCTTCGGGATTTGACAATGATGTCATCCACGTAGATCTCTATCTCCTTATGCATTAAATCGTGGAAAAGAGCCATCATAGCTCGCTGATAGGTTGCTCCATCATTAATGAGGCCAAATGACAACCGTTTATAGCAGAAGGTTCCCCAAGGTGTGATGAAAGAAGTTTTTATCACGATCCTCTTCAGCGACCATAATCTGATGATACCCTATGAAGCAATCCACAAATGAGTACATGCCGTATTGAGCAGTATTGTCAATGAGAATATGGATAAAGGGCACGGGAAAGCTATCTTTAAGGCAAGCTTTGCTCAGATCCTGGTAATCCACGCAAACTTGCACCTTTCCTCCTGGTTTAGGC
Organism: Panax ginseng; assembly: GCA_020205605.1. NCBI lineage: Eukaryota > Viridiplantae > Streptophyta > Magnoliopsida > Apiales > Araliaceae > Panax > Panax ginseng. The sequence continues at coordinate 131,729,052 of CM035132.1, read as the reverse complement.
ATGGAAACTATGTTGGATATCCATTACGGATATGTAGACACCATGATAATGCCAGCTTGAAATTGTTTCACAATTTCTTCTTTCACCTTTAAACTCCACTCAGGTTTCAATCGCCTGAGCTTCTTCCTGACTGGATTAAATCCCTCTTTAATGGAAAGGCGATGAAGGAAAATGTTAGTAGATAAACCCACCATGTCTTTATGAGTCCATGCAAACACATCCTAGAATTGTGTTAGTAGCGCAACTATGTCATTCCGTTGGTTTGGGGTGAGGTCTGACCTAATCTGGATTAACTTAGGGCTTTTTAAGTTTCTGAGATTGAAAGAAATGGTTTGATCAAGATTTGGTTTAGGTTTTTCTTTGACCCATTCTTTGATCTCCTGAGGTATCTCAATATCCTCTTAGATTTCCATTAAGTCTGAGTCCAACTTTTCATCAAAGTTACAGTCCTTGTGGAGAAAAGGCACCTCATCAGCAAGTACATGCACATCTAAATTCAGAGTCTTGAAACAAAATATTCTTTCACTTAATATACGAAACTATTTAATCATACAAAAGTGTTAGCATGTACTGATAAAATAACTGCTAATAATGTACAGAAATGTAAGCAATTAAAGTTATCTACAGGGCAGAGGGATTTCTGCCCATTTTACCCTTGTCGACTAATGCATGGAGTGCTGCTCCAATTATCGAGGGTAAAGTCTTGATGGACTACAGTGATGGAGGGGCTATCATCATCCTCCTTTTCCCGAATGATGACCATAACATTTGGGCAATCATCGTCTAGGGTTTATCTATTTATATGTTCATCATGGACAATGATGCGTATGCCTGACATCATCAGGGCGATGTCATGTTTATGTTTTTGTTCCATTTCTTCCACTTCGGGATCAGAAATCAGGACCTCTTTTGCTTTAAACGGTACTGGTTTGGGAAATAGCATAGCCATAACATGGGTCGGCACCTTTACCGGAGACTGTATCAGCTCAGGAGTTACAAGCGGAGAAAATCCACGTGTGGCGGAAGCTTGAGGAATCTGCTTGTACTGGACATTTAAATTGGGTGCTTAATATCCTACTGATTTTTACCCAGCCTTTGTCCAGGCTGATGACCCAATGACATCATTTCTTGGGTAGCTGTCATCAGTTTGGCAGAAATCTTGGGTACGGGAAGTGGCGCTCCAATAGGATGGTATTGTGTGTTGCTCACTTCCAATATATGAAAATTGGCCGACTCAACTTCTGAATTGAAGTTGATGAGTGGTAGGTGTGTCATAGATTTCAAAGGAAGTTGGGATAAGTACTTGCCACTGGTGGAATTCTCCTACAACAACAGTTGTCAAGCAGGTATAGGCATGGCTCCATTCGAGGCATTGTATGGACGAAAGTGTCGTTCTCCAGTATGCTGGGACGAGGCGGGAGAAGCAACGTTGTTGGGACCAGAATTAGTACGCATAACTATAGAAAAGATTCAAATGATCTGGCAACATATAAAGACTTCATAAGATCGATAAAAGAGTTATGATGATCTTCATCGAAAGGACGTGGAGTTTAATATTGGAGATCATGTACTGTTACGTATTGCTCCATGAAAGGGAGTCACAAGATTTGGGAAGAGAGGAAAGCTCAATCCACGATTTGTTGGTCCATTTGAGATTCTTGACCGAATAGGATATGTGGCCTATAGACTCGCATTACCTCCAAGCATGTCTCGTGTTCATAATGTTTTTCATATATCTATGCTTCGTAAATATGTGAAAGACCCGAACCACATTATTGCATTAGAACCAAACGAGATAGCGGAAGATTTAACGTATGAGGAGGTACCTGTCAAGATATTGGATAGAAAAGAGAATATCCTACGAACAAAGGTTATACCACAAGTCAAGGTTTAGTGGAGGAACCATGCTATTGAAGAAATGACCTAGGAGTTGGAATCAGAAATGAAAGTGAGGTACCCTCACCTTTTCGAAACACCAGGTACATACGTCAATTTCCTGGACGAAATTTCATAAGGATGGGAGGTTATAAGACCCCAACTTATTATAAAGAAAATTGAATTTCTCTATTTATTTTCTTGAAATAAGAAGGTGATAATTTGATATAATACTTTGGTTATGGGTGAAATGTGCAAATTTTAAAAATTAAGCAAGTGGTTATAAAATATCCATTGTTGTCGGGTAATATTCGTTTGGTCATGGAATATTCTTGTTGTCAGGGAATATTAAATACAATAGTATAAACCATTTGTGGGCCCCATAATGTGAGAATAAGCTGTCGGATGAAGAAAGCGACAAGTTTGAGTTTTTATAAATAACGGCGTAATTGTTACAATTAACCTTTGTTGGGTTACACGGTGGTTAAAATCTGATGTCTGGCGTGGTTGCACAATAGCACACGCAGTATTGCACGATATTTTGGAATTATTGATTCTTACGTAAAGAAGGCTTTACTCAATAATTATTCTGAGTAATTCTTTGTTCAATATTTTATTTTATTGATTCAATAATTGATGCTTTGATATTTTATATTATTGTTGTTTCAATAGTTGACACTGCACAGTATTTCCCATTATCAGATCAATAGTTCATATTATTTGAATAATATTATTAAATAGCATTATTGGCAATGTCTAGAAAGTTCTGTCAATAAGAGGTTTGGTCACCTAATTGCGTGCCAGTAAGGAGAAATCCTTATCGGAAAGCCCCCACTTTCCTGGGAACGGCCTGGTTGTCATTATTGTGATTCTGTAATATTATTTGTGACAAATTAATTATTGATTTATATGATAAGGAAATATTTATTTAATGTGGACATAAATGATGGATTTATTTATTTTATGTGGTTATAAATGAAGGAATTAATGTTGAAGTGTTTTATCAGTATTTTGTCGGGTTGGAGGTATTAAAAAATCAAATCAGTGTTCTTAAAGCTCTATTGCGTGAGTTATAATTTTAATCCGACCGTTGGATCGTTGTGATTTTTGGAGATGTTATACATATATAAGTTGAGTATATGTCCACAAATTTTGAACCGTTAAAAATTAACGTATGATTTGTTATGAATTTTATGAGGTGTTGAAAATTGTCCATTTATGGAATTCAGATATTTTCTGTTTGGAATTTGGAAAAACTTTCTTCTGCAAAGTTGTAGAGAATTCAATTTCATGTGGAATGGACATAAAATTCATATTTTTCTGTTTCAGAAAATAAATCTTTTTATTACAAACATGGGCCCCACTTTTGGTTGGTGTAGAAAACATATGCTGAATTTGTGGGACCCACTAGAGGTGGCTAAAATTTGGTCTTGGTTGGTGGCATGCGTAGAAATTTTTAAAAATAATAATATTATTTTATTATTTAGTCTCCTATGGCATTCTAGCATTTTCCTATAAATAGGCGCTTAAGTTAGAATTGAAAATCACACCAAAAACAAGTTTTCTCTCACTATATTGTCGAGCGTTTTTTGTGAGTATTTAGATACTTTGAGAGTTGTTATTCAGTGCAAGTTTCCTTCGGCTTTACATCCAATACTCTGATCAGAAATACCGTTATTTTGAGGTAAGTGATGTTATTTTCTTCGTAAATGATATTATTTTCTTCAATATTATTATGCTAAAATATTGATATAAATTTTATTGTGGAATTTATACCTTTTTGTGTCGGGGTTACTATTCACTTATACGACACTATTCACGTATATGACACTATTCACGAATACAACACTATTCATCAAAAAATAAAATTTTCTCTTCTTTGAACCATATGTCTATTATGGTTACTATCTTTGATTATATCCATTTTTTATCTTTATTTTTGAATTCTACTTCACAATTGGTTATTATGGATTATTATTGAATTTGGATAAACTAAAATACGAAGCCCTAATATTTGTCCTTCTGTCTCACTGGATTCGTTCTCTAAAATGCTTTTAAATCATTCTCAGTCCTTAATAGGTGATACTTGATGAATATCTTTGGCCTGTAGTGCAAAGATGTATGATTACCTGATGAATATCTTTGGCCGGTAAAGATGAACAGGTGTTGAGATGAACATGACCAACTGGTGATACAAATGAATATCTTTGGCCCGTAGTGCGTAGATGAATATTTGATGCAAGATGTATATTGATTGATGTCACAGGGATAAAATATTGATGATAGACTTTTAAATTCATAGATGATAGTAGATTTTATTCTCTACTTAACTCTTATAATGAATTGTTGTTTCCGCTGCAGTTGTTGATCTAAAACTTGTTGTCTATTATATTCTATCAAATTTTTCCCTATTGAAGACTAAGGATAATTTGTTGTATATTATCTTAGTTATAATATTCTTTACTGGGCTAGTTGAGCTCACCTTTTTCCTTTTTCTTCCATTTTTCTTCTCCGGAAGCGAGAACATAGCAGGAAGTAGTTGGGGTGTGGAATGATGGTTCTAGACAGTTGTTTAGCAGTCCTCACTATTTTGTAAAATAGTGTGTCAATAATTGTAATGAGGACTTTATTTGAGTGTGGATATTGTCTAGAAGATAATATTTGTATTTAAACTCACAGTATGTGTTGTCGTATTTTGCACGACAATTGTAATAATAAAGTTATAGTTGTTTTCTGTACCATGTATTTGGCGACTCAAAATGGGTGATGTATACCTATTTTGGGGGCGTCACACGATTGGTCGGGGAATATTCCTTTTAACAGGGAATATTAAATGCGACCAGACAATCATTAGTGGACCCCTAGCGGAAGTATTGTCATAGTTAGAAAATGACAAAATTATCTTTTTATAAAAATAACGGCAAAAGTTATACCGTTTAACTGTTGAACTACCCGTTAGTAAAAGTACAGTAATACGCGTGGTTACATAGTAGCACACGGTATTGATTATTTATGCTTACGTGAGAAGTCACTCAGTTACTCAATTATTGCTACTGTAAATGCTGCATAATATCTCTCATATTATTGATTCAATTATTGTCACAGTATCATCTGCATAATATTTATATTATTAAATCAATAATTGAGATGACAAAGTTATTGTGACACCCCAAAATCTGGGTATCTTCCAACCCAACAGATGGTGTTACACGGTACTACCATTCACACATACCTTCAGTTGAAAAGTCTCAAAAGATTGAATATGTCTTCTATATATTCAAAATAATATTATATTTCCCCAAGTTCTTTATAACCAATACATTTGTTCTTGTCATAATATTCAATATATTACAAACATTCATTAATACTATACATAAGAAATCTAAGGGTTCATCTTCGCCTTGCCCTTATCCTTGCCGGAGCCTTCGGTCCGTTCGATTTTAGCTGTGTTCATATGGTTCAAACAAGAGTGAGCATGACTAGCTCAGCAAGTACTACAATTCTAATAAACAACATGCTTGAAACATAAGAATCATATATCTTCAATAACTGAACAATAGTTACGAAGTACTATCGATAATTCAAAAATAGCACTTCTTTTCATTCAAAACATTTTACAACATCAATATTCAGTTAAACATCAATTCTGGTCCAAGACCTTGAGTATTTCATAAGTTCTTTTGAAAAGGACATCCTGACACTAAGTCCATAAGTCCGACATTACTTACGAGCACGTCTAGGTGATTAGCCTATACTACTCTATGTTGATCAACACTACATTCATTAAACGTGTATACGTTTAAGTTGTGGCAACCTCACGTGCCTGTCGTTAAATGACAAAACATTTTTAGCATACTCGATCTTTGTTTGAAAACCACACCAATATAACTTGGTAAACATTGACCATGCTTGATAGAAACATAATATAAGTCTAGCCAAAAGAGTTGGCTTTGACTTCATCATACAAGACTTCATGCGTAAGGATACATGAATTTCAAAGCTTGTCCATACTGAACTGGAACAAGGGTTAGAATACTTGCCTTTAGCGTCTGCTACAGTTATAACACGTTCTCAGTTTAAGTCTTTAAGTCTCTACTGTAATTGATAACATCACATAATACATTAGGTCATGAATGAACATTCTTGGTTCCTAATTATCTTACCCTTATTCTCAATCTAATTATGACTTAGATTTATTACTATTTGTTCCGGCTTGTTGTTCTTATATTTTCATTACGTTCATATTTGATTACTTATCTTCAACATAATTAAGGTTTAATAATACCTTAAACCATGTTCATCAAGCTTTGGTTCATTACTAAAGAGTTACTATCCATGTTATACTTGTAAACCTTCATCACTATCCAAACCATAGGGTTGGCGCTGCGGTGCCACCCTTCCCTCTCTAAGCCGCGTTGACGCCACTGCTCTGCAATTCTTTGAGTCTGAAAGTGCAATGGCTGTATTTCACATTCTTCTAACCGAGTCGCAGCAGTGGCGTGACTCTGTGATGAGGTTGAGACTTCGTCTGTGCATTGCAAGACCACCACTTTTGACCTTGGGTTGGCGCCGCGGTGCCAACTCTGTGCCTCGGAAAAATTTGACAGTCTTTTAATTTTGCGAAACCCCTGGACGCATAACTTCTTCATTATAATTCCAAATTAGATCGTTCAAGAGCCTACGGTTCACAAATTACATACTCTACACGTTCATGCAAGAATTTTATCTATTTGACTTCATTTACAAAAATTTCACCTATTAGTTCATTTTAACGAAACAATAAATGTTCGTGAACGTTCAATGCTCGTTTCTTCGTTCTAAGTTGGAATCTGTTCATTTTTGAGTTTGCAACTTTATAATGCCAAATATGACTTGTCTCCATCGAAAACCAACATTTCCGAGTTTAAACACAAAATATGACTTCCATTCCGAGAATTTCACGAATTCAACGATTATCGTCCAATCGTGTGAATTCTGGTGAAACCTCATAACTAACGATTTGATCACCGTTTTAAATGGATTCTAACCATTATATGAATATTTTAAGCTACTTATTACACCAACTTATTTTCAAAGTAAGTTTTGAATTATTCTTCATAAGTTTGTGACTTATCAACTTATGACCTACAAAGTTTAATTCCTTTTAACTTATTATTGACTTAAGTCCTTTACTCAATGTTCTCACATCATAATAAACATACTAACTTTATATGACAATCATATGATAAGTTCATCCCAAGTTATCAACTTATTTAAATTCAAGTTGCTCATTCATAACTTATTCGGCTTAGGTCCATTCATTAATCAATTCTTATGATTGCTTAACATACATGCTTATTAAGTTACACTTCCTCTATCAAACTACAATGATAAAGATGAAGATGTATTATACAAGAGTCTTACCCTTGAATAACTTGTACTTCTCTTCTTTGAAAATCTAACAAAGGTTGTCTTGACTTATGTGAGCATATTCTCTCTAACACTTAAGCACTTAACTTGATGGAAGTTGGATGAAATTAATGAAACAACAAATGAATTATGAGCTTGTTATTTATAGACTTGGCAAAGTTAGGGTAGTATGGTTATTATAACATCCCACCTCCTTTAACTAACCTCCTTACTATTCAGAACTTTAACCCTAAGTAAACTTGCTCATTACTTCTATTACTTGGCCACCACAAAACTTATCCTGTGCTTGGCCAATACTTAAAGTTCTTGGTCATCAAGATTACCCATGGGTTGCCCCATGGATCAACCTAGTCCATTGGATCATTACATTGGGCTTATGCTTCATTACTTAGCTAATTCTTATGGGCTTGCATTACTTTAGTTTGGACTTTTGATTAACAAACACTTGGGCTTGCATATCAATTCCTATTGGACTTATTCATACTACATAATCCATACATCTATTCACAATTGACTTAAAGTCTTAGTATAATTCTATATACATATAATTCTCGTATTCTAGTTTGTATATTAATTCGTAATATACGTTATTCTATTCTTCATACATACACGTATAACACTTCGTATTATACTTGTATTCAATACCTCGTATAATATATACGTATCATACAATTAATACATTCTTTTCTTAACGCTTCATATTCCTAACGTTCTCTAATTAAGTCCGCATGTGAAATATTACATTTTTCATACGTGAATTATTATTACATAATTCATCTCACCTTGATATTATAACGTTACGTATTTTTCGGAAGTTCAAAAATAATTCCCGAGCAGAAATTGATGAATAGTGTTTTTTAGTAAATTTCTCGGAAAGCTTTTATTTTCGTCTTAGAATTGAATTATATGAAGCCGGTAAGCAAACAGCGAATCCATGGGTATTTGAACCCGAGTATCCAGGAAAAAGTAGAATATTTGATGGAAGAACGGGGGATCCTTTTCAAACACTTTAATTCATTTACATAGTTAAAATACTACGACGTTTCGACGTTTCGACGTTTCTGGGTTATAGAACGACATTTATCTTATCAACACGTAATAATAATAAATAATATTATTTTATTCATTATTAAAAGTATTTACAAAAGGTTTGATTTTCTGGGCCGTTACACTCTCTCCCCCTTATAAGGATTCTGTTCCAAGAATCTCGCTATATAAAAAAAAATTACACAAACAAATGAGGGTTCTTTTTCATCCTTTCTTCCAATTCCCATGTTGCTTCTTCTGCATCGTGGTTCTTCCATATCACCTTCACGGAAGGTATGAATTTATTCCGCAGAACTTGTTCTTTCCCATCGACAATTTGAATCGACGTTTCTTCGTACGTTAAGTCCTTCTCGATATGAATAGGCTCACATTCTATCACGTGTTTATAATCTGGCTTATAAGGACATAACACAGATACGTGAAACACATTATGTATTCGTTCTAGTTCTGGAGGTAATGCTATCATATAAGCTACCTCACCCACCCGTTTTATTACCTCAAAAGGTCCTATAAACCTTGGACTTAACTTTCCCTTCTTTCCAAAACGTATCTTTCCTTTCCAGGGAGATACCTTTAGAAATATGTACGATCCTACTTCAAATTCTCTATTTTCACGATGAGAATCTATAAATTTCTTCTGTCTGTCTTGAGTTGCTAATAGACGCATTTGTATCATCTTGACAATATCCGCTTTTTGCTGCACAAATTCTGGCCCTAGCATTCGGCGTTATTCTACATCATCCCAATATAGTGGTGTTCTGCATTTCCTACCATACAAAGCTTCGTAAGGCGACATACCTATGCTTGCATGATAACTATTGTTATACGCAAACTCCACTAATGATAGATGATCATCCCAACTACCCTTGAAATCTATGACGCAAGATCTTAGCATATCTTCTAATGTCTGAATTGTTCTCTCGCTCAGTCCATTAGTTTGTGGATGATACGCCATACTCAGCTTCAACTGCGTTCCCAACTGCTCTTGTAGACTCCTCCAAAAGTTTGATGTGAATCGTGGATCACGATCTGACACAATCGATACTGGGGCTCCATGTCTGGAAATTATTTCCTTAATATAGAGTCTAGCTAACTGATCTAAGTTATACTTAACCCTAATTGGCAAAAAGTGAGCCGACTTTGTCAATCGATCCACTATTACCCAAATCGCATCATACCCTTTCGTTGTAGTCAGAAGTCCCACCACAAAATCCATCGTGATATTCTCCCACTTCCACTCCAGAATTTCAAATGACTGCAACAAGCCACTTGGTTGTTGATGTTCGGCCTTAACTTTCTGGCAAGTCAAGTACCTACTCACGTACTCTGTTATCTCTCTCTTCATGTTCGGCCACCAAAAACTCTGTCGGAGGTCTTGATACATCTTAGTACTACCAGGATGAATCGAAAACCTCGAACTATGAGCCTCTTATAACACCTGCTCCTTTAAATCCATCTCATTCAGAACCCAAATTCTTCCTTCAAATCTTAATAGGCCACTCAACCAGAGATGAAAAAGGGTCTTAGATGCTCAACCCTGAAGATACTCATTTCTACGATATAAGAAGATTTAATGGCTTCTGAGTACAGGAGGAGATATGAAGGGATGCTTCCTTATGTGCAAAAAGGAAAAGGAATCATACCTCACTAAAAAGACAGCATCAACCATGGGGGAGCAGTGATCTGATAGGGAACAACATCACTGAAATGTTTTATGAAGCAATGTACCAGCTACGGAGTCCCAAAACTTTATGGCTGATGAACAAAATAAAGATCCATAGTCAGTAGGAACGTCTCAAATGTACTACTGATAACCTATCAGCCACCCAACTCAAAATCGTGGAGTGCCTACAATCAAACATCTGATCATAGTGTAAAAGTAGGAAGACACCACGATCACAACAAATGTATTTGTCTGAAGTTGATAGAGGACCTCCTCCCTAGAAAAGGTCAAAAGAGATATCAGTGCAAATTACTCCTAAAGCAATTCATCTGGAAAGCGCCTCAGGGACAAACCTGACCCTTAGCTCACTCTAAGAGGTTGGCCCTTCCTGAGCTCACTTAATCCAGAAGAATTGCTTAATCAAGTTCATCTCAAGGATCAAGACAATCAACGATCACAAAGTAGAATTTTAGAGAACTCAACGATCATGATGTAACCTCAACGATCGTAGTGCAACCTCAACAATCGTAGAAATAGACTCGACGATCACAGTCTTACAAGAGGCTACTCTTAACTAATGAGGAGCTGGTAGAACAGGACAATTTCTCAAGTATTCAGAGTATGGGAGACAAGTTCGAATGATGGTTGGAAAGATGTCTTGCTGATAAGAAGTGCCCTAGGCTTCATAAAACAAATTAATGGCTGAATCATGAGGATTCAAAATGAGAAGAATTGCCAAAACCATCCACAACATCATCTCTCAAAAATTGATCGTTGAGTCAACAAAGGAAATAGAAGAGTTCATAGTTGCCTTATCATACTACTCTACGAACTAGAGAGGTCAACGGTCAATCCACGTTAATCAAACATCTTCTCTTCTAAAAGAGACATCTAACCGAAAAGTTAATGGGGAGTTACAGCTAATTACTGGACATCGTGCAACCAATGACTAGTTGACACGTCAAAGCGTATGCAGAGTTAGAAGGAACTGCCATAAAGACAAATTCAAATTTGCAAACAGTTATTAGAACCTATTGAACCTATCTCCCTCCCATTTTTAAACCCTAGAATCTTCTTCAAAGCCAAACCAATTAAACTTCCAGAGCCCAAATCACATTCAGCTAAATCTCTCCGAACCACACACCATATACCTTGAACTCCTAAAATGGCAGAATGGAATGTTATAACGGGCATTTAACTCAGCTTTACAAAGTTTGAAGAATCAAAAATAAAGTTCAAAGACATACATGAACTCGTAAAGAAAGTTGTGTTCTCTGAGTGCTTGGAGGCCAACACTCCAGTTTATACATAGCTAGTGAAGCAGTTCTACTCAAATGCTTCTGTGACGTCCCCAAATCCGGGTATCTTCCAACCCGATAGATGGTGCTACACGGTACTACCATTCACACATTCATTCAATTGAAAAGTCTTAAAAGGACGAATATGTCTTCTATATATTCAAAATAATATTACATTTCCCAAATTCTTTATAACCCATTCATTCGTTCTTGTCATAATATTCAGTATATTACAAACATTCACCTATACTATTACATAATTAAACTACGGGTTCATCTTCGCCTTACCCTTATCCTTGCTGGAGCCTTCAGTCCGTTCGATCTTGGCTGTGTTCATATGGTTCAAGCAAGAGTGAGCATGACTAGCTCAGCAAGTACTACAATTCTAATAAACAACATGCTTGACACATAGAACTCATATATCTTCAGTAACTGAACAATAGTTATGAAGTACTATCGATAATTCAAAATAGCACTTCTTTTCATTCAAAACGTTTTTCAATAACAATATTCAGTAGAATATCAATTATGGCTCAAGACTATGAGAAGTTCATAATTTCTTTTGAAAAGGACAACCCGACACTAAGTCCGTAAGTCCGGCATATCTTACGAGCACTTCTACGTGATCAGCCCATAGTACTCTATGTTGATCAACACTACATTCATTAAACGTGTATACATTTAAGTTGTGGCAACCTCACGTGCTTGTTGTTAAACGATAAAAACATTTTAGCAAACTCGGTCTTTGATTGAAAACCACACCAATATAACTCGGTACACATTAATCATGCTTGATAGATTCATAATACAAGTCTAGCTGAAAGAATTGGCTTTGACTTCCTCATTCAAAACTTCATGCGAAAGAATACATGAATTACGACTTGTCGGTGGATCGAATCGGAACAAGGGTTAGAATACTTGCCTTCAACGTCTGCTTACTGCTTATCACACGTACACTTTAAGTCTCTAAGTCTCTACAATACATGATCACATACCATACCACATTAGGTCATATATAATCTAGTATGAATACTATTATATCTTACCCTTCATCTCAATCTAAATCCTGACTTAGATCTGTTATTATGGGTTTCGGCTTTTCATTACGTTGTTCTCATTCGTTCATGATTAAGTACATATCTTAAACCTTTAGACAACATAAATAAGGTTCATCAATACCTTATCTTATTAAGTTCCTCAGTTTATTATTACTAAGTTACTGTTCATGTTATACTCATAATAATTCATTATTGTTCAATATTCTAGGGTTGGGCCATATATTTCACCCATAGCTCTGGCTGCTAAGTTAACGAGAGATGCTCGAGGCCAGGACTCGGCACTGTGGCCATGAGTCTTTGTTCTTCATGTCGCCTTGTTAGCCATGAAGTTAGCGATGTCTTAGACACTTTGTCAAGATCATGGCGCCATCGATTAGTTTTCAGGTTGGCGGCCATGGCCAACTCTGCGTGCTTTAGTCGATTCACAAAATTTAAAAATTTTACGAAACTCTCGGACTCATAACTTCCTCGTTATAAGTTCGAATTGGCTCGTTCAAAATCTTACGGTTCACAAATTACATACTCTATGCGTTAATGCAAGAATTTTATCTATTTGTCTTCGTTTGCTAAAATTTCACCTATTAGTTCATTTTTAATGAAAACGATAAACGTCCGTGAACGTTCAACGCTCGTTTCTTCGTTCTAAGTTGGAATTCAGTTATTTTCGAGTCTACAACTCTATAATTCAAAATATGACGTGTCTCCATCGAAAACCAACATTTTTGACCTCAAACACAAAATACGACTTTCATTCCAAGAATTTCACGAATTCGATGATTATCGTCCAATCATGCGAATTCTGGCAAAACCTCATTATTAACCATTCTAAATGAATTTTCTAACGACCGAGAAATTCGGATTTTAATATAAAATGATTTTATTAAATTAAATAATAATAAAATCATATTCTATGTGATATCAAGATGGTTGTTGTTCTATAACCTATTGATGTTGAAATGTCGTAGTATTTGAGCTACGTGAAGGAATTAAAGTGTTTAAATTTCTAAGATGAAAATAAAAGTTTTCCGAGAATTTTTTCGAAAAATACTATTCATCGGTATTTGCTCGGGAATTATTTTTGAATTTCTGAGAAATACGTAATGATATAATATTAAAGTAAGACGGATTATGTAATAATAATCTAGTTATGGAAAACGTAATATTTCTCTTGCGGACTTAAGTTATAAACGTTGGGTAAAGCGAAGTAGGAATGAGTAAAGTAATAATTGTATGATACTTTGGTCTTGTGCAAAGGAATGAAAACAAGTATAATACGAAGTATTATACAAGTTTGTATGATGGAGGAATTATCGTATATAAATTCTATATGAATTAGAATACGAGAATAATACATAAACTATATGTATTTGTATTATGAAGTATTAATGGACTTGTAAAGATTGTTTAGGATTTTGTACAAGCACAAGTCAATTAAGGTTAAGGCCCAACTTTGGGAATTATTAAGTATGTAGGAGTTTGTTAAAGGAAAGCCCAAGGTTTAGTTAAATCTAAGCCCAAGCTAGAATCCATGAGTTGACAAACCCATGGGGCAAACCATATTAATATGGTTAATATGTAATGACAAAGTTTTATGAGTGGTGATCAAGTTAGTATGGTAACCAAGCCTTTTAAGTGGTGACTAAGTTATGTAATGACCAAGTTATATGAGTAATGGCCAAGCAAAGGATAAGTGTAGTGTTAATCAAGTAATGAATAGTAAGGAGGTGACTTAGTGTAATGACTAAACTACCCTAACTTTGGGAATCCTATAAATAGAGAAGGTTGGAAAGCTTTTTGGCACTTGTTCAAATAATCCAAACACTCTCTCAAAGTGCTTAATTGTTAGGGTGATTAAGTTGTAATAAGCCACTTACATAAGAAGAAGAAAGAAGCTACTTATCAAGAACTTCTAAAGTAACTCCTTCTCTACATTATCTCTATTCATGATAGGTTGATAAACAAAGATAGATTAAGGGGACATGGATGTTAATAAGTAAGACGAATGTGTAAGCAATGAACTTAAGCCACATAAGTTGGTAATACGTCATTTAAGCTAGCATAAGTTATAAACTTATGTGAAAGAATTATGAACTTGTAATAAGTTTATTAATGGAAGTAATGAATTTGTATGTATATGAATCATATATGCAAGGATGGAATTATATGTGAAAACATGTATGCATGATGATTAAAAGACTAACTTTCTTAAGTTAAGAACAATGAAGTAATAAGTAGTTTATATTGGAATAAGTTATAAGCTCATGAATGAAATAAGTCAAAAACCAACAATGAAAAAAAGTTGTTATATTAAGTATGTGAAGATGCTTATAGAATGAAATGAATGCAAGTGAAGTATTGAACAAATCCTAAGTAATGAAGATTTGCCGGAAATCGCACGATTAGACGATAATTGTCGAATTCGTGAATTTCCCGGATTAGAAGTCAAATTTTGAGTTTGAACTCGGAAACGTTATTTTCCAATGGAGTCAAGTCATGTTCATCATTTAAGAGTTGCGGACTTGAAAATGAGCAAATTCTGACTTAGAACGAAGAAACGAGCGTTGAACGTTCATGAACGTTTATCGTTTACGTTAAAAATGAACCAATAGGTGAAATTTTAGCAAACAAAATCGAATAGATAAAATTCTTGCATGAACGCGTAGATTACGTAATTTCTGAATCATAGGTTTTTGAACGAGCCAATTCGGACTTATAACGAAGGAGTTATGAGAGCGGGAAGTTAAATAAAATTTCAAGGATTGAAAAATTTTATGGTGTGCTGAGTTGGGTGTATTTCAACCCTAGACCAAATTAGTCATGTGCTTCTTGCCGAGCGAGTCTAAACACTGCTGAAACTTCATGCATGCACAAATGAAGCTTAGTATTGTTTATGGGCACTTATATTTCATATCTGAGACCTTGGCATATGGAAACTTCATGCATGCAATACGACCCATTAAATAAGGACTCATGCCGCATGGCATGCCAAGTCAGGGACCATCCATTGTTAACTCACGCCATGGACGTGAGATATAAAGTATAAAATCGGTATAGCATGATGCTAGCCCTAAACAAATGATAGTAAAGAATGAGTAAGAGTATGAAGAAAGTAAAGGAATGAATTGAGAACAAATTTACATTAAGGTAACATTGTTAAAGACTTAAAGATAGTATGAAAGGGGTTGATGATAACCTATTGAACCATAAATGCAAGAAGAATGATAAATCGAAATTGATAATAACGAAATCTAATACACAATTAGATTGAGATGAAGGGTAAGATATAGTCAGATACATACTTGATTATGTGTGACCTAATGTAAGGCATTATGTGATCATGTATTGTAAAGACTTGAAAGACTTGAACGTAACGTAAATTACATCATAGCAGATGCTTAAGGAAAGTATTCTAGCTCTTGTCTCAGTTCAATCTGAACAAGTTTTTGACGTTCATGTATCCTTGCGCATGAATTGAAGTATAGTGAAGTTAAAGCCGGTTCCTTTGGCTAGACTTAACATATTGAGTGGATTGTTGATAATCTATTCATCTGTTATCAAATGCTATTATCTTTTGTCAACTACTTGATATGGTTTTCAAAAGAAAGGCGAAAGGTTAAACAAATGTTTTGTCGGTAACACGGCGAGCACGTGAGGTTGCCAAATGATTAAGCGTACATACGTTTAATGAATGTAGTGTTGATCAACATAGAGTACAATAAGGTGATCACCTAGAAGTGCTCGTAATATCTAAGACTTACAAACTTAGTTCCGGGTTGTCCTTTTCAAAGAAAGAATGAATACTCGAGGTCTTTGGTAGGAGTGAATGTATTACTAAATATTGATATTATTTTAAAACATTTTGAAAGAAAGATGAAGTGCTATTTTGAATTATCAATAGTACTTCATAACTATTATTCGATTATCGAAGATATCGATTCATATGTATGAAGCATGTTGTTATTGAAATTGTTATACTTCTTTGAGCTAGTTATGCTCACTCTTGCTTGAACCATATGAATGCAGCTAAAGACCTGAAGCGTCCGAAGGATCGAATAAGGATAAAGGAAAAGCAAAAAAGATTATTAAATTTGTCTTGTAATAGTATAGGTCTATTATTGTAATGTAATGAATATTATGAAAAAGAACCTTTATAATGGGTATAGAACACAGGAAATGTAAATATTACTTTTAATATATAGAAGTTATGTTCGTTCTTTGAGATCTTTCAACGGAATGAATGTATGAATGTTTATGCGAGTATAGCACCATCATCGGGTTGGAAGATACCGATTTGGGGCGCTACAAGTTGGTATCAAAGCCTAGGTTATAAAACTTAAGGGGATTAGAAGAACCTTAAGTCATAACCTTAATAAAAAGTAAAAGATGAAAGATAACCTTATGAAATGCATTATATTATGTTATGTGTTTTTATTATTTTACTGACGTGTACTAATCAAAATATATTGTTTTATTGTAGTTGTCAGGAGAAAATGATATGTATAGAAATATACTTGTAGTGAGCGAGGATTCAGTTAATCGGGTAGAGATACTACCAAATCCCGTAGCAATAGAGCCAGAGGTGGTAGCAATAGAGTTTGGAGACTCGGTTGAGTTAGACTACATGTCTATATTTGATGGCATGCTAGAGGAGGAGGTGAACGTGATGTCCTTTGACCAGGTTCCACCTATAGAGGAATGGTCTATCGGGGAATCGATGAAGACACTATTTATGTTAGTACTGGATAGGAATGTCCATTAATGCCAAGAGGTGAAGGAGTTGAAAGAGGAACTCCAAGATGTCCGTGAGGACAAGACTAGCATGGAGGGAATGTGGGAGGAGGAGCACGATTATAAAATTCTAGCTAAGGACAAGGTCCGAGAGCTAAAAAGTGAAGTCTTTGAGCTCAAGCAAGAGCTAAAAACTAAACAGCAGAAGCTGGAGAAGATGTCCTATATACATAGGAGTTCTCACGTGGACTTCCAGCAGTAAGTAGCTGGATATCTAGTGGAAGAAGGGCAGACTCGACATACCATTAGTCGAGATGTCATGGCCGGTTTGGCCAAGAAAGATTTCGAGAATGCCATTCGGCAGATGTAATCTAGCAATAGCTAGAGTAGAATAGATATGTAAATATTATGTATCTAGTAGTGACGTAAAACCCTCTTTTGTATATCAAGGGTAGTCTTTTGTAAATCCCAATTTTTGGAAAGTAATTGCAGGATGGTAATGTAATCAGCTAAGGCTGAGTAATGTAAACAATGTAGTATTATACTACAAGTTATGAATCAATATAAGTCTTTTTATGGAACATATTTAGTAATGAGTACGAGTTATTGTTTCATTACAAATAATAACTAATCAACAAGAAGAAAGTAACAATGATGTGTTGTTTTCTTAACAGCAAAATGCCGCCAAGAAGGAGACAACGAAATCAAGATGATAATGTTAACCAACCGGGGGGTGGTCCAGTTAATCCAATGCAGGAGTTCGTTAATCTTTTAACATTTTGCATTTAATAGAACGGGGCTAATGTACCCGTAATTCCTAGAGTAATCTGACAACTACTTTTAAGGACTTTAAAAGTGTAGGTCCGCCGGAGTTCAAAGGAACTACGGACCCTATAGAAGCCCAAACTTGGGTAAAAGAAATCGATAAAGCATTTATGATAGCAAATTTTGAGGAAGGTAAAAAGGTTGCCTTTGCAACCTATTTGATGAAAGGAGAGGCCAACTTCTGGTGGGAGGCAAACCAGGCTAGGGCCGATATAGGAAACCTAACGTGGGAAAGGTTTAAGAAGATTTTCTTCGAGAACTATTTTCCTACGAGTATGCAAGGGAGAATGGAAATGAGGTTTTTTGAATTAAAGAAGGGGATATGACAGTTCCCCAGTATGCTGCCAAGTTTAATGAACTGACACGATTTTCTCCACACCAAGTGGACACTGAAGTGAGAAAGGCTAGAAGATTCGAGCAGGGCTTGAAACCCTGGCTCTATAGCCGGATCTCAGTGTTTCAAAGTACTTCCTTTGGAACCATTTTAGAAAAGGCAATAATAGCCAAAGGTGGGAATGAGGCTCTCAGCTAGTACCACAAGGATAAGAAAAACAAGGGGAAAGTTGATGGGGGAATCAAGACCGAGGGAGCCAGTGGGAGTGGAAACAGTCAAAAGAGGAATGGTTTTAACTCTGGGAATACCGGAGTGAAACAAGGGGATTCCAAGAGAAGGATGGAGGCCTGCAAAACCTACGGGAAGACTCACTTAGGAGTCTATCTCAAAGGAAAGGCCGTATGTTATAATTGTGGATAAGAAGGGCATATTTCGCCTAACTGTCCAAACCGAAGAAAAACCACGGATGTTTTGTATGTGGATCAACTGACCACATAGCGAAGAATTTCCCAAAGAAGGTTATGGAAGGAAATAAGGGCACTAATAGCGGTAAGTTGGCTATTAGTGGTCCAGCTCAGCCGGGTAGATCAATGGCCCGTACTTTTAATATGACGGTCTAAGATGCGGTGGCATCAGGGGATGTAGTTGCAGGTATTATTCTGATCAATAACATAAATGCATACGTGCTATTTGATTTGGGTGCTACTTGTTCGTTTATAACATGTGATTTTGCTAGACGACTAGGATTACTTCTCGAAAAGTTGCATATACCTTTGAACATTAAGGTAGCAAACAAAGATATAATCCCTGTTGAAAGTATTCATAGGAGTTCTTGCGTAGATGTACGTGGTTGTAAGTTATCGGTAGATTTAATACCGATAAAGTTGGGAGAATTCGATGTAATTCTCGGAATGGATTGGTTGATTATCCATGGTGCAATTATAGATTGCCAAAAGAAATGTGTGAGCATTAGGATGTTGAAACAACCTCCTGTAGTATTTTACGGTAACAAATCGCCGGGACATTCATGTTGCCTTACGATGACACAAACTAGAAAACTTTTAAGGAAGGGGTGTGTAGGTTATCTGTGCCATGTTGTTGACACCCATCGAGTGGGAGCAACTATGGAATAAATACCTATAGTGAACGAATTCATGGATGTATTTCCAAGTGAGTTACCGGGTTTACCGCCGGATAGGGAGATCAAATTTGTGATAGACATTGTGCCAGGAGCGGCACCAATCTCAAGGGCACCGTATCGTATGGCGCCTGTGGAAATGAAGGAGTTAATGGTTCAGTTACAGGAACTATTGGATAGAAAGTACATTCAGCCAAGTGTTTCCCTGTGGGGGGGCACCGGTGTTGTTTGTCAAGAAGAAAGACGGATCGTTAAGGCTTTTTATCGACTATCGGGAGTTGAACAAGCTAACGATAAAGAATAAATACCCATTGCCCAGGATCGATGATCTCTTTGATCAGTTAAAAGGGGCAAAGTATTTTTCTAAAATAGATTTGCGGATGGGGTATCACCAGTTGAAGGTGAGGAAGGAGGATGTACGAAAGACGACATTCAGGACTCGTTATGGTCATTATGTGTTTCTGGTGATGTCATTTGGATTGATGAATGCACCAGCTGCATTTATGGATATGATGAACAGAGTGTTCAAACCATATTTGGACAAGTTCATCATGGTGTTTATCGATGATATTCTAGTCTATTCTAAGACACAAGAAGATCATGCTGAACACTTACGATTAGTGTTGGAGACACTAAGAAAGGAGAAGTTATATGCAAAATTCACTAAGTGTAAATTTTGGCTGGAGAGAAGTACAGTTTTTAGGTCATGTCATTGACCAAAAGGGGATTTCAGTGGATCCAGCGAAGGTAGAAGCATTGATGAACTGGGAACAAAAAAACACCGAATCGAGGTGCGGAGTTTCTAGGGTTAGCGGGATATTATCGAAGATTTATCCAAAGATTTTTGAAGATAGCTACCCCGTTGACTAACTTGACAAGGAAGACGGTGAAATACGTATGGACGGATAAATGTGAAGACAGTTTTCAAGAACTGAAGAAAAGATTAAGGGAAGCGCCTGTTTTGTCATTGCCAGATGACACAGGAAATTTCGTAGTGTATAGCGATGCTTTGCATAGAGGACTGGGTTGTGTGCTCATGTAGCATGGCAAAGTCATTGCATATGCATCACGGCAGTTAAAGGATTATGAGAAAGTTTATCCTACTCATGATCTGGAACTGGTCGCAGTAGTATTTTCCATAAAGATATGGAGACATTATCTTTATGGGGAGAAATGTGAGATATATACGGACCATAAGAGTCTAAAGTATATCTTCACTCAGAAGGAATTGAATATGAGACAGAGAAGATGGCTAGAGTTGATAAAGGATTATGATTGTGAAATCCTGTATCACCCTGGGAAAGCCAATGTAGTTGCCAACGCCTTAAGTAGGAAGGGTCGGGAAAGGTTGTCTATGTTAACGACTCAAAATGAGTTAATAACAGAGATGGCTAGAATGGAAATAGAAGTAAGGATGCTGAGTGATTCGAGGAAGAAACTTTTTACGAAGGAGATGCAATCGACCATCGTAAAAAGAGTCAAGGAGGTGTAACTCAAGACTGACGAGTATAATCAAATAAAGAAGCGGTTATCCGAGAAGGAAGATACTAAGTATAGTCTTGATAATGAGGGATTATTAAGATTTGAAGGAAGAATTTGGGTTCCGAATGAGATGGAATTAAAGGAGCAATTATTACAAGAAGCTCATAGTTCAAGGTACTCGATACATCCTGGTAGCACTAAGATGTATCAAGACCTTCGACAGAGTTTTTGGTGGCCAAACATTAAGAGAGAAATAGCAGAGTGTGTGAGTAGGTGTTTGACTTGTCAAAGAGTTAAGGCCGAACATCAACGACCCAGTGGCTTTTTACAGTCATTGGAAATTCCAAAATGGAAGTGGGAGCATATCTCGATGGATTTCGTGGTAGGACTTCCAACAACGGTAAAAGGGTACGATTCGATTTGGGTAATAGTCGACCGATTAACGAAATCGGCTCACTTCTTACCAATTAGGGTCAAGTATAACTTAGACCAGTCAGCTAAACTCTATATCAAGGAAATTATTTCCAGACATGGAGTACCAGTATCGATTGTGTCAGATCGTGATCCGCGATTCACGTCGAACTTCTGGAGAAGATTGCAAGAACAGCTGGGAACACAGTTGAAATTAAGCACAGCTTATCATCCACAAACTGATGGGCAGAGTGAGAGGACGATTCAGACGTTAGAAGACATGTTGAGGTCGTGCGTCATGGATTTTAAGGGTAGTTGGGATGATCATCTACCACTAGTAGAGTTTGCTTATAACAACAGTTATCATGCAAGCATAGATATGCCGCCTTATGAAGCTCTGTACGGAAGAAGGTGCAGAACACCATTGTGTTGGGATGAGGTGGGAGAACGCCAGATGCTAGGACCAGAATTGGTGCAGCAAACAGTGGATGTGGTTAAGTTAATTTGGATGCGTCTTGTTTCAGCTCAAGACAGATAGAAGAAGTATGCGGACTCGCATAGATTAAGTCGAGAGTTCGAAGTAGGTTCGTATGTGTTTCTGAAGGTATCTCCCTGGAAAGGAAAGATACGCTTTGGAAAGAAAGGAAAGTTAAGTCCAAGGTTTATAGAACCTTTTGAAGTATTAAAGCGAGTGGGAGAGGTAGCTTATGTGATAGCATTACCTCCAGACCTAGAAAGAATACATAACATGTTTCACGTATCTGTATTACGTCCATATAAGCCGGACTATATGTAAGACCCCAAATAATTAATAAATGAAATTTAATTTTCTCTATTTATTATTTTGAAATAGTAAGGGTTGATTTGATTAATGTGGATAGTTATGGGTAAAATACGCAAGTATTTCAAAATAAGCAAGTGGTTATAAAATATTCATTATTGTCGGGGAATATTTGTTTGGTCGTGGAATATTCGTACTGTCGGGGAATATTAAATGCTGACAGCCTTGATCTTTTATGGGCCCCATGCTTGAAAGCGATTGGATGAAGAAAATGACAAATATAAGTTGTTTAAAAATAACAGGCGTAGTTATTCTGATTTACCTTTGTTGGAATACCCGGTGGTTAAAACACGATGTCTGGCGTTGTTGTTGCATAGTAGCTGCGGTATTGCACCAATTATTGACTCTTACGTGAAGGCACTACTCGATAATGGTTACGATAATTCTTATTCGGTATTTTATTTTATTGATTCAATAATTCTTTGCGTTGATATTTTATATTCTTTGTTGTTTGATAAATTGTTATTTACGATATTTTTCATTATCAAAGCAATAATTCATATTATCTGAATAATATTATTAGATAACATTATTGGCAATGTCTAAAAGTTACATCTAAGGAGAGGTTTGGTCACCTAATTGCGGCATGATAAGGAGAAATTCTTATTGGAAAGCCCCTCTTTCTGAGGAGCGCACGGTTGTCGATATTGTGATTACGTAATATTATTTGTGAATAATTAATTATTGATTCATATGATGAGGAAAATATTGATTTTATGTGGATATACATGGAAAATTTTAATGTGACAATTGTTGAAAATTAATATTTTATCTTTTTACGATAAAATAATTCATTTAAATATATATTATTATATTTTAATAATATAATAATGGTGATATTTTTACAACGAATGTGGGATATATGAGTATATGAGGAGGAAGAGTATTTTTGTTGCAATAAATGTTTAAAACATGTTAAACATGTCGGTGGACCCCATTTATTGGTGAAATTTGATTATACTTTGTAAAATCGCTTTTTGTGGATTTGGCCAATTTTTGTTTGGAATTTGGAAAAACTTTCTTACGTAAAGTTGTAGAGAATTGAATTTCCTATAAAAACTTCGCGAGATTGAATTTTTTACGATAAAAGGGCTATTTATTATGAATTATTGAAGTTAGAAGCTCGAAATAATTGATTTTGGAAGTTTAAATTATTTTAAATTAGAAAAACGTTTTTTTTTTTTTTTCTAGAAGGTTGGCATGTGTGAATTCTTTGAGATTAAGATTTCAAGGAATCGTATAATATTTTTATATATATTAATATTATATTAAATTTTACTGCTTTGGTGTTTAAGCGATTTCTATAAATAGGTCTTAGGTTAGAATTGAAAATCACACGAGAAGCTGAAGTTTTCTCTCTCTATTATTATCGTATTCTTGTGAGTATTTTGAGTATACTTTGAGTATTCTTTATACGGTGAAAGTTCAAGTCATAGCTTTATATCAGGTGTTTTTAGAAATCTTGTCTTTTCGAGGTAAGGGATGTTATTTTCTTCTCAAATGATATTATTTCTTCAATATCATTATCTTTGAAATATTGGTTGAAACTTTTTATCAAATTTGGAACTTTTTCATATCGGGGTTCTTATTCATGAGTTCTTATTCACGAGTTCTTATTCATGAGTTCTTATTCACGAGTTCTTATTCACGAGTCTTTATTCATGAAGCGTGATGATGTTTTTTGTGAAATTTCTATCTTTTGGTGTAGAATTACTATTCACGTATCGGCCTTTATTCACGTATCTGACCTTTATTCACGAATACATTATTTATTCGAAAAATGAAATTTTTCCTTTTAAGTCAAAATATCTAATACGGATACTAGCTTTGATTGTATCCATGTTTTGATCATTCTTGAATTTTACACCACTATGATTATTTTTGAGGTATTTTTGGATGTGGATAAAACAAAATACGAATCCTTAATCCTTAATCCTTAATCTTGTCATTTTGTTTCCTTTGGATTCGTTTCTTAAAAAAAATATTTTCATCATCCTCGGTCTTAAAAGATGAATGATTTATGATGAATATCTTTGGCTTTTGTAGTGCAAAAGATGAATGATTTCGATGAATATCTTTGGCCGTAGTGCAAAGATGAATGATTTCGATGAATATCTTTGGTAGTAGTGAAAAGATGAGCAGTGTTTAGATGAACATGACCAGTGGTGAATGTCCTTGGCTTTTGTAGTGCAAGGATGAATATTTGATCTCGAGATATATATTGATTGATGTTACATGGATAAAAATAGGCGATGAACTTTAAAATTCATACATAGAAGATAGTAGTTTGCATTCTCTACTTAACTCTTCTAATGAATTATTATTTCCATTGCGAATATTGATTTAAAACTTGTTTGTCTATTGTATTCTATTATATTTTTCCTGTTGAAGACTAACGATAATTTTGTTGTATATTATCTTAGTCATAATATTCTTTACTGGGCTAGTCGAGCTCACCCTTTTCCTTTTTGTTCCATTTTTCTTCTCAGGAGGCGAGAATGTAGCGAGTACTAGTCGGGGTATGGAATAAAGGTTCTAGAAAGAGTTGTTTAGTAGTCCTCACCATTTTTGTAAAATAATGTATAAATAATTGTGATGAGGATTTATTTGGGTATGTATATTATCTAGAAGACAATAATTGTTTTTTAAACTCACAGTATATATGTTGTCGTATTTTGCATGACAAATGTATTAATAAAGTTGTAGTTATTTCTGTACCATGTATTTGGCGACTCAAGAATGGGTTGGATGGAATGGACCTATTTTGGGGGCGTCCCGGTTGGTTCAGAGCTTAGGGATATGATCTCTGGCGGAGATCGGGGAATAGAACTAGGAAGGGAGAGACGAGTAAATCCTTCGCTAGTATGTCCTACCTAAGCTTATTTGTTGGTCAGGTCATAATATAGGGATATTATGTGATATGTTAATTTGTTTAATTAACCCTTGTTTTGTGGCGATATTTGAAAATGGCATCCAGAAAATGTTGAGATAATGATGGAGCCTGAGAGAGACCGTTGAGTCTCCACGGATCAATAATCGGGAAAATATGCAACTAGAGGACAATAATCCTCATGAAAATAATAACACCGATGAAATAGTGAATGATGAGATGGTGGGAGGCTTTATACGCAATTCATGCAACAACAGCAATGCGACTACATCCAAAATGCGGTAGAAACATTGATAACTCTCGGACGGTCACCGCTAAGCGGTTTAAGGAGCAATTCATGCAACAACGGCGAAAGCGGCTCTATCCATAATCTGGGTGGAAATGATAAGCATGCTGCGTGATGCATCGCTGACCAAGCGATTCGAGGAGTTGGGACCACGATTTCCATGGAAAGCGGATCCGATCAAAGCGAAGCGTGGGTAAAGCAAATTACCAAGATATTTAATGTCTTGGGATGCGCGGGAACGAAGGTTCCATTCGCCACCTTTATGTTTAAGTGGTGAAGCGGATTCTTTGGTGGGAATCGTGAAGCGTACTGACCGGATCGTGACATGTCTTGGGAAAGATTTGAAACTTTTCAATGACAAGTATTTTCCGAAAGTATTCGTCATATGAAAGAGGTAGAGTTTATTAATTTGGAAGCGAGAACAACATGGCGGTGTCCGGTATGAAGCAAAATTTGCGGAGTTGTCGAGTTTGCACCTCATTTGGTGGAAAAGCGAGGAGCGAATGGCAGCGTATGTTTACGAGGGTTTAAAACCGAGATTCGACAATATCTTATCTCTC
This sequence comes from Panax ginseng, assembly GCA_020205605.1. Taxonomy (NCBI): domain Eukaryota; kingdom Viridiplantae; phylum Streptophyta; class Magnoliopsida; order Apiales; family Araliaceae; genus Panax; species Panax ginseng. Next base: position 131,703,207 of record CM035132.1, on the reverse strand, counting down.
ATAAATTTTCTTTATATTGAGATGTTTAAGTGAGGCTCAATTATTAGGCGTGATACTTGAGTATGTTCAATGGGGACCACAACGAGGTCATATCGGTGACAACGATCATCAAAGCGATGATAACCGGCGGGGAGGAAAGAATACGGACAAAGCGGTAACCACTCGGGTGGTAATCGTGGCCATGATAATAGGAGAGGTGACTCAGTGGAAATTTCATAAAAAGAAGATTAATGATAGCGGGAAGACATCGGCAGCTGACCGGCACCAACAACAAATTCTAGGAGAGGAGAGCGATAGCCGGTTAGATGTTACAAATGCGGGAAGGAAGGACATATCATTAAGCTGTCCCACAACAATCCGATTGTATGTTACAATTGTGGAAAGGAAGGCCACATAGCTCGAGGATTGTTGTTAGTAGCAAAACCTAGTTCCACGGGAATAGTGACTCAAATTTGTCCGGATAAGTCAAAATTAGCGGTTCTGGAAAGGCGTTTGTTGTGGTGAGTCGAATCGAGGAACGAGCGAAGGTATTACGGATTAGTTAAATATAAATTCTTGCGAAGTTTATACCTTACTGAATCTGGGTTCTACCCGTTCTTTTTTATCTCTCTTGCTTGCGCTCAGCGTTTGAACTTGACTATGGAGAAATTAGACTTTGACCTATTTATGGAGACTCTCGTTAGGAGAAACTTTTATTACATCAGTTGTTTAGAAATCTTGCTTGATTAGGGTTGGCATTATCACATTACTGTTAACCTTATTTCTATAGAGATATTTGTTTTGATGTGATTTTAAGGTTAACTACTCATCATGCCAAAATTGATTGCTTTCGTTAGGTTATTAGTTTTCATATTCTTAAGCAACTTTGTTATTGAATTCAAGCAACCAAACCATTGAAGTCAAACTCTTTCATATTAAATTATAAAGCCATTTGTTTATTGAAAAGCGAATGTCAAGCTTTCTTAGTCCATGTTATGGATTTGAATAAAGACACGTCGATTTGAATAATATTCTGTTGTTATTGATTTTTTTCTGGCGTATTTCTGAAGAATTTCTTGGCTTACTCCCAAAGCACGATATTAAATTTTGTATCGACTTTGAACGGTACAAAACTCATTTCTAAAATCTCATATCAAATGGCTCTATTGAACTTGAGGAGTTAAAAACCCAATTGTAGAAGTTGATCTGAGAGCCTCTATCTGGTGACTTCTGTTGATGGGGATGCAGAAGCGGACTCTTTGTAGGGGACGCCATATTTGTGCGGTAGTAAAGCGATAGGTGTCATTGTGAGGTCTTTGTGGTTGAAGCACCATGAGAGTCATGATTTTGAATGATATTTCTATCGTTAATAAATTTTACGGCGTAATCACGATGACTTCCTAGCCTACCTAGGCGAGAAATTGAATTTTGTATTGACCTAGTACAAAACCTATTTCCTAAAACCTCGAGATATTTCTTTAACTAAATGAGCGTATCATGCATGAGCGTTGGCTCGGTACATTGAAGATTATGATCGTACCATTTAATATTATCGTGGAAGAAGCGAGCGTGGTAGGTGACGGGTTGAGTAGAAGATCGTATCGTTTACAAGTGCGATGTTGATAACACAAAAACTCATCTCGTATAACTTACAAATGATGAAGATAGAGTTAAAGGCTCTAGGGACTCACGTGATGATATATAAGTAGAATCGACTTTAATCGATAAAGTTAAAACCACTCAAGCTATACTCCGAAGCTGATGCATATGAAGAAGGAGGTGCAAGAAGTTGGTATTCCAAAAGCGAGAATCGGCGATGTGAGGAAAGCTCAAACCTTTGATTTATTATTCCATTTGAAATTCTCGATCGAGTAGGAACTGTGGCCTATAGACTCGCTTTACTACCAAGTATGTTGCGTGTTCATAACGTTTTTCACGTATCGGTGTTACGTAAATATGTGGACAACCCGAACCACATTATTGAGTTAGAACCAGACGAGATAGCTAAAGACTTAAGTAGGAGGATGTCAAGATCTTGGATAGGAAAGAACATGTCCTATGTACCGAGGTTATACCACAAGTTAAAGTTTTGTGGAGAAACCATGCTATTGAGGAAATGACCTGGGAGTTGGAAACGGAAATGAAAGCGAGGTATTCTCATCTTTTGAAACACAGTACATATGTCAATTTAGGGGACGAAATTTCATAAGGAGGGAGGTTGTAAGACCCCAAATAATTAATAAATGAAATTTAATTTTCTCTATTTATTATTTTGAAATAGTAAGGGTTGATTTGATTAATGTGGATAGTTATGGGTAAAATCATAAGTATTTCAAAATAAGCAAGTGGTTATAAAATATTCATTATTGTCGGGGAATATTTGTTTGGTCGTGGAATATTAAATTTGTCGGGGAATATTAAATGCAAGCAATGATGATCTTTTATGGGCCCCATGTGAAAGCGATTGGATGAAGAAAATGACAAATATAAGTTGTTTAAAAATAACGGCGTAGTTATTCTGAATTTACCTTTGTTGGAATACCGGTGGTTAAAAAAACACGATGTCTGGCGTTGTTGCGTAGTAGCTGCGGTATTGCACCAATTATTGACTCTTACGTGAAGGCACTACTCGATAATGGTTCTGATAATTCTTATTCGATATTTTATTTTATTGATTCAATAATTCTTTGCGTTGATATTTTATATTCTTTGTTGTTTGATAAATTGTTTATTACGGTATTTTTCATTATCGAAGCAATAATTCATATTATCTGAATAATATTATTAGATAACATTATTGGCAATGTCTAGAAAGTTACATCTAAGGAGAGGTTTGGTCACCTAATTGCGGCATGATAAGGAGAAATTCTTATTGGAAAGCCCCCTGCTCACAGGAATTGCACGGTTGTCGATATTGTGATTACGTAATATTATTTGTGAATAATTAATTATTGATTCATATGATGAGGAAAATATTGATTTTATGTGGATATACATGGAAAATTTTTAATGTGACAATTGTTGAAAATTAATATTTTATCTTTTACGATAAAATAATTCATTTAAATATATATTATTATATTTTAATAATATAATAATGGTGATATTTTTACAACGAATGTGGGATATATGAGTATATGAGGAGGAAGAGTATTTTTTGTTGCAATAAATGTTTAAAACATGTTAAACATGTCGGTGGACCCCATTTATTGGTGAAATTTGATTATAGCTTTGTAAAATCGCTTGGTTTGTGGATTTGACCAATTTTTTGTTTGGAATTTGGAAAAACTTTCTTCTGTAAAGTTGTAGAGAATTGAATTTCCTATAAAACCTCGCGAGATTTGAATTTTACGATAAAAGGGCTATTTATTATGAATTATTGAAGTTAGAAGCTCAAAATAATTGATTTTGGAAGTTTAAATTATTTTAAATTAGAAAAACGTTTTTTTATTTTTTTTCTAGAAGGTTGGCATGTGTGAATTCTTTGAGATTAAGATTTCAAGGAATACGTATAATATTTTTATATATATTAATATTATATTAAATTTTACGCTTTGGTGTTCTAAGCGATTTCTATAAATAGGTGCTTAGGTTAGAATTGAAAATCACACGAAGCTGAAGTTTTCTCTCTCTATATTATCGGCGTATTCTTGTGAGTATTTTGAGTATACTTTGAGTATTGCTATCGGTGAAAGTTCAAGTCATAGCCTATATATCGGTGTTTATTTAGAAATCTTGTCTTTTCGAGGTAAGGGATGTTATTTTCTTCTCAAATGATATTATTTTTTCAATATCATTATCTTTGAAATATTGGTTGAAACTTTTTATCAAATTTGGAACTTTTTCATGTCGGGGTTACTATTCATGAGTTCTTATTCACGATTCTTATTCATGATTCTTATTCACGATTCTTATTCACGAGTACTATTCATGAAGCGTGATGATGTTTTTGTGAAATTTCTATCTTTTGGTGTGAATTACTATTCACGTATATGGCCTTTATTCACGTATATCGACCTTATTCACGAATCGACATTATTCATGAAAAATGAAATTTTTTCTTTTAAGTCAAAATATCTAATACGGATACTAGCTTTGATTGTATCCATGTTTTGATCATTCTTGAATTTTACACCACTATGATTATTTTTGAGGTATTTTTTGGGCGTGGATAAAACAAAGTATGAATCCTTAATCCTTAATCCTTGTCATTTTGTTTCCTTTGGATTCGTTTCTTTAAAAAAAATATTTTTCATCATCCTCGGTCTTAAAAGATGAATGATTTATGATGAATATCTTTGGCTGTAGTGCAAAGATGAATGATTTCGATGAATATCTTTGGCCGTAGTGCAAAGATGAATGATTTCGATGAATATCTTTGGGTAGTAGTGCAAAGATGAGCAGTGTTTAGATGAACATGACCAAGTGGTGAATGTCCTTGGCTGTAGTGCGAGGATGAATATTTGATCTCGGATATATATTGATTGATGTTACATGGATAAAAATAGGCGATGAACTTTAAAATTCATACATAGAAGATAGTAGTTTGCATTCTCTCTTAACTCTTCTAATGAATTATTATTTCATTGCGAATATTGATTTAAAACTTGTTGTCTATTGTATTTTATTATATTTTCCTGTTGAAGACTAACGATAATTTTGTTGTATATTATCTTAGTCATAATATTCTTTCTTGGGCTAGTCGAGCTCACTCTTTTCCTTTTTGTTCCATTTTTTTCTTCTCGGGAGGCGAGAATGTAGCGAGTACTAGTCGGGGTATGGAATAAAGGTTCTAGAAAAGAGTTGTTTAGTAGTCCTCACCATTTTGTAAAATAATGTATAAATAATTGTGATGAGGATTTATTTGGGTATGTATATTATCTAGAAGACAATAATTTTTTTTAAACTCATAATTATATATGTTGTCGTATTTTGCACGACAAATGTATTAATAAAGTTGTAGTTATTTATGTACCATATATTTGGCGACTCGAGAATGGGTTGGATGGAATGGACCTATTTGGGGGCGTCATTCTATGTGATATCAAGATGGTTGTTTTTCTATAACCTATTGATGTTGGAATGTCGTAGTATTTGAGCTACGTGAAGGAATTAAAGTGTTTGAATTTCTAAGACGAAAATAAAAATTTTCCGAGAATTTTTCTGAAAAACACTATTCATCGGTATTTGCTCAGGAATTATTTTTGAATTTCTGAGAAATACGTAATGATAGAATATTAAAGTAAGACATATTATGTAATAATAATCTAGTTATGGAAAACGTAATATTTCGTTTGCGGACTTAGGTTATAAACGTTGGGTAAAGCAAAGTAGGAATGAGTAAAGTAATAATTGTATGATACTTTGGTATTGTGCAAAGGAATGAAAACAAGTATAATACGAAGTATTATACAAGTTTGTATGATGGAGAAATTATCGTATATAAATTCTATATGAATTAGAATATGAGAATAATACATAAACTATATATATTTGTATTATGAAGTATGAATGGACTTGTAAAGATTGGTTAGGATTTTGTACAAGCCCAAGTCAATTAAGGTTAAGGCCCAACTTTGGGAATTATTAAGTATGTAGGAGTTTGTTAAAGCGAAGCCCAAAGTTTAGTTAAATCTAAGCCCAAGCTAGAATCCATGAGTTGACAAACCCATGGGGCAAACCATATTAATATGGTTAATATGTAATGACCAAGTTTTATGAGTGGTGATCTAGTTAGTGTGGTAATCAAGCCTTTTAAGTGGTGACCAAGTTATATGAGCAATGGCCAAGCAAAGGATAAGTGTGGTGTTAATCAAGTAATGAATAGTAAAGAGGTGACTTAGTGTAATGACTAAACTACCCTAACTTTGGGAATCCTATAAATAGAGAAGGTTGGAAAGCTATTTGGCACTTGTTCAAATAATCCAAACACTCTATCAAAGTGCTTAATCTTTAGGGTGATTAAGTTGTAATAAGCCACTTACATAAGAAGAAGAAAGAATCTACCTATCAAGAACTTCTAAAGTATGACTCCTTCTCTACATTATCTTCTATCTCTATTCATGATAGGTTGATAAACAAAGATAGATTAAGGGGACATGGATGGTAATAAGTAAGAAGAATGTGTAAGCAATGAACTTAAGCCACATAAGTTGGTAATATGTCATTTAAGCTAGCATAAGTTATAAACTTATGTGAAAGAATTATGAACTTGTAATAAGTTTATTAATGGAAGTAATGAATTTGTATGTATATGAATCATATATGCAAGGATGGAATTATATGTGAAAACATGTATGCATGGTGATTAAAAGACTAACTTTCTTAAGTTAAGAACAATGAAGTAATAAGTAGTTTATAATGGAATAAGTTATAAGCTCATGAATGAAATAAGTCAAAAACCAACAATGAAAATAAGTTGTTATATTAAGTATGTGAAGATGCTTATAGAATGAAATGAATGCAAGTGAAGTATTGAACAAATCCAAAATAATGAAGATTTGTCAAAAATCGCACAATTAGTCGATAATTGTCGAATTCGTGAATTTCCCATATTAGAAGTCAAATTTTGAGTTTGAACTCAGAAACGTTGTTTTCAAATGGAGTCAAGTCATGTTCGTCATTTAAGAGTTGCGGACTTGAAAATGAGCGAATTCCGACTTAGAACGAAGAAACAAGCGTTAAACTTTCACGAACGTTTATCGTTTACGTTAAAAATGAACCAATAGGTGAATTTTTAGCAAACGAATTCTAATAGATAAAATTCTTGCATGAATGCGTAGATTACATAATTTGTGAACCGTAGGCTTTTGAATGAGCCAATTCAGACTTATAACGAAGGAGTTATGAGCCCGGGAAGTTGGTAAAATTTCAAGGACTGAAAAATTTTTCGGTGCATGAGTCAGCCATGGCGCCAACCCTAGATCAAATTGGTCACGCAAGAAGACTTAGAAGTGTCCGAAAGCACATCGGAAACTCATGCCAGCAAGCAAGAAAGCTTAGTATTTTTTGGTATGAACCAGCAGTCAGCCATGTCTGTGACCTTAGCATACTCGAAACTCAAGGCGCAGTCGTACGACTCCATTAAGTAAGGACTCGCGCCACAGTGCCAAGTCTGGGACCATCCCACTGTTAACTCGCGCCGCAGCGCGAGATGTAGGTATAAAGCTGGCGCCGCAATGCCAGCCCTAGACAAATGATAGTAAAGAATGAGTAAGAGTATGAAGAAAGGAAAGGAATGAATTGAGAACAAATTTACATTAAGGTAACATTGTTAAAGACTTAAAGATAGTATGAGAGGGGTTGATGATAACCTATTGAACCATAAATGCAAGAAGAATGATAAATCAAAATTGATAATAACGAAATCTAATACACAATTAGATTGAGATGAAGGGTAAGATATAGTCAGATACATACTTAATTATGTGTGACCTAATGTAAGGCATTATGTGATCATGTATTGTAGAGACTTGAAATACTTGAACGTAATGTAAATTACATCATAGCAGACGCTTAAAGAAAGTATTCTAACTCTTGTCTCAGTTCAATCTGAACAAGTTTTTGACGTTCATGTATCCTTACACATGAATTGAAGTATAGTGAAGTTAAAGCCAGTTCCTTTGGCTAGACTTAACATATTGAGTGCATTGTTGGTAATCTATTCATCTGTTATCAAATGCTATTATCTTTTGTCAACTACTTGATATGGTTTTCAAAAGAAGACTGAAAGGTTAAACAAATGTTTTGTCGGTAGCACGACAGGCACGTGAGGTTGCCAAATGATTAAACGTACATACGTTTAATGAATGTAGTGTTGATCAACATAGAGTACAATAGGCTGATTACCTAGAAGTGCTCGTAAGTAATTCCGGGCTTACGGACTTAGTTCCGAGTTGTCCTTTTCAAAGAAAGAATGAATACTCGAGGTCTTTAATCGGAGTGAATGTATTACTAAATATTGATATTATTGTAAAACATTTTGAAAGAAAGATGAAGTGCTATTTTGAATTATCAATAGTACTTCATAACTATTGTTCAGTTATCGAAGATATACGATTCATATGTATGAAGCATGTTGTTATTGAAATTGTTATACTTGTTGAGCTAGTTATGTTCATTCTTGCTTGAACCATATGAATGCAGCTAAGACTGAACGTCCCGAAGGATCGAATAAGGATAAAGGAAAAGCTAAGGCAGATTATTAAGTTGTCTTGTAATAGTATAGGTCTATTATTGTAATGTAATGAATATTATGACAAAGAACCTTTGTAACAGGTATAGAACCTGGGAAATGTAAATATTACTTTTAATATATAGAAGTTATGTTTGTTCTTTGAGATCTTTCAACGGAATGAATGTATGAATGTTTGTACAGTATAGCACCATTTGTCGGGTTGGAGGATACCCGGATTTGGGGGCGCTACATCTTTTAATCTTTATATGAACATTACAAGTTACTTATTACACCAACTTATTCTCAAAGTAGGTTTTGACTTATTCTCATAAGTCAATGACTTAATAAACTTATTAACTACAATTTCCTTTGCTTCTGACCTACTATGGACTTAAGTCCATCAATCAATGTTCTCATACTATATTAAACATACTAACATCATATGACAAATATATGATAAGTTCTTCACAAGCTTATAAACTTATTTAGGTTCAAGTTGCTTATTCAACTTATTCGGCTTAAGTTCATTCCTTAATGACTTATTATATGTTCTTAGCATACAATCCCACTTCTCTATCAATCCTATCATGGTAGAGATAAAGATATAATAGACAAGAGTCTTACCCTTGAAGACTATTACTTCACTTCTCTTTAGAAAATCTAGCAAAGGTTGAATGACTTATAAGTGCTTATGTGAGCTTATTCTCTCTAACCAATAAGTTACTTATCTTGAGAGGAGTTGGGAGAAATTTATCAAGTAACAAATGAAAAATCTAGCCTTCTATTTATAGGAAACTCAAAGTGAGGGCATAATAGAAATTTATGCCATCCCACCTCCTTAATTAACCTCCTTAATAACATTCTTACTATTCCTTTCTTATTCACTAAGTCTACTTGCTAGCCACTCCTAATACTTGGTCATCACAACACTTGCTCACCACTTAAAATTTTTTCCCATCAAGTCTACCCATATCTCACTTGGTTTACTCCATGGATCTTAGCCAATTCATTGGGCTTGCTAATTAATCTGGTTAATTCCATGTTGGGCTTCTACTATAATAGATTGGTCTTATGATTTACAAACACTTGGGCTTGCATATCACTTTCCATTGGACTTCTGCCATTATGCTAATAATCATACAAGTCCATTACCTTTAATTAAACAAGTTAACATATATACACCACGTATAATTCTCGTATGCTAGCTCGTATATTTATTCATAATATACGTTATTTCATTCTCCATTCTTAATAGTATAATACGTTGTATTATACTTACGTTCAATACCTCGTATAATGCATACGCTTCCTTTGATTAATACTTTCTTTCCTTAACGCTTAATAAACCTAACATTCCCAAATTAGGTCCGCATGTGAAATATTACGTTTTCCATACTTCGATTATTATTACATAATCAATACCACCTCGATATTATAACATTACGTATTTCTCGGAAGTTCAAAAATAATTCCCGAGCAAAAATCGATGAATAGTGTTTTCAAAAAATTTCTTGGAAAGCTTTTATTTTCGTCTTAGAAATTCAAACACCTTAATTCATTCACGTAGTTAAAATACTACAACGTTCCGACGTTTCTAGGTTATAGAACGACATTCATCTTATCAACACACAATAATAATAAATAATATTACTTTATTCATTATTAAAGTATTTACAAAATGTTCAATTTTTCGGGGCGTTACACTCTCTCCCCCTTATAAGGATTCTGTCCCCAGAATCTCGCTATATAATAAAAAAAAAATTACACAAATAATTGAAGGTAATTCTTTTTCATTATTTCTTCTAACTCCCACGTTGCTTCTTCTGCATCGTGGTCCTTCCATATCACCATCACGGCAGGTATGACTTTATTCCGCAGAACTTGTTCTTTTCTATCGATAATTTGAATCGGCGTTTCTTCATACGTTAAATCATTCTCGATATGAATAGGTTCATATTCTATCACGTGTTTATAATCTGGCTTATAAGAACGTAACACGGATACGTGAAACACATTATGTATTCGTTCTAGGTCTAGAGGTAATGCTATCATGTAAGCTACCTCACCCACCCGTTTTAATACCTCAAAAGGTCCTATGAACCTTGGACTTAATTTTCCCTTCTTTCCAAAACATATCTTTCCTTTCCAGGGAGATACTTTTAGAAATACGTATGAACCTACTTTAAATTCTCTATTCTCTCTATGTAAATCTGTAAACTTCTTCTGTCTGTCTTGAGCTGCTAGAAGACGCATTTGAATCATCTTGACAATGTCCGTTGTCTGTTGCACCAATTCTGGTCCCAACATTCAGCGTTCTCCTACCTCATCCCAATACAGTGGCATTCTACATTTCCTCCCATACAAAGCTTCGTAAGGCGGCATACCTATGCTTGCATGATAACTATTGTTATACGCAAACTCCACTAATGGGAGATGATCATCCCAACTACCCTTTAAATCCATGATGGAAGATCTTAGCATATCTTCTAACGTCTGAATTGTTCTCTCGCTCTGTCCATCCGTTTGTGGATGATACACTGTACTCAGCTTCAATTGTGTTCCTAACTGCTCTTGAGACTCCTCCAAAAGTTCTATGTGAATCATGGATCACGATTAGACACAATCGATACTGGTACTCCATGACTGGAAATTATTTCCTTAATATAGAGTCTAGCTAACTAGTCTAAGTTACACTTGACCCTAAATGGAAAAAAGTGAGCCGACTTTGTCAATCGATCTACTATTACCCAAATCGCATCATAACCCTTGGTTATAGTCGGAAGTCCTACCACAAAATTCATCGTGATCTTCTCCCACTTCTACTCCAAAATTTCCAATGACTGTAACAAGCCACTTGGTCGTTGATGTTCGACCGTAACTTTTTGGCAAGTTAAGCACCTACTCACTTACTCTGCTATCTCTCTCTTCATGTTCGGCCACCAAAAACACTGTCGAAGGTCTTGATACATCTTAGTGCTACCAGGATGAATCGAAAACCTCAAACTATGAGCGTCTTGCAATACCTGCTCCTTTAATTCCATCTCGTTCGGAACCTAAATTCTTCCATCAAATCTCAATAATCCCTCACTTTCAAGACTGTACTGAGTATCTTTTTCATTGGCCAGCCGCTCTTTCATCCGGTCACACTCATCCATTTTGAGTTGTACTTCTTTAACTCTCTCTACGATGGTAGATTGTATCTCCGAAGAAAAAAGAATTTGTCCTCCTTCACTTGGTAGCTTCACTTCCAACTCCATCCTAGCCATCTCTGTTATTAACTCAGTTTGAGCTGTTAACAAAGATAACTTTTCCCGACCCTTCCTACTCAAGGCGTCGGCAACTACATTGGCTTTTCCAGGGTGTTAGGATTTCACAGTCGTAATCCTTTATCAACTCCAGCCATCTCCTCTGCCTCATATTCATCTCCTTATGTCTGAAGATATATTTTAGACTCTTGTGGTTCGTATATATCTCACATTTTTCTCCATAAAGATAATGTCTCCATATCTTTAGAGCAAAAACTACTGCAGCAAGTTCCAGATCATGAGTAGGATAAACTTTCTCATAATCCTTCAACTGCCTATATGCATACGCAATGACCTTGCCATGCTGTATGAGCACTAAACTAAGTCCTCTATGTGAAGCATCACTATAAACTACAAAATTTCTTGTGTCATCGGGTAATGACAAAACAGGCCCTTCACTCAACCTCCTTCAGCTCTTGAAAAATGTCCTCGCACTTATCAGTCTAAGCGTATTTAACCGTCTTCCTCGTCAAGTTAGTCAACGGAGTAGCTTTCTTCAAAAAATCCTAGATGAATCTCCGATAGTAACCCGCTAACCCTAGGAAACTCCGCACCTCAGTCGGCGTTTTTGGTTGTTTCCAATTCATCACGGCTTCCACCTTCGCTGGATCTACTAAAATTCCCTCTTGATCAATGACATGACCTAAAAATTGTACCTTCTCCAACCAAAATTCACACTTAGTGAATTTTGTATACAACTTCTCCTTTCTTAGTGTCTCCAACACTAATCTAAGGTGTTCAGCATGATCTTTTGGCGCCTTAGAATAGACTAGAATATCATCTATAAACACCACGACGAACTTGTCCAAATATTATTTGAACACTCTATTCATCATATCCATAAATCTGACTAGTGCATTTGTCAACCCAAACGACATCACCGTAAACTCGTAATGACCATAACGAGTCACAATATTGTCTTTGGTACATCCTCCTTCCTAACCTTCAAATGGTGATACCCCCATTCTTAAATCTATTTTAGAAAAATACTTAGCCCTTTCAATTGATCAAAGAGATCATCAATCTGAAAGCAATGGGTATTTATTCTTTATCGTTAACTTGTTTAACTCTCAATAGTCTATACTACGATCTTAACGATCCATTTTCTTCTTGACAAATAATCTGAAGTGCTCCCCACTGCCGAAACACTCAATTTGAATGTACTTCCTGTCCAACAGTTCTTGTAACTGCACCATCAACTCCTGTAGACACTCAAAATTTTCTGCATTTCTGTTACTAACATTGCAGGAGGCAGATTCTTCATTTAGAGATAACCCTGAAAGACAGCTTACATCCATTCTGGATACTACCAAAAGTTCAGCTCTAACCCGGAACACAAACTGGGAACATCAATTTCAACCCAGAACACAAACCGGGAACTTCATCTCAAACCCGGAACACACACCGGGAATGTCATTTCCAATCTCAGAGATAACCCGAAGATATACAGATCAAAAGACCGACGACAACACCGGAGAGGACAGTTATGTCTCGGCAATAACATCGCGACGCTCAGTTCCAGTCCCAGAGACAATACTGGGAGTAGCAACCCCATCCTTGGTGATAGCCCTAAGAGATGTCATTGCAGTTCCAATGATAACCCCGGAAATGCTTGTTTTAAACATATGAAATCATCTTCAACCAAAGACATCCTGTCGAGGCACACACACCTCAGACTCGGAGTTAACAACGGGCAGACAGGAACACCCACAGATGACAGTGAGGCATACAAACAAGCAGCAATCCAATCTCAGATGTAACCTTGAGCAACGTCTACTTTCCGCTTAAACTGGTGATAACCCCGGTGAGGAGTCACAACGTCATCTTAGATAGCTATTGGTTGACACGGACATATAAGTCATGTTATACTGTTGAATAACAAGCCTTCAGTTTTCTATATTTCGAGTTTTCGAAAATTCGTGTGCTTGGGAGTCCCTGATGATTAAATAAACCAAGATTTTACCATGACTGCAATTTTAGAGAGACGCGAAAGCAAAAGCCTATGGGGTCACTTCTATAATCTGGATAATTCAAAGACCGAAAACCATCTTTACATTGGATGGTTTGGTGTTTTGATGATCCCTACCTTATTGACCGCAACTTCGTATTTATTATCGCCTTCATTCTTTGCTCCTCTAGTAGATATTGATGGTATTCATGAACCTATTTCCGGATGTCTACTTTATGGCAACAATTTTATCTCTGGTGCCATTATTCCTACTTCTGCAGCTATAGGTTTGCACTTTTACCCAATCTTGGAAGCGGCATCCGTTGACGAATGGTTATACAATGGTGGTCCTTATGAACTAATCGTTCTACACTTTTTACTTGGTGTAGCTTGTTACATGGGTCATGAGTTGGAGCTTAGTTTCCGTTTGGGTATGCGACCTTGGATTGTTGTTGCATATTCAGCTCCTGTTGCAGCATACCAACAAGTAGTCCAATCTCAGTTGTAACCCTGAGCAACGTCTACTTTCAACTCAAATCGGCGATAACCCCGGCGAGGAGTCAAACGTCATCTTGTTCCTTTGACAATTGCATGTCGTCTCAACACTTCATACATACATACATACATCCAACAATGTCCCATAAGAGCCGAGGATTGACAATCCTGAGTGACTATTATGTGTGACAGTACTTTGGATAGAATTTGAAGCTTGAAGACCATGGGCATAGACCCCTCTTCCTGACTTCGTACAACCTCTAATCCATGTCATTGCATAACTCTCAACACAAGCGGTCCGAAGAAGATCAGATATACCTCGTTTGGATGCTCGAATAGAAGTTCTGCAAGTTTGAGTGGACATTACAGTGCATGAGTGCATGTACTATGAGACGATGGGACCCGTGAGGCTCGGATGCATCACGACCAGCCGCAGGTACAACTGCGGCTGCCACAGGTGTACCTGCGGCCATCCGTCTATATATACAAGCCTTGGGGTTAGCCATTTGAGAAGAAGAGGGAGGGAAAAAGGCAAGGAAGCCCTGTCCATTTTACTCTGCATACACATCTTTTTAGTGTTTCCTCATCTTTAAACACTAGTTAGCTCACATATAGCTATCTTTTATCCTACGAGAGCTAAGTGTTTATCCATTTAAAGTCATAGAAGTCTATTTTGGCAGCCCACTGTAAGCCTTCTTATACTCTATAAAGCCTTCTTCTCATACTAGCACACACTGTTGTACACATTGAGAGTCGTGTGAGTGTGTTTGCCCAGACTTCGGTCCGTGGTTTTCATTTTTGTCTGTATATATATATACTTATATATGTATATATTTCATATATGGACTAACATTATCGAGTTATGCCTCGATTGAGCTGAACTTGATGCCCGGAGCATTTAATTGCTATATATATATATATATATATATATATATATATATATGAATGTGGTCGGACTACATACGATGAGCACCTGGATTTTACATCCGGAGCATTTACTCGCTTTTATATATATATACTTATATATATAATTGTTGTCGAACATATCTGATGAGCCTGGATTCACATCCGGTGCGTTTACTACTTTTATATATATATTTGTACATATATATATTTATATTTCTGTCAGGCCTGGAGTTTACTTCATGGCCTTTTATAACTTTATTTACATTTCGTCCTGCCTGGAGTTTACTTCGTGGCAGTTGATCGCTTTTCTGACTTTATTTACATTTTCGTCCCCACAGAGTTTACTTGTGGTGGTTGATCATGTCCATATATATATATATATATATATATATATATATATATATATATATATATATATATATATATATATATATTTATATATATTACCGCTTTTATATATTTACATTTCGATCCCCATGGAGTTGCTTTCGTGGTGGTTGATCATGTCTGTATATATATATTCTGACTTTTATATATATAATTGCTTACTGCTTTCCATACAAATTGCAGTATCATGTGATCCTAGGAATCATGTGATCATAGGTTCAGTCTATTGAATCTAGATTCGGTTCCCATGATGGACATTTTTCAGCTGTAAGCAGCCTGTACATTATTTTACAGTGTCTTAATTTCCTTGGATGGTTGTCATGCCCATGAGGAGTTCTAAGATCGTCAGATATTATTTCTCTAGAATGCTTCGCATCTCGAAAATAAAAGCAAATAAGCCGAACATTTAATAATAAAATGGAAGTATGAAAAGGTCTCAATTCCTATTGAGCACAGGGTTTGAAAAACCTCTTTTACACAACGTCATTGCTATATCTTGGTTAAAACTGAATTTTTCCATAAAATTCAAACCTTGTGCATATAGGTATGAACAAGGCCTCGCACTACTTTCAAATAATTGCACATTGATCCATACACACACACAAACACACATTCATATAACAATTTCTTTGAAAAGTGGCGATCACCATGGTAACACCTTCCCTCCGCATAATCAAGCCCCAAACTCAAAATGAATCTCGGTTTCACTTACCCGTCTAGCAGTGTCAAATCACTGGGTCAATGTGCAAACATTTTCGGTTGCGTTGGTTGTTGATCGATTTCGTAATCAATGAATACGTGTAAGTATACACGGTCAACAAGTAATAAAGTGAAAGTAGAGTATCGTTCCCACGAGGAATTATTTAATAAAAATTACCAATTACTAACTCTTAACCAAATCAATTTTATTTAAACAATCGCAAATTGTGATTTTTCTAATTAAGAAAACTAAATTAATCAATTAAAACTAAGACTTTAACGAATGAATTCAGATAAATAAAGATTAAGACTCCAATATCCCCAATTATGAACTATAAACTAATTATCCAATTATCCCAATTATTATGTCTACTGAATTGTTAACAGGAATTCTCAAATGCCAAAAACCCTTTCTCAAGTGATCATTTGCCTTCTATTTAACCCAAATTAATTTTTCTATATCTCTATGCAAAATAATTGAATTAAACTCGTTACAATCCCAATTCCTTATGTGTTACATGCGGCAAATAGATATTCTCATTCTATTCACAAACCTAATTATTCACTGTGCAAATAACTAAGTCACATGTCACCAAGCCCAGTTCTAACCCTAGAATTCCTCTCTCAATTCCTTCTAGAGTAACAAGGTAATTACTGATCAGATAATTAATCAATAAACATAAGACAAGATGAACAATTCACTTCAACATAAATAATTGGAATATAATGAATAACTAATTCATATCCATAAAAAGTTCAATTGAAATCTTAATAAAAGAGTTAGTTCATATTTAATGAATTAAAACCAAGAATCCACAATTGAATAGACATTAAAAGATAAAAGTAAGAGAACAGAAGAGAATAGAATCTATTGTCAGTAGTCTTGAAACTCCTCTTTCGCTCCTACTTTGAATCTTCAATGGTCTCCAAGTTGCTTCAATCTCCAAAACTAATAAGAACTAGGGTTATTTTCTAATTTTATGCCTTACATCATGTATTTATAGATTACAAGTCCAATTTTGAGCTTAGGAACAAACCCAATCCAATTTGGAGTCAAAAAGGTGTCAAAATTCGTCCAAAATGCGTCCAGGCCGCACCAAGCTCTTCCCCCAGCGCCCCAGCGCTGGGCACGACGCTCAGACACTTCTCCCCAGCGTATAACCTAAAAAATGAACACAAAATGCATGAAAAGTAACTAAGACACATAAATATAAGCAACTAATTCAAGTAAAAGATACCGGATAAGTGTATGTAAAATCCACTTATCATTGGTGCAACCAGTTAAATACACCAACTAGCGACTCTTAAAGTCAAATTGTCGACATTATACATGTCGGACCTTTTTCACTTATTTTTTCAAACAAATCTCACATTTACATGAGAACACCAAAGAACAAGTAACGAAAAGGGACACTCAAAAATCCTAACATCGACAGGTGATGACTCTGCTGGGGACTCCAGTAAGAGGGCTTAAGCCACTATTTCAAGCTTTTCAAAATTGTTATATGCTTGTGTATGAATGTTGCATTTACATTTATGATGAATGTGTACGAATGCATCTTAATTACTGCACTGCTAAATATCTATCTGTGAAATTAGTGCTTCACACATGTAATCATTTTGCATAAACAGTGAGACACGTTGTATGTGAATGTATGTTGTGTGGTCCCTCTACCAGGAGGCTATCCTTTCGGTGTTTGATTACTGGACTCGTGGGAAGAATGATTCCCCGGGGCTCAGGAAAGGCACCACTCAGATTCTCTCCAGTTGAACGACCGGATTAACTTCCCATCAAGTAGATTGCGATGATCTGGGAACCTTCAAATGTAAAAAAAGCATGAGAGTAACCCTAAGATAGTCGACCTCACCGATAAACCAAACGCGGAGGAAAGTCTCTTCATGCTTTCCATTTTCAAATTACCTGTAAAAGCATTTATTTGTAATTTATTCCATGCTCACTCATATGTAATGGAAAATATGAAGAATATATGTGCATGCATGACATGTTTTCAATTAACAACCGGTTTTGCAGGACAAAATTCCTAAAACGGACATGTTATGATAACATTTATATTTCCCTAAGACTAAACTACGTAAGTCTTTTGTAGGGAAGCAATTGGGCCTATTACCTACTCAAAATCAAAAAGGTCGTGAGCCTACAACCAATCATGTCTTCTTCTGACCAGTCTAATACTGCCTCCCGAGAGGAATTTGACGGATTGAGTAAACAAATCACAGACTTGGCTGTTCTACTAAAAGAATTACACCAGTCTACTCAGGGTACGAAGATACCTACATATACAGAATCCTCTACACAAGGAGGAGTGCAAGGTCTAGAAAAAATAATTCCAGAACATCAGTTGGATACAACCAACAAAGGCCCTAAAAACACCCATCTCAAAGGAGATCCAGACACCGGTGATATCAGGAATAAGGTCCTTCAAATGGAGGAAACTATTCGCGTTCTCAAAGGGATTGGAACCCATGGCAGTGTTTTATATACAGACCTTTGTATATTTCATGGTGTTCAATATCCAGAGAAATTCAAGACCCCTGATTTTGAGAAATATGACGGATCAGTGGAGAACTTGGGTCTTAAGCAGAAAATGAAAAGCTCTGAATGCAGCTGTTTCAGAAAAGTCTAACTGGAGAAGCCCATTCATGGTATGCAGTTAGACAACTCTAAGATCCATAGTTGGGAAGAGTCGGCTCACGCCTTCCCTCTCTCAATCTGGCTTTTCAATTTCATATGGCTCCTGATCGGTACCAAATTACCAAGGTCAAGAAACAGTCTAATGAGTTATTTAGAGAGTATGCTCAAAGGTGGAGGCGCCTTGCAGCTCAAGTTATTCCTTTCATGACAGAATCAAAAATGGTCATGACCTTCATAGATGTGCAGGAATCTCCTTTCTATGAAAGAGTTCTAGCTGGTATTGGCAAACCATTCTCTAAAATGATCAAACACGGAGAGATGGCTGAAATGGGATTGAATTCCGGTAAATTTCAAGACCTAGCCGCTCTTAAAGCTGTTGCTGAGCACATCTAGTCCGGATCTTATGGAAATAATCCCCGGAGGGTCCTTAAAAAGAAAGAGGACGACGTTTCTTTGATACTACAAGGACAAAAAGTAAATCCAAGTATGCCTATACAGAGGAGAAAGTACTCCCCTTTTCCAGCACAATCTTAAAACCCTCTATTGCCTAAAAGTGGAAAAGTAAAGCGACCTCGAACGTTCATGTAAGACCCCAACTTTTTGAATAAAGATGAATTTTCAATAATTATCATTTTTGAATATTATGATATAATGTTATAGTTGTGGGTAAAAATTATAAATTTTGCAAAGTATGCAAGTTGTCATATTATATTCGATTGGTCGAGGAATATTCGGTTTAGTAGGGAATATTCGTACAACGACTCAATCATTGGTGGACCCCACAACAGAATTATTGTCGGATTGAGAAAACGACAAAAATATTTTTATGAAAATAACGGCGGAAGTTTTACCATTAATACTGTTGAACTACTCGGTAGTAAAAGTACAGTAATACGCGGTGTTGCATAGTAGCACACAGTATTGATTATTGATGCTTACGTGAGAAGTCATTCAGTTTTGTTCAATTATTGCTATAGTAATTATTGTTTAGTATCTCACGTTATTTGATTCAATTATTGTCAATATATTATATATTATTAAATCAATAATTGAGACGACGAAGTTATTAATATTATTATTTACAATATTAACGATGTCTAGAAGTTCTGTCAAGGAGAGGTTTGGTCACCTAATTGCACGCCAATAGGGAGAAATCCTTATTAGAAAGCCCCCTCTTTCCTGGGAACAACCTGGTCGATTAATATTGTGAATTGTAATAATGATGATAAATATTGTTAAAAATATTGAAAGAATTTTATGAAGTATTTATGGACCCCCAGTTACCTATTTTTAAAATAGTGTGTGTTATGGGTATGATAATTATATATATATATATATATATATATATATGCTGATGATGTTGATGGGGGAGGAAGAAAATGTTGTCAAATTGGGTGGGGGGTGGTTTTGGATTTTACGGTGAGGGAGTACAATTATTTCCATTATATATATATATATATATATATATATATATATATAATGTGCAAGTTTGGTGAAGGGTACAATCATTATTATTATTATATATATAATAATTTGATTGTTTAAGGTGTTCACGGGGTTTATAACCCGTGACTAATGTTATATATATATATATATATATATATATATATATATATATATATATATATATATATATATATATATATATTATATTTTATTTTAAAGATTTTGCTTTAAATATGGACCGTCCGATTAAAGTAAATCAAACTGGATTCATTTCATTGGTTGGTTACTATTCATTCCATTCTTCTATAAGTAGAAGCTCATTCCTTCATTATTTCTTATTTAATTCATTGAAACTCTAGAGAGAAACTATAGAGAGAAAGAAGAAAAGTGTTCTGCTACTTCACCACTTATATATTCAGTTCTTCTTTATTACGGTAAGGGATATTATTTGTTGTACTCGTAAGGGATATTATTCTTTTGTATTCAAGAAGAGAACTTCTGTTATTCCATTTCTTTATTGTTCTATTGGAATAACTTTGATGTCGCCTGCTGAGCTACCCTATACTTGGTGATATTCTTCTATTATTACTGTTGGAACATCCACATGCATGTGTTTTACAGGATTGGTTAAAATCTTTATTATTATTCATTTGGAATATTACATGTCTGTGTGTTTTATCTGGGACCTAGTTCCATCTTTATTATTATTCTATTGGAATATCCTGTCTATGTGTTTTACACCGGACCTGGTTCCATTACTTATTATTCTGTTGGAACATCCTATCGGTGTGAATTTCACCTGACCTGGTTCCTTTATTATTATTCTGTTGGAATAACCTGTCTATGCGAAGTATCACATGCCTGGTGATTTCTTTTGTTATTCCATTCTTTATTATACTCAGTTGGTTAAAGTTTTGACTTCTATACTCCATGAAATTAGTGGAATATCTTTGATATTTGCGTTTCATCCAGTATCTTTTCATGGAAATATTCTTCTGAGCATTCTTGAATTTTACTCTACAAAGAAGTATCATGTTGACAATTTGGACGTTATTAGTTCTTGAAAAAATTATTTCTTGAACTTATTTTATTGAATTCTTATATCATTGTCATCATCCTCATATTTATATTTTGTTGAAAGTCAATACGTGGCACATGTAGTGCATGGATGGACTTGGTATGATTATGACGAGGATTATTGATTGTAATTATGATCGTAATGTTACAAATGATGTGGTAAAAGTCCTCATTGGCCCGTAGTGCATTGATGGACAGTTGTTGGCATGATCATGACCATTGATGAATACACGAATATCCTTGGCCCGTAGTGCATGGATAATTTGTGGTTGTGATACTAATGAATATCCTTGGACGTAGTGCAGGGATGAGGTGAATTATTTATTAAGCTGAGTCCCAGCGATAAAAGTGCTGAAAACCTTTTAAATCATAAAAGATAGTAGATTTTATTCTCTACTTGACTCTTTTAATGGATTGCATGTTCCGCTGCAGTAAACTTGATGTCTATTGTATTTTATCAGTTTAACATTGTTGGAGGCTAATGATAATTTATTTTGCATTATCTTAGTCATAATATTTCTTCTTTGGGCTAGTTGAGCTCACCTTTCTTTCCTTTATTCTCTTGTGAAATGAGAACGAATGGGACTAGTCGGGGAGCGGAGTGATGGTCCGAGATGATGTTTTAGTAATCCTCACTATTCTGTAAAATAGTGTGATAATAAATGTAACGAGGACTCTATTTAAGAATGGATATTGTCTAGAAGACAATATTTGTATTTAAACTCACAGCATGTGTTTTGTCGTATTTTACACGACTGCTGTATTATTAGTTTGTATTTGAATTTTGTACCATGTATTTGGCGACTCAAGATGGGTGATGTATACCTATTTTAGGGGCATCACAGTTCACACCCTTAGGGGACTCGCTCGAGAATATTCTTGCTCTTCTGACTGCTCAGAAGAAAATTACACATCTTCTTCCACCAGCCAACCCTAATGGGAGGGGTTTTAATGCTACTCGGAAGTGTGCCTATCATGTCGGAGCACCTGGACATGATACTCAAGATTGTTGGTCCTTGAAACATAAGATTCAAGATATAATAGACAACGGTGAGATCATGGTCACTAAACCAGATCAACCTCATGTGCAAGACAACCCTCTTCTCCTCAACAAAGAAGAAAAGAGGTCAACATGATCGATTGGAGCAATTGTACAAGGTTCCAATTCTAACGGGCGAATCATCCCAACCCATTATAGACGGTGTTAACAAATGGGATTATGCAAAGTTCCAGTTTACCATGGAACGAAAAATGAAAGCTCTTTGGAAACAAATTGAACAATTGGCAGAACTGGTGACCCACCAGCATCAAGTCACACGCCAATTAATCAGGCAGGAGCATGCATGTCTCCTTCCATTTGTTGTGAATGATCCATCAACACCTTTAGAAATAGAAGCTATGGAGGATAAGGTTGCGAAGCGAGCAAATGCTAAAGCCCGTCGGGATTTTGCCAATCAGAAGGAATTCACCTATTTGGGCCAATCTATGGAGGAGATATTATAGATGTTAATCAACGAAGGAAGAATTACCTTCTTTCTCCCTCTAATCAATCCCCGTTCAGGACAGTTCAATCCTGATAAAATGTGTCAATATCATTCACATTCTTACGGTCACAGCACAGAAGAATGATGGGCACTCCGCCATCTCATTCAGAATCTTATTGATAGCGGGGTCCTACAAATAGCAGATGATTACACTGTGCAACTCAAGGGTGGGAATGCATGTCCTACCAAATGGAAGGATCGATGTGAGTTATATCCGAAGTGGATGATGAGACTGTCAAAGTATTTCCCATACAACCAATTCAACTCAATGGAGCTGACAATCCTTTGAAAGTGGTCGCACCAGAGCTAATTCCTTTACCTTTCAGACCACAACATCATGTTGTCAGCTTACACAAAGTTCCATGGAATTATGGAGAAGCTGAAGGATCCACGTCTCATACTACTGCTACAGTGTCGAAGGAAAATCCACTGTATTTTCCTCAACGGGTTACTAAACTTACTTGCGAGGCAAAAGGGAAGTTACCCATGGAGAATATTGAAAAATTCCTCCGTACTATGGGCCATAATGAAGCCAAAGTGGTTTTAAGCTTGTGAGAAGCTCCACAACAGATTTCGATACTGGATTTGGTTTTCTCTTACAAGGATCATCGGAAGATCTTGTTGAAGGTTTTAGAAGAAGCCTATTTGCCAAAGTCAGTGGATGTGGAAAAATTTCAACATTTGGTTGATCACATTTTCCACAACAATGTGATATCCTTCACTGATGACGACATACCACCCGAAGGGACCGGTCATTGCAAGCCATTGCATATTATAGTTTTGTCTTCCGGGTACATGCTAGCAAGAGTGTGACAACCCGATATTTTCTAAATAAATAAATCTTAAATTTTTCGTATAATTTTTTTTTTTTGTTTTAAGGATGAGGATTTGTACAAGATTATGTGTATATGTATTTATGTGGTAAATGAAAATATATATATTACATGAATATTTACAAGTAAATTTATTTTAGAATTTTTGATTATTATAAAGTATATTCTTATAATAATTAATATTATGATAGAAATGTTTTGATTAATTATTTTCCATGAATATATAATCATGTATTATTTAAATAATATATGAAGTGATTTTTAGAATAAATATAATAATTATTTTATTATATGAATTGTTGTATGATTATTAAGTTAATTATTTTACCTTAATTATTAAGGTTAAATATGAAAGAATAATCGGATATGGAATCCAAACCCTAATTTTGGATTATTGTCAAGGTATGAGAATAATAATATAATATTAATTATATTTTGATTTTTCATCTTTATGAATAATATTTACGATATCCAGTATTGATAATGGTTGGTCAATTACGGTGTATTCTGACCAAACCCTAGTAATAATATTAAATCCTAATTTGAGATCCAAATTAAAGTGTGAGATTGTTTTATAAATGTGTAATATTAATTATGTCATGTATTAAATGTATTAATTAGGTAAACCCTAATTAAAATTCGAAACCCTAATATTTAGGAAACCCTAATTTCCAATATTAGAAACCCTAATTAGGAAAAAACCTAAGCTGGAGGTTTGATCTCATCAAGAGTTGGGTTATAGTGATTAATAAAGCGTGTGATAGACTTTAATTCTTTGATTAAAATAAACTTAATTAGTAAATTCAAACCCTAAAACCTAGAACCCTAATTTAATTTCTAGAAACCCTAATTATATTTCTAGAAACCGTAATTATCGATATTTTAAACCCTAATTGCTTTATTAGCAAAGTTCATTATGATTAAGGGTAATAAACCTTAATGTTCAAGTAATTACAAACTTACTTTAATTAACAAATTTATTTTTTTCAAAATTTTAGAAACTAAAAGTTATTTAATTTTATTTATTTAATCTTTTTGTGTGCAAACCCTAAATTGGAAATCCTAGATTTTTGTTTACTTATAAAACCCAAATTGGCTCAAACCCTAAACCCTAAATCCTAAATCAAACCCTAACCCTAAGGGTTTGGTAAGTTACAATTTTGCCATAAAATGAATTATCAAAGGACCATAATGCCCTTTTTAGCATTAAAGAAGCTAGCCATAGGTTTTGACAAATTGGTGAAGTTGTTCACCAAAAACTAACAACTCCATTGACTTCCATTGACAGAAAATTGACAGCAACAAGCCTAATCTCGGCCCAATACATGTATCCATGTTGTCTATATAAGGATCGAGAGAGAAAAGTGATTTTGTTAGCCAATTTTATTTAATACTCAACCAACACTCATCTTCTCTCAAACCAACGAAAATATGTAGTATATCGGACCCATTATCAAGTTCCCACGAAATCCAACAACAAATCAATAGCGAAATCGGATCTTGGACATTAAAGGTATAAAACCCTAGTTTAAATTCTGTCCAAAATTTTGTTGTTAGATGTTAGTTTTTGTTGTTGTAATATGTTGTATTTAGTCTCTAGTGATGATCTGGGTTGGTATTTATCAAATCCATAACATCAAAGTGCTCGAAATTAAAGATTTTCAAAATCTGGAAAATTATTTTTTTGAGTTCTGACATCAAATGTCAGACGCTGTAGATTGTTGTGTGTTTAATGTTTTTGTTGTTTAAGTATAGGATTTTGTAGTCTAGTATGTGATCTTTAATCTGTAGCAAGAATCAAGCTTAGATCTGTTTTAGAATTCAAGTTATTCTGGTTCAAACATGGTTGACCGACCATGACTATCGGATTTCTGGAAAACCCAGATTCGCCCAGAAACGGTCTGACAACTGATTTGCAGTCTTAGATCGTGCAGGTGTTTTATGATATGTGTTTGTTCTTACATCTAAGTTGTAGTATGTTTGTTAGACTACATCATCATGCCTTAAGATCACATAAGTAATGAACAGATTGATTTGGGTGGCTGGTCAAACTAGTCAAGTCGATCATGTTTTCTGTTTTCTGGGTAACCCAGAAAACATAAGAGCATGACGACTGACATAGTTTGACCAGGCTAGATTTTATGATTGTGTTGATGATTTAATGGTTGTTTGTGTTAGATCTCTTCCTTATCATGTTAGGTATATATTGGATGCTTAATATCACTTAAACATTATCAGGTTAGCAAGTTGTGGGAGCCGAAGGGGCGAATTGAATCGTTTTCTTCATTTCGGGCAACCTGGAAAATGAAGAACGACTCGACAAACATCTTTAGAGGCTTAGATCTAGCTTATGTTAGGTTGTTTGACCATGTTGTTTGTTAGAAAATGTAGTCTTGAACTTTGTCTACAACATCTAGCTTTTGTAAATTAGAAACACAATACACGAGAGAATTAAAGTGGGTCAAACATGGCCACTCAAGAATCTGCCTATGAAGATTTGGGTTTATGTATGAACATGAAGAACACCTATAATACGGTTGCCTGCCGCTATAGGTGGTCTTAATGACGTAAAATAATTTATTTTAGGAAATTAATTAATAATTATAGAAAATTATTTTTAAATTACGAAAATACAAAATAAATTATAAAAAATTATTTTAAATTACGAAAATTAGTTTTTAATTATTTTAAATATATTTCATAAATATTTAATATTTTGAATTTTAAAAGTAATTAATTTATTTAATTATAATATTAAATAAATTATTTAAAAATGATTTTAATTCATGAAAAATCATTTAAAATTATATTATGATATAAGAAAAATATTTTAAGTTATTTTAATAACTTTTAATATTATGTGATAATTTTCATTAATAAATTAATATTAATGATAATTAAGTTATTTATTAAATGAATTAAATAAATAAATTAAAAATGATTTTATTATATTAAAAATCATTTTAAATAATAAGAAGGTATTTAAAAATATTTTAAGTTATAAAATATAACTTTTAATATTTAAAGGTAAATTTCATTAATTAATTATGATTAATGATAATAAAGTTATTTAATAATTATATTAAATAATTTAGTTTAAAAATGATTTTATTATAATCATTTTAAAGTGCTTAAAGATATTTTAAGTTATAAAATATAACTTTAATATTTAAAGGATAGTTTCTTTAATAATTTAATATTAATGATTATTAAATTATTATAAATGATATTAAATTTATTTAATAATTATATTAAATAAATAGTTTAAAAACGATTTTATTTATTTAAAATCATTTAAAAGGATATTAATGATTTAAAAATATTTTAAGTTATAATTATTGACTTTTAATATTTGGATAAATAGTTCATTAATATTTAAATATTAATGGTAATTATTTAATAATGATTTTAAATATTTTAAAAATCATTTAAGGGTATTATAAATACTTTAAAAATATTTTGAGTTATTATCCATAACTTTAATATTTTGGCTATGGTTTCATTAATAGTTTAATATTAATTAAATATTAATGATAATAGAATTATGTGATACTTAAATCATTTAATAATGATTACGATATTTCAAAAATTTTGATAAATGATAATAATTATTTAATAATTATTATAAGGCCATGAAAAAAATAGTGTGACTAATGTTTAAGTTATCCAAATGGATATTGAACTACGGTTTAGAGTCTTAGACTCGATAATTACGAAAAAAAGTCGTTTCGGAAAGAGACCGTATATGTTTCGTAAATTGATCTGGACTTAGAAATTAAGTTAGTTAATTGTTTATTTATGATTCAATGGTTGTTAAGGTTGTATGACAATGTGATTAGGAAGGTGTTGATGTTTGATTATGAGTCAACGATTGTTAAACATGTGTGATAATGTGAATAGGGAATGTGCTGACTGCAATAGGCAGTGTTATATGTACGTTATGTTATACTAATCAGTAAAATGATTTGATTAATGATAGGTTGTGATAGAAAAGATAAAACTAAGTTGAGAATAGTAAGCAGCGCATCAGGCAAGTATCCTAACTTTGCATTTTCTTTATGCAATGGATGAAGTGAGAAGTTCGTAATTATTATTATTATTATTATGCAGTTGTTAAGCCTATATTATATATGCCCATTGATTATCAACATGCTAGTATATGATAATTCGGTTAAATATATTACATTAGCTTAATTTCTATAAATGATTATACAAGTGTCCCCACTTGGATAATCATTATTTAATCGCATGTTGATACACCTTTGTAATATATATATGTTGAATTATATAAGACCTTTGTTATGAAAACCCTTAAATGATATGAACATCCCGATAATGGGAAAATTTTATGCTACCAAAAGGAGGATAAAGAGCTTAACGATAGCATCGTTCATGTAAATGTAGTATTGATCAATACAGGTACAACAGGTGATCACCCTCCGCGCCTCGTAAAGTAAGTCATGATTTTTACATGATGAATTTCATTTAAACCTTTTCGAAAATGAAAACAATGTTCATGGTATGTCATGAAACCCCATATACACAAATAATCGTAGTTTTCAAAAATTTGAATGAGGGTTGTTATGTTATTATTATTGGTACAGATTACTTCACAACTACTGACTAGTTGTAGAAGATATTATAAAGAAAACATTTAAATTCTTTCAACCTATATATATATAATACTTGCTGGGCACTCAAATGCTCATCCTTGCTTAATTTAAATGTTTTCAGCTAAGTGTGAAGGACCAGAAGGATCTGTCAAGAACAAGGGAAAAGGGAAAGTTGTTGAATGACTTTTTATATTACTATTTGTAATAGTTTAGATTATGAAGACTATGATATATATATTTATATATTATGACATGTAATGAATGACTAAAGGTTACGTACTTGGGAGAACGACTTTGATGTATATGTAAATTTAAGTTTAAGTTTTATATTATTGTGATTATTATTAGTATTATTCCGCTCATAGAAATGGTATCGTGATGTACCGAGTTCGGGTTTCAAGTATCCGGATTTGGGGACCTCACAAAGAGTATTGATAGATGGAGGCTCATCTCTAAATATTTGTCCATATCCCACCATGGTAAAGATGAATATCAATCTCAAGTGGATCCAAAGCAGCCATACAGTCATCAGAGCTTTTAATGGATCCCGGCAAAATTCCGTTGGAAAGATTAAATTGCCAATTGAGATTGGTCCAAATACATTCAATGTATCCTTTCACGTCCTCAAGATAGAATCAGGATACAACCTGCTCTTGGGGAGACCATAGATACACATGGTTGGAGCTGTTCCCTCCACTCTACATCAACAACTCAAATATATTATCAATAATAGTCTAGTCACTGTCAACGCTGAGCCGGATGGTCCTGAACAAGGAACTCTACCAATTATCAGCTTCAATTCGGAAGTTGAACCGGCCAGTTTCCATACTTTGGAAGTGAGTAACACGCAATACCATTCTATTGGGCGCCACTTCCGCATTCCAAGATTTCTGCCGAGGTTATGTCTTACCACTCAAGAAATGATGTTATTGGGTCATCAACCTGGACAAGGGCTTGGTAAAGATAAGCAGGGTATTAAGCACCCTATTCAAATGTCCAGTCAAATTAGAATAGCCGGGCTAGGATATCCTGCCAATTCCAGTTACAGGAATCCTCATAAGCATAAGCAGGTTCCTCAAGCTTCCGCCGCACGGCGATTTTCTATACCTTTACCCCATGAGTTGATGCAATCTCCCGTAAAGGTTTCAGCCCATGTTATGGCTATACTGTTTCCAAAACCAGTACCAATCAAAGCAAAAGAGGTGTTGATTCCTGATCCCGAGGCGGAAGAAAAGGAACGAAAACGTAAACATGACCTTGCCTTGATGATGGCAGGTATTCGCGTGATTGTCCATGATGAACATACAAACAGATACACCCTAGACGATGATTGCCCAGATGTCATGGTTATCATTCGGGAGAAGGAAGACAATGACGATCCTTCCATCATTGTAGTCCATCAGGACTTTTCCCTCGATAATTGGAGCAGCACTCCATGCATTGGTCGACGAGGGTAAAATGGGCAGAAAATCCCTTTGCCCTGTAGATAACTTTAATTGCTTGCTTTCCTTTACAACAATAGCAGTTATTTTATCAAGTACATGCTAACACTTTTGTATGATCGAACAATTGCATATATTAAGTGAAAGCATCATTTGTTTTAGGACTCTAAATTTAAATGTGATTGTCCTTGCTGATGACATGCCTTCTCTCCACAAGGGCTGTAACTTTGATGCAAAGTTGGACTTAGACTTGATGGACATCCAAGAAGACATTGAGACACCTCAAGAGATTAAGGAATGGGTCGCAGACAAACCCAAATCCAATCTCGATCAAACCACTCCTTTCAATCTCGGAACCTTAGACAACCCTAAGCTAATCCAGATTGGTTCAGACCTTACCACAAATCAACGGAATGACATGGTTGCACTGTTAACCCAATTCCAGGATGTGTTTGTATGGTCTCATGAAAACATGGTGGGTTTGTCCACTGACATTGTTCTTCATCGCCTTCCCATTAAAGAAGGATTCAAGCCAGTTAGGCAATAGCTTAGGAGATTGAAACCTGAGTGGAGTTTAAAGGTTAAGGAAGAAATTGTGAAATAATTTCAAGCTGGCATCATCATGGTGTCTACATATCCGGAGTGGATATCCAACATTGTTCCCGTACCTAAACCAGGGGAAAGGTGCGAGTATGCGTGGATTACCAGGATTTGAACAAAGCTTGCCTTAAAGATAGCTTTCTCGTGCCCTTTATCCGCATTCTTATTGACAATACTGCTCAATACAGCATGTACTCCTTTGCTGATTGCTTTGCGGGGTACCATCGGATTATGGTTGCTAAGGAAGATCATGAGAAAACTTCTTTCATCACACCTTGGGGAACCTTTTGCTACAGACGGTTGTCATTCGGCCTCATCAACATCGGGGAAACCTATCAGGGAGCTATGATGGCTCTTTTCCACGATTTAATGCACAAAGAGATAGAGATCTATGTGAATGACATCATTGTCAAATCCCAGAAGGAGGATGACCACTTAGAACATCTCACAAAACTTTTCAATAGGTTGCGTAAGTACAACTTGAAGTTGAATCCCGCCAAGTGCGCCTTTGGTGTTAAGTCAGGCAAGTTGCTAGGTTTCCTAGTCAGTCACAAAGGGATTGAACTGGATCCTACCAAAATCCAGGCTATCAAGGAAATGCCCATTCCTCAGACAGAGAAGGAAATACTGGGATTTTTTGGAAGGATCAATTTCATTAGCAGATTCATTTCTTAACTCACAGCAACTTGTGAGCCTATCTTCAAGCTGTTAAGGAAGAACTCCTCCATGAAATGGAACGATGAGTGTTAGAAATCCTTTCTCACCATTAAAGAGCAACTGATCAACGCTCCTATTTTGGTACCTCCCAGGGATGATGTCCCCCTGTTCATGTACCTGTCCATAAATTACAATGCCATGGGCTGCATGCTGGGGCAGAAAGACAATAGAGGCCAAGAACGAGCTATCTATTACCTCAGCAAAAGATTTAGCATTAGTGAACACAAGTACACTCTGATTGAGAAGACTTGTTGTGCTTTAGCATGGGCTCCCATGAGGTTACAGCATTACCTCCATGGTCACACAACCCATCTCATATCTCGAATGGATCCTCTCGAGTATGTGTTCAGTAAACCCATACTGAATTGTCGACTGTCCAGATGGCAGTTGATCCTATAGTAATTTGACATTGTTTATATGATGCAAAAGTTGATCAAAGGTCAGGGAATTGCAGATCAACTGGCCGCCGCACCTGTAGGGGATTACAAACCCTTAGAAACATACTTTCCTGACGAAGGAGTAATGATAATTCAGTTACAACATCAGTACGATACATGCCGTACATGGAGAATGTATTTTGATGGAGCTGTTAACACAGAAGGCTCTGGAACTAGAGCAGTCCTAATATCTGGTACGGGGGAGCAGTATGTCGTTGCCGTCAAATTTTAGTTTGTCAGCACCAACATCACAGCTGAGTATGAAGGTTGTATCATGGGGCTAAAACTTGCTCATTCAATAGGCATCAGGTGGTTAACTGTCTTTGGAGATTCTGAATTGGTAATCAAGCAATCCACATGAATCTATCAAACCAAAGAATTACATTTACTGCCTTACCATCGACAAGTTCTACAGATGGCTTTGGAGTTCGAAGAAATCTCCTTTCTACACATTCCTCGTAATAGGAATGATTTTGCAGATGCATTAGCAACGTTGGCCTCCTTGGTTTACATACCTGACAAGGAAAACATGTCAAACATCACGTTTGCTCTGCAAAAAGCCCCAGTCTATGGGAATTACATTGGAGAAGTATCGGATGAGCTACCTCCCATCCACAACCCTTGGTATCAGCACATCAAGGAGTATCTACGAGATGGATCTACACCCGCTGAGGCGAGCCTAACTGAGAAGAGGCGGATTCATCGACTTGCTATGAAATTCTACCTGAGCGGAGATGCACTCTACAAAAGAGATGCAGGATTAGGTCTCCTCAGATGTCTTGACAAACACCAAGCTCATAGACTCATGGATGAGATCCATGGTGGAGTATGTGGCCCTCACATGAGCGGACCCCTACTTATCAAGAAGATCCTCAGAACAGGGCATTATTGGCTTACACTCAAAGATGACTGTGATGATCACGTCAAGAGGTGCTATGAATGCCAGATTCATGGGAATGTTATCCACGCCCCTCCGAGGGAACTCCACAATATAAGTTCGCCATGGCCCTTCTCAATGTGGGGAATGGACGTGATCGGGCCCATCGAGCCCAAAGCCAGTAATGGACATCCATTCATATTCACCATGATCGACTACTTCACCAAATGGATAGAAGCAGCATCCTTCCCCAGGGTTACTAAATAAGTTATCATTATTTTCATCAGAAACAATGTCATCTGTCGATATGGACAACTAGAGGTCATTGTGTCAGACAATGCTAAGAACCTCAACAACAAAATGATGGAGGAGTTATGCAGAAAATTTCACACCAAACATCTCAACTTTGTCATCTACCGTCCAAAGATGAATGGTGCTACTGAAGTGGCTAATAAAAACTTCAAAAAGATTATGCAGAAAATGTCCGCCAATCACAAAGGATGGCCTGACCTCTTGCCTCTGACTTTATTAGCCTACAGAACTTCCATGCAAACTTCCACTGGGGCAACCCCCTACTCATTAGTCTATGGGATGGAAACAGTGCTCCCCATAGAAGTGGAAATGGAATCCCTCAGAGTATTGATGAATGCTCAGTTGGATGAAGACCAACGGGTACAAGATAGATATCACCAATTGTCTCTGATAGACGAAAAGCGATCTACGGCTATCTTCCATGGTCAGTTATATCAGCAAAGGATCGCACGATCCTACAACAGAAAAGTCTGACTACGGCAATTCAAACAACATGACTTGCTTTTGAAGAAGATCATTGACAACCAAGATCAATCTAAGGGAAAATTCGCTCCTAACTGGGAAGACCCATTTGTTGTCACGGAAGTATTGACAGGAGGTGCTCTCAGATTGCAGGAAATGTATGGCGATGAATTTCCATAGCTTATCAACTCGGACACCATAAAACGGTACTATGTCTGAATTTACCATCACCAGTCATTCCGGTTTTGAACCCTTTCCTTTTTGAATACTCTTCTACCCCTCAGGGAAACATACACTTCAAGCCAGCAGCCTGGTTTTACCTCAATTCAAACCTTTCATACAATCTCGGTTATCCTGAAGACGGGATTTAACCTTTCACAATTTCGGTTATCCTAAAGATGGGATTGAACCTTTCACACCTACAGTTTATCCTAAAGACGGGATTAAACTTTTCTATGCCTGCAGTTTGTCCTGAGGACGGGATCAAACTTTTTACACACTTGCAGTTTATCCCCATTATGGGATTAAACTTTCTTCTCCCTACAGTATAGCCTGCACATGGGATTCACACTTCTCTTCGCCTTCAATTCGTCCTGAGGGGCGAACTACGTCGACCTGATCTCCCTGATACCCGGGGGTACGTAGGCAACCATATTCTATATGGCCCGGTCGCAATAAACAAAAAACAACAAAAATACTTCTACACCCATCTGCCTTCCGCATTCAGCGTTGAACCTCCTACACTAGGTTCGAACTACGCAGACTTGATCTCTACTTCAATAGGAGTACGTAGGCAGCAATTCTTGGTGCAGTCTAACCCCTACCAGAACAAAAATTCTTGTCACACGGTACTGGGATCTACCTTTAATTTGCCCCATTTCATCGGTTTCAGATCAAAGGGATGGAATTATCCAACCTCTTCTCACAAATAGAAGATTCGGTGACCATCTAAGCTGCGATCGTGCCTCAAAGAGCAATACCAACCCATAAGAGATGGAATTAACTAGGCTTCTCATAAATAGAATACTGGCGACCATTTATGGTGCGGTCAATCCTCAGAGAGGAAGAAACCACCCTCCTCTCCACTTTTCCATATAGATACCAGTCCCAAGACACCAAAGATGGTAGGGATTTACAGAAATCAATGATCCGTTCTGAGAGATCTTGCGACGTCTCAATGTCCATCTTTCAAGGATAAGTTCAAAATGCATCAATATCACAAAGCCCTGAAGAAATAAGCAAACATCAAGCAAGTATCAAGGCATAACTAAAAGGGAAGTGAATCAAAATATATTTCCCTGCCATATATAATATTGTTTGATATATACATCTATGTTGTACATGACAAAATGGCTAAGCTAGTCTGTGCAGGAAAATACAAAGCTATCTACAGATCTGTATACATGCGGACTATCAGATCTAACATAGCATCCCTCTCTGAAGACGGAGGTAGCACTGCCCAAGGGTATCTACACGAACTAGCAGATCAGAGGGTAACTGCATGGTGGCATAATGCTCATCAATGTAAGCACTCATGTCGACAAAACTAACAGTCATCTGGGATCTAACTGAAGTGATATCTGCAATGGCCACATCCCTAGCAGATAAAGCGACATCCCACTCCGCAATCAATGCATCCCTGGCTGATCTAGCCTCATCCCTCTCTAACAGAGCGGTATCTCTCTCATCAAGAGCTGTCAACATCGCGGCCCTAGCCCGATCTCATCATAGGTCATCGATGTAAGCTCTGCTCCAAATGTTGTCTTAGTCAATGATCGAGTAATGATGGCACTTTCGGGATGGGAGAATCCATCACAAATCTTTGGCGACCAATGATCAAATCATCGATGGGAATAACAACCTCTCCTCTATAGGCTTCTCATCGTAATCAATCCTCGCATTGTGGATATTTGTCGCGTGCCGATGCGATCTGTGTCTCCATCCATGCGTAATACTCGCAGAACAACCTGGATGGTCGACGAAAACTCACCAACTCGTTGATCCCAACAGCATACAACCGGATTTGTCCTCCGCCGATAAGCGGTGAGAAGCGAAAATACCGACTCATCGCCCCTCATACGGATGAAAATCCGAAACTAGTCAAACCGACACATCACTACCGATGGGTGGTAAGTAATCATGCCCCTCAATCCGGCCCGGAGGAGATAATCCATGCCCGGAGCATGAGTAATGAAGCTGTAGGGTGAGCTAAGCCCTGAACACGGCAATATGGCAAATGGATCCCTAATCCCTGCCAGAAAAGCTGACCACGATACAGTATTTATGCACTCTATAGGCTGAAAGGAGTACGACATGGCTATCACCTGGGTGAAACAAAACCCCTGCCGTCTAAATGTGCCAATCGATCTCAAGTATGAGATAAACCACACATACAGCATGATCGGGCTACCTGTAAACACTCCTGCCGAATAAGTGCAGTAGTATGTAGCTGACCTCAGAGTCTCTGTAATGATTATTGGTACAATGGTATGACCCTCCCTGAGAGCTCTCACTGCCATAATGATACCGATATCCAGCTCATCCATGTACCGCGGCATGAAGACGTATGATAATACATATAGAAGCAGTACATCTACTCTAGCTAAACGCCAATGGTCCTCCGGTGTGGTGAAATCCCCATAATGTCGTGCATAGCTGTCCTCAGAGCCAAACCTATCAAACAGGAAACACTGGGATATCCCGTGGCCGGATGTCATCTCATCCTGGACCATTCTACGTCTCAATCCGGTGAGGTTCATGAACTGTCTGCTCATGTCTCCAATAGCCATATGCACGTAAGGTCTATCTAGCGGTAGCATCGTCAACCGTACATACTCCTCCAAAGTAGGCGTC
Source organism: Panax ginseng (assembly GCA_020205605.1). Lineage (NCBI taxonomy): Eukaryota > Viridiplantae > Streptophyta > Magnoliopsida > Apiales > Araliaceae > Panax > Panax ginseng. The sequence goes on along the minus strand of CM035132.1, from coordinate 131,667,446 downwards.
AACTCCTAGGTCCCAAATCGAAAAACCTGCCTTTCCGATACCCAGTGCTCTAGCATGCCCTCTACAAATTCTGTGGGAACCTGAAACATCATCAGGTCATAGTAGATGTCTTGTAGAAGAATCATCTACGATCACCATGTCGATGGTGATATACTATCATACCATGGCGAAGATACTACCTACCACCACAAATGGTGGGGTATGATCAATACTGACTTAATCGTCGAAGAAGACATACATGCAGACGGGTCGTGTCATAAGACCATCCAGGGGTCAATGTTGAATATTTCTGGACATACATACATATGTATAACACAATAACATGCATGATACAATAGATGGAAATATGATATAGGGATTGGAAAATAATACATACATTCCTAAGTATATCATCATCTAATACATCTCTGTACAGCTAAAATACAGGAAAATGGGGCGAAGCTACCCAACATACAACAAAGGCCTATCAAAAGATATAATGAGAATGGTAAAGAAGCTACCCAGTGAGCCTAATGAGAGGCCTATCAAAAGAGATAGCGAGAAATACATCAGAAAAAGTCAAGAGTGTCGATGTCTACATCATCGATCCTGTCCACCTGATGTAACTCCTCCTAAGTCATTGGATATCTATCTATAGGGATGTCAGGCCAATACAAGGGAGGATCTGCTCCAGCAAAACCATACGGGTCACCTGAGGGACCAGCACCAAAGCTGGAAGGATCAAAAGTATCTACCTCTGCAAGATCTCTACCCAAATGCCGAATGAAAAGATGTGACTGGTCCAGCTGCCGAGTCAATCTGTGTCACATGAGTCGGATCTCTGACACAGGCTAGCCAATCCATCATCATCACGAATCCTAGAACCATATCCCCCATAAACTGTGTGGCGTGAGTCTGAGCTCCAATGGTACGAGGGATCCACCAATGCTGGAACATCTCCTCAGAACAGGGGCCCTCTGACAATGTAAAACTGTCAATCCCCATCAATGGGATGTCAATGACGGGTGACTGTGAAACAGGCCAATAATGCCTGGCAGGAGGCAAGATCGGTATACGAATCTCTCCTGTAGTGCTCCTAATAGCACGCTCTCCTAAATAGAGCTCCCATCCTCCATTTGTGAAGAGAGGAATCCTGCGGGTGGAAATGACGTACTCTACTCCAGTCGGGTACCTATCCTCAAAACCAACTCCCAAATGCTCTCCAGAGTAGGGAATCCATGTGATGACGTCGGTTGTCAATAGCTCCAGCTATAGGCGACAATGAATGAAACCCTCAGCAACATGGACCTCCGCCAGTATGGAATGATGCCATCTCCGTCCTCGTGGATAGGTGTCTAAACCTAACACGCTCACAGGATGCAAACAAGGAAGCCTCTCATAGGCCCAAAACTACCAACACAAAGGCAAACATCTGCTGTCAGTCAACACTCTTAACCTATACATGGGAAAAGACAAGAGAAGCACTCACCAGCAGAAATGGGTAGAATCCTAACCACGCCTCGGTCAAGCCCTACGATCGCATGCGCATTCCCTTGAGGAAGTAGGTAAAGGTGTAGGAACCCCAATCATACTCTCCTATACGGTCCACGTGTCGAGTGGCGCTGATCAAAGCGAAGGACACCATAGAAGAGTTATCTGCTATGAAGAAGCCCCTAATGATCATCAGGAACAATTGCCAGAGAATGTGATCCCTGACTCTCACATCATCGAGTATGGGCTCACTCAATAGCCTAGCAAATGGAGTAACTGAGTCTGGTGAAACCACCGCTCAGACAATGCCCTAAGGTAACCCCAGGGACAGCGATGGGGTAGAATGGAGAAAAACCTCCCAAATCCCTAGCCATGGACGATCGCTCTGTAGTCATCATGCAAGGCCTAATACATAGAGTGGATGCTAAACCAGTTCCCTCGAGGCTGTGTTAAGCCGGGAACCTACATCAAATGCAGATCAACATCAGACTCCTTGACTCCTCATCAATAGAAAATAAGGAAGATTAAAGATCTAACTTCATACCTCGTTTGCGTGCAAGTATACTGAAGGATGCCTACTCAAGTCACCCAGAAGATCTGGGTTCACCACTTGAATACCTGGAAATTCCCTACGGGGAACATGTACAGCAGGAGCAGGAACCTTAATCGGTGCATCCTCTTCCTCGTCCTCGACATTCGGCACTTCAACCCGAATAGGACGTATCACCGCCTCCGCCAAACAATGAGGCTGTCTAACAGAACGGCGCTGAGGCTCTTCAAAAGCCCTCCTCTATACACCAGAAGTGGTCCTGCGGGAACTACTCGACTGATCTGGATCCATGATATCTGGACAACAAGTCTCCAAATCACCTCAGAAAGGGTGTGGACAGTGAAGAACGCTAGTACGGTGGCAGAATATGCAGAAAGTTTCCCAAACTCAGCAGATCTAAAAAAGAGCTCTCGGATTTCCTTCGCTGCGCAACTTGAAAATGACTTATGAAAACAACCAGCCGCCTATACATAGGCACGGTTGGCCGCAGGCTAATCTACGACTCCTACAGGTACACCTGCGACACTCCTACATGGGTCTCACACCTCCGGCTCACTCCAGTTAGAGTTGTAAAGGAGGTCTCAAAAACTAAAAAGGCCAAATCAAGAATAAAAGTGCTACGCGATTGAGCGGAATAGCTTGAAATCCTGGTTTCTCGTCGGTCAGAGTTAAACTCCCGTCGTCTCAAAGGTATTCGCCTGAATGCAGGGTACACTATACCAATGAGTTCAGCTTTCACAAATCATGCTCGGCAATACCCCACAAAGGTTTGATGCCGCAATTTGCAGGGTCACAACCCTAAACCTCCCCGGCGGGGGTTACAACGCAAAACCATAATATATCAAACCTCCCCGACGGGGGTTACAACGCCGAAGTTATCAACATCTACGTATCCCAGGCGGGGGTCACAATGCACATCCATCAAACATCTACGTATCCCCGGCGGGGGTCACAACGCACATCCTTCAAACTTCTACGTATCCCCAGCAGGGGTCACAACGCACATCTTTCAAGTATCTACGTATCCCCAGCAGGGGTTACAACCCAATACAACCATTGATACACACATCAATGAAGGTCAAGCAGCCTTAACGTCATGTCATCCGATGGAAAGTAAACCCATCGAAGCGACCTTCCCCAACAAGGGTTACAACACAATGCTACCATTCACACATACATTAATGAAGGTCAAGCAGCCTTGACAATGCACCCAACAGGGATTTATCCGGTGATACACACATCAGCGAAGATCAGGCAGCCCTGATAACAACAAACTGTTGGCAGTAACTCCGACAGAATGAGGGAATATGTTATATACATCCTCAAACAGACAAAGCTTTATCCCCACAGATCTCTTACACACAAGAGGTACCTCTATGGAATATAAGCCAGTGTCTAGGATTCAAGACTTTGGTGATAGCCCCAACGTCAACATCTTTGGAGTCTTGGATCATATGTCCAAGCCATCACTGTTTATCATCCCAGCGGGATTACCTGACAATCATTCATGCATTCTACATACATTTGCATCATGTTGCTGCATATAACATCATGTTTATATTGCTTGCATTTCAAGTGTCTAGTATTCTTTATCCTATCCATGCCTTGCATTGCATGAATATGATAAAGAGGGGCATCTGTAGACAATTAAAATTTTCTGCATTCCTATTACTAACATTGCAGGAGGGCAGATTCGTCTTTTAGAGATAACCCAGAAAGACAGCTTACATCCATTCCGGATACTACCGGAAGTTCAGCTCAAACCCGGAACACAAACCGAGAACTTCATCTCAAACCTAGAACACACACCGGGAATGTCATTTCCAATCTCGGAGATAACCCCGAGATATGCAGATCAAAAGATCGGCGACAACACTGGAGAGGACAGTTCTGTCTCGGCAATAACACTGCGATGCTCAGTTCCAGTCCCAGAGACAACACTGGGAGTAGCAACCCCATCCTTGGTGATAGCCCCAAGAGATGTCATTGCAGTTTCGACGATAACCCCGGAAATGCTTATTTCAAACATATGTAATCAGCTTCAACCACAGACATCCTGTCGAGGCACACACACCTCAGACCTAGAATTAACATTGGATAGACAGGAACACCCACAGATGACAGTGAGGCATACAAACAAGCAGCAATCCAATCTCAGATGTAACCCTGAGTAACGTATGCTTTCTGCTTAAACTGGCGATAACCTTGGTGAGGAGTCACAACGTCATCTTACTATCTCAACAAGATGATATCACAGCATACCAACAAGTAGTCCAATCTCAGCTGTAACCCTGAACAACGTCTACTTCCAACTCAAACCGGTGATAACCCCGGCGAGGAGTCAAACGTCATTTTGTTCCTTTGACAATGGCACATCATCTCAACACTTCATACATACATACATCCAACAATGTCCCACAAGAGCCGAGGATTGACAATCCCGAATGACTATTACGTGTGACAGTACTTTGGATAGAATTTGAAGCTTGAAGACCATGGGCATAGACCCCTCTTCCTGACTTCATACAACCTCTAATCCATGTCATTGCATAACTCTTGACACAAGCGGTCTGAAGAAGGTCAGATATACCTCGTTCGGATGCTCGGATTGAAGTTCTGCAAGTTCGAGCGGATATTATAGTGCATGAGTACATGTACTACGAGACGACAGGACCCGCGAGGCTCAGATGCATCATGACCAGCCGCAGGTACAACTGCGGCTACCACAGGTTTACTCCGCAGACCATTAAATCTATATATACAAGCCTTGGGGTCAACCATTTGAGAAGAAGAGGGAGGGAAAAAGCGAGGAAGCCCTGTCCATTTTACTCGTGCATACATATCTTTTGAGTGTTTCCTCATCTTTAAACACTAGTTAGCTCACATATAGCTATCTTTTATCCCATGAGAGCCGAGTGTTTATCCATTTAAATTCATAGAAGTCTACTTTGGCGACCACACGTAAGCCTTCTTATATTCTATAAAGCCTTCTTCTCATATTATTACACACACATGTTGTACACTTTGAGAGTCGTGTGAGTGTGTTTTCCTGCACTTGATCCCGTGGTTTTCATTTTTGCGTATATATATATACTTATATATGTATATATTTCATATATGGACTAACATTATCGAAGTTATGCCTCGATTAAGCCTGAACTTTGATGCGAGCGTTTAATTTCTTATATATATATATATATATATACTTATATATATGAACTGTGGTCAGACTCTATCTGATGAGCATGGATTTTACATCCGGAGCATTTACTCGCTTTTATATATATATACTTATATATATAATTGTTGTCGGACATATCCGATGAGCCTGGATTCACATCTGGTGCGTTTACTACTTTTATATATATATTTGTACATATATATATATATATATATATATATATTTACATTTCTGTCAAGCCTGGAGTTTACTTCATGGCCTTTTACAGCTTTATTTATATTTCATCCTGCCTGGAGTTTACTTCGTGGCAGTTGATCGCTTTTACAGCTTTATTTATATTTCGTCCCACCTGGAGTTTACTTCATGGTGGTTGATCATGTCCATATATATATATATATATATATATACCGCTTTTATATATTTACATTTCTGATCCCCCATGGAGTTGCTTCATGGTGGTTGATAATGTCTGTATATATATATTTACAGCTTTTATATATATAACTGCTTACTACTTTCTATACAAATTGCAGAATCATATGAGCCTCGGAATCATGTGATCACAGGTTCAGTCTACTGAATCTAGATTCGGTTCCCGTGATGGACATTTTTCAGCTGTAAGTAGCCTGTACATTATTTTACAAAGGTCTCGAATTTCCTTGGATGGTTGTCATGCCCATGAGGAGTTCAAGATCGTCAGATATTATTTTTCTAGAATGCTTCGCATCTCGAAAATAAAAGCAAACAAGCCGAACATTTAATAATAAAATGGAAGTATGAAAAGGTCTCAATTCCTATTGAGCACAGGGTTTGAAAAACCTCTTTTACAAAACGTCATTGCTATATCTTGGTTAAAACTGAATTTTTTCATAAAATTCAAACCTTGTGTATATAGGTGCGAACAAGGCCTCGTACTACATTCAAATAATTGCACATTCATCCACACACACACACACAAACGCACATTCATATAACAATTTCTTTGAAAAGTGGCGGTCACCGTGGTAACACGGATGTCGGGGGGTGCCTAACACCTTCCCTCCGTATAATCAAGCCATGGACCCAAAATGAATCTCAGTTTCACCGACCCGTCTAGCAGTGTCAAATCACTAGGTCAATGTGCAAACCTTTTCGATTCACGTTAGTGCAACGATTAAATACACCAACTGGCGACTCTTAAAGTCAAATCGTCGACATTATACATGTCGGACCTTTTTCACTTGTTTTTTCCAACAAATCTCACATTAACATGAGAACACCAAAGGACAAGTAATGAAAAGGGACAATCAAAAATCTCGACGTCGACAACTCCTTCATCTCCACTGGCGCCATACGATACGGTGCCCTGGAAACTGGTGTCGCTCCTGGCACGATGTCTATCACAAACTCTGTCTCCCTATCCGGCGGAAGACCAGGAAATTCACTCGGAAATACATCGACAAATTCTCTCACTATAGGTATTTGTTCCATGGTTGCTACCACTCTCTAGGTATCAACAACATGACACTGATAGCCTACGCATCCCTTCCTCAGTAATTTCCTAGTTTGTGTCATGGTTAGACAACACGAATGTCCCGGCGATCTATTCCCGTAAAATACTACCTGAGGTTGTTTTAACGTCTTAATATTCACACATTTCTTTTGACAATCTATAATTGCCCCATGGTCCACTAACCAATCCATTCTGAGAATTACGTCGAATTCTCCTAAATTTATCGGTAACAAATCTACCGATAATTTACAACCCCGTATATCTACGCAATAACTCCTATGAACATCTTCAACAGGAATTATTTCTTCATTTGCTACCTTAGTATTTAAAAGTATAGGCAACTTTTTGGGAAGTAATCCTAATCGTTTAGCAAAATCGCATGCTATAAACGAATAAGTAGCACCCGAATCAAACAGCACATAAGCATTTATGTCATTGATCGGAATAATACCTGCGACGACGTCCCTTGATGTAACTGCATCTTGGACTGTCATGTTAAAGGTACGGCCCATTGGCCTACTCGGCTGCGCTGGACCACTAATAGTTAACTTACCGCTATTAGCGCCCCGGTTCCCGTCCGTCCCCTTCTTCGGGTAGTTCTTTGCCATGTGGTCGGTTGACCCACACACAAAGTATCCATGATTCTTCTTCGGACTTGGAAAGTTAGGTGCAATGTGCCCCTCCTATCCACAATTGTAACAGACGGCCTTCCCCTTGAGATAGACTCCTAAGTGAGTCTTCCCATAGGTCTTGCAGGCCTCCATTCTCCTCTTCGGGTCTCTCTGTTTCTCTCCGGTATTCCCAGAGCTAAATACCTTCCTCTTCTGACCCTCGCCACTACCACTGGTTGCCTCAATCTTTACTCCCCCATCTACTTTCCCCTTGCTCTTCTTGTCCTTATGGTATTGACTCAAAGCCTCACTACTATCCTCGAAGATTATCGCCTTCTCTAAAATGGTTCCAAAAGAAGTACTTTGGAACACCAAAATATGGTTATAGAGCCAGGGTTTCAAGCCCTACTCGAACCGTCGCGCCTTCCTCACCTCAGTATCCACTTGATGTGGAGCGAACCTCGCCAGTTAATTAAACTTGGCGGCATATTGCAGAACTGTCATGTCCCCTTGTTTCAACTCCAAAAACCGCATCTCCATCCTTCCATGCATGCTCGTGGGAAAGTAGTTCTCGAAGAATATCTCCTTGAACCTATCCCACGTCAGATTTGCTATCCAAGCCCTAGCCTGATTGGCTTCCCACCAAAAGTTGGCATCTCCCTTCATCATATAGGTTGCAAAGGAAACCTTTTGGGCCTCGTCGACATTTGCTATCACAAATGCCTTCCCTATTTCCTTAACCCACATTTGGGCTTCAATAGGGTCCGTAGTTCCTTTGAACTCCGGCAGACCCACACTCTTGAAATCCTTAAAGGTAGTAGCTCGTGCTACTCCTGGATTTACGGGGATATTAGCCCCTATTCTATTAAAGGCAGCTATTAATAAATTAACAAACTCCTGCATCGGGTTAACCGGACCTCCCTCTGGTTGATTCACATTAGCACCTTGATTACGTTGCACTCTTCTTGGCGGCATTTTGCTGATACAATAAACACATTTCATTATTATTCCTTTCTTTATTAGTTATCATTTAATATTAAAAAATAACTCCAACATCCATTACTCATTGTTTTCCATAAAAAGGACTTATATTCATTATTTGTAGTATAATACTACATCGGTTACATTACACAGCCTAAGCTGATTACATTACTTTCCTGCTATCTCTTTCCTAAAATTGGGATTTACAAAAGACTACCCTTTACTATACAAAGAGGGCTTTATGTCACTACTAATTACAAAATATTTACATACTATTCTAGCTACTACTAGTCTATATCTGCCTTAAGGCATTCTCGAAGTCTTCCTTGGAAAGACCAATAATGATATCATGGCTAATAGTATGCCGTGTTTGCCCCACCTCTACAGGATATCCAGTTACCTGCTGCTGGAAATCTGTATGAGAACTCCTATAGATATAGGACATTCTCCCTATCTTCTGCATCTTGATCTTTAGCTCCTCCTTGAGCTCAAAGACCTCATGCTTTAACTCGTGGACTTTGTCCTTAGCCAAAATCCTCTCATCATGTTCCTGTTCCCACATGGACTCAACATCAATCTTGTCCTCTGTGACAGTTTGGAGCTCTGCCTTCAGCTCCTTGACCTCCTGACAATAATGGATATTTATATCCAATACTGACATAAACAGAGACATCATTGACCCCCTAGGAGCTATATCTGCTGTTATAGCTACTGGATTAAAGGACATTGTCTCAACTTCCTCCTCTATCATCCCATCGAATACTGACATGTAGTCAACTTCATCTACGTCTCCAGACTCAATAATCACTGCATCCATATCTGCTGCTATGGGGTTCGGTAAAACCTCTACTTGGTTCACTGATTCTTCACTAATTGACTGACCATCTACATACATTCTGTTTACTCCTGACATCTGCACAAAACAATTAAGTTGATTAGTACACGTCAGTAGAATAATAAAAACACATAATATAATCATAATGCATTTTTATAAGGTTATTTTCTGCTTGTACTTCTTTGACTTCTCTTAAGGTTATGACTTAAGGTTTTTAATCGCCCCCTTAAGTTTGATAACCTAACACTTTGATACTAACCTGTGACGCCCCCAAATCCGGGTATCTTCTAACCCGACAGATGGTGCTATACGGTACTACCATTCACACATCCATTCAATTGAAAAGTCTCAAAAGGACGAATATGTCTTCTATTTATTTCAAAATAATATTACATTTCTCAGGTTCTTTATAACCCATTCATTCTTTCTTGTCATAATATTCAGTATATTACAAACATTCACCTATACTATTATATAATTAAACTAAGGGTTCGTCTTTGCCTTGCCCTTATCCTTGTCGGAGCCTTCAGTCTGTTTGATCTTGGCTGTGTTCATATGGTTCAAGCAAGAGTGAGCATGACTAGCTCAACAAGTACTACAATTCTAATAAACAACATGCTTGAAACATAGAACTCATATATCTTCAGTAACTGAACAATAGTTATGAAGTACTATCGATAATTCAACCCGACACTAAGTCCGTAAGTCTGGCATATCTTACGAGCACTTCTGGGTGATCAGCCCATAGTACTCTATGTTGATTAACACTACATTCATTAAACGTGTATATGTTTAAGTTGTGGAAACCTCATGTGCCTGTCGTTAAATGACAAAAACATTTTAGCATACTCGGTCTTCGATTGAAAACCACACCAATATAACTCAGTACGCATTACTCATGCTTGATAGATTCATAATATAAGTCTAGCCGAAAGAATTAGCTTCGACTTCCTCATTCAAAACTTTATGCGAAAAAATAATTGAATTACACAGCTTGTCCAGACTAAACTGGTACAAGGGTTAGAATACTTGCCTTCAGCGTCTGCTTACTGATTATCACACGTACACTTTAAGTCTCTAAGTCTCTACAATACATGATCACATAAAATACCACATTAGGTTATATATAATCAAGTATGAATACTATTATATCTTACCCTTCATCTCAACCTAAATCCTGACTTAGATCTGCTATTATGGGTTCCGACTTTTAATTACGTTATTCTCATTCGTTCATGATAAAGTACATATCTTAAACCTTTAGACAACATAAATAAGGTTCATCAATACCTTATTTATTAAGTTCCTCGGTTTATTATTATTACTGAGTTACTGTTAATGTTATACTCATAATCATTCATTACTATTCAACATTCTAGGGTTGGCGTTGTGGGGCCACCCATAGCTCTGTAATTCGCGATGCTGCATGCGAGTTACAAGTATGTTTCAAACCGGACTCTGGCATTATGGCGAGTCTTTGTTCTTCATGTCGCCTTTATGTGGCGCGAGTTAGAAAGTGTGCTCAGATATCGTGTGTGTATTGCTGCGGGCGCCATCATTTGCCTTGGGTTGAAAGCCTGCAATACCAACTCTGTTCCTTAGATAGTTGGCAAAATTTGAAAATTTTACGAAACTCCTGGACTCATAACTTCTTCGTTATAAGTCCAAATTGGCTCGTTCAAAAGCCTACGGTTCACAAATTACATACTCTATGCGTTCATGCAAGAATTTTATCTATTTTTCTTTGTTTGCTAAAATTTCACCTATTAGTTCATTTTTAATAAAAACGATAAACGTCCGCGAACGTTCAACGCTCGTTTCTTCATTCTAAGTCGGAATTCGGTCATTTTTGACTCCGCAACTTTATAATGCCAAATATGATGTCTCTCCATCGAAAACCAACATTTTCAACTTCAAACACAAAATACGACTTCCATTCCGAGAATTTCACGAATTCGACGATTTTCGTCCAATCGTGTGAATTCCGGCAAAACCTCATTACTAACCATTCTAAATGGATTTTAATCTTCATATGAACATTACAAGTTACTTATTACACCAACTTATTCTCAAAGTTGGTTTTGTCTCATTCTCATAAGTTAATGACTTAATCAACTTATTAACTATAATTTCCTTTGCTTATGACCTACTATGGACTTAAGTCCATCAATCAATGTTCTCATACTATATTGAACATACTAACATCATATGACAAACATATGATAAGCTCTTCACAAGCTTATAAACTTATTTAGGTTCAAGTTGCTTATTCAACTTATTCGGCTTAACTTCATTCCTTAATGACTTATTATATGTTCTTAGCATACAATCCCACTTCTCTATCAATCCTATCATGGTAGAGATAAAGATATAATAGACGAGTCTTACCCTTGAAGACTATTACTTCACTTCTCTTTGGAAAATCTATCAAAGGTTGAATGACTTATAAGTGCTTATGTGAGCTTATTCTCTCTAACCAATAAGTTACTTATCTTGAAAGGAGTTGGGAGAAATTTATCAAGCAACAAATGAAAAATCTAGCCTTCTATTTATAGGCAACTCAAAGTGAGGGCATAATAGACATTTACGCCATCCCACCTCCTTAATTAACCTCCTTAATAACCTCCTTACTATTCCGTTCTTATTCACCAAGTCTACTTGTTAGCCATTCCTAATACTATGTCATCACAACACTTGCTCACCACTTAAAATATTTGCCCATCAAGTCTACCCATATCTCACTTGGTTTGCTCCATGGATCATGGCCAATTCATTGGGCTTGCTAATTAATCTAGTTAATTCCTTGTTGGGCTTATACTACAATAGATTGGACTTATGATTTACAAACAATTGGGCTTGCATATCACTTTCCATTGGACTTCTACCATTATGCTAATAATCCTACAAGTCCATTACCTTTAATTAAACAACTTAACATATATACACCACGTATAATTCTCGTATGCTAGCTTGTATATTTATTCATAACATACGTTATTTCATTCTCCATTTTTAATATTATAATATGTCGTATTATACTTACGTTCAATACCTCATACAATGCATATGCATCCTTTGATTAATACTTTCTTTCCTTAACGCTTAATAAACCTAACATTCCCAAATTAGGTCTGCATCCTTTGCAACGACTTATGAATTTCGTTACACAAAAATGAAAGCCTGACACAATCTACAACGAAGGACAAATTTTGTTTATAAACATATACTTTTAGCAACGACTTATAAAGTCGTTGCCCGAAAAATCGTTGCTAAAAGCCCATTTTTTTTGTAGTGATTTCTTGCTGGGCTAGTTAAGCTCACCCTTTGCTTTCATTGTTCTCTTTAGGAAATGAGAATATAGCCGGGACAATATTCGTGTTGAAACTCCCAACTTCTGTTTTGTCATACTCTACATGACAGTTGTATAATTAAGTTGTGTTTAAATTTTGTACCATTTATTTGGCGACTTATAATGGGTGATGTATACCTATTTTGGGGGCGTCACATATGTATCTTATTCTTAATGCTTGATATTATTTGAGTTTGCAAAGTTAGCATTTTTTATTATGATCGATTGTGTCAGATTATTTTGAGCTATGATTAGTTATGATAGTTGGTATTTACACACACACACATAGAATGGATCGAATACAGTCTTAAGCTTGAGATTGATTGAACCCTTACTCATAACTGTGTTTTTCTTATTCTCTGAGAGTAGTTGTTTTAAGCTTAGAAGAAATGATGCAGGTGTATAGTATTTAACTTAATTCGCATTTTTATTTTACTTTTGATGTTTTTGTTTAGATAGTTTTGCTTGAGGATAGGCAAAGAATTAAGTTTGGGGGTATTTGATGAGTGAGATTTATACCAGCGAATCGGATCCTCTAATGCTATGAAGTTGCTTGTTCGTCGTATTTTATATCGCTTTTATATTTTTTTGTTATTATTTTTCTTAATATATATTTTGCAGGGGTTTTTAAGTCATTTCTAGTTTTGCAATGGGCAAAACGAGCATTCTCTAGCACTCACGTTAAGTCACGGTTCTTAATATAAATGCAATCGCAGGTGCCCTTCGAGAACAAATTTCACCCTCTTTTCAGTCTTGCAGAGCCTCAGTTCCTTCATAAATCTGGCACCGCAGCGCCACTTATTGACCTGAGCCCTTGACCAAGCGTTGCAGCGCCGTTTTAAGGCTTATTCTTGGTGCCACAATGCCACCTCCTGTTTTCAGAAAACATCAAGTGGAAATGACCTAGAGAAAAGGAGGATTGCAATATATATCATGGAGAGCCTCCTTTTATGAGATATCTCTCACACACTCTCATACTCCCTCTCTCTTTCTCTAAACCATCTTAGCTTAGTTTCTCTTCTATTTTGTTAATCATTGTACATATAGTTTAGGTAGATTAGGGAGATGATTGGGATTTCATGGGGCACAATAGCACTTAGCAACATGGATTGGAAAGCTTGAAAAGATTGGAATTCTTGGAGACTGAAGAAGCTTTGACAGAGTTTATTCTTCACTATTTATTTCATTTGATTTTGTAATCCATAAATGTTGTATATATTGCTATTTATGTTTAATTCACAAGCTATGAACTAGACTTTTGTTCTAAGGTTATAATGGAACCCTTTGTTAAATTGAATTGTGTGACGCCCCCAAATCCGGGTATCTTCCAACCCGACATATGGTGCTACACGGTACTCATAACTATACAATCATTCCATTGAAAACACAACACAATGAATGTAATAAGTATTTTCTTATTACAATCATAATAAAATCCTTTCCCAGGTTCATAAACTAATTACATCATTCGTTGTTCGTAAGTATAATACATACAACCATACTAATCTATTACAAGATGTTTAACTATCCATCTTAGCCTTTCCCTTATCTCTCTTAGCATTCTCAGTACGCTCGGCTTTAACTGCAATCATATAATTAACGCAAGAAGTGAGCATAACAAGCTCAGCAAGGCTAACAAAGAATAATATCAATACCACATTCATGAATTATATGACAATCTTCCATAACTAAACAAATAGTCATGAAGTATTACGAAACATTAATACTTAACAATTCATAATCTCAATTCCTAAAGTATATAATAGTTTAGGAATTCTGAACCGGTCGAAAGACCATGAACAGTCTCTTTCTGTTTTCATACTTGAAAAGGACAGCACAGCAATAAGGTTGTACATCCGGCATTTCTTACTAGCACTTCTAGGTAATCAGCCTATAGTACTCTATGTTGATCAACATTCATCCATTAAATGTATTTACGTTTAAGTTTTGGCAAACTCGTGTGCCCATAAAATAAACATAGAAAAATACTTTTGTTTGTTCATAGACAAACTTACCTTTGAATCTGTACCAAATACTTGGCATAGGATAATGTTATCATTTCCATATAGAAAGATATGTATAGAAATCAATCTATATCTTACGAATAGTCTAGCCGAGTTAAAACCAGCATTGACCCTTTCTTTAAAATCATTCATGCAACTCCTTACAATGAATCACAGAAAACTTGCCTTCAAGCGTCTTCGAATAATTTATTCAACAATTCTCAGTCTTTACAGAATCTACATGATATATTCATATAGCACACTGTAATTACTTACTAAACAATCAATCACATTGTTTCTACCAACTTATTTCTCTTCTATGTTTTAATTAACTTTATTTCATTAATAATGTCAATCCAACTTACTACCCTTCATCACGTCTTGTTAACGTTCTTACGTTACTAACCGAACTCAATCATTATTGGTGAAGTACCAATGCTGATTATCGATCACGGTTTATTTAACACTTCGTGTTCTTCGTTACCATACTAACAACTCGCATTCAATTCCTATGTTTATCACCATATACACTAGTATATGTAACATAGAAATATATGTTCATTAAGTATATAAACTTATCTTATAGTGGTCTTGAAACAAATGGATTCAAAACCTAACTTGTCTAACAATGCCCCTGCATCGGCGTCGCGGCGTGGCCCATCTATGTAACACTGGCGTTGCGGTGCCAGTTTACATGTTGGGTAAAATCTAATTACACACAACACGCAAGTATACGTGGTTAACAAGTAATAAAGTGATAAGTTGAGTATCGTTCCCATAGAGAATTAGTTAATAAAAATCACCAAGTACTAACTCGTAACCAACTCAATCTTATTTAAACGAATGAATTTCAAATTATATAAATTAAACTACTATTAAATTCCACTAATTAAATTAAGACTATGGAGATTTAAGATCACAACTTCACTTATTGCTTCATTTAAGTTAACACACTTCTCATCAATTATTCTCTATCCCGAATTGTTAATCAAGAACACTAAAGTAGTATTAACCACCTCTCGATGCACTAATACCGTATTAACGTCAATCCACAATTAAGATAGAAATCTGTTAAACACCTTAATCAACTAACCCACTATATCTCTATGTGAATTACAATTGAAGAAGGTTTAAGAATAAGTTCTCTATCCGATTACATGCGATGTCAAGCATATCTCTACCTTAACACTCATCAAGTTTAAGCTATTAACAAAATCCTAAACACATGCTATCATGATTAGATCTAAATCAATACTTCATCTCTTGAGTTCATATAGATTATCACAGTAATTGATGGCCAATCAATTAAACAATTCAGTCCAAATCACAATAGACAATCCTTGTGATAGAACATAACAATTGATAATGAAGCATATTAAAATAAACTACACAATAAGATCCATTGTAATCTCAAACAAAGAATTAGTTCATTGAATTAAAACTAAGAATCCACAATTGAATAAACAATAAAAGACAAAGATAGAAGAAGATGAGAAGATATAATCTATTGTCTGTAGATTTGATGCTCCCTCCTTGCTCCTACTTTGAATCTTCAATGGTCTCCAAGTTGCTTCAATCTCCAAATCTAATAAGAACTAGGGTTTTTCCCAATCTACTCAAATCTAATCTAATGGAATTCTTCCTCTAACTCCCTCTAATCCTTGTCATTCTCCTCCTTTTATATGTCTCTTTATATGTATTTAAGTCCTCTTGGAAGTCCTTGAATCAAACAACTCGAACCAATCCTAATCGGACTTAAATTCGGACAAAATCTACTCTTTCTGCGCGTACCCAAGCCCCAACTTGTTATTTGCCTTGTAAATAGCAAGCCCCAGCTTTCTATGCTACTGATTTCGCACTTTGGACCCCAAGCCCCGGCTTGGGTATAAGGCATAAAAGAGCAAGGCCCGGCTTGGGTGCAAGCTGCTAATTATTTTTTCTACTGCAGTGTCCTCTGGTAAAATGTCCATAACTTTTGATTCGGGAGGAGTTACGGGGCCTTCCACCTATCAAATCGAATCTATCGAAGAGGTCTACAACTTTCATTCTTTGAGGTTTGAGAAATAACGAACAAATGAAGGTCTAAATTGGACTGGAAGTGACTGCTATGAAAATGACCACCCAAAACAACGAAATTCAAAGTCCGTTGGTACAAATGTCATAACTCTTGCATCCGAACTCCGATTGGATTGATTCAAGATGTTCCTAAATGCTTAAAAGAAGCTCTAAAATATAGTCTAAGTTCCAAGCCAAGAACATGAAATGAACATGAAAGCCCAAACGATGTCCGGATTGCTTTTCTTTGCGTTTTCCTTGCTTTTCCTTACCAATAGCCGCTCACACCGCTTCCAAACGTATAACCTACAAAATGAACACACAATGCATGAAAAGTAACTAAGACACATGAATATAAGAAACTAATTCAAGTAAAAGATACCGGATAAGTGGATATAAAATCCACTTATCATTACAGTACCTAAGTTCCAGTCCCGGTGCTGTGGCACAAACTCCTACATATGAATGGCGTTGCGGCGCCACTCTTCGGTAGCTCATTACACTGGACATGGCGCTGCGGCGCAACATGAATAGCTTTGTCTGGTGCTGCGGCGCTAGACCTCAGCACCAGAAAAATTTTACAGATAAAAATTTTAGTGAACTTCCCGGCTTCATAACTTCTTCGTTATAAGTCTGATTTGGTCTGTTCAAAAGCCTACAACTCCCATTTTACATACTCTATGTGTTCATATAATAATTTTACATTTCTGAATCCGTTAACTCAAAATTCACGTCTAAGTTCATTATCGAGCGTTCGTTTAATGCTTTCGAGTGTTCAATACTCGTTTTCTTCATTTTAAGTTAGAATTCGACGATTCTTGAGTCCACAGCTCTTAAATACCCTATCTCACGTGTTGACATTGAAAACCAACATTTCCAAGTCACACGATAACTTTTGACTACTAATCCGAAATTTTAACTTTTTCGACGTTTAACGTCTATTTCTGTAAAATTCGCCATAACTTTGTTACCAGTGTTCAATATGCCAAATCAAATGGAACACTCCATTGATTTCATATCTACATCCTAACCAAGAAGATCCACATATCCTAATAGTGATGGTTTCTAATTTGTCCATCAACAACCATGTTTATCATTCAATATTTCCTACGGTTTAAACTTACGTAAACCCTTATGATTTCTATTTACACATAACTTATAAATGTTTTAACCATTACAAGACATCCTTATTCCTCCATAAGAGGCATGCTCCACCAATCTATGATTCTTTATAACAAAGAAATCAAAAAGGATGGAAACTAACATTAATGGAATATTACCTTTCTGATCTTTGTGTTCTTGCTAAAACTTCTAATGTTTTGCTTCAAAGTGAGATGATTGCTTATTTCTAGCTCTTTCACTCTCTCAATATAAGTTGGACAACTTTTAGAAAACCACAAATAACCAACTTAAGCCTTCTATTTATAGGCAATTCAAATGGAGGGCTTTTTGGTCTTTCTTCCCACCTCCTTACTATTCACTTCTTTCTCACCAAGTAATTTACTTGGTGATCAAGTAGTTTCCTTTACTTGGCCACCAAGTGGCCGGCCCAAGGCTCCATGGGTCATCCCCATGGGTTGCCCCATGGGTTTTACCCATTCGATGACCCATCAGTTCGATCCACGGTTCGATTTCTTGGATCGGGCTTAACTTAACCTAACATTGGGCCTTGACTTGGGCTTAAATACATAATTCATTGGGCTTGATATAATCCAAACCCAATTGGATTATACTAAGTCCTAAATTCTAAGTCCATAACACCAATCGTATTCTACATGTATCATTCACGTATTCTCTTGGTTTAATACTTGTACAATAACTGTATTGTACTTCGTATTAAATCTTCATACTATACTCGTATACTAAATAGTATCACACTCGTATAATGTATGCATATTTATCGCAATTCATTTTACGTATCTCATTTCCTTCTTGGAAATCATTTTTCCCAACCCTTAGGTTTTAAGTCCGCAGGCGAAAACTTCGTTTGCCATAAATGAAATATTATTAGATATTCCATCTCGTCTTCATATTCTATCATTACGTGTTTCTCGGAATTTCAAACTTCATTCCCGAGCAGAAATGGAAGAATAGTGTTTTTACGGGAACTTCCCGAAAAACTTTTATTTTCGTCTTGGAAATTCAAAACAATTAATTCTAGCACATAGCCAGAATACTAACCACATCCGCACATTCTAGGTCATAGAACGAGCTTCACATAGCTTACTCACATAAATAATCAATTAAATTCATTTAATTCACATAATGAAATAAAAATTTAATTCTCATATAAATCCGATTTTCTCGGGCGTTACAAATTGAGTTAATTTTCTCTTTGGTTGGCACCATATGGATTGGTCTAATATATTTGTGCTTAATTGATTAATTGCTAAGGAATTAGTGATTAACTTGGTAATCTCTAAGAAATTAGGAAATGGATTGTAGATTTATATCTTGAATATTTGGCATGTGTTTATGAATTGTCTACATGATTACACTGCGTAATTAGTGTATAGGATAGGAATATACTTGTGCACCATGTGTGACCTACTTGAGAATCTGAGCTTGAATTCCTTGTCTATTGTTAATTCGCATAGGAATGTATCGGATTATCTAGCTAGGATGTTCCTTTATGTTTTATTCCCTATCGCAAAGGTCTAGAGAGGATAGGTTTGTTTGTGCCTCGGAAGAGGCCTACGAACACTTACAAGTTCTCGGTCAACAATCTTTGTGACCACTCAGACCATAGAGAGAGTTAGGATATTTAATGAAACGTTGCACGCCAAGTGTTTGAAAGAATTCTTGTGTGCGAGGGTGAGATTATAATCTTAGCTTGTAGCAACTTAAATTATGAGGACATGCCTAGTTGGAATTCAAATAGAGCTCATGGATCGTATCCGGTGCAAGTTCTAGTTGGAGTCGTGACGAGAAGTCGAGCTAAACGCTTTAAGAAAGGACTTAACGGGATTATAAATGGATCTTAGAGTGAGGAGGGAACAAGTTTAAAGACTTTGGAACTGGATTCAAAACTGTTGAATTTAAAACAAGTGTTTGTTCCAAGCCAAGAGTTACTTTTGACTTACTGGTGCGGCCCACGCCTGGATCGTTTGGGAAGCAGCGCACCCCGTGCCAAGCTGCCAGAAACTTTGGTTATGCAGTGCCCTCCACACCACCTATAAGACAAAACAAGCGTTCCCCGCGCTAGGCCATTAGACACTTTTCTGCAGGAGTAGCTATGACGCCCCCAAATCCGGGTCTCTTCCAACCCGATAGATGGTGCTACACGGTACTACCATTCATTCATTCATTCAATTGAATAGTCTCAAAAGGACTAATATAACTTCTATATATATCCAAAATAATATTACATTTCCTAGGTTCTTTGTAACCCATTCGTTTGTTCTTGTCATAATATTCAATATATTACAGTTATTCAACTATTCTATTACATAAGTAATCTAAGGTTTTGTCTTCGCCTTGCCCTTGTCCTTGCCTGAGCCTTTGGTCCGCTCGATCTTGGCTGTGTTCATATGGTTCAAGCAAGAGTGAGCATGACTAGATCAGCAAATACAACAATTCTAATAAACAACATGCTTGAAACATAGAACTCATAAATCTTCAGTAACTGAACAATAGTTACGAAGTACTATCGATAATTCAAAATAGCACTTCTTTTCATTCAAAATGTTTTCCAAGAACAATATTCAGTAGAATATCAACTAAGGCTCCGAACTATGAGCAGTTCATAATTTCTTTTGAAAAGGACAACCCGACACTAAGTCCATAAGTCTGGCATAGCTTACGAGCACTTCTGGGTGATCAGCCCATAGTACTCTATGTTGATCAACACTACATTCGTTAAACGTGTATACGTTTAAGTTGTGACAACCTCACGTGTCTGTCGTTAAACGACAAAAACATTTTTAGCATACTCGATCTTCGATTGAAAACCATACCAATATAACTCGATAAATATTAATCATGCTTGACAGATTCATAATACAAGTCTAGCCGAAAGAATTGGCTTTGACTTCATCATTTAAGACTTCATGCGAAAGAATACATGAATTACAAAGCTTGTCTAGACTGAACTGGAACAAGGGTTAGAATACTTGCCTTCAGCGTCTGCTTACTGATTATCACACGTACACTTTAGGTCTCTAAGTCTCTACAATACATGATCATATAATGTACCACATTAGGTTTTATATAATCAGGTAGGTATCTTATTATATCTTACCCCTCATCTCAATCTAAATCCTAACTTAGATTTGTTATTATGGTTTTCGGCTTTTCATTACGTCATTCATATTACGTTCACTTACAATTGATTATCAACCTTTAATCATTATACATTACATGTCTAACAATGCCTTAACAATATTATATTAACACCTTAGTTCATTACCAAGAGTTCTCTTTCATTCTATACTTGTAAACATTCTTGTCCATCAAAATTCTAGGACTGGCGACGCGACGCCACACTTAACTTTCAGCATCTCGTGATCGTGAGTTAGCGAGTTATGCATGAGATGATGGTTCCAAATTTCACACAACAAGACTTTTTAAGGTCGTGAGTCGTCGCCATAGATATAAACTCAGTGCCTCGATACGGTTTGCAAAATTTTAAAAATTTTACGAAACTCCCGAACGCATAACTTTTTCGTTATAAGTCTGAATTGGCTCGTTCAAAAGCCTACGGTTCACAAATTACATACTCTATGCGTTCATGCAAGAATTTTATCTATTTGACTTTGTTTACTAAAATTTCACCTATTAGTTCATTTTTAACGAAAACGATAAACGTTCGTGAACGTTCAACGCTCGTTTCTTCATTCTAAGTCGGAATCCGGTCATTTTTGAGTCCGCAACTCTATAATGCCAAATATGACTTGTCTCCATCGAAAACCAATGTTTCCGACTTTAAACACAAAATACAACTTTCATTCCGAGAATTTTACGAATTCGACGATAATCGTCCAATCGTGTGAATTCCAGAAAAACTACATTCTTAAGGATTCTAAATGGATTTCAACCAACATATGATCATTACAAGTTACTTATTACACCAACTTATAATCAAAGTAGGTTTTGACTTATTCTCATAAGTCAATGACTTATTTAACTTATGAACTACAATTCCTCATGCTTATGACTTTCTATGAACTTAAGTCCATAAATCAATGTTCTCATACTATATTCAACATACTAATATCATATGCCAAACATATGCTAAGTTCTTCATGATTTTAACAACTTATTAGATTTCAAGTTGCTTATTCAACTTATTCGGCTTAAGTCCATTCATAACTTAATTCTTATATGTTCTTAACATACATGTTCATTAATTACACTTCTCTTATCATCCTATTATAATAGAGATGAAAGAATATTGGACACAAGATCATTACCTTTGAAGTTTAACTTCTTCTTATTAGAAAGTCTAACAAAGGAAGCTTTAACTTAAAAGTGCTTATTCTCCCTAACCAATAAGTAGCTTTATATTGAGAGAAGAATGTTGGATGAAATAACAACCAACAAAAATTGAAATGAGCTTTCTATTTATAGGTCATCCAAATCTAGGGTAGAATGGTCATTATAACCTTCCACCTCCTTAACTAACCTCCTCATTCCACCTCCTTAATCCTCCACCTCCTTACTATTCATAACCTAGCAACTAAGTAAACTTGTTAGCCACTTCTAAAACTTGGTCACCACACTTTTTTTGTTTGCCCATCAAGCTTACCCATTTTACACTTGGATTTCCCCATAGATCATGGCTTCACATTGGGCTTTGATAATTAATCGGTGACACCCCCAAATTCGGTACTTCCATTTCCACAGGATTTGGTGTTCACTGTACAAGCATCATCTATCTATCTACCCATAAATAAATATCAAACTATGCAATAGATAGAATAAATAATAAAATCTCTCCCCTTATGGGGTTACATCAACTGAATAATAAATAAATCCCAGGTTACTCTAACCTTAAATCATCTGTGCGGAAAACAAAAACAAATAAATCTTAAGTAACATCAAGTCTAACTATCATTACATAATCACATAAATAAATAGTCTTCATTACTTGCTAAGCTTGCCCTTGCCCTTACTAGTGGAAGGTTCGTCTGCTCTTTTGTTCTTAACTGCAATGTTATTATTATGCAAGAGTGAGCACGATTGCCCACAAGTATAATAATATAACAATGAATAATAACATGCGAGAGAAATAATAACTTCGGATATAAAGCTCAACTTTTGAATCAAGAATGGATAACAAGAATCAAAAGAAATTCTAAGGGTCATAAGACCTTGAACTATGTCCTAGGTTGTCAAGTGTTTTTACTTGAAACCTTTAACAATCATAAGACTATGGACTCTTATTCTCATACTTAGGGGGATCAGCCCTTAGTACCATACTGTGCACAATATCTTAATGCTAAAGCATAAATAATCCCCTATACAGGGTTGTTCATCTCAGTTTTTACATTCGAGTCCGCAGCAAAGGAAGTTTAGTTTGGATAATTCATCAAGGGGTTCTGAAATTTAGAACGCTCATCAACTATGGACTAGTCGAATCAATAAGGGTTCGCTAGTCTAACAAGGTTTAACAGTGAATGAATATTTAACTTGAATAACATCTAAAAAGGTATACAATAGAATAATTATTGTATAACAACATCATGCTTGAAGATTAATAAGCTTTAATATATAAGACAGGCTTGTTTAATAATAATGAGAACTTGTTCAATATCGAAAGATGAATTAATCAACTTATATAATAATAACAAGTAGGATTAGGAAACTTGCTCAATGAAAGTTTAGGGTAAGAAACTTGCTCAACGTAAATGTAGAGTTGGAAAACTTGCTCAATGTAACAAGATAAGGTTTAGAAACTTGCCTCGTGTGTAGATTACACTTAAACAAACTCGTTCTTTGAATTAAATCCTACATACCAATTACGTTCACAATACATGTCAATAACAACGTACTAACATCATAACTTTACTCTTTGTTTAACTCGAATTCATGACTATACTTAGTCAATTATTACACTTAGTGTAAAATTAAGACTTCATGAAAAAATAAACTAATTATGCATTCGATCATTCAATCCACACGTAATTGTGTTATGGACATGTTAAGAATTTATTTTAACATCTCATTATAGGTCTAACAAGTCTTTATAATCATTAAACTAAGTTGCTATCACATTTCCATACTTGTACACTTTTAAAACTCATTTCGACCATTCTCATTAAGTAAGTGCCATGTGAGCCACTTTTATATACTATGTCTTAGCTTGCTGCTACTGTGTTATGGTATTTGTGGTCATGTAGCATGGGCATCATCGATATTAGGGTTGGCATTTATTGCCCACGGGACATCGATTACGGAGTTAGCGCCATGTGACTGAGCACTCCTGAATTTGATTCCCGATTCATGGAAGAACACGAGTTCAAATAATTAAACACTACATGATCATTAATTCCCCAAATTAAACATACCCACATGTTAGAATTCATATATAATCAATACCCAATGTTTATAGAGTGATTTTAACCCATTAAAACACATAATCATATAATTAAAGCATGCAAATTGTACTGTTCTTGATGTTCTTGAAGTTTTGAACATAAATCCTAAAATTCAACGCCATAGATTCGTTATAAGACCAAATCCACCCATTCAACTTTCATTTAGTTCGTTTTAGCATGCATAATCACATATTAGTGGAAATTTTGTAAAACCCATTATGTTTGACATATTAAAAAAATACGTATAAGGCCATATGGCCATATTACCTACTCTGAAATCTTTTACTGTATAATTTCATGAAATTGAAGATATGGAAACCCATATAATATACAATAAACATGTTATGCTACTCGAATTACTACATATATTCCTACAACAACACCATTTTCCAATTACAGAGACTTACAGAATGAATGAAAGCCATATTCATGAAAACTTTAAAAGACGTAAAATAAAAATTTGGGTTGAAGAGGATTACCCAAGTGTAGATGAACAAGGATGACAATTCTCTCTACTACAATCACAATACTCACAATCTTTCTCAAAAATTTCTCAAACTCTCTCTGTATTTCTCTCTGTTAAGCTCTCTAGACTTAGGCAAATAATGAAGAAAAGAGAAGACGCTCGATAAAAGAGAAGAATCGACGTGTATTGGTGGTCAGTTACCCAGTCATGGGTTAACTGCCTCCAACTTCCCTTAGTGCCATGTTTGGCTAACATAAAGGGTTTTAAAACCATTTAATTTAATAAACCTTATCATATAGTTTAATTAATGTCACATCCATTATAAAATAAATCAATATCTTATATAATTTATTTTAAATAAAATATAATAACTTCTCAATAATGCACATAGTCACATAATTAAATTTTCTCATTTAATACTAATATCAATTCAATAAGCTCACATAAATACGTACATCGAATAATAAAATTCTCCACATCAATTTAATAAATATAACACATATAATTAAATTAATCTATCACAACTTCATCAATTAATTATTTAATCTAATAATTAATTCATAGAAAAATATTTATTCAATCAAATAAATATTAAAATTAAATTACAAAATTACGGTTGTCACATAATCTAACTACTTCTTTAATGGGCTTGTGCTACCATAGTTTGGACTCATGACTTATCAAACTCTTGGACTTGATTGTCACATTATATTGGACTTCTCTTATTAGGCTAATAATCCTACAAGTCCATTAACTTTAATTAACCAACTTAACATTTCTCCCCCACGTATAATCTTCATATGCTAACTCGTATATTAGTTAGTAATATATATTATCTCATTCTTCATACATAATAGTACAATATGTCGTATTATACTCACATCCATTACTTCATATAATGTATACACATTATATAATCACAACTTTTCTTCCTTTACGATTAATAAACCTAACATTCCCAAATTAGGTCCACATGTGAAATATTATGTTTTTCATACTTAGATTATTATTACATAATCCATCTCACCTTGATATTATAACATTACGTATTTCTCGGAAGTTCAAAAATAATTTTAAAAGCGAAATTGATGAATAGTGTTTTTGGAAGAAAATTTCTGAAAGCTTTTATTTTCGTCTTAGAAATTCAAACACCTTAATTCACTCAAGTAGTTAAAATACTACGACATTCCGACGTTTCTAGGTTATAGAAACGACATTAATCTTATCAACATGTAATAATAATAAATAATATTATTTTATTCATTATTAAAAGTATTTACAATTGTTCGATTTTTGGTATGCTACTCTCTCCCCTTATAAGGATTACGTCCCCTTAATCTAGCTATATATATTAAAAAAAATTACACAAATAATTGAGGGTAATTCTTTTTCATCATTTCTTCTAACTCCCACGTTGCTTCTTCTGCATCGTGGTTCTTCCATATCACCTTCACCGAAGGTATAACTTTATTTTGCAGAACTTGTTCTTTCCTATCGACAATTTAAATCAGCGTTTCCTCGTACGTTAAGTCCTTCTCGATATGAATAGGCTCATACTCTATTACGTGCTTATAATCCGGCTTATAAGGACGCAATACTGACAAATGAAACACGTTATGTATTCGTTCTAGGTCTGGAGGTAAGGCTATCATATAAGCTACCTCACCTACCCGTTTTAATACCTCAAAAGGTTCTATGAACCTTGGACTTAACTTTCCCTTCTTCCCAAAACGTATCTTTCCTTTCCAGGGAGATACTTTTAGGAATACGTACGAACCTACTTCAAACTCTCGATTCTCTCTATGTGGATCAGTAAACTTTTTGTCTGTCTTGAGCTACTACCAAACACATTTGTATCTTCTTGACAATATCCACTATCTGTTGCACCAATTCTGGTCCCAACATTCGGTGTTCTCCTACCTCATCCCAATACAGCGGCATTCTGCATTTCCTCCCATACAAAGCTTCATAAGGCGGCATACCTATGCTTGCATGATAACTATTGTTATATGCAAACTCCACTAATGGTAGATGATAATCCCAACTACCCTTAAAATCCATGACGCAAGATCTTAACATATCTTCTAACGTCTGAATTGTTCTCTCGCTTTGTCCATCCGTTTCTGGATGATACGCCGTACTCAGCTTCAACTGCGTTCCCAACTGCTCTTGTAGACTCCTCCAAAAGTTCGACGTGAATCGTGGGTCACGATCTAACATAATCGATACTAGTACTCCATGTCTGGAGATTATTTCCTTAATATAAAGTCTAGCTAACTGGTCTAAGTTATATTTGACCCTAATTGCCAAAAGGTGAGCCGACTTCGTCAACCGGTCCACTATTACCCAAATCGCATCATACCCCTTCTCAGTAGTCGGAAGTCCCACCACAAAATCCATCATGGTATTCTCCCATTTCCACTCCAAAATTTCTAATGACTGTAGCAAGCCACTGGGTCGTTGATGTTCAGCCTTAACTCTCTGACAAGTCAAGCACCTACTCACGTACTCGGCTATTTCTCTCTTCATGTTCGGCCACCAGAAACTCTGTCGAAGATCTTGATACATCTTAGTGCTACCAGGATGAATCGAAAACCTTGAACTATGAGCCTCTTGCAGAACCTGCTCCTTTAATTACGACTCATTCGGAACACAAATTCTTCCTTCAAATCTCAATAATCCCTCATTATCAAGAGTGTACTTAGTATCTTTTTCATTGGCCAGTCGCTCCTTCATCCGGTCACACTCATCCGTTTTGAGTTGTACCTTTTTAACTCTCTCACAATGGTAGATTGCATCTCCGTCGCACACAGCATTTGTCCTCCTTCACTTGGCAGCTTCACTTCCAACTCCATCTTAGCCATCTCTGTTATCAACTCAGTTTGAGCTGCCAACAAAGACAACTTTTCCCGACCCTTCCTACTTAAGGCGCAACTACATTGGCTTTTCTCGGGTGATACATGATTTCACAATCGTAATCCTTTATCAACTCTAGCCATCTCCTCTGCCTCATATTCAACTCCTTCTGTGTGAAGATATGTTTTAGACTTTTGTGGTCCGTGTATATCTCACATTTTTCTCCATAAAGATAATGTCTCCATATCTTTTAGAAAAAATCATCATGGCCGATTCAGGATCATGAGTAGGGTAAACTTTCTCATAATCCTTCAACTGCCTAGATGCATACGCAATGACCTTACCATACTGCATGAGCACGCAACCAAGTCCTCTATGCGAAGCATCGCTATAAACTACAAAATTTCCTGTGTCATCAGGCAATGACAAAACAGGCGCTTCACTCAATCTCTTCTTTAGTTCTTGAAAACTGTCTTCGCACTTGTTAGTCCAAGCGTATTTCACCGTCTTCCTCGTTAAGTTAGTCAACGGAGTAGCCATCTTCGAAAAATCCTGGATGAATCTCCGATAGTAACCCGCTAACCCTAGGAAACTCCGTACCTCAGTCGGTGTTTTTGGCTGTTCCCAATTCATCACGGCTTCCACCTTCGCTGGATCTACTGAAATCCCCTCTTGGTCAATGACATGACCTAAAAACTGCACCTTCTCTAACCAAAATTCACACTTAGTGAACTTCGCATACAATTTCTCCTTCCTAAGTGTCTCCAACCCTAATCTAAGTTGTTCAGCATGATCTTCTGGCGTCTTAGAATAGACTAGAATATCATATATAAACACCATGACGAACTTGTCCAAATATTGTTTGAACACTTTGTTCATCATATCCATAAATGCAGCTGGTGCATTTGTCAACCCAAACGACATCACCAGAAACTCATAATGACCATAACGAGTCCTGAATCCTGTCTTTGGCACATCCTCCTCCCTAACCTTCAACTGATGATACCCTGTTCTTAAATCTATTTTAGAAAAATACTTAGCCCCTTTCAACTGATCAAAGAGATCATCGATCCTGGGCAATGGGTATTTATTCTTTATCGTTAACTTGTTCAACTCTCGATAGTCGATACAAAGTCTTAACGATCCGTCCTTCTTTTTGACAAACAGTACCGGTGCTCCCCATGGCGAAACACTCAGTTGAATGTACTTTTGGTCCAACAGTTCTTGCAACTGCACCATCAACTCCTTCATCTCCACTGGCGCCATACGATACGGTGCCCTGAAAACTGGTGTCGCTCCTGGAATGATGTCCATCACAAATTCTGTCTCCCTATCCGGCGAAAGACCCGGCAATTCGCTCGGAAATACATCGGCGAATTCCCTCACTATAGGTATTTGTTCCATGGTTGCTACCACTCTCTAGGTGTCAACAACATGACACAAATAGCCTACGCATCCCTTCCTCAATAATTTCCTAGTTTGTGACATGGTTAGACAACATGAACGTCTCGACGATCTATTCCCGTAAAATACTACCCGAGGTTGTTCTAACATCTTAATGTTCACACATTTCTTTTGATAATCTATAATTGCTCCATGGTTTACTAACCAATCCATTTCGAGAATTACGTCGAATTCTCCTAACTTTATCGATAACAAATCTACCGATAATTTACAACCCCGTATATCTACGCAACAACTCCTATGAACATTTTCAACAGGAATTATTTCTTCATTGGCTACCTTAATATTTAAAGGTGTAGGCAACTTTTTGGGAAGTAATCCTAATCATCTAGCAAAATCGCATGCTATAAACGAACAAGTAGCACCCGAATCAAACAGCACGTACGCATTGATATTGTTGATCGGAATAATACCTGCGACGACGTCC
Organism: Panax ginseng; assembly: GCA_020205605.1. Classification (NCBI taxonomy): domain Eukaryota; kingdom Viridiplantae; phylum Streptophyta; class Magnoliopsida; order Apiales; family Araliaceae; genus Panax; species Panax ginseng. The sequence goes on along the minus strand of CM035132.1, from coordinate 131,638,168 downwards.
CCTGATGCAACTATATCTTGGACTCCCATGTTAAAGGTATGGCCCATCGGCCTAACCGGCTGTGCTGGCCCACTAATAACTAACTTACCACTATTAGCACCCCGGTTCCCGTCCATCCCCTTCTTCGGGCAGTTCTTTGCCATGTGGTCAGTTCATCCACACACAAATCATCCGTGGTTCTTTTTCGGACTTGGACAATTAGGCGCAATGTGCCCCTCCTATCCACAATTATAACAAACAGCCTTCCCCTTGAGACAAACTCCTAAGTGAGTCTTCCCACAGGTCTTGCAGGCCTCCATTCTTTTCTTCGGGTCTCCTTGCTTCACTCTGGTATTCCCAGAGCTAAATACCTTCCTCTTCTGACCCTCGCCACTACCACTGGCTCCTTCGATCTTTACTCTCTCGTCTACTTTAACTTTGCTCTTCTTGTCCTTGTGGAATTGACTTAGAGCTTCACTACCACCCTCGGCGATTATCGACTTCTCTAAAATGGTCCCAAAAGAAATACTTTGGAACACCAAAATATGGTTTTAGAGCCAGGGTTTCAAGCCCTGCTCAAACCGTCGTGCCTTCCTCACCTAAGTATCCACTTGGTGTGGAGAGAACCTCACCAGTTCATTGAACTTGGCGGCGTATTGGGGAACCGTCATATCCCCTTGTTTTAACTCCAAAAACCGCATCTCCATCCTCCCTTGCATACTCGTGACAAAGTAGTTCTCAAAGAATATCTCCTTGAACCGATCCCACGTCAGATTTTCTATCCCAACCCTAGCCTGATTGGCTTCCCACCAAAAGTTAGCTTTGCCCTTCATCATATAGGTCGCAAAGGCAACCTTCTGGGCCTCATCGACATTTGCTATCACAAATGCCTTTTCTATCTCCTTAACCCACGTTTGGGCTTTGATAGGGTCCGTAGTCCTTTGAACTCCGGTGGACCTACACTCTTGAAATCCTTAAAGGCAGTAGCTCGTGCTACTCCTGGATTTATGGGGATATTAGCCCCTGTTCTATTAAAGGCAGCTGTTAATAAATTAACAAACTCCTGCATCGCATTAATCGGACCTCCCTCTGTTTGATTCACGCTCGCACCTTGATTACGTTGCACTCTTCTTGGCGACATTTTGCTAATACAATAAACACATTGCGTTATTATTCCTCTCTTTATTAGTTATCATTTAATAGTAAACAATAACTCCAACATCCATAACACATTGCTTTCCATAAAAAGATCTTTATATTAATTCTCTTAGTATAATACTACATTGGTTACATACACAGCCTAAGTTGATTACATTACTTTCCCGCTATCGCTTTCCAAAAATTGGGATTTACAAAAGACTACCCTTTACTATACAAAAAGGGCTTTACGTCACTACTACTTACACAATATTTACATATTAATCTATCTACCACTAGTCTACATCTGCCTCAAGGCATTATTGAAATCTGCCTTGGCAAGATCGGCAATAATATCACGGCTAATAGTATGCCGTGTTTGCCCCACCTCCACCGGATATCCAGCTACCTGCTGCTAGAAGTCCGTATGAGAACTCTTATAGATATAGGACATCCTCCCTATCTTCTGCACCTTAGTGTTTAGCTCCTCCTTGAGCTCAAAGACCTCGTGTTTTAAATCATGGACTTTGTCCTTAGCCAAAATCCTCTCGTCATGTTCCTGCTCCCACATGGACTCGACATCAGTCTTGTCCTCTATAACCATCTGGAGCTCCGCCTTCAACTCCTTGACCTCCTGATAGTAATGGATATTTCTATCCAACACTGACAAAAATAGAGACATCATCGACCCCCTAGGAGCTATCTCCGCTGCTATAGCCACTAGGTTAAAGGAGACTGTCTCTACCTCCTCCTCTATCATCCGTGGCCAACATCGACATATAGTCACTTTATCTCGAGTCTCCGGACTCAATTATCACTACATCCTGCTCTCATTGCTATAGGGTTTGGTATAACCTCTACTTGGTTCACTTGATTCTTCGCTAATGGTTTGCTCATTTACAAACATCTCGTTTACTCCTGACATCTACACAAAACAATTAAGTTGATTAGTACACATCAGTAGAATAATAAAAACACATAACATAATCATAATGCATTTTTATAAGGTTATTTTCTTCTTGTACTTCTTTGACTCCTCTTAAGGTTATAACTTAAGGTTTTTAATCCCCCCTTAAGTTTTATAACCTAATGTTTTGATACCAACCTGTGATGCTAATGGTACTTTCCACCATAGCACCTCACAAGGGTACCTATCAATTTGCCACCGACTTGCTCAGCATCCCCTACAGAAAGTCTGGCTTCAGTGCATTCCCTTATAGAGACGTCACCAGCAAAAGGCTCGAGGTTCTTTACGCATTGCGCTTATAGCTTTGATACCGACCTGTGACGCCCCCAAATCTGGGTCTCTTCCAACCCGACAGATGGTGCTACACGGTACTACCATTCATTCATTAATTCAATTGAATAGTCTCAAAAGGACTAATATAACTTCTATATATATCCAAAATAATATTACCTTTCCCAGGTTCTTTGTAACCCATTCGTTTGTAATTGTCATAATATTCAATATATTACAGTCATTCAACTATTCTATTACATAAGTAATCTAAGGGTTTGTCTTCGCCTTGCCCTTGTCCTCGCCTGAGCCTTCGGACCGCTCGATCTTGGCTGTGTTCATATGGTTCAAGCAAGAGTGAGCATGACTAGCTCAGCAAGTACTATAATTCTAATAAACAACATGCTTGAAACATAGAACTCATATATCTTCAGTAACTGAACAATAGTTACGAAGTACTATCGATAAATCAAAATAGCACTTCTTTTCATTTAAAACGTTTTACAACAACAATATTCAGTACACTATCAACTAAGGCTCAGAACTATGAGCAGTTCATAATTTCTTTTGAAAAGGACAACTCGACACTAAGTCTGTAAGTCCGGCATAGCTTACGAGCACTTCTGGGTGATCAGCCCATAGTACTCTATGTTGATCAACACTACATTCGTTAAACGTGTATACGTTTAAGTTGTGGCAACCTCACGTGCCTGTCGTTAAACGACAAAAACATTTTTAGCATACTCGATGTTCAATTAAAAACCATACCAATATAACTCGGTAAATATTAATCATGCTTGACAGATTCATAATACAAGTCTAGCCGAAAGAATTGGCTTTGACTTCATCATTCAAGACTTCATGCGAAAGAATACATTAATTACAAAGCTTGTCGGCATCGAATCGGAACAAGGGTTAGAATACTTGCCTTCAACGTCTGCTTACTGATTATCACACGTACACTTTAGGTATCTAAGTCTCTACAATACATGATCATATAACGTACCACATTAGGTTTTATATAATCAAGTAGGTATATTATTATATCTTACCCTTCATCTCAATCTAAATCCTGACTTAGATCTGTTATTATGGTTTCCAGCTTTTCATTACGTCATTCACATTACGTTCACTTTCAATTGATTATCAACCTTTAATCATCATACATTACATGTCTAACAATGCCTTAACAATGTTATATTAACACCTTAGTTCATTACCAAGAGTTCTCTTTCATTCTATACTTATAAACATTCTTGTCCATCAAAATTCTAGATCAGCCATGGCGGCTACCACACTTAACCTCAGATCTCGTATTTGCACATGCTGGCTTTATATCGTGAGTCGCATGCCGCGCCGAACTCTGTGTTTCAGAGAGTTTGCAAAATTTTGAAAATTTTACGAAACTCCCGGACGCATAACTTCTTTGTTATAAGTCTGAATTGGCTCGTTCAAAAGCCTACGGTTCACAAATTACATACTCTATGCGTTTATGCAAGAATTTTATCTATTTCACTTCATTTGCTAAAATTTCACCTATTAGTTCATTTTTAAAGAAAACGATAAACGTTCGTGAACGTTCAACGCTCGTTTCTTCGTTCTAAGTCGAAATCCGGTCATTTTCGAGTCCGCAACTCTATAATGCCAAATATGACTTGTCTCCATCGAAAACCAACGTTTCCGACTTTAAACACAAAATACGACTTCCATTCCGAGAATTTTACGAATTCGACAAAAATCGTCCAATCGTGTGAATTCCGGAAAAACTACATACTTAATGATTCTAAATGGATTTTAACCAACATATGATCATTACAAGTTACTTAATACACCAACTTATAATCAAATTAGGTTTTGACTTATTCTCATAAGTCAATGACTTATTTAATTTATGAACTACAATTCCTCATGCTTATGACTTTCTATGAACTTAAGTCCATAAATCAATGTTCTCATAATATATTCAATATACTAATATCATATGCCAAACATATGCTAAGTTCTTCATGATTCTAACAACTTATTAGAGTTCAAGTTGCTTATTCAACTTATTCGGCTTAAGTCCATTCCTAACTTAATTCTTATATGTTCTTAACATACATGTTCATTAATTACACTTCTCTTATCATCCTATTATAATAGAGATGAAAGAATATTGGACACAAGATCATTACCTTTGAAGTCTAACTTCTTCTTCTTGGAAAGTCTAACAAAGGAAGCTTTAACTTAAAAGTGCGTATTCTCCCTAACCAATAAGTAGCTTTATTTTGAGAGAAGAATGTTGGATGGAATAACAACCAACAAAAATTGAAATGAGCTTTATATTTATAGGCCATCCAAATCTAGGGTAGAATGGTCATTATAACCTTCCACCTCCTTAACTAACCTCCTCATTCCACCTCCTTAATCCTCCACCTCCTTACTATTCCTAACCTAGCAACTAAGTAAACTTGTTAGCCACTTCTAAAACTTGGTCACCACACTATTTTGTTTTTCCATCAGGTTTACCCATTTTACACTTGGATTGCCCTATGGATCATGGCTTCACATTGGGCTTTGATAATTAATCTAACTACTTCTTTAATGGGCTTGTGCTACCATAGTTTGGACTCATGACTTATCAAACTCTTGGGCTTGATTGTCACATTATATTGGACTTCTCTTATTAGGCTAATAATCCTACAAGTCCATTAACTTTAATTAACCAACTTAACATTTCTCCCCCGTGTATAATCTTCGTATGCTAACTCGTATATTAGTTAGTAATATATGTTATCTCATTCTTCATACATAATAGTACAATACATCGTATTATACTTACATCCATTACTTCATACAATGTATACACATTATATAATCACAACTTTCTTCCTTTACGATTAATAAACCTAACATTCCCAAATTAGGTCCACATGCGAAATATTACGTTTTCCATACTTAGATTATTATTACATAATCCATCTTACCTTGATATTATAACATTACGTATTTCTCGGAAGTTCAAAAATAATTTCTGCGCAGAAATCGATGAGCGAAGATATTCAAAGATGGCACATTTTACTCTATGTCACAAAACTGATTATTCATCCCATATAGTTGATTTGTTCTTTAGGGAAATTGTATGATTATATGGTATGCCTAGAACAATTATTTTGGATCGTGATGCTGAGTTTCTAAGCTATTTTTGGAAGACTCTATGGTGCAAATTGGGAACTAAACTGTTATTTTCTACTACTTGTCACCCACAAATTGATGGTCAAACTGAAGTTGTAAATAGAATTTTATCTACTTTGTTGAGGGCTATCATTAAAAAGAATATCAACCATTGGGAACAGTGTTTACCGCATGTTGAGTTTTCTTATAATAGATATGTTCATTCTGCTATGAAATTTTCACCATTTGAAATTATTTATGGTTTTAATCCTTTAACTCCATTGGATTTATCATCGTTACCTGTTTCTAAATTTACTAACTTGGATGGGAAAAAAAAGTCCGAATTTGTTAAGCAAATACATGAGAAGGCTAGACTCAACATTGAGAGGAGGACAGAGCACTATGCTAAACAAGCCAACAAGGGTCGACGTCAAGTTATACTTGAACAGGGAGATTGGGTGTGGTTACCTATGCAGAAAGAAGATTCCCGACTCAAAGACGGTTAAAATTGCTTTCGAGGGGAGATGGTCCTTTTCAAGTTCTTGAACGCATTAATGACAATGCTTACAAGTTGGATTTATCGGGTAAGTATAATGTTAGTGCAACATTTAATGTTACTGATCTAAGTCCATTTGATGTAGGTGGTGATTTAAGGACAAATCCTTTCCAAGAGGAGAGGAATGATGAGGACATGCCTAGTTGGAATTCAAATGGAGCTCGTGGATCGGATTCGGTGCAAGTTCTAGTTGGACCCATGACGAGAAGTCAAGCTAAGCTCTTTACGGAAGGACTTAATGGGATTATAAAGGGAGCTTAGAATGAGGAGGGAACAAGTTTAAAGACTTTGGAACTAGAGTCAAAACTGTTGAATTTAATACAAGTGTTTGTTCTAAGCCAAGAGTCATTTCAAACTAACTGGCGCAGCTTGCGCCAGGATTGTATAGGTAGCAGTGCGCCCCATGCCAAGCCACCAGAAACTCTGGCCATACAACGCACCCCACGCCACCTATAAGCCAAAATAGGCGTGCCTCGCGCTAGGTCATTAGACACTTTTTTGCAGGAGTAATGCGGCCCGCGCCACGGCTGGGCCAAGACCGGCGCGCCCAGCGCCATAATGCCAAAATTTTGGGTGCGTTTTTTTTTAGGCTATGTGTTTTGACCAAATTTTCCTCATTTGATTAGATTTCTTTCATTTAATTTAGGAAAGTTTTATATCCTTAATATTTCTAATGTTATTAGGTTTCTTTTAGATAAGAATTTATTCCCAAAAATAAATTATTGATTCCTTATGGGATTTTAGGGTTTTATTATTAGTATAAATAAGTCATATGAATGTAATTCATACAACATTCAATAATATTCAAATTTATTCTACTTGTGATATTATTCTCTACTTTTGATTCTTTGAAGAATTCCTAAGAATTTTCTTAGTTATTTCTTTGAGACTCAATTTGACTTATCGTACAATAATTCATAGTTGTGTGTAGCGTCTTCTACCGCATCAATCGTTGATTGTATCAAGATTACCACTTCAATATAAGCGAGGGGTCAAGGTGGGAGATGTCGTTTACACTCTTAAATTAACCTCACTTTCACTTTACAAATTCATATAATTAGAACAGTAGTAAGCAAGGATCGATCCCACAGAGAGTGATTTGTTTTATATTTACCCTATGAATTCTAATGAAAAGGGGATTTTGAATTGATTAACTAAATTAACAAGAATAAACTAATAAGAATTAACGATGAATAAAAAGCTTCAGTTCTTCAGTTCAGTATCACCTTTTTACAGCAATACATTAATAGTGTAACATTATTTACCCTTCAATGAAAGTAATAGCCCTAGGTAACAACGAGCTCTGCTACTCGAAACTCCCCTTAGATTGTCACTCAATGAAACAAGCTCTTCACATGATTCTAACAATTATATAACCTAAAATAAGCTCTCTAGATTTAATATAATAGATGCATTAAGAACTAGGGAATTAGACTATTCCAAGCAACAAACACATAAGCTCAGATTATTTAACTTGTCTTCTGATAATCATAGAAATACTCAAAAGCTTGTCCACAATCAGGTATTACTAATTACTACTTGTGATTAGGAACAATATCAATTACACGTAATATTATTCATTGATCTAGCATATAATATTCGTTAACCAACTCAATCCTGCAGAAATCAAATTACTTAAGCTAAATAGCATTCAGAAATTAAATTAGATTATCAAGAATGAATTTCATATGAGAATGACTAAATAATGAATACTCAATTAACCATTAATTATAAATAAGGTTCAACATCCCTTATAACTGAATAAAAAGAACTTAGCTCATGTCTTCAATCCTCTAATGTTGTAGATGAGAGAATGTAGTAGATGATTGAATGAATAAAACTCTGACTATCATCCTCTATTTATAATGCTAGACAAAGTCCTAAATCCTATAGGAATTAAAAATCCAAATCCTAAAAGGAATTACAAATCATAACTAGTTTCTATAAAGAAATAGAATCTAATTTGGAAGATATCCTAATTCTAATAGAAATATCAATCCCTTTCCATGTAGAAGTTTGCCAAATTATGCTTTTAGAAACTTTCCAAAAAAAATCAAAAATTCCCCAATTTTCCTGCACAAACTCGCCCATATTTCCTGCTACGACATCCTTTGATAAAAAGACCATAACATTTGATCCGGAAAGCGTTACGGAGCCTACTACCTATCAAAACGAAGATATCGACGAGATCTAGAACTTTTGTTCTTTGCGATTTGATAAATTTTGGCTGGATCAAAGTAGAAATTAAGCTACAAATGGCTGTTATGCAAATTACAACTTCTAAACTTTGAAGTTCAACGTCTGTTTGGTAAAAAGATAATAACTTTTTCATATGAACTCCAATCGGGACGATTCAAGATGTTTCGGAAAGCTAAGGAAGAGCTATACAATAAAATCTAAGTCACAAGCCAGGACCATGCATCCATCTTAGCATTCAAAACCCTGCGATCTTTCATTTTTCCTCATTTCAGCTCCAATTTTTTCTGAAATCATTAAATATCTTAATAAACTCATATACACATGAAACATGAAATAAAACTAAACATAAAAGATTCAAAATAAATGAATAATACGCACTTATCACAAGGTGTCGTTGGTGTCCATTCAACTCAAATTTTTGAATGTAAGAAATTGTACCAAGATTACCATTTACATATAGGCGAGGGGTTAAGGTATTGCAAGCAATTCACCCATCAATTGTGCTAGAAATGATCCGGGCAATGACCACCTCACGCAAGCGTGTCATGGAGTCTATCATTAGAAACCAGTAGTTCTCCATTTATTTATTTTGATTAAGTAAATTAATCAACTATCTTCTGCTTAACTGTTTAAATAAGACTGAAGCGATACAAAGTCGGTACTTGGTAAATATTAGTCGAGTCGCGCTGCAAAGTAACAGGTAAAACTCAACTGAATTTCTGTAACCCACAGTGTGGCATACTCCCGCAGTGCTTTATGATCTTCTTAAGCCATATTACCTGATGTTTCTAGTGTATCTCGAGTTTCTTTAATCCACTTACTCAACCGCTGAAATCGTTTTTCAATGTCGTCCTCGTAAGGTAACAATTTTGGCTTCTTTGATCAAGTTTGCATGCACTACTCGAGAGTACCTAAAACAAGAAGTAAAACAAAAACAAAAAGAAAAGTGTTTAACTAAAAATAATTTAATTAAACTAATATTGAAAGTAATAAACACATTTATTATTGCCCGACAACGGCGCCAAAAACTTGTTGGGTAAAATCTAGTTACGCACAACATGCAAATATACGTTGTCAACAAGTAATAAAGTGATGAGTAGAGTATCGTTCCACAGAGACAATAACTGTAATTTATCCTAACAACTACTAATTTTATATTATCTCAATTTTATTAAACAAATAATAAAGTTTATGAAATTTATGAAAACTACTAATTAAATAACTAAATTAATTACCACAAGATTTGAATCAGGTGTTGAAGATTTAAGACTATAATTTCACTTAATGCTTCACGTAGATCAACAGACTTCTTGCTAAGCCAAATTAATTATTCCAGATTGTTAATCAAGAACACATAAATAAATATGACCATCTCCCAGTGCATCATTTCCATATCAACTTAAATCCACAAATGATAGAATTATGATGAACACCCTAAATAATTAATCCAATATATCCCTATGTGAATTAGAATTAAAAGAGTTTAAGCACAAGTTCTTTATTAGATTACATGTGATGCATAGGTATATCTCTATCCTAGGCACAAATCATGAATTCCAACATCATGCATAAATCACAAACACATGCTATTATGACCATATCTAAATTTATACTGTATCTCCCGAATTCATATAAATTATCATGGGGAGAATTCATATAATATCATGGTAATTGTTGATTAGGCAATTAATATTAAAGCACAAATTGTAATAGATAATCCCTGAATAATTAATTATAACTCAATACGGAAACATGCCAATCCTAGTTACATATTAAGATCCATTGTAGCCTCGAATAAGAAATTAGTTCATCATCAATGATATAAAACTCAAAATCCACAAGTAGTATAGCATTGTGAATAGAAGATTAAAGATGAAGAAAGAGAATAAAATCTGTAATGTAATTTGTTTCTCTTCCTCACTTTCGCCTTGAATCCCTCATGCTAGCCTTCTCGCTTCAATTCTCCCAACTTGATGTAAAATGAGGGTTTGATTAATGATGAAGATAATATCGTCTATTCCCTTCAAATTAACTTTTATACTATCCAAATCGCGTCCCAAATCAATCAACACCAGATCTTCAGACTCCTTAACGAACATGGAAACTTCAGCTAACTATCTCGCACCCCCACCCCGGCAGGGGTTTAACACTGTTGAGGTCGATCGTGTAAGGTGTACAATAACTCTGATGAAAGGTGACCCCTACTCGATGGTGTGTTTTGGCCTTTTAAAGCTCGCTTCACAATGGTGGTTTGGTACAACTAAAAAATTCCATTTTTATCCTTTTAATGTAACTTTTCCTGCTCCGCCACCCTCCAGTCAAATTCCTGCAACACAAACAAAGAAAACAAGTAAAACGATACTAAAACTACTCGAAGTAGAAAAGAATCAAGCCCAAAAGGTAACCGATTCATAGGTATAAAATTCACGCATCATCTATCATGTACGAATGTATTTAAAGTTCATCGTACTTGGGATGGCGAACTCTGATGTAATTTTATTAAATATTAATATATTAAGCTAGTTGTATAAATGTTATCATGTAGCTCCAAGTACAGGTTTCAAGTACCCGAATTTGGGGGCGTCAAAACTATTATGTATTGACGAGATATAGCGACTGGATTTAGAATCTAGAAAATGAAATTTGTAGATCTAAGATCTAATAGATTTAGACAATTGCGTAATCGAAATCTAATCAGAAATATATCCCAAGTGAGCTATCAGGTGGTTCAATTTATTAGAATTCCTTATCGGCCAAAAAGTGGGATCCCCTCACCACTATATATGAATCTAGGATATGTGGGGTGATCAAGAAAACAATAAAAACAAACAAAATAACTAGCTCTAAGTAAGATCTATATTGGATCTATTGTAAAGATTAAAACTTTAACCTTGAAATCGACAATAAGTTGTGTAGACACTCAAAATTTTGCATTCTTGTTACTAACCTTGTAGGAGGGCAAAATCGTCTTTCAGAGATAACCTTGGAAGTCAAATCATCTTAATCCCGGAGATAACCCTGAGATACTCAGTTCAATCTCAGAGACAACCCCAAGAAATGCAGTTTCAATCCCAAAGATAACCCCGAGAAACTCAGTTCTAACCTCAGAGATAACCCCGAGGGATGCAGTTCTAGTTCCGGAGATAACCCCGAAAAAGTCAGTTCTAACCTCGGAGATAACCCCGAGGCACTCAGTTCTAACCCCAGAGATAACCTCGGGAGGTCAAGCACACCACAGAGATAACCCTGAGGACATTCATCATGCACAACAGCCAAATCTCAAAGATAACCCTGAGTAACGACTACTACATCTGCGTAAAGCCGGAGATAACTCCGACGAGGTACAAAATCATCATTTTGCTACCTTGATCCTACATTCACCTCGTCTCAACATCATTTTAACCCACACTTCATACGAAGTGTACCACAAGAACTATAGCTCAAAATCCCATTTGACTACTACACAAGACAACACATCGGATAGAATTTGAAGACTTGAAGATCTGGTCATAGACTCATCTTTCCGGCTTCGTACAACCTCTTATCTCATGTCATTGTATAGCTCTCGACAATAGCATTCTGGAAAGGTACAACATGCCTCTATCGGATGCCCGGATTGAAAGTTAAAAAGGTTCGAGGGGACAGCGCGTTGCACGAGTACACGTACTTCGAGACAACAGGACCCGCATGGCACGGGGCAACCCAAGAAGCCGCATGTAGACCTGCGGCTGCCACGGGTAGACCTGCGGCCATCTGGTCTATATATAAAGGCCTTTAGTGGCTCATTTTAGAAAAAAGAAATAAAAAAAATGAGAGAAAACAGTGTCCATTTCAGTCTATAAACACTTCTAGAGTGCTCTAAACTGAGTGATTCTTCTTTATATATATATAAATATATATATATATATATATATATATTATCAAACTATGCTTCGATTGAGCCCGAATAACATTGCAGGAGGGCAGATTCGTCTTTCGGAGATAACCCTGGAAGACAACTCGCATCCATTCCGGATACTACCGGAAGTTTAGTCTCAACCCCGGAACACACACCGGGAGTATCATTTCCAACCTCGAAGATAACCCTGAGTTTCTTCCTTGGAGATAACCCCAAGGAATGATGTTGTAGTTCCGGCGATAACTCCAGAAATGCTTGTTTCAAATGCAATCAGCTTTAATCTCAGACCTCCTGCCGAGGCACTCATTCCTCAGACCCGGAGCTAACACCGGGAAGACAGGCACACTTACAGATGACCTTGTAGCATCCTCATTGGCCCATACTGCATTGATGGATAGATGTTGGTATGATCATAACCATGCGTTGTCTTCGGCCAAGGGTGCAAAGATGAATTTTTGTTTGGCATGATCATGACCATTGGTGAAAACACAAATATCCTTGGCCCGTAGTGCATGGATAATTCATGGCTGTGATACTAATGAATATCCTTGGTCCGTAGTGCATGGATAATTCAGTGATGTGGATTATTTATTGTTTGAATCAAATGATAAAATTGATGATAAACTTTTAAATCATAGAAGATAGTAGATATCATGCTCTACTTGACTCTTATAATGGATTTCTTATTTCGCTGCAGTTGTTGATCTAAAACTTGTTGTCTCTTGTATTTTATCAGTTGTTATACTGTTGAAGACTAACGATAATTTATTCTACATTATCTTAGTCATAATACTCTTTATTGGACTAGTTGAGCTCACCCTTTTCTTTCATTGTTCTCTTCTGGATATGAGAATATAGATGGGACTAGTCAGGGAATAGAGTGATGGTCCAGGATAAGTGGCTATAGTAGTCCTCACTATTCTATGAAATATTGTGATAATAATTATAATGAGGACTCCATTGAGTGTGGATATTGTCTAGAAGACATATTCGTGTTAAAACTCAGCTATTGTGTTGTCGTATTTTGCACGACAGTTGTATTAATTTAAGTTGTATTTTTATTATGTAACAAGTATTTGGCGACTCGGAATGGGTGATGTATACCTATTTTGGGGGCGTCATAGGTAAAATCCTAGCCAAGCCTCTATCAAGCCCTGCGAGCGTATACGCATTCCCCTAAGGAAGTAGGCAAAGGTATAGGAGCCCCAATTAAATTCTCCAATACGGTCCACCTCCCGTGTGGCGCTGACTAAAGCGAAAGACACCGTGGAAGAGTTATCCGCCAAGAAACAACCCCGGAGGATGACCAGGAATAATCGCCGAAGAATGCGATCCCTGACTCTCCTGTCATCGGGCAATGGCTCAATCAACGCCCCACTCGTGGCGTCTACACTCAAAGGACCAACACGGACTGTCCTACCTTTGAGCGTCGTAACCGGGACTCTTAGCAAGGATTTTACGACAGTAGGGTAAATGTCAGCCACACAAGGCACCGGCGCTGTTACAATCCAAGATTTTAGTAATTGTAATTTAAAATATTAATTAAATGAAATAAATATTTTATTGATGTGGTTATTATTAGTAAATATTTATGACATTAATTTATTAGATAATATTATAAATTAAATTAATTTATAATTTAGAGAGTTATAATATAACATGAGATGTTATATTGTGGTTTTAATAATTTAAAGTGGTATGTTAAATTAATAAATAAAATTATAATGAAATTATAATTTTGTGATATTTGTTTAAGTGGAAAATTTATTTAAATATAGTTTGTATAATTAATTTATTTGATTCTTGATTGGATATGGAAATCCAAATAAATAATATGTGATTATAAATTATAAACCTGAATTGTTTATTAAAATAATTAAAGTAATTTTAAATTGATTTAACCAAACAAGGCTTAAAATATTAAGTCTTTAATTTTTAAAAAGCTTTTGCCAAACAAAGCCTTATGGCTTTTGGATTTTTAATTTTTGAATTTTAATAATATAAATAAAATAAATTAAATAATAAATATAATATATTTATAACATATACGTTTAAGGTGTAACTAATATTCCAATTAGTGTGCGTGTTATTATGGCTATCATTTTGGTTTTTTACGCATAAACTAGTTGCTAAGCTTAAGAGAATACAGAGAACTTGAGAGAATTGAGAAGAGAACCTAAGGATTTCAAAGCATTTTTCATGTTTAACAAAGAGGATTGCAAGCAATTTGATCCGTGTTTAACAAAGAGGATTGCAAGCAATTTGAAGGTATTTCTTTACCACCTTGATATTATATATATATATATATATATATATGAGTTTACGACATAATTTATATGTTCTGTGAATTTGATTTTTGTTGAATTGTTGCTATACAATTAGTTACTTGTGATTATACGTGTTGTGATGTTTGAGTTTGTATGTAAATAAGAATTCGTATGCTAATTAGAGTTAAAAAAAAAAGGATTTCTCATATGGCTTGTGTAAGTACTAATTTTGGTGGTCAATTCGTATGCTAAACTGTAAATTGAGTCTTGTTTATGCTAGTTCGTTAAGAAACGAAGAGAACGTAGTTTGAACGAAGTGATTTGGTGTAGAACTGAGATTACAGTGTTGATTTTTGTGAAGGAACTCAAAAATGAAGTTTTTATATGAAAATATGGAATTTGAGGAAATTAAACTAGTATAAGTTGTTGTTAAATTGTTCTATGTTGAGGAATATGTGAGGAAACATGTTTGTGATAGTTCTATACCAATTGTATATGTTAATATTACTGTTTGGTGGGTGAAATTCGTGTTAGTTGAGCTAAAAGCTCTACTCTTGTTCACTACTTTACGGTTCTGTTACTGACTTTCTGGTCTTAATTTTAGACCGGTGCCAAGGCTAGAAAAAGCAGTTGCGGTTTGGGTCCAGACTTAGGTATGGCGCATTTCACGCCATACCTCGATTCGAGGCGATGAAGTCTGCTACTTTTGCAGACTTTGAATACCATTGTAACTTAGCCTAATGATGTGTTAATGTAACAAACCTGCAATGACGAGGTTAAAACAGAATCGTGTCATGTGGTTAGTAATTTTAAAGTTATAATTAGATTAGTAGATTAGGAAAAGCAATATGTTATGATTTAAAGTACACAATGAATAATGAATGGGTGTTATGAAGCTAACACTTGTGGTTTCTGAGATGAACATTATAAGATGTGGAATGTGGTTAACATAAAATCAATAAGTAGTCCTAAGAAGACTTAAACACTTGATTGAACTTCAAGTTTGATTAAGAAGAAATGTAGTATTGATTAATAAGAGTTAAAAATGTGATTTGGATGCTAAAAGTCTTATGTATGTGTTAGTGAGTTTTTAGATTCGTGTTATGTGGTTTATTAATATGGTTAGACCTTAAACTAAAGGTTATAACTTAACTAAGATGAGAATTGAATCTATGAGGTTAATGTGTATATAGCTAATTGATGTGATAATCATAATGGTATGTGTAGGATATTGGAGTACGTGAGTTGTAATTGTATAGCTTACGCAAAAGGCAAGTTCCCTAACCTTTGCTACTTTATTATTCAGCAAGGTTACTTTTCACTATTATGTTATACTTATGCAAGTTCTCTATCTCTAATCTCTTGTTGAGCGATTTATTGTCATGCAAGTTCTTTAACCCTCATTTATTGTTGAGCAAGTTAATTAGTCTTTGTTTCTTTATTCCAAATGAGATTACTTTAGTTATTCAAAGTCTGTAATTTTATTGTAAGAAATGTGTTTATTCGGCTACTAATTACTGTTGTTTGATCCCCATTCTCCAATGTCATTGTAATATCTTACATTATTGTACCGAACTCTAAGTTGTCTAGCGATTCATTACCAATTCAACTAATCCTTAGTTGATGAATGTTCTAAACTCTAAATTACCCTTGAAGTCAACCCAAACAAAACTTCCTTTGGTTTGCTTATGTACCCACACAATTTTGCGAGCATGTTGTCAATGATAACATTTTTTCAATTTAGAAGTCATTAATACTCTAGCTCTTATTGATTCATCGATATACCTTGTTCATGAAGATATTATAATCAAACTCTTGAATAGGTATTGGTCCCTATCTAATTCAACCAGTACTTGGTTGATGAGCGTTCTAAAAATCTAGATTTCCTTTGAAGTTAATTCCCAACCAAACTTCCTTTGGTTTAGAACCTGATAATCTAAGCTAAGATGAACAACCCTATATCAGGGGATTATTTTAGAGATACGCAATAGCGTTAAAATGTTTGTACAATACATAGTACAAAGGGTTGATCACCTGGAGTACGAGATGATGGTCCACATAGTCGTTTAGACTGTTGAAGGTTACAGTAGAAACACCTGTTAACCTAGGACATAGATGATGAATATAGTCTTTTAGACTGTTAAAGGTTAAAGTAGAAATACTTGAAAACCTAGAGTATAGTTCATGGTCTTGTGACCCTTAGTGTATTCTTTGATGTTGATATCTATTGTTAACTTAAACGTTCATTATTCCTTTGAACTCATAGCTGTTGAATTAAAGTTTATTGTTCCGGTAAGAATACTTTACCATTGAAAGCTTAGTTAATTGTCATTCATAAAACGTTATTATATATTATCTTTCTTGTGAGCAATTGTTTGCTCACTCTTGCACAAAACAATGCAGATGAAGTTAAGAAGTTTGAAGAGCTTTCTACAAGCAAGGGCAAGGACAAATTGCTTGATTAGACGACGACGTTTAATTTACCTTTTATTTATGAAGCTTATGTAATGGATTTGATTATGGCTTTATTTTAATTTTCCAATGATGATTGTAATAAAGGTTAGATGACCTGGGATTTATCTTAAGATTATGTAACCCTTAATGGGAGATATATTATTTAAGCTTTTGAGTTTAATTATATTTTTTGTTTATGGGTAGTTAGTTATGATTTATTTGGACAATGAACACCAAATATGTGGAATTGGAGTACCCGAATTTGGGGGTGTCACAAGTTGGTATCAAAGCTTTAGGTTATGAACCTTAGGTGGGGAAACCTTAGGCTATAACCATCTAGGAGATCAAAAATATAGGGGTGATAAACTCTTATTGAGTTCTAAGGAATGAATTAAGGAAATTCATTGGAGATAAAATGATAAAATGCTTTATGTGCTTATGTGATAATGACTTATGTGCTCGTGAGTACTTGGGAGTAGCAAGTATTATATATATCAAGTTGTGGAGTTATTAAAACTTTGTTGTCAGAAAAATTGATGAAGGAAGATAGGGATTAGGAGCCCTAAGAAGTTATACAGTCTGAGTATGGTTGGTATTGGGAAAGCCATACCCGTTGATTTTTGTGGTAGAACTTGGGTATGAGCTTGAGTTTGATCGTGAAAATGAATTTTAGAAGGTAAAGTTGAAGTATGAGTAAGAGGAGTTAGGAAAGCCATAGAGCTAACGTAAAAAAATGTCACGACTAAAGACTTTACCGCACGACTTGCAGATGTAGAGTAGAGATTTTCTCGGTTAGAGAAGGATAGTTATTAATGATTGCGCAGGAATGACTAGGGAAAGGATTCAGCAAAGCAGGTGAGAGCTGAAGACGCATGGGTGAAGGCTTCTAAACGCATCGATTGTGTTGAAGACAAGTCAAGGAGTGTCAAACGAATGATGGAACTTAGAATTTAATCTTCCACTCTCCTAATGATTCGTATCATGGAGCAAGAGCGAAATGTAGCTGTACAACGTGGAATGTTCTTGTAGATTTCAAGAAAAATAATAAGATGATATATAAATTATAATGAAAATTAATAAGATGTTGATCCCGACTTTTGAAGTAAATAGTGGGATATGATGAAGTAATCCTGGAATTTTAATATTACAGAATAATTGATACAAATAGCAGTAAGGCTATTTTGTTATGTGTAATATAATAAATGAATAAAGTATTATTATTTGTTAAGATAAATCAGGTGTTGTTTAAAAGTGGTTGAGATAAGTTTGAAAATTTTAATGTGTGGTTGAACGATGATCTAATTGTTCAAGTTTTATACATTAAGATGCCGCCTAGAAGAAGACAGCAGCGTCAATAGAGCCCCGAGGAATATGCATACAGTAGGGAAGCTAACGCAAATCCAGTGCCGCAATTGGTGAATTTGTTGGTGGGAGAACTGGCAAATCAACTGAATTTCTGGCTGTATAATTAAATCTCGATGTTCCAACCAAATTCGTTCACAACAGGGTTTGTGTGAGACCCCAGATTTTATGAATAAAGATTTAAATTTCTCGAAATATTTTTTTTAATATTATGGTGTGGATTTGATATAATGTAATAGTTGTGGGTAGTATTTATAAATTTTGCAAAGTATGCAAGTTGTTATAAAATATTAGTTTGGTCGGGGAATATTCTTTTTGTCGGGAATATCCGTACGACGGCACAATCATTGGTGAACCCACAACGAAAGTATTATCATGGTAAGAAAACGACAGAATTATCTTTTTATAAAATAACGGCGGAAGTGTTACCGTTAAAACTGTTGAACTACCCAGTAGTAAAAGTACAGTAATACGCGTGGTTTCATAGTAGCACACGGTATTGATTATTGATGCTTACATGAGAAGTCACTCAGTTATACTCAATTATTGCTACAGTAATTGTTGCATCATATCTCTCATATTATTGATTCAATTATTGTCACAGTATCATCTGCATAATATGATATATTATTAAATCAATAATTGAGACGACAAAGTTATTCATATTATTAAATTGCAATATTTACAATGTCTAGAAGTTCTGTCAAGGAGAGGTTTGGTCACCTAATTGTGCGCCAATAGGGAGAAATCCTTATTGGAAATCCCCCTCTTTCCTGGTAACGACCTGGTTGTTAAATATAGTGAGTTATAATATTAATGTTGAATAAGTTCGTGTTGATTAAAGATGAATTTCATAGTTTCATTGTGTTGGGATTATTAGTGTTAGTGGAAATCGACATCTATTAGGATGATGATTGATGTCTAGGGGTTATATTGATAAATCGGGTAATTAATCGGATAAATGAGCAATTAATTGCTACTAATTCACATGCTTATATAACTATTTGTTCACATGTGTGTACTATTGAATCACATTCATGTACTATTAGGGGAGTTAGTGCAAGATTGATAATACTTGCATGACTAAGTTATAGATGGAAGTACTATACTGTAATTCGTATTTTTCACATGATTATAACTATTGGTTCACATGTTTGAACTATTGATTCACATTATTTACTATTAGGGGAGGTGGTGCAAGTTTGATAATACTTGCATGACTAAATTAAAAATGAAAGAAAAGTTAGAGGTATTGTACTGTAATATTTTGAGCCCCAAAATGTGCAATTATCGAAACTATATTTTCCTATAAATAGAAGCTCATTCTTCCTTCATTTCTCACCAATTCACTAAAGCATTAGAGCAATTATTATAGAGAGAAATTATAGAGGGAAAGAAGAAGAGAAGTCTGCTACCTCACTATTCCAATATCTAGTCTTCTTTTGAGGTAAGGGGTATTATTCTTTCGTATTCATGAAGAGAATTATTTTCTTTCAATACTCGTAAGAGTTGTTATCCCATTCTTTATTATTATGTTGGAATAACCTGTTTATGCGAAGTACCTCATACATGATGAAATTCTTCTGTTATTCCATTCTTTGTTATTCTGTTGAAATAACCTGTTTATGCGAAGTACCGCATACATGGTAAAATTCTTCTATTATTTCGTTCTTTATTATTCTATTGGAATATCCCACATGCATGCGTTTCTTATTTGGATCTCGGTTCCATTTTTATTATTACGTCGGAATATCCTATCTCGCAATGCGTTACGTGGGACTGGTTCCATTATTTATTATTCTATCAAAATATCATGTATGTATGCTTTTTTGGGACCGGTTCCATTATTTATTATTCATTGGGAATAACACGTCTGCATGCGATCTATCGCACGCATGGTGAATCCTTATGTTATTACATTCTTTATTATTCTGTTGGAATACCTGTCTATGTGGATTACCACATGCATGGTGAATGATCATTTGTATTCATTCCTTATTAAATTGTGGAAATGATCTATATACATGGATTACCGCATGGCGGCTGAAAATCCATTTGCAGTTTCATATATTCTATTAAACTCAGTTGGTTAATGTTTTGGCTTCTATACTCCATGAAATTAGTGGAATATCCTGGATATTTGCACTGCATCCAGTATCTTTTCATGGAAATATTCTTCTGAGCATTCTTGAATTTTACTCCATAAAGCAGTATCATGTTGACAATTTGGACGTAATTGATTTCAGGATAAATTAACTTATAAATCTTTAAAATTTATTCTTGAACTTGTTTTATTGAATTATTATGTCATTGTCATGATGAGTTATGTTGGTTATTATGTGAAAACATAAAAGTTTCTTGGAAATCACAAAGGGTTGAAAATCAAATTTTGGTGAAAATGGAATATGAAATTCAATTGACCATATCTCCCATTATATTTTGAATTTTTGAGTGTGGTCAAGTTCTAGGATTAAATCTATGAGTTTTCTAACTTATCCAAGTGGAATCACTGGAAAAGGTGTTGTAGATTTTTGTGTGGACTGAATTTAGCAAAGGAGTCAAAAGCTGCAAATTAGAAAAAAGCTACTGTCCAAAAATTTAAAAGGGCATTTTCGGCCACTTAATTTGTGAGAAAAATTCCGGCCGTTTGGGACATGAAAATATATTCCGACTTAAAATGAGAAAGCTATGACTATTTCATATTTAGGTTTTTACGACGAAAAACGTTATAACCGGAGTTCTATAACTCTGATGACCATGAAATTTAAACTAGAAGCTCATGTTAACATGTGCATGATCCTGCCAAGATTTGGGAATTTCTGGAATTAAACTTGAGGTAGCTAATTTCTTAAGAAATTAATTTGAAATTGTTTTTTAAAAATAGTAAATGAATTTTAAAAATTCCGAGAAAAATATATGTTCAATATGGGACTATATTCTGCTAAATCCCAGAAAAGAAATATTTTTGGGACTGATTTGGTATTTTTTTCATAAAAATGATCTAGTTATGAGTAAATGAGTTAAATATGTTATGTGAAGTAACAAAATTGGAAAATAGGATTTTATGGCTTGGGAATCCTATATAGGGTATATGCAGATTTTTGATAAGGAATTTGATCATTGGTGATGAAATCTTATGAGTATGGCATTTTTGAATGATTAAATGCATTATTTGGTAAAGTGTAAACAATTGAAATAAATTGTTTATAAGTTTAAGAAGTGATTAAAATATTGTTATAATATTAACAATATTAGATTATAATTTTATTAAGTGATTGATAATATTTGGATAAATTTAAAGTCTTTAATATTTATCCTTGTTTTCGTTTGATTAATGCTTATATCATTGTCATCATTCTCATGCTTATATTGTGATGAAAGTCATCTTTGGCTTACGTGCATAGATGGACTTGGTGTGATTATGACCAGGGATTATTCAGTATAATAAGGACCGTAATGTGATGAATGATGTGGTAAAAGTCCTCAGTGGCATGTAGTGCATTGATGGACAATTTTTGGTTTGATTATGACCAGGGATTATTCGATATAGTCATGACCATTGATAATTTAATGAATGTCCTTGGCCCATAGAGCAGGGATGATTCGATGATGTGGTTTATTTACTAAGTTGAGTCTCAGCGATAAAAATTGATGAAAACATTTTAAATCATTGAAGATAGTAGATTTTATTGACTTTTCTAATGGATTTCTTGTTCCACTGCAGTTAAACTCGATGTCTATTGTATTTTATCAGTTTAACATTGTTGAAGACTAATGATAATTTATTCTGCATTATCTTAGTCATAATATTTCTTACTAGGCTAGTTGAGCTCACCCTTTCTTTCACTGTTCTCTTCAGAAATGAGAATATAGGCCGGGACGAGTCGGGGGAGTGTGTGGCGGTCGGTGATAGCATTAGTAGTCCTCACTATTCTGTTAAATAGCGTGATAATAAATGTAATGAGGACTCCATTGAGAGTGGATATTGTCTAGAAGGCTATATTCTTATTTAAACTCTCAGCTTATATTTTGTCGTATGTTACACGACAGTTGTATTAATAAGTTGTATTTTGTATTTTTATACCATGTATTTGGCGACTCAAGATGGGTGATGTATACCTGTTTTGGGGGGGTCACAGTTGGTATCAAAGCTTAGGGATATGATCACTGGCTGAGATGTGAGACAAGAACTTGGAGGGGAGAGACAGGGAATTCCTTCGCTAGTATGACATACCTAAGTTTATTTGGTATTTAATTGGTCGGTCAGAGTATAGGGATAATATGTGATATGTTAATTAACTCTTATTTTGTGGAAGTGTTTGAAAAATGGCAACTGAAAGTTGTAACAATGGAGTGAATGAGACCATTGAGACACCTTTAATCACTAATGTGATGTCAGAAGAAGAAGAAATTAAAAATATCTACGTGGTGAGTGAAGAACTAATAGTTGCACCTGAGCTAGTAGCAGAGGTAGCAGCTGAGAGTGAGGAAGAAGAGGAAGAAGAGGAACCTGAGGAGAATTTATTAGAAGAATTTTATGATCAAAATTTAGAATTACAAAATCATATTCATGAGTTAGAAGAGAAAGTCAAGAAGATAAAGTGATCGTGGAGCAAAGAGATGCAACAATTCAAAATTGTGTTACCCGATGTGCGATGCTTGAACAGAAGCACTCCTTGGCAGAGTATAAGATATTAGAGCTGGAATCTGAGAATGCTATGATCAAAGTTATAATGAAAGCAGAAACAACTGAATGAAGGAGAATAGATGATGCGTGGGTAAAAGTCGCACGACGCGTTGATATTGTCGAAAAAGACGTCCGATCCAATAAAGTCAAGATAGATGAAATGGATTTTGCTTTTTGGACAACAATTGGGAGAATCCAACATCGAATTCGGAATTACCCTGTACAGAGCGGTCAACCCCAATTCGTTATGAATCGGAGAGTAATGATTCAAATCATGGATCAAGAATGTGACTAAGCAATTAAGGGTGGAATGTACTCTATAGCAAAGCCAAATCCGGTAGTTTAAGTGAGAGCATTTGTCGAGAAACCCGAACGAAGTTATTACGGGTAAGTTATGTCGATGTCGGGATTTTTTTGATGTCCCTTTTCATTACTTGTTCTTTGGTGTTCTCATGTTAATGTGAGATTTGTTTGAAAAAACAAGTGAAAAAGGTCTGACATGTGTAATGTCGACGATTGGATTTTAAGAGTCACCAGTTGGTGTATTTAACTGGTTGCACCAACGCAACCGAAAAGGTTTGCACATTAACCCAGTGATGTGACACTGCTAAACGGATCTATGAAACTGAGGTTCATTAATGGTTCGGGGGCTTGATTATGCGGAGGGAAGGTGTTAGGCACCCCCCGATATCCGTGTTGCCACGGTGACCGCCACTTCTCAAAGAAAATGTTATATGAATGTGTGTGTGTGTGTGTGGATCAATGTGCAATTATCTGGAAGTAATGCTATGCCTCGTTGAACCTATATACATAGGGTTTGAATTTTTGTAGAAAATTCAGTTTTAAACAAGATATAGCAATGGATTTTTATGAAAAAGGTTTTTCAAACCCTATGCTCAATAGTAATTGAGGCCTTTGATACTTCCATTTAATTATTAAAATGTTCGGCTTGTTTGCTTTTATTTTTGAGATGCGAAGCATCTGCGAGAAAATAATATACAGCAATGCCAAACTCCTCATGGGCATGACAGCCATCCAAGGAAATTCGCATTAATCGTAATAGTGTACAAGTCGCCATAATGGACAAAGTCCATCATGGGAACAAGAATCTAGATTGATGAGTGAATCTGTGATCACATGATTCCTAGGCTCACATGATACTGCAATTTGTATGGAAAGCAGTAAGCAATTATATATATATATATATATATATATAAAATCAGTAAATATATATATATATATGTGTGTGTGTGTGTGTGTGTGTATGTGCATGATCAGCCACCACGAAGCAACTCCATGGGGGATCAGAAATGTAAATAAAGTAGTAAATGCTAGCAACTGCCACGAAGTGAACTCCAGGAGGGACTTGAAGGTAAATAAAGCTGTAAAAAGCTATCAACTGCCACGAAGTGAACTCCAGGCAGGATAAAATGTAAAGAAAGCTGTAAAAAGCCACGGAGGAAACTCCAGGCTTGACAGAAATATAAATATATATATATATACAAGTAGTAAATGCACCGGATGTAAAATCCAGGCTCATCGGATATGTCCGACAACAGTTATATATATAAGTATATATATATATATATATATATATATATATATATATATATATATATATATAAAAGCAATTAAATGACCAGATGTAAAATCCAGGCTCATCAGACAGAGTCTGACCACAGTTTATATATATAATTATATATATAAAAGCAATTAAACGCTCCAGACCAAAGTCTAGGCTCATCAGACAGAGTATGACAATAGTTTATATATATAAATATATATATAAGCTAATAAACGCTCCAGACCGAAGTCTAGGCTCAATCGAGGCATAACTCGATAATGTTAGTCCATATAAAAATATATATATATATATATATATATATATATATATATACAGATAGAAATGAAAACCACGGACTGAAGTTCGGGCAAACACACTCACACGACTCTCAACGTGTACAACAGTGTGTGATAATATGAGAAGAAAGCTTTATAGAATGTAAGAAAGCTTATAGTGGGCTGCCAAAGTAGACTTCTATAACTCTATGTGAATAAATAATGAGCTCCCGTCGGACAAAAGATAGCTATATGTGAGCTAATAGAAGAAGAAACACTCAATATGGGTGTGTACATAGTAAAATGGACAGGGCTTCCTCGCCTTTTCTCTCTCTTCTCTCCCTCAAATAGCTAACCCCTCAGCTCATATTTATAAACTGATGGCCGCAAGTGTACCTTTGGCAGCCGTAATTACACCTTCAGCTGGTCGTGGTGAGCCCGGGCTTCGTGGGTCCTGTCGTCTCGAAGTATGTGCACTCACACACTGTAATATCCACTCGAACTTGCAAAACTTCAATTCGAGCTTCCGAACGAGGTATATGTGACCTTCTTCATATAACTTATGTCGAGAGTTATGCAATGACATGGATTAGAGGTTGTACGAAGTCAGGAAGAGGGGACCATGCCCATGGTCTTCAAGCTTCAAATTCTATCAGGTGTACTGCCACTCGTAATAGTCACTCGGGATTGTATATCCTGGTTCTTGAAGGACATAGTTGTATGTATGTATGTATGTATGTATTAAAGTGTCGAGACAACGGACAGATGATGTGGCAAGATGACGTTTGACTCTTTGTCGGGGTTATCGTCGATTTGAGTTGAAAGCAGACGTTGCTCAGGGTTACATCTGAGATTGGACTGCTGTAAGTGTTTGAAAATGCCTGTATACCCGGTGTTAGTTTCGGGTTTGAAATATGAGTGCCTCGTCAGGAGGTATGAGATTGAAGCTTATAGCATGTGTTTAAAACAAGCATTTTCGGAGTTATCGCCGGAACTACAACAGCATTTCTTGGGGTTATCGCCAAGTATGAAATGATCCTTCCGGTGTGTGTTCCGGGTTAGACATGAGACTCCTGGTGTGTGTTCCGGGGTTGAGACTGAGACTCCCGGTGTGTGGTCTGGGTTGAGACTGAGACTCCCGGTGTGTGGTCCGAGTTGAAACTGAGACTCCTAGTAGTATCCGAAATGGAGACCGAACTTCCAGTAGTATCCAGAATGGATGTGAGTTGTCTTCCAGGGTTATTTCTGAAAGACATTTATGCCCTCCTATAATGTTAGTAACAGTTGTGCAGAAAAATTTTGAGCGTCTACAGATGCCCCTCTTTATCATATTCATGCAATGCAAGGCATGGATAGGATAAAGAATCCTAGACACTTGAAATGCAAGTGAAATAAACATGATGTTATGTGCAGCAATATGATGCAAATGTATGATGCGCGATTGTCATGTAATCCTGCTGGGATGACAATCAGTGATGGCTTGGACATGCGATCCAAGTCTTCAAGGATGTTGACGTTGGGGCTATCACCAAAGTCGTGAATCCTAGACACTAGCTTTTATTCCATAGAGGTACCTCTTGTGTGTATGAGATCTATGGAGATGAAGCTTTGTCTACTTGAGGATGTGTATAACATTTTCCCTCGTCATGTTGGAGTTACTACCAACAGTCTGTTGTTGTCAGGGTTGCCTGACCTTCATTGATGTGTGTATCAGTGGATAGATACCTGATAGGTGCATTGTCAAGGTTGTTTGACCTTCATTGATGTGTGTATCAATGGTTGCATGCGCTATAACCCTCGCCGGGGATATGCAGATGTTTTTCTTCGATGGGTTTACTTTCCATCGACTGACATGACGTCAAGGCTACTTGACCTTCATTGATTTGTGTATCAATGGTTGGATGCGATGTAACCCCCGCCGGGGATACGTGGATGTTTGAAAGATGTGCGTTATGACCCCCGTCGGGGATATGTCATCGGTTTGTGACTTTGCATTGTAACCCCTGCCAGGGATACATCTTTAATTCATTGCATCATAGATTCTGCGTTATAACCCCCACCGGGGATACGTCAGGGTTGCCTGGCGCTCATTGACGGCATCGGGCCTTTGTGGGGTATTTTCGAGCATGATTTGTGAAAGTTGAGGCCACTGGTATCGTATACCATATATGTAAGTGAATACTAATGTGGAACATGTGGAGCCAGAGTTTGACACATGAACACCAGGATTTTGGGCTATTCCGCTCAATCGCGTAGCACTTTTATTCCTGATTTGGCTTTTTCAGCTTGCGAGACCTCCTTTGCAACTCTAATTGGAGAGATCCGGAGGTGTGGGACCCATGTAGGAGTGCCATAGGTACACCTGCAGCAGCCACAGGTAGACCTGCGGCAAGTCGTGGCTATGTAAAGCCCAAAGGTTGCTTTCATAAGTCATTTTCAAGCTGTGCAACGAAGGAAATCTGAGAGCTTCTCATCAGACTTGTTGAGTTCGGGCAACTTTCTGCATAATCTGTTATCGTAGAAGCGTTCTTCACTGTACTGGTAATGTATGCATGTATTCTTTTTCAGTTTCTATCCGTTGGAAAATAACTTATCACATGGAATGCATTTAGACACATAGTAGTGAATATGCATACTGATATGACTTGATAAAAAATATTCAAAATAGTAAATGTTAGTATTAAACCATGTTGAACATAATGATGTGAAAAAATTTGACTTTTGAAACAGTCAAATTTGCACCTTTTACTGTCATTTCTTATCATATCCGAGGACAAATGAGTAAAGGTAGACAAGCAAAATAATCCTGGTAATTAGACTACACTTACGGATTTTTTACTGCAATGTATTAAATGTATATAGGATGTATATGACTGTGTATAGGTGTGTTACTGAATGGCCACCTAGTCATGCCTATGTGCATGTGGATAGTCCCATTTACAAAGGGGCTATGGCAAAATTTTCCCAAAATGTAGGAATGATTAGTCATGCATTTTTAACTCTACTGTAGATGTATGTTAAAACAATGCCTGCATGCATGTTGAAAAGCTCCAGGTAAGAATTTACCACACCCTTTTTGAGGTTTTTTAGAGACTTATTGTCCAGATATCATGGATCCAGATCAGCCAAGTAGTTCTCGTAGGAGTACTTCAGGTGTACGAAGGAGGGCTTCTGAAGAGCCTCAACGCCGGTCTTTTAGACAGCCTCATCGTTTGGTGGAGACGGTGATACGTCCTATCCGGGTTAAAGTGCCGGATGTCGAGGACGAGAAGGAGGATGTACCAGTCGAGGTTCCTGCTCCTGCTGTACGTGTTCCCCGTAGGGAGTTTCCAGGAATTCAAGTGGCGAACCCAGATCTTCTGGGTGACTTGAGTCAGCATCCTTCAATATACCTGCATGCAAACGAGGTATGAAGTTAGATCTTAATCTTCCTTGTTTCCTATTGATGAGGAGTAAAGGATTCTGATGTTGATCTGCATTTTATGTAGGTTCCCGGCTTCACACAACCTCGAGGGAACTGGTTTAGCATCCACTCTATGTATCAGGCCTTACATGATGACTACAGAGCGATTGTACATGGCTGGGGATTTGGAGCGTTCTTTTCTATTCTTCCCCGTCGTTGTCCTTGGGGTTACCTCAGGGCATTGTCTGAGCGGTGGTTTCACCAGACTCAGTCACTCCATTTGCTGGACTGTGAGGTGATGATGACGCCAATGGATTGACGGTTTATCACAGGTATGGAGTTTGGAGGGGATCCAGTGCCTTGCACGGCGGATATTACCCCTACTGCCGTCAGATCCTTGTTGGGAGTTTCGGCAGAGGCGCTCAAGGGCAGGACTGTTCGTACAGGTCCTTTGAACGTAGATGCTATGAGCGGGCTGTTGATCGAGCATAGATGCTATGTGAGAGTCAGGGACCGCATTCTTCGACGATTGTTCCTGATGATCATTAGGGGCTGCTTCATAGCAGATAATTCCTCTACGGTGTCCTTCGCTTTGATCAGCGCCACTCGACACGTGAACTGTATAGGAGACTATGATTGGGGTTCCTAGACCTTTGCCTACTTCCTCAAGGGAATGCGCATGCGATCGCAGGGCTTGACCGAGGCGTGGTTAGGATTCTACCCATTTCTACTGGTAAGTGTTTCTCTTGTCTTTTCCCGTGTACAGGTTAAGAGTGTTGACTGACAGCATATGTTTGCCTTTGTGTTGGTAGTTTTGGGCCTATGAGAGGCTTCCATGTTTGCGTCCTGTGAGCGTGTTAGGTTTAAACACCTATCCAAGAGGACGGCGATGGCATCATTCCATACTGGTGGAGGTCCCTGTTGCTGAGGGTTTCACTCATTGTCGCCTATAGCTGGAGTTGTTGACAGTGGGTGTCATCACATGGGTTCCCTACTCTGGAGAGCATTTGAGAGTTGGATTTGAGGATGGGTACCCGACTGGAGTTGAGTATGTCATTTCCACCTGTAAGATTCCTCTCTTCACAGATGAAGGATGGGAGCTCTACTTAGGAGACCGTGCTATCAGGAGCACTACAAGAGAGATCCGTATGCCGATCTTGCCTCCTGCCAGACGTTATTGGCCTATTTGGCAGTCACCCGACATTTACATCCTATTGTTGGGGATTGACGGTTTTACTTTGTCAGAGGGCCCCTGCACTCAGGAGATATTCCAGCATTGGTGGATCCCTCATACCATTGGAGCTCAGACTCGCGCCACACAGTTTATGGGGGATATGGTTCCAGGATCCGTGATGATGACAGATTGGCTAGCCTATGTCAGAGATCCGACTCATATGACACAGATTGATAGATTGACCTGGCAGTTGGACCGGGCACATTTCTTCATCCGGCATTTGGGCAGAGATCCTTCAGAGGTAGATACTTTTGATCCTTCCAGCTCTGGCGCTGGCCCCTCAGGTGACCCATACAGTTTTTTCGGTGCAAATCCTCCCTTGTATAGGCCTGACATCCCTGTAGATAGAGATTCAGTGAAACAGGAGGAGTTACATCAGGTGGATAGTATTGATGATGTAGAGATTGACACTATTGACTTTTTCTGATGTATTTCTCATTATCTCTTTTGATAGGCCTCTGTTAGCTACTGGGTAGCTTCGCCCCATTCTCGTTATATCTTTTGATAGGCCTCTGTTGAGTTATTGGGTAGCTTCACCCCATTTCCCTATATTTTAGCTGTACAGAGATGTATTAGACGATGAAATACTTAGGAATGTATGTACATTTTCATTCCCTATATTATATTGCCATCTATTGTATCATGCATGTTATTATGTTATGCATATGTATGTATGTCTAGAGATACTCAGCATTGACCCCTGGATGGTCTTATGACACGGCCCATACAGATGTCTTCTTCGACAGTTAGCCGTATTGATCATACCCCATCATTTTTGGTGGTAGCTGGTATGCGCTTATGGTATGATAGTATATCACCATCAAACATGGTGATTGTAGATGATTTGCTGCAGCATACTATAACCCTATTGATGTTTTAGGTTCCCACAGGATTTGTAGAGGATATGCTCGAGCACTGGGTATCGGAGAGGCAGGTTTTTCGATTTGGGACCCAGGAGTTAACTCTACTTTGGAGGAGTATGCACGTTTGATGATGCTGCCATTGGACAGACCTTGCGTGCATATGGCTATCGAAGACATGAGTAGATAGTTCATGACCCTCACCAGATTGAGACGTAAAGTGGTAGAGGACGAGATTACATCCAGCCACATGATATCCCAGCGTTTTTTATTTGACAGATTTGGCTTTGAGGATAGTTATGCATGGCATTCTGGGGATTTCACCACACTAGAGGACCATTGGCGTTTAGCCAGAGTGGATGTATTGCTGCTATGCATATTGTCATATGTCTACATGCCAAGATATATGGATGAGCTGGATATCAGCGTCATTATGGCAGTGAGAGCTCTCAGGGAGGGTCGTACCATTATATCGATGATCATTGCGAGACTCGAGGTCGCCTACATATCGCCGCTTTGCACTTATCCCGGCAGGAGTGTTCATGTGTAGTTTCTATTCATGCTGTATATGTGGTTTATGTCACACTTGGTACTGATTGGCACATTTAGACGGCAAGGGTTTTGCTTCACCCATGATATAGCCATGTCATACTCCTTTTAGCCTGCGGAGTGTACAGATGCTGCATCGTGGTCATCTTTTCTGGCAGGGATTAGAGACCCGTTTGCTATATTGCCATGTTCAGGGCTTAACTCACCCTACAACTTCATTACTCATGCTCCGGGCATGGAATACCTCCCTCTGGCTAGATTGAGGGGCATGATTACTTATCACCCACTGGCTGTGATGTGTCAGTTTGACCAGTTTCAGGATTTTCATCCTTATGAGGGGGCAGTGAGTCAGCGCTTCGCTTCACACCGTTTATCAGCAGAGGAGAGATCCAGGTTGTAGGCATGTTGGGATCAGCGAGAGCTGGCTGTGTTTTCTGTCAGTCATCCAGGTTGTTCTGCAGAGTATTCCGCATGGATGGAGACAGAGATTGCATTGGCTGTGGTAGTATCCACAGTGCAGGAGACTGATTCTGACGATGAGGAGCCTATAGAAGAGGCTGATATTCCCATCGATGATTTGGCTCATTGGGCCGCCAAAGATTTGTGATGGATTCTCCCACCCGAAAAGTGCATCACATTTTCAAGATTCAAAGACAACATCTGGAGCAGAGCTTACATCTGATGACCTATGAGAGAGATCAGACTAGGGCCGCAATGTTGACAGCTCTTGATGGGAGAGACGTCGCTCTGTCAGAGAGGGATGAGGCTAGATCATCTAGGGATGCATTGATAGCGGAGCGGGATGCCGCCTTATCTTCTAGGGATGTGGCCATTGCAGACAGTACTTCAGTGAGATCCCAGATGACTGTCAGTCTTGCCGACATGAGTGCTTACATTGATGAGCATTATACCACCATGCAGTTAGCCTCTGATCTGCTAGCTCGTGTAGATACCCTTGGGCAGGAGCTTGCAGTGTTACCTCCATCTTTAGAGAGGGATGCCATGTTAGATCTGATAGTTCGCATTTATATAGATAGCTTTGTATTTTCCTGCACAGACTAGCTTAGCCATTTTGTCGTGTACAACATATATGTATATACCAAATAGTATTATGTATGGCAGGGAAATATATTTTGATTCACTTCCCTTTTAGTTATGCCTTGATACTTGCTTGATATTTACCTGTTTCTTCAGGGCCTTGTGATCTTGATGCACTCTGGACTTATCCTTGATATGTGGACATTGAGTCATCGCAAGATTTCTTAGAACGGATCATTGATCTGTATGAATCCCTACCATCTTTGGTGTCATGGGACTGGTATTTGTATGATATGGGGAGAGGAGAATGGTTTCTTCCTCTCTGAGATTGACCGTACCACAGATGGTCGCCTGTGACACCCCCAAATTCGGGTCTCATCCAACCCGACAGATGGTGCTACACGGTACTACCATTCATTCATTCATTCATTCAATTGAATAGTCTCAAAAGGACTAATATAACTTCTATATATATCCAAAATAATATTACATTTCCCAGGTTCTTTGTAACCCATTCATTTGTTCTTGTCATAATATCAAATATATTACAAACATTCAACTATTCTATTACATAAGCAATCTAAGGGTTCATCTTCGCCTTGCCCTTGTCCTTGCCTGAGCCTTCGGTCCGCTCGATCTTGGTTGTGTTCATATGGTTCAAGCAAGAGTGAGCATGACTAGCTCAGCAAGTACTACAATTCTAATAAACAACATGCTTGAAACATAAAACTTATATATCTTCAGTAACTGAACAATAGTTACGAAGTACTATCGATAATTCAAAATAGCACTTCTTTTCATTCAAAACATTTTCCAACAACAATATTCAGTAGAATATCAACTAAGGCTCAGAACTACGAGCAGATCATAATTTCTTTTGAAAAGGACAACCCGGTACTAAGTCCGTAAGTCCGGCATAGCTTACGAGCACTTCTGGGTGATCAGCCCATAGTACTCTATGTTGATCAACACTACATTCATTAAACGTGTATACGTTTAAGTTATGGCAACCTCACGTGCCTGTCGTTAAACGACAAAAACATTTTAGCATACTTGGTCTTCGATTGAAAACCATACCAATATAACTCGGTAAACATAAATCATGCTTGACAGAATCATAATATAAGTCTAGTCGAAAGAGTTGGCTTTAGACTTTATCGTTCAAAACTTCATGTGAAAGAATACATGAATTACAAAACTTGTCCAGACTGAACTGGAACAAGGGTTAGAATACTTGCCTTCAAATCATTCGCCATCGATTAACACACGTACACTTTTAAGTCTCTACATTTCTATAATACATGATCATATAACAGACTCCTAAGTGAGTCTTCCCACAGGTCTTGCAGGCCTCCATTCTTTTCTTCGGGTCTCCTTGCTTCACTCCGATATTCCCAGAGCTAAATACCTTCCTCTTCTGACCCTCGCCACTACTACTGGCTCCCTCGATCTTTACTCTCCTGTCTACTTTAACCTTGCTCTTCTTGTCCTTGTGGTATTGACTTAAAGCTTCACTACCACCCTCGGCGATTATCGCCTTCTCTAAAATGATCCCAAAAGAAGTACTTTGGAACACTGATATATGGTTATAGAGCCAGGGTTTTAGGCCCTGCTCGAACCGTCGAGCCTTCCTCGCCTCCATATCCACTTGGTGTGGAGCGAACCTCGTCAGTTCATTGAACTTGGCAGCGTATTGGGCAACCGTCATGTCCCCTTGTTTCAACTCCAAAAACCGCATTTCCATCCTTCCCTGCATACTCGTGGGAAAGTAGTTCTTGAAGAATATCTCCTTGAACCTATCCCACGTCAGATTCGCTATCCCAACCCTAGCCTGATTGGCTTCCCACCAAAAGTTAGCTTCTCACTTCATCATATAAGTCACAAAGGCAACCTTCTGGGCCTCATCGACATTTGCTATCACAAATGCCTTTTCTATCTCCTTAACCCACGTTTGGGCTTCGATAGGGTCCGTAGTTTCTTTGAACTCCGACGGACCTACACTCTTGAAATCATTAAAGGTAGTAGCTCGTGTTACTCCTAGATTTACGAGGATATTAGCCCATGTTCTATTAAAGGCAGCTGTTATTAAATTAACAAACTCCTGCATCGGATTAACCGGACCTCCCTCCGGTTGATTTACGCTCACACCTTGATTACGTTGCACTCTTCTTGGCGGCATTTTGCTGATACAATAAACACATCGTGTTATTATTCCTTCCTTTATTAGTTATCATTAATATTAACAATAACTCCAACATCTATAACTCATTGGTTTCCATAAAAAGATCTTTATATTCATTCTCGTACTATAATACTACATTGGTTACATACACAGCCTAAGCTGATTACATTACTTTCCCGCTATCGCTTTCCAAAAATTGGGATTTACAAAAGACTACCATTTACTATACAAAAAGGGCTTTACGTCACCACTACTTACACAATATTTACATATTAATCTATCTACCACTAATCTACATCTGCCTCAAGGCATTATCAAAATCTGCCTTAGCATGACCGGCAATAATATCACGGCTAATAGTATGCCGTGTTTGCCCCACCTCCACCGGATATCCGACTACTACTGCTTTGAAATCCGTGATGAGAACTCCTATAGATATAGGACATCCTCCCTATCTTCTGCACCTTAGTCTTTAGCTCCTCCTTGAGCTCAAAGACCTCGTGCTTTAAATCCTGGACTTTGTCCTTAGCCAAAATCCTTTCGTCATGTTCCTACTCCCACATGGACTCATCATCAGTCTTGTCCTCTATAACCATCTGGAGCTCTGCCTTCAGCTCCTTGACTTCCTAACAGTAATGGATATTTCTATCCAACACTGACATGAAAAAAGACATCATCGACCCCCCAGGAGCTATCTCTGCTGCTATAGCCACCGGGTTAAAGGAAACTGTCTCTACCTCCTCCTCTATCTTCCCATCAAATACTGACATATAGTCAGCTTCCTCTGAGTCTCCAGACTCAATAATCACTACATCTGGCTCTGCTGCTATAAGGTTTGGTATAACCTCTACTTGGTTCACTGATTCTTCACTAATGGTTTTCTCATTAACAAACATCTCGTTTACTCCTGACATCTACACAAAACAATTAAGTTGATTAGTACACATTAGTAGAATAATAAAAACACACAACATAATCATAATGCATTTTTATAAGGTTATTTTCTTTTCTTGTACTTCTTTAACTTCTCTTAAGGTTATGACTTAAGGTTTTTAATCCCCACTTAAGTTTTATAACCTAATGCTTTAATACCAACCTATGACGCCGCCAAATCCGGGTCTCTTCCAACCCGACAGATGGTGCTACACGGTACTACCATTCATTCATTCATTCAATTGAATAGTCTCAAAAGGACTAATATAACTTCTATATATATCCAAAATAATATTACATTTCCCAGGTTCTTTGTAACCCATTCATTTGTTCTTGTCATAATATCAAATATATTACAAACATTCAACTATTCTATTACATAAGCAATCTAAGGGTTCGTCTTCGCCTTGCCCTTGTCCTTGCCTGAGCCTTCGGTCCGCTCAATCTTGGTTGTGTTCATATGGTTCAAGCAAGAGTGAGCATGACTAGCTCAGCAAGTACTACAATTCTAATAAACAACATGCTTGAAACATTGAACTTATATATCTTCAGTAACTAAACAATAGTTACGAAGTACTATTGATAATTCAAAATAGCACTTCTTTTCATTCAAAACATTTTCCAACAACAATATTCAAGAGAATATCAACTAAGGCTCGTAACTACGAAAGCGGTCATAATTTCTTTTGAAAAGGACAACCCGGTAAGACTAAGTCGTAAGTAAGTCCCAAGATAGCTTACGAGCACTACGGGTGATCAACCCATAGTACTCTATGTTGATCAACACTACATTCATTAAACGTGTATACGTTTAAGTTATGGCAACCTCACGTGCTCTGTCGTTAAACGACAAAAACATTTTAGCATACTTGGTCTTCGATCGAAAACCATACCAATATAACTCGGTAAACATAAATCATGCTTGACAGAATCATAATATAAGTCTAGCCGAAAGAGTTGGCTTTAGACTTTATCGTTCAAAACTTCATGTGAAAGAATACATGAATTACAAAACTTGTCCAGACTGAACTGGAACAAGGGTTAGAATACTTGCCTTCAGTGTCTGCTTATTGATTAACACACGTACACTTTAAGTATCTATGTTTCTACAATACCTGATCATATAACGCACCACATTAGGTCATATATAATCAAGTATGTATACTATTATATCTTACCCTTCATCTCAATGTAAATCCTGACTTAGATCTACTAATATGGGTTTCTGGCTTTCATTATGTCATTCATGTTTCATTCATCTTTGATTGATTATTAACTCTTAACCAACATACATTACATGTCCAACAATGCCTTAACAATGTTATATTAACACCTTAGTTCATTACCAAAGAGTTCTCTTTCATTCTATACTTGTAAACATTCTTGTCCAACAAAACTCTAGATCTGAAAGTAATGTATGGCCTACACTTAATCTCTCTTGCATCTCATGGCCATGGCCATGAAGTTAGAAGTATGCACGATTCCAACCTCGTGCTGCGGCGTGGGTTTTAAGACTGTGAGTCACGCCGCGGCGCAGATTCTGTGCCTCAGATAGTTTGTAAAACTTTGAAAATTTCACGAAACTCCTGGACTCATAACTTCCTTGTTATAAGTCCGAATTGGTCTGTTCAAAAGCCTACGGTTCACAAATTACATACTCTATGCATTCATGCAAGAATTTTATCTATTTGACTTCGTTTACTAAAATTTCACCTATGAGTTCATTTTTAACAAAAACGATAAACGTTCGTGAACGTTCAACGCTCGTTTCTTCGTTATAAGTCGGAATTCGGTCATTTTTGAGTCCGTAACTCCATAATTCCAAATATGACTTGTCTCCATCGAAAACCAACATTTCCGATACGACTTCCATTCTGAGAATTTCACGAATTTGACGATAATCGTCCAATCGTGTGAATTCCGGCAAAACTACATTCTTAATGATTCTAAATGGATTTCAACCAACATATGAGCATCACAAGTTACTTAGTACACCAACTTATAATCAAATTAGTTTTTGACTTATTCTCATAAGTCAATGACTTAATCAACTTATGAACTATAAATCCTCATGCTTAGGATTTACTATGAACTTAAGTCCACCAATCAATGTTCTCATACTATAATCAACATACTAACATCATATGACAAACATATGACAAGTTCTTCAAGATTCCAATAACTTATTAGTGTTCAAGTTGCTTATTCAACTTATTCAGCTTAAGTCCATTCATAACTTAATTCTTATATGTTCTTAGCATACATGTTCTTTAATTACACTTCTCTTATCATCCTATTATAATAGAGATGAAAGAATATTGGACACAAGATCATTACCTTTGAAGTCTAACTTCTTCTTCTTGGAAAGTCTAACAAAGGAAGCTTTAACTTAAAAGTGCTTATTCTCCCTAACCAATAAGTAGTTTTATATTGAGAGAAGAATGTTTGATAAAATAACAACCAACAAAAATTGAAATGAGCTTTCTATTTATAGGCCATCCAAATCTAGGGTAGAATGGTCATTATAATCTTCCACCTCTTTAACTAACCTCCTCATTCCACCTCCTTAATCCTCCACCTCCTTACTATTCATAACCTAGCAACTAAGTAAACTTGCTAGCCACTTCTAAAACTTGGTCACCACACTTTTTGTTTGCCCATCAATCTTACCCATTTTACACTTGGATTGCCCCATGGATCATGGCTTCACATTGGGCTTTGATAATTAATCTAACTAATTCTTTAATGGGCTTGTGCTACCATAGTTTGGACTCATGACTTATCAAACTCTTGGGCTTGATTGTCATATTCTATTGGACTTATACTATTAGGTTAATAATCCTACAATTCCATTACCTTATATTTAACAACTTAACAAAATATATCACGTATAATCTTCGTATGCTAGCTTGTATATTAATTCATAATATACGTTATTTCATTCTTCATACATAATAGTACAATTCGTCGTATTATACTTACATTCATTACCTTAATATAATGAATACACATTATATGATCACAACTTTCTTCCTTAACGCTTAATAAATCTAATGTTCCCAAATTAAGTCCGCATGTGAAATATTACGTTTTCCATACTTAGATTATTATTACATAATCCATATTACCTTGATATTATAACGTTACATATTTCTCAAAAATTAAAAAATAATTTCCGAGCAGAAATCGATGAATAGTGTTTTTTCAGAAAATTTCTCAGAAAGCTTTTATTTTCGTCTTAGAAATTCAAACACTTTAATTCATTCACGTAGTTAAAATACTACGACATTCTGATGTTTCTAGGTTATAGAACGACATTCATCTTATCAACACGTAATAATAATAAATAATATTATTTTATTCATTATTAAAAGTATTTACAATTGTTCGATTTTTCGGGGCGTTACATCGCCAGTACTTCTATTTGTGAGAAGCCTAGTTAATTCCATCTCTTATGGATTGGTATTACTCTTTGAGGCACGATCGCAGCTTAGATGGTCTTTGAATCTTCTATTTGTGAGAAGAGGTTGGGTAATTCCATCCCTTTGATCTCAAAAACAGGATGAAATGTGGTGAAGTGAAGGTTGACCCAAAGATGCAGTGTGACAAATATTTTTGTTCGGTAGGGCTAGACTGAACTATAAATGGTCGCCACGCACTCTATTGAAGAGGAGATCAAGTCTGCGTAGTTCGAACTTGGTGTAAGAGGTTCAATGCTGAATGTGAAAGGCAAAGAGGTGTAGAAATGTTTTTGTTGTTTTTGTTTTTGTAGAGAAAGGGCATAAATGTTTTTGTTATTTTTTGTTGCGACCGGGCCATATAGAATATGGTTGCCTACGTACTCCTATTGAAGAGGAGATCAGGTCGACGTAGTTCACCCCTCAGGACGAATTGAAGGCAAAGAGAAGTGTGAATCCCATGTGCAGGCTATACTGCGGGGAGAATAAAGTTTGATCCCATAATGGGGACAAACTGCTGGTGTGAAAAAGTTTGATCCCGTCTTCAGGACCAACTTGCAAGCGTAGAAAAGTTTAATTCCATCTTCAGGATAAACTGCAGGCGTAGAAAAGTTTAATCCCATCTTCAGGATAAACTGCAAGTGTGAAAGGTTCAATCCCGTCTTCAGGATAACTGAAATTGTATGAAAGATTTGAAACGAAGTGGAAACCAGGCTGCTAGTTTGAAGTGTATGTTTCCCTGAGGGGCAGAAGAGTATTCAAAAAGGAAAGGGTTCAAAACCGGAATGACTGGTGATTTGATGATCAAAACCAGGATGTTTGTTTAATGGTAACTTCAGACATAGTACCGTTTTACGGTGTCCGAGTTGATAAGCAGTGGAAATTCATCGCCATACATTTCCTGCAATCTGAGAGCACCTCCTGTCAATACTTCCTTGACAAAAAATGGGCCTTCCAGTTAGGGAGCTTAATTTTCCTTAGATTGATCTTGGTTGTCAATGATCTTTTTCAAAACCAAGTCATGTTGTTTGAACTGCCGTAGTCAAACTTTTCTATTGTAGGACCATGCGATCCTTTGCTGATATAATTGACCATGGAAGATTGCCGAGTTCTCCTTTCGTCTATTAGAGACAATTGGTGATACCTGTCTTGTACCCATTGGTCCTCATTCAACTGAGCATCCATCAATACTCTGAGGGATTCCATTTCCACCTCTATGGGGAGCACTGCTTCCATCCCATAGGCTAATGAGTAGGGGGTTGCCCCAGTGGAAGTACGCATAGAAGTTTTATAAGCTAAGAAAGTCAGAGGCAAGAGGTCAGGCCATCCTTTGTGATTGGCGGACATTTTCTGCACGATCTTCTTGATATTTTTATTAGCCACTTCTACAGCACCATTCATCTTTGGACGGTAGATGATGGAGTTAAGGTGTTTGATGTGGAATTCACTGCATAACTCCTCCATCATTTTATTGTTGAGGTACTTAGCATTGTCTGACACAATGACCTCTGGTTGTCCATATCGACAGACGACATTGTTTCTGATGAAAGCAATGATAACTTCTTTAGTAACCTTGGGGAAGGATGCGGCTTCTACCCATTTGGTGAAGTAGTCGATCATGGTGAATATGAATCGATGATCATTACTGGCTTTGGGCAATATGGGCCCAATCACATCCATTCCCCACATTGAAAAGGGCCAGGGTGAACTCATATTGTGGAGCTCCCTTGGAGGGGCGTGGATAATATTCCCATGGACCTGGCATTGATAGCACCTTCTGACATGATCATCATAATCATCTTTGAGTGTAAGCCAATAATGCCCTGTTCTGAGAATTTGCTTGACAAGTAAGGGGCCACTCGTGTATAGGCCACATACTCCACCATGGATCTCATCCATGAGCCTCTGAGCTTGGTCTTTGTCTAGACATATGAGGAGACCTAATCCTGCATCTCTTTTGTAGAGTGCATCTCCGCTCAGGTAGAATTTCATAGCAAGTCGATGGATCTGCCTCTTCTTAGTTAGGCTCGCCTCAGCGGGTGTAGATCCATCTCGCAGATACTCCTTGATATGTTGATACCAAGGGTGGTGGATGGGAGGTAGCTCATCCGATACTTCTCCAATGTAGTTCCCATAAGCTGGGGGTTTTTGCATAGCAAATGTGATGCTTGGCATGTTTTCCTTGTCAGGTATGTGAACCAAGGAGGCCAACATTGCTAATGCATCCGCAAAATCATTCCTATTACGAGGAATGTGTAGAAAGAAGATTTCTTTGAACTCCAAAGCCATCTGTAGAACTTGCCGATGGTAAGGCAGCAAATGTAATTCTTTGGTTTGATAGATTCCCGTGGATTGTTTGATCACCAATTCGGAATCCCCAAAGACGATTAATCACTCGATGCCCATTGAGCAGGCAAGTTTTATCCCCCATGATATCGCCTTCATACTCAATTTGTGTTGTTGGTGTTGATAAACCGCAAATTTGATTTGGCGATGGGATCTTGCTCCCGTCATTTGGATATTAGAACTGCTCTAGCTCCAGAGCCTTCTGCATTAATAGCTCCATCAAAATACATTTTCCACGTATGGCATCTATCATACTAATGGTGTTGTTAAACTGTCATTACCCCTTCATCGGGGAAGTATGTTTCCAAGGGTTTGTAATCCCCTGCAAGTGCGGCGGCCAGTTGATCCGCAATTCCTTGACCTCTGACAGACTTTTGCGTCACGTAGACGATGTCAAATTGTTGTAGGATCAACTGCCATCTGGACAGTCGACAATTCAGTATGGGCTTGCTAAACATATACTTGAGAATTTCCATGCAGGATATGAGATGGGTTGTGTGACCATGGAGATAATGCTGTAATCTCATGGAAGCCCATGCTAAAGCACAACAAGTCTTCTCAATCAGAGTGTACTTGTGTTCACTGGTGCTGAATCTTTTGCTGAGGTAATAGATAGCTCATTCTTGGCCTCTATCGTCTTTCTACCCCAGCATGCAGCCCATGGCATTGTCATTAATGGACAGGTACATGAACAGGGGAACATCATCCCTGGGAGGTACCAAAATAGGAGCGTTAATCAGCTGCTCTTTAATTATAAGGAAGGCTTTCTGGCACTCATCATTCCATTTCATGGAATGAGTTCTTCCTTAATGACTTGAAGATGGGCTCCGCAGGTTCTTTGTGAGTGAGAAATGAATCTGCTAATGAAATTGATTCTTCCCAAAAATCCCCGTATTTTCTTCTTTGTTTGAGGAATGGGCATTTCCTTGATGGCCTGGATTTTGGTAGGATCCAGTTCGATCCCTTTGTGGCTGACTAGGAAACCTAGCAACTTGTCTGATTTAACACCAAAGGTGCACTTGGCTGGATTCAACTTCAAGTTGTACTTACGCAACCTGTTGAATAGCTTCTTGAGATGGTCTAGCTTCTTGAGATTAAACTTCTTGTACTTATTTCCGAAAGACATTTCTGCCCTCCTGTAATGTTAGTAACAGTTGTGCAGAAAAATTTCGAGTGTCTACAAGTTAATTATAAAGTCTTGCGAAGTCTATGCCTTATTAGATACCGGTTCTACCCATTATTTTATCTCTCTTGCTTGCGTTCAATGTTTAAATTTGACTCCAGAGAAATAAGACTTTGATTTATCTGTTGAAACTCTGTTGGGAGAAACCTTTGTTACCTCCACTGTTTATAAATCTTGTTTGATTCAAATCGACACTTTCACGTTACCTGTCGATCTTATCTCTTTGAAAATACTTGCCTTTGATGTGATTTTAGGGATTGATTGGTTAACTACTCATCATGCTTAAATCGATTGTTTTTGTAAGGTTGTTAACTTTCATCTTTCTAATCAACCTATTATACGAATTAAAGCAACCAAACCACTAAAGTTAATCACTGTCATATCAAGCCATAAAGCTATTCGTTTATTGAAAAACGGATGTCAAGCTTTCTTAGCCCATGTCACGGATTTAAATAAAAATACGTCAAATTTGAATGATATTTCTATTGTTAATAAATTCCTGACGTATTCCCTGAAGAACTTCCTGGCCTACCCCCGTAGCGTGAAATCGAATTTTGTATTGA
Source organism: Panax ginseng (assembly GCA_020205605.1). Classification (NCBI taxonomy): domain Eukaryota; kingdom Viridiplantae; phylum Streptophyta; class Magnoliopsida; order Apiales; family Araliaceae; genus Panax; species Panax ginseng. Next base: position 131,595,651 of record CM035132.1, on the reverse strand, counting down.
CTCCAGTACAAAACCCATTTCTTCAACCCTTAAATATTTCTTCAACCAAAACGAATGTATAATGTGCCAAAGACGTTGGCTCGAGCTGTTGAAGATTACGATCATACCATTCAATATTATCGTGGGAAAACGAACGTGGTAGCTAACGTGTTGAGTAGAAGATCGTATGCATTTGCGAGTGTGATGTTGTTAAACACAAAAACCTATTTCGTATAACTTACAAATGATGAAGATAGAGTTAAAGACTCTAGGGACCCACGTGAAGATAACGAATATACGAGTAGAATCAACTTTAATCGATAAAGTTAAAGCCGCTCAAGCTACACACCCGAATCTGATGAATGTGAAGAAGAAGGTTCAAGAGGGCATTATTCTAAAAGCAAGACTCGATGAAGAGAGGAAATCTCAACCCTTGATTTTATTGGTCTATTTGAAATCCTCGATCGAGTAGAAATTGTGGCCTATAGACTCGTTTTACCGCCAAATATGTTGCGTGTTCATAACGTTTATCACGTACCAATGTTATGTAAATATATGGACAACCCGAACCACATTATTGATTTAGAACCGAACGAGATAGCGGAAAATTTAACGTATAAGGAAATACGTGTTAAAATCTTGAATAAGAAGGATCGTATTCAACACTCAAAGGATATACCTCAAGAGTTAGAATCTGAAATAAAGTCAAGGTATCCTCATCTGTTCGGCATACCATGTACGTACGTAAATTTTGAAGGCGAAATTTCATAAGGAGGGGAGAGTGTGAGACCCCAGATTTTATGAAAAAAGATTTCAATTTCTCGAAATATTTTTTTTTAATATTATGGTGTGGATTTGATATAATGTTATAGTTGTGGTTAGAATTTATAAATTTTGCAAAGTATGCAAGTTGTTATAAAATATTCGTTTGGTAGGGGAATATTCTTTTTGTCGGGAATATAAATTTGACTAAGCACAATCATTGGTGAACCCATTAACGGAAGTATTGTCGTGGTAAGAAAACCATGTAATTATCTTTTATAAAATAACGGCGGAAGTGTTACCGTTAAACTGTTGAACTACCCATTAGTAAAAGTAAATGCGAGAATACGTGTGGTTTCATAGTAGCACACGATATTGAGTATTGATGCTTACGTGAGAAGTCACTCGTTATACTCAATTATTGCTCACAAAGAATTTCACGCATCATATCTCTCATATTATTGATTCGATTGTTATTGTCACAAAGATCATCTACATAATATGATATATTATTAAATCAATAATTGAGACGACAAAGTTATTCATATTATTAAATTACAATATTTACAATGTCTAGAAGTTCTGTCAAGGAGAGGTTTGGTCACCTAATTGTGCGCCAATAGGGAGAAATCCTTATTGGAAAGCCCCCTCTTTCCTGGGAACGACCTGGTTGTTAAATATTGTGAGTTATAATATTAATGATGAATAAGTTCGTGTTGATTAAAGATGAATTTGATAGTTCCATTGTGTTGGGATTATTAGTGTTAGTGGAAATCGACATCTATTCTGATGATAATTGATGTCTAGGGGTTATATTGATAAATCGGGTAATTAATCGGATAAATGAGCAATTAATTGCTACTAATTCACAAGCTTATATAACTATTTGTTCACATGTGTGTACTAGTGAATCACATTCATGTACTATTAGGGGAGTTGGTGCAAGATTGATAATACTTGCATGACTAAGTTAAAAATGGAGGTATAGATGGAGGTACTATACTGTAATTCGTATTTTTCACATGATTATAACTATTGGTTCACATGTTTGAACTATTGATTCACATTATTTACTATTAGGGGAGGTGGTGAAAGTTTGATAATACTTGCAGGACTAAATTAAAAATGAAAGAAAAGTTAGAGGTAATGTACTGTAATATTTTGAGCCCCAAAATGTGCAATTATCGAAACTATAATTTCCTATAAATAGAAGCTCATTCTTCCTTCATTTCTCACCAATTCACTAAAGCTTTAGAGCAATTATTATAGAGAGAAATTATAAAGGGAAAGAAGAAGAGAAGTCTGTTACCTCACTATTCCAATATCCAGTCTTCTTTTGAGGTAAGGGATATTATTCTTTCGTATTCATGAAGAGAATTATTTTCTTTCAATACTCGTAAGAGTTGTTATCCTATTCTTTATTATTATGTTCGAATAACCTATTTATGCGAAGTACCGCATACATGGTGAAATTCTTCTGTTATTCCATTCTTTGTTATTCTGTTGAAATAACTTGTTTATGCGAAATACCGCATACATGGTGAAATTCTTCTATTATTCCGTTCTTTATAATTCTGTCGAAATATCTTGTTCGTAATGCTTTTACAGGACTGGTTCCATTATTTATTATTCGCTTTAATATCCCATGCACGCGTTTACGTTTGGGACTGGTTCCATTATTTATTATTCGTTAGGAATAACACATCGTCTTGATCTATCGCACGCATGGTGAATCCTTCTGTTATTCCATTCTTTATTATTATGTTGGAATAACATGTCTATGTTGATTACCACATGCATGGTGAATGATCCTTTGTATTCATTCCTTATTAAATTGTGGAAATGATCTGTATACGTGGATTACCGCATGGTGGGTGAAAATTCATTTGCAGTTTCATATATTCTATTATACTCAGTTAGTTAAAGTTTTGGCTTCTATACTCCATGAAATTAGTAGAATATCCTGGATATTTACGCTTCATCCAGTATCTTTTCATGAAAATATTCTTCTGAGCATTCTTGAATTTTACTCCACAAAACAGTATTATGTTGACAATTTGGACATAATTGATTTCAGGATAAATTAACTTATAAATCTTTAAAATTTATTCTTAAACTTGTTTTATTGAATTATTATGTCATTGTCATGATGAGTTATGTTGGTTATTATGTGAAAACATAAAAGTTTCTTGGAAATCACAAAGGGTTGAAAATCTAATTTTGGTAAAAATAGAATATGAAATTCAATTGACCATATCTCCTATTATATTTCAAATTTTTGAGTGTGGTCAAATTTTAGAGTTAGATCTATGAGTTTTCTAACTTATCCAAGTGGAATCACTAGAAAAGGTGTTGTAGATTTTCATGTGGACTGAATTTAGCAAAGGAGTCAAAACTGCAAATTAGGAAAAAGCTACTGTCAAAAAATTTAAAAGAGCATTTTCGACCACTTAATTTTTGAGAAAAATTCCGGCCTTTTGGGACATAAAAATGTATGGTATAAAGTACCTCCTGTCCAAAAATGAGCTCATTCCGACTTAAAATGAGCAAGTTATGATTATTTCAATATTTAGGTTTTTCCGACGAAAAACGCTATAACTGGAGTTCTATAACTCCGATGACCATGAAATTTAAACTGGAAGCTCATGTTAACATGTGTAAGAACCTGCCAAGATTTGGGAATTTCTTGAGTTAAACTTGAGGTCGCTAATTTCTTAAAGAATTAATTAGAAATTAATTTTTTAAAAATAGTAAATGAATTTTAAAAATTCTGAGACAAATATATGTTCAATATGGGACTATATTCTGCTAAATCAGAGAAAAGAAATATTTTTGGGACTGATTTGGTATTTTTTTCATGAAAATGATCTAGTTATGAGTAAATGAGTTAAATATGTTATGTGAAGTAACAAAATTGGAAAATAGGATTTTATGGCTTGGGAATCCTATATATGGTATATGCATATTTTTGATAAGGAATTTGATCATTGGTGATGAAATCTTATGGGTATGACATTTTTGAATGATTAAATACATTATTTGGTAAAGTGTAAACAATTGAAATAAATTGTTAATAAGTTTAAGAAGTGATTAAAATATTGTTATAATATTAACAATATTAGATTATGATTTTATTAAGTGATTGATAATATTTGGATAAATTTAAAGTCTTTAATATTTATCCTTGTTTTCGTTTGATTAATGCTTATATCATTGTCATCGTTCTCATGCTTATATTGTGATGAAAGTCATCTTTGGCTTACGTGCATAGATGGACTTGGTGTGATTATGATTGTGGATTATTGATGTAATCAGGACCGTAATGTGACGAATGATGTGATAAAAGTCCTCAGTGGCCTGTAGTGCATTGATGGACAATTTTTGGTATGATTATGACCAGGGATTATTCGGTATAGTCATGACCATTGATAATTTAATGAATGTCCTTGGCCCGTAGAGCAGGGATGATTCGATGATGTGGTTTATTTACTAAGCTAAGTCTCAGCGATAAAAATTGATGAAAACATTTTAAATCATTGAAGATAGTAGATTTTATTGACTTTTCTAATGGATTGCTTGTTCCGCTGCAGTTAAACTTGATGTCTATTGTATTTTATCAGTTTAACATTGTTGAAGACTAATGATAATTTATTCTGCATTATCTTAGTCATAATATTTCTTACTAGGCTAGTTGAGCTCACCCCTTTCTTTCCTTTATTTCTCTTGTGAAATGAGAATATAGCTGGGACGAGTCGGGGAACGGAGTGACGGTCCAGATGATAGCATTAGTAGTCCTCACTATTCTATTAAATAGTGTGACAATAAATGTAATGAGGACTCCATTGAGAGTGGATATTGTCTAGAAGGCAATATTCTTGTTTAAACTCTCAGCTTATGTTTTGTCGTATGTTACACGACAGTTGTATTAATAAGTTGTATTTTGTATTTTTGTACCATGTATTTGGTGACTCAAGATGGGTGATGTATACCTGTTTTGGGGGCGTCATAGTTGGAGAGAACGATTGATGTAGACGGGAAAAGTAATACGCTAGCATACAATCAAAAGCAGAGGGGAAAGAAGAGTGAAGATGATAAGGTGGGAGATAGTCATATCGGTAACGCTCGGAAAAGAAAGTGGGACAATAATATTGACGCTGAAAATCAGCAAGGGAAGGAAAAGAAGAAGGTGGACGCGTGTAGCAACTGCGGAAAGAAACATGTAGGTGTTTGTTTGAAGGGAAAAAGGGTGTGCTTTAATTGTGGCTTGAAGGGCCACATTGCACCAAAATGTTCAAGACTGGGGAAGGGAGCCTAATTCACGTGTGGATCGAAATTGCACTTGGCTCCAGGGTGCCCAAAGAAAGTGGTAGGAAAAGCAAGTGGAAGCAAAGGGGGCAGTGGAAAACTAGTTATTGTAGAATCAGGTCCGCCAAGTTGACCAACCAAATAATCAACCAACATGACGATGCAGGACGCAATGCAAGGTATGGTTCCGATCAGTTATCTATACGACTGCGTGTTATTTAATTTAAGTGCCACTTGTTAATGTATATCTGATGAATTTGTTTAGAAACTAGATTCGCTTCGGGAAGAGTTAGACTATTCTTTAAATATAGAAAGTGTGAATAATGATTCCTTTTAAGTTGATGTGTAGAATTGTCGTATTTGTATTAAAGGCCATGTTATGTCAATGGATTTATTTTCGATTTGATTTATGAAACTCTGAGTTGTTAAACCAGGTGGTGATAAGTCATTGTCAAAGGAAGTGCATAAACCTTACGACTCTGAGGAAGAAAAAGGTAGTATTGAAAGTCCCCGAATCCAGGATACTTGAAACCCGAATCCGGTACTTCCCGATACCATACGATACCATTTCTATGAGCGGAATAATACTAATAATATTAACAATAATATAGATTTTCAAATTTTATTTACATATTATCGAGTTTAGTTCCCAAGTACTGAAACCTTTAAACATTCGTTACATGATAATAATAGTAGTACTTATCATCCTTATCATAAAGTTAGACTATTACATAGAATAAGCTTAAACATTCATTGACAACTTTCCCTTTCCCTTGTTCTTGGCGAGATCCTTGGTTTGTTCACACTTAGTTTGAAAACATTTAAATTAAGCAAGAATGAGCATTTGAGTGCCCAACAAGTAATATCAACAATATCGAGTTAAATTTGTGAAAAGATTAAATATTTTCTTTGAGCGAAACTTCTACAAGCGGATCAATAGTTGTGAAGTAAAAGCTGGACCAATAATCAATAACATGTCATTTTAAATTTTAAATTTTTGAAACTACGTCTGAGAATATAAATGATGATCATTTGATTGAATTTGTGAACATTGTTTTATATTTTTGAAAAGGTTTAAGCGAGAACTTCATACATAAGCCGTCATTACTTACGAACGCGGGGTGATCGGCCCGTTATGCCTGTATTGATCAATACTACATTGCTAGAACGATATTATCGTTCATCCTTTATCCGTAGTAAGCGCATAAATATTTCCATGATTGGGATGTTCATATGATCTTGAATCCATACCAAAACAATTCGGTTGGATAAGTTTTATCTTGTTCAACAACAACTTTAAATATATGTCTAAATTTGGATCAAATAGCTTAGGCGACCTTTATTTCAAGGTATACATACTAAGCAACTATAAGTATGTATCAACATGTGATAAAATATAATGATTATCCAAGTGAGGACACTTGCCTAACCATGTTATAGAAATTATGAACAGAATAAATAACTTGATCACTATTAACGAGAATAAAGGAAATTGTACAACAATTATTGTTTAATAGCTTACTTATCTGAGAATCATTGCATAAGTATATACAAAGGTTGAAATATTTGAACAATTGAAATGAATAGTTTAGATATTATCTTACGCGTATCCTTAGCATAAAGTAAATGCAAAGGTTTAGATACTTGCCTTGTCTGCGCTTACACAACTTAGATATATCTTTTCTATCAAGTCCTATCATTAAATAGATCATTTATGCGATTAGAATAATATATCATATAATACGCTTATTGCGATTCGACACATTCTAATCACATTGTCACATAATTTTAACACCATTGAATCACAAATAATTCACTTATCAAGTCGATCTATCTAAATCGGATCAATTTACGAAATATATCGGTCTCACCAAACAACCTTATCGGGTAATTATCGAGTCTAAGACTCTAAGCAGTTATTCGATATTCATTTGGATATTTCAAACACACGTAGCACTATTTTCATTGCCTTATAAAAATTTTTAAACAATTATTACCATTTATCATAATTTTTGAAATATCGAGAATCATTATTAAATGATTTAAATAATAAACAATTCTATTATCATTAATATTTAATTAATAATAAATTATTAATGAAACCATTGCCAAAATATTAAGTTATAACTTAAACTATTTTTTTAAAACATTTATATTACCTTTAAATGATTTTTAAAACATTTAAAATCATTATTAAATAATTACCATTAATATTTAAATATTAATGAACTATTTATCTAAATATTAAAAGTCATTAATTATAACTTAAAATACTTTTAATTCATTTTTATCCCTTTTTAAATAATTTTTAAATTAATAAAACCATTTTAAAACTATTTATTTAATATAATTATTAAATAAATTTAATATCATTAATTATTAAATAAATATAATTAATTAAATTAAATTATTAATGAAATTATTCTTTAAATATTAAAAGTTATATTTTATAACTTAAAATATTTTTAAACACTTTATTTTCATTTAAAATAATTTTTAAAATAATAAAATCATTTTAAACTAATTTATTTAATATAATTAAATAATTTTTAATATCATTATTAATTAATGAAATTAACCATTACATATTAAAAGTTATATTTTATGACTTAAAATATTCTTAAATACCTTATTATTATTTAAAATGATTTTTAATATAATAAAATCATTTTTAATTTATTTATTTAATTCATTTACTAAATAACTTAACTATCATTAATATTAATTTATTAATGAAAATTATCATAAAATATTAAAAGTCATTGTAGATAACTTAAAATATTTTCATATATCATAATATAATTTTTAATGATTTTTCATGTATTTAAATCATTTTTAAATAATTTATTTAATATTATAATTAAATAAATTAAATACTTTTAATATTCAAAAATATTAAATATTTATGAAATATATTTAAAATAATTAAAATATAATTTTCAGAATTTAAAATAATTTTTAATAATTTATTTTTTGTATTTTAATAATTAAAAACCCTTTTATCAATTTTTTATTAATTTTGGAAATTATAAATAAAGCGTATTTGAAGGCGCCTATAGCAGCGAGAAAAATCATATATAGGTGTTCTTCATGTTCTTGATGAAACCCAGATTTTTATAGCGATGAACAAGGTATCGAGTTTGACGAGATTTACAGTCGTATCACGATATTCTTGAGCATCTTTATCATTCAGATATTGTAGTACTAATGCTTGCGACTACAAGGTACAACAATTAAAATGACCAAACAACCTATAACAAAGTAGATGCGGAGCCACGAACAAGGTTGTCGGGTATGTTCTTCATTTACAGGTTACCCGAAATGAAAAACGATTCATTAACTTCGTTTGAGGCTTCCTGACTTCACTGAATATGATATGATTTAGTGATTTCAAAGGCTGCGAGAATATAAACCACGTGTAATACTATAGATCCATCACAAAACATCACTAAAACAACAATACAATAGCAGATTCAACTCGGTCGAACCATGTCGGACGACATGTTCAAGTGTTTTACGGGTTACCCGGAAAATAGCTTTTCATGTTAAATGCAGTGCGGTTTGACCATAGATCTAATTCCTGCTTTGATTAAAAGGAGATTTTAAGGCATAAAAATGTACTCTGTATGCGGACTACAACATAGATCCAACAAATTAACAAAACAATTAACAACAAGCGAGGATCGAGCCATTGAACTTCTGTCGAGGCGAATGCAGGCAAGTTCTTGTTGCCGAGAAAGTTCGATCAATCTTAGGTCAGCGGTATTTGGCCGTTAATAACTTGCAATATAATACGGTTTATGCATGATTCTTGATCTAGGTTAAAGAGGACATACCGGACTACAAGTTCAAAGCTTTAAACAACAAAAATAGTTAACATACAAAGATTACGGAGGGCGACATTTGCTTGTCGATTCGATGACAAAAATTTTCAGATTTTTTCAAAACTCAATTACGAAGATTTTGATGATATGGATCTATCTAAAACCAACCCGGATCGTCATAATAACTTATAAACAACATGTTTTAACAATAAATTCTAACATCAAACAACAAAAATTTGATGATTCAAGCTAAGGTTTTGTACCTTTGATGTCCAAAATCTGATTTTGTGTTCTTTGATTTGGTATGGTGATCGTGGGGCTTGGATTGGGGATTTGAAATGCTAGAGATTTTCGTTGGCTTTAGAGAGAGAGGTCAAGTATGAGCTTAGTGAAGATTTGGGCAACAAAATAACATTTTCTCTCTCGATCCTTAAATATAACATCATAGATGCATGAATTCTTTGAGATATGTTCTTTGGTTCTTTGTCGATTTTAGGCGAGGTAGAGTTGTTAGGGTTAGCCAACAACTCATAACAATTGTCAAAACCTAGTCTAGTACTTAATAATCCAATTAGGGGCAAAAAGGTCATTTGGCATGACAAATTAATGGCATTTTGGGTAATTGCCAAACCCTTAGGGTTAGGGTTTGGTTTAGGGTTTAGGGTTTGAGCCAATTTTAGCAAAAGTCTAGGATTCCAAATTTAGGATTTAACAATTATGGTTTATTACAAAAATAATAATATAAAATAACTAAATTTTTTGTTTCTAAAATTTGACAATTTAGGTTTGTTAATTAGATTAATTTTCTAATTACTTTATCTGATAACATTAGGGTTTAGATCATATAATTATCATTGACTTTTGCTAATTTAGCAATTAGGGTTTATTCTTTTGGTAATTAGGGTTACCAAATTACTATTAGGGTTTTTAATTACTAAATTAGGGTTTTAGTTTAGTAATTAGGGTTTAACAATTTACTAAGGGTTTTAACAATTTGTAATTAGATTATAACTTGTAATTATTTAATTACATTAATCATGATTATTAGAGTTTAATAACATAATTAACCTTCTCAAAAGCAATTAAGGTTTCAATTAATTAGGGTTACTAAATATCGATTAGGGTTTTAAGCGACAAAATTAGGGTTTTAATCATTATGGTTTTAAATCACTAATTAGGTTTATTTATTAAGTGATATAAAACATATTATACATGACCTTTAATCATAGTAACACGATTCTTGACAAATCATACCTCGGTTTAAATTTAGGATTAGGGTTTATTAAAAATTGAGATATAATTAGGGTTTTAATTTAATAAGTAGGGTTTTCTAATTAGCATATCACGAAGTAACACATAACATATATCATATAACCCAAATATTTAACGTTCGTAAGTTTCCCATTTAAATTGATAAGCGAGTTAAATCGATTAATCTTTAGGGGTTTAGTCGATATACCTAATTGACCGACCATCAAATGATACAATTTTTACGATTACATTATTATAGCCTTTGAAAAATCAAAATATTATAATATTATAATATTATTATCATTCCTTGATCAAAACCCAAAATTAGGGTTTGGATTCCATATCGATTTATCATTATCATTAAGTTAAAATAATTAACTTAATATCTGAACAAATTTATATAATGAAATAATTATTATAATTATTCTAAAATCATTTCATATATTATTTGAATAATATAAACATATAATTTCATGGAAAAATAATTAATAAAACATTTCTAATATAGAATTAATTACTATAAAAATATCACTTATAATAACTTGATATTTCTAAAATAAAATTATTTACAATTAATAATGTAATACTTAAATTTTATTTATCAAACATATAATTATAATTACACATTACCTTGGCACATATCATTCATATTTATTTTAATAAATAAATAAATAAAAAAAAATTTATACATAAAATTTATGATTTATTTATATAGAAAATATCGGGTTGTTACATTCACCCTCCCTTATAAAGATTAGTCCGGAATCACCACTTTAAAACCTATACCTACGACGGTACATGACATTTCAATCAATCGTTGCGGGTAGATCTTGATCACTCACGATCAATTGTTCTTTAACTATTTACGTAAAGCTTGTCTTTACGATTATCTGGAAATTTGATTTCTAAAAGAACTCAAATTCTTCCTTCAAATTTTATTATAAAATTATTTACTATAACTAGAAAAATCATATATATGAAAATAAAAGTTATCTGAAAAGTACTGAGTCCCCTTGCCGGTTTGCCATAGTGTCTTAATTTATCGTGTTGAAGACCCTTGCGATGAGATTTAAATAAACTTCTTTGGATGAAGTTGGTCTGTGATTGCCAAAGTTCATAGCTTTTCCCCATGTTCACACTTACTTTACCTCGCTTTCCTTTTGGACGGTCTTTCACCTATGATCCTTTGATCCATTGAAAACACCCACCAATTGTCTTAGAATTGGGGCGGTTGGGAGAGATATGGCCCTCACCTTACACTTGAAACATCTGAATTTTCCTTTAGACATTCCCTAAATGATTTTTCCCACAATTCCCACATTGCACCCATGACTTCTTATTTACACCTTCTTGTTTTACTGCGCCCTTCAAAGTTGTTCACCTTCCTCTTATCCCTCTATTCCCGATGTTGCTTCCACCTTCCAGTTCCTCAACTTTTCCTTGTTCCTCCTTTCTTTGTTGTAAAGGCTCATGGCCTCACTTCCTCCTCGTGATAAGTGCTTTCTCCATGAGTCTTTGCAAATGTAGGGATTTGCAACCTTTGCCACCTTGTTGTAGAGCGAGGTTTTAATCCCGGCTCAAACCTTGGCGCCTTTCTAGCCTCCGTATCGACTTGATGAGGCGAACCTAACCAATTCATTAAATTTTGCGGCATATTCATAGCAGTCATATTCTCTTGTTTTAATTCAAGAAATTTTACTTCCATCCTAGCTTTGCATGCTAGATGAAAAGTAGTTTCGAAAACTTGAGTGTTTTAAACCTTTCCCAACAACTACACCTTTGACCCTTTTTGATTCGCTCCCACCAAAAATTTGCCTCTCCCTTCATCATGTAGGGTGGCAAAGAGGTCTTTGCCCCTCGGCTACCCTAGCTATTATTACAAGCGCCTTTTCTATTTCTTTAACCCAAGTTTGGAAGCCTACGAGGTCGGTTGTACCTCTAAATTCGGGAGGTCCTCTGACTTTAAAGTCCTTGAAGTTTGCTAGCGATTGTCTGTTGGTTCCCGGTAATTTGTCGTTCCTGTTGCATGGCTTGAGCTACCATGTTTGCGAATTCTTTGCATTGGATCAGTTGTGGTTGTCCTTCAGCGTTGTTGTGATTCTTACGCCCTTTGATTTCGAGTTTGTCGTCGGTGCATTATACAGTTAAATAAAACATAATTTAACTTACATTCTAAACCTTATCATATAAGTTTAATATATTAAACTTGTTTCATTACCAAACATGAGTTCATTTTCATTAATTCAAAGTAATTTACATAATATAGCCCACAATACTATCCCTTTGTGACCACACGAGAGTGGGATTTACAACTTTGATTAACACAAAGGGAGAATATTATATTACACAAACATACTAAGCACACATATAATATTAAACAAACCTACACCCACAGAACCTATACTACTATTCACTTCGCCTTTTTCTTGATTGTGGACATCCCTTTGCTGATGACCTTCTATTCCACAAATAAAAGCAGACACCTTTGCTTTGGATTGGGACCTTTGAAGAAAAATGTCCCCATGGCCATAATTGTAGCAAACATTTTCCCCTTTCACTTTGCGCCTTCATGCTTCTTGTCACAATTTGTACACTTTTCTATGTGTTTAAAGTTCCTTTGGTTGTTATCGGGATCACGATCATTTATTTTTCTTTTTCCCTTTTGGTTTGGGTGCTGCATGACTTGTTGCTTTTAGCTCTAGTTGGTCAATTGGATTTTAAGCTTATCTTGTTCTTCCATGGTTTCAATTAATGCTTTCTGCGGTTGACTATTTAATAATTTTCTATTTCCCACAAGCTGTTCCAAAGAGACACTGGTCCATGATTACGCACTTGGTTGATGCTTGATCGGCTCGACTTGAGTATACGAATCTTTGTCGGTTAGTTCCACCATTTAGGATGCGATGCGATATTCTCCACTATAACCACCTCATCGAGGTTGCTTTCACTTTGAGCCTCTATTTGACTATTGGCTTTGATATCGGCTTCTTCTTTATGATCGAGGTATCTAATCCTTTTTCACGACATCTACACATATAAATTATCTGATTAGCATAAATTATATACACATAACACATAAGGGTTTTATATAAGTTATCTTTTAGTTTGTTTGACGATGAATTTTATCGATTCATCTACTTTTAAACTCTATATGAGTTATTTATATTTTCAACATTTCCCTATGTTCTAAGGTTATAGCCTAAAGTCTATCCCACCTAAGGTTTCTAACCCTATAGCTCGATACCATTACGTAAAGTCCCCGAATCAGGATACTTGAAACCGAGAACTCGGTGCTTCACGATACCATTTCTATGGCGGAATAATACTAATAATATTAACAATAATATAGATTTTCAAATTTTATTTACATATTATCGGAGTTTAGTTCCCAATCTGAAACCTTTAAACATTAGATTACATGATAATAATAGTAGTACTTATCATCCTTATCATAAAGTTAGACTATTACATAGAATAGCTTAAACATTCATTCAATGAACTTTCCCTTTCCCTTGTTCTTGGCGAGATCCTTGGTTTGTTCACACTTTAGTGAAAACATTTAAATTAAGCAAGAATGAGCATTTGAGTGCCCAACAAGTAATATCAACAATATCGGTTAAATTTGAAAAGATTAAATATTTTCTTTGAGCGAAACTTCTACACGGATCAATAGTTGTGAAGTAAAGCTGGACCAATAATCAATAACATGTCATTTTAAATTTTAAATTTTTGAAACTACGTCTGAGAATATAAATGATGATCATTTTGTGATTTGTGAACATTGTTTTATATTTTTGAAAAGGTTTAAGCGAGAACTTCATACATGGCCGTCATTACTTACTACAGAACGCGGGGTGATCGGCCCGTTATGCCTGTATTGATCAATACTACATTGCTAGAAACGATATTATCGTTCATCCTTTGTCGTAGTAAGCGCATAAATATTTCCATGATTGGGATGTTCATATGATCTTGAATCCATACCAAAACAATTCGGTTGGATAAGTTTTATCTTGTTCAACAACAACTTTAAATATATGTCTAATTTGGATCAAATAGCTTAGGCGACCTTTATTTCAAGGTATACATACTAAGCAACTATAAGTATGTATCAACATGTGATAAAATATAATGATTATCCAAGTGAGGACACTTGCCTAACCATGTTATAGAAATTATGAGCAGAATAAATAACTTGATCACTATTAACGAGAATAAAGGAAATTGTACAACAATTATTGTTTAATAGCTTACTTATCTGAGAATCATTGCATAAGTATATACAAAGGTTGAAATATTTGAACAATTGAAATGAATAGTTTAGATATTATCTTACGCGTATCCTTAGCATAAAGTAAATGCAAAGGTTTAGATACTTGCCTTGTCTGCTTACTTTACTGACTTAGATATATCTTTTCTATCAAGTCTATCATTAAATAGATCATTTATGCGATTAGAATAATATATCATATAATCTTTGCTTATTGCGATTCGACACATTCTAATCACATTGTCACATAATTTTAACACCATTGAATCACAAATAATTCACTTATCAAGTCGATCTATCTAAATCGGATCAATTTACGAAATATATCGATTCTACAAACAACCTTATCGGGTAATTATCGAGTCTAAGACTCTAAGCGGTTATTCGATATTCATTTGGATATTTCAAAAACACCCATGTAGCACTATTTTTCATTGCCTTATAAAATTTTTTTAAACAATTATTACCATTTATCATAATTTTTGAAATATCGAGAATCATTATTAAATGATTTAAATAATAAACAATTCTATTATCATTAATATTTAATTAATAATAAATTATTAATGAAACCATTGCCAAAATATTAAGTTATAACTTAAACTATTTTTTTAAAACATTTATATTACCTTTAAATGATTTTTAAAACATTTAAAATCATTATTAAATAATTACCATTAATATTTAAATATTAATGAACTATTTATCTAAATATTAAAAGTCATTAATTATAACTTAAAATACTTTTAATTCATTTTTATCCCTTTTTAAATAATTTTTAAATTAATAAAACCATTTTAAAACTATTTATTTAATATAATTATTAAATAAATTTAATATCATTAATTATTAAATAAATATCATTAATATTAAATTATTAATGAAATTATTCTTTTAAATATTAAAAGTTATATTTTATAACTTAAAATATTTTTAAACACTTTATTTTCATTTAAAAAATAATTTTTAAAATAATAAAATCATTTTAAACTAATTTATTTAATATAATTAAATAATTTTTAATATCATTATTAATTAATGAAATTAACCATTACATATTAAAAGTTATATTTTATGACTTAAAATATTCTTAAATACCTTATTATTATTTAAAATGATTTTAATATAATAAAATCATTTTTAATTTATTTATTTAATTCATTTACTAAATAACTTAACTATCATTAATATTAATTTATTAATGAAAATTATCATAAAATATTAAAAGTCATTGTAGATAACTTAAAATATTTTCATATATCATAATATAATTTTTAATGATTTTTCATGTATTTAAATCATTTTTAAATAATTTATTTAATATTATAATTAAATAAATTAAATACTTTTAATATTCAAAAATATTAAATATTTATGAAATATATTTAAAATAATTAAAATATAATTTTCGAAATTTAAAATAATTTTTAATAATTTATTTTGTATTTTAATAATTAAAACCCTTTTTATCAATTTTTTATTAATTTTGGAAATTATAAATAAAGCGTCATTTGAAAATTTGCTTATAGCGCGAGCAAAAATCGCTATAAGGTGTTCTTCATGTTCTTGATGAAACCAGATTTTTATAGCGATGAAGCAAGGTATCGAGTTTGACGAAGATTTACGGTCGTATCACGATATTCTTGAGCGTCTTATCATTCACGATATTTGTAGTACTAATGCCGCGACTACAAGGTACAACAATTAAAATGACCAAACAACCTATAACAAAAGTAGATGCGGAGCCACGAACAAAGTTATCGGAGATTTGTTCTTCATTTTACAGGTTACCCGAAATGAAGAAACGATTCGGCCCAACTCGTTTCCAGGCTTCCTGACTTACAAGATATGATATGATTTAGTGATTTCAAAGCTGCGAGAATATAAACCACGTGTAATACTATAGATCCATCACAAAACATCACTAAAACAACAATACAATAGCAGATTCAACTCGGTCAAACCATGTCGAGACGACGTGTTGAGTGTTTTACAGGTTACCCGAAAATAGCTTTTCATGTTAAATGCAGTGCGGTTTGACCATAGATACTAATTCTGCACGATTAAAAGGAGATTTTAAGGCATAAAAATGTACTCTGTATACCGGACTACAACATAGATCCAACAAATTAACAAAACAATTAACAACAAGCGGGATCGAGCCATTGAACTTCTGTCGAGGGCGAATCTGGGCAAGTTCTTGTTGCCGAGAAAGTTCGATCAATCTTAGGTCAGCGGTATTTGATAGATTAATAACTTGCAATATAATACGGTTTATGCATGATTCTTGATCTAGGTTAAAGAGGACATACCGGACTACAAGTTCAAAGCTTTAAACAACAAAAATAGTTAACATACAAAGATTACGAGAGGCGACATTTTGCTTGTCGATTAAATGACAAAAAATTTTCAGATTTTTCAAAAACTCAATTACGAAGATTTTGATGATATGGATCTATCTAAAACCAACCCGGATCGTCATAATAACTTATAAACAACATGTTTTAACAATAAATTCTAACATCAAACAACAAAAATTGGATGATTCAAGCTAAGGTTTTTGTACCTTTGATGTCAAAATCTGATTTTGTGTTCTTTGATTTGGTATGGTGATCGTGGGGCTTGGATTGGGGATTTGAAATGCTAGAGATTTTCGTTGGTTTTAGAGAGAGAGGTCAAGTATGAGCTTAGTGAAGATTTGGGCAACAAAATAACATTTTCTCTCTCGATCCTTAAATATAACATCATAGATGCATGAATTCTTTGAGATATGTTCTTTGGTTCTTTGTCGATTTTGGGCATTTGTAGAGTTGTTAGGGTTGGTTAACAACTCATAACAATTATCAAAACCTAGTCTAGTACTTAATAATCCAATTAGGGGCAAAAAGGTCATTTGGCATGACAAATTAATGGCATTTTGGGTAATTGCCAAACCCTTAGGGTTAGGGTTTGGTTTAGGGTTTAGGGTTTGAGCCAATTTTAGCAAAAGTCTAGGATTCCAAATTTAGGATTTAACAATTATGGTTTATTACAAAAATAATAATATAAAATAACTAAATTTTTGTTTCTAAAATTGACAATTTAGGTTTGTTAATTAGATTAATTTTCTAATTACTTTATCTGATAACATTAGGGTTTAGATCATATAATTATCATTGACTTTGCTAATTTAGCAATTAGGGTTTATTCTTTTGGTAATTAGGGTTACCAAATTACTATTAGGGTTTTTAATTACTAAATTAGGGTTTTAGTTTAGTAATTAGGGTTTAACAATTTACTAATTAGTTTTAACTAATTTTAATTAATTTTACAACTTGTAATTGTTAATTAATTACATTAATCATGATTATTAGAGTTTAATAACATAATTAACTCTTGCCACTTAAGCAAATTAGGGTTACTAATTATCGATTAGGGTTCTAAATATCGATTAGGGTTTTAGCGACAAAATTAGGGTTTTAATCATTATTTTTAAATCACTAATTAGGTTTATTTATTAAGTGATATAAAACATATTATACATGACCTTTAATCATAGTAACACAATTCTTGACAAATCATACCTCCGGTTTAAATTTCAGGATTAGGGTTTATTAAAAATTCAGATATAATTAGGGTTTTAATTTAATAAGTAGGGTTTTCTAATTAGCATATCACTGAAGTAACACATAACATATATCATATAACCCAAATATTTAACGATTCGTAAGTTTCCCATTTAAATTGATAAGCGAGTTAAATCAATTAATCTTTAGGGTTTAGTCGATATACCATAATTGACCGACCATCAATGATCAATTTTTACGATTACATTATTATAGCCTTTGAAAAATCAAAATATTATAATATTATAATATTATTATCATTCCTTGATCAAAACCCAAAATTAGGGTTTGGATTCCATATCGATTTATCATTATCATTAAGTTAAAATAATTAACTTAATATCACGAACAAATTTATATAATGAAATAATTATTATAATTATTCTAAAATCATTTCATATATTATTTGAATAATATAAACATATAATTTCATGGAAAAATAAAATAATTAATAAAACATTTCTAATATAGAATTATTATTACAATTAATAATAATAAAATATCAAACTATATAATACTTGCACATATTTCTAAAATAAAATTATTTACAATTAATAATGTAATACTTAAATTTTATTTATCAAACATATAATTATAATTACATTACCTTGGCAATTAGAAATAAGTATCATATCATATTTACTAAAAGGAATTTTTTATAAATAAATAAAAAAAAAAAAATTATCAAATAAAATTTATGATTTATTTATATAGAAAATATCGGGTTGTTCTCATAATCATATGGTATGTTTTGAACCCCTCAGCGAATGGACGCCTATGGTCTGACTAGGATAAGTTCCTAAACTCATATGATTATGGCAAGTTCCTGGATTTCCAAAGTGTGGTCAGTTTGATGAACTATATTCGGTATAAAGCGGTTATAGTATAGGAAGCATTGATGAAGTTGAAGAGATGGTTTTGAGGTAACATTACCTCTACAGTTAGAGCGCCTTCGCAATGTTTTTCATGTTGCGATGATATGATCGAACAAGCCCGACTACAATCATGTAATCAAGTACGAATCATTGCAGTTGATAAAGATTTGTCCTACAAGGAAATTTCTATCCAGCTAGTCGACAAACAAGTGCTCAGGAATGAAGTAATACCTTCTGTGAAGGTGATATAGAGGAACCACAATGTAGAAGAGGTTATGTGGGAACTCGAAGTTTCAAAGATACACAAGTTATAAACGATTAAGACTAAGAGTCAATGTGGTTTCATTATATATAAAACTAATGCATGTGAATATGAACCTTTGAACTATTGTAGGATGTACGCATTTCCTATTTAAGCTTTTTTTTTTATAATTGGTAATATATGAGCCAGGCAAGTCTGTTTTAAATCTTTATTGAAAATAGCATGATGTGTTATATATATTGAAAGCATAAAACGTTAAAGTCAATTTATGACTACGTTGATTGAGTAATAAATGTTGATTGAGTAAGGAACTCAATCTTTATACTTGTTATATGAACTGCAGCATTTATGTTATGTTAAATGATGAAGAATTACCCTTAGTTATTTGTTTAGTTTATATCTTCGATTCCGGGGACAGAATCCTTGTAAGGAGGGAAGAATGTGACGAATGAATTGTTTGAGTTGTGATTCTGGGGACAGAATCCTTGTAAGGAGGGAAGGATGTAACAATCCAAGATTTTAGTAATTGTAATTTAAAATAGTAATTAAATGAAATAAACATTTTATTGATGTGGTTATTATTAGTAAATATTTATGACTTTAATTTATTAGATAATATTATAAATTAAATTAATTTATAATTTAGAGAGTTGTAATATAACATGAGATGTTATATTGTGGTTTTAATAATTTAAAGTGGTATGTTAAATTATTAAATAAAATTATAATGAGATTATAATTTTGTGATATTTGTTTAAGTGGAAAATTTATTTCAATATAGTGTGTATAATTTATTTATTTGATTAATGATTGGATATGGATATCCAAATAAATATTATGTGATTATAAATTATAAACTGAATTGTTTATTAAAATAAATTAAAATAGTTTTAAATTGATTTAACCAAACAAGGCTTAAAATATTAAGTCTTTAATTTTTAAAAAGTTTTCGCCAAACAAAGCCTTATAGCTTTTGGATTTTTGATTTTTGAATTTTAATAATATAAATAAATTAAATTAAATAATAAATATAATATATTTATAACATATGCGTTTAGGGTGTAACTGATATTCCAATTAGTGTGCGTGTTATTATGGCTATCAGTTTGGTTTTTTACACATAAACTAGTTGCTAAGCTTAAGGGAATACAGAGAACTTGAGAGAATTGAGAAGAGAACCTAAGGATTTCAAGGCATTTTCAGTGTTTAACAAAGAGGATTGCAAGAAATTTGAAGGTATTTCCTTAACACCTTGATATTATATATATATATATATATGAGTTTACGGCATAATTTATATGTTCTGTGAATTTGATTTTTGTTGAATTGTTGCTATACAATTGTTTACTTTTGATTATACGTGTTGTGATGTTTGAGTTTGTATGTAAATAAGAATTCGTATGCTAATTACAGTTTTAAAAAAAAAGGATTTCTCATATGGCTTGTGTAAGTACCAATTTTGGTGGTCAATTCGTATGCTAAACTGTAAATTGAGTCTTGTTTATGCTAGTTCGTTAAGAAACGAAGAGAACGTAGTTTGAACGAAGTGATTTAGTATAGAACTGAGATAACAGTGTTGATTTTTGTGAAGGAACTCAAAAATGAAGTTTTTATATGAAAATATGAAATTTGAGGAAATTAAACTAGTATAAGTTGTTAAATTGTTCTATCTTGAGGAATATGTGAGAAAACATGTTTGTGATAGTTCTATACCAATCGTATGTGTTAATATTATTGTTTGGTGGGTGAAATTCGTGTTAGTTGGGCTAAAGTTTGCTCATCGTTCACTACTTTACGGTTTCGTTTACCCTACAGTAGCAAAATTTGGTGAGTGTTGCTGTAAAGCATAATTGCCACGGGTCTCTGTGCTTAGGTATGGCGCAGCTGTGCCATACCCTGATCTGAGGCAATGAAGTCTGCTACTTTTGCAAACTTTGGATATCATTGTAACTTAGCCTAATGATGTGTTAATGTAACAAACCTGCAATGACGAGGTTAAAACAGAATCATGTCATGTGGTTAGTAATTCTAAAGTTATAATTAGATTAGTAGATTAGGAAAAGTAATATGTTATGATTTAAAGTACACAATGAATAATGAATGGGTGTTATGAAGCTAACACTTGTGGTTTCTGAGATGAACATTATAAGATGTGGAATGTGGTTAACATAAAATCAATAAGTAGTCCTAGGAAGACTTAAACACTTAATTGAACTTCAAGTTCGATTAAGAAGAAATGTAGTATTGATTAATAAGAGTTGAAAATGTGATTTGGATGCTAAAAGTCTTATGTATGTGTTAATGAGTTTTCAGATTCGTGTTATATGGTTTATTAATATGGTTAGACCTTAAACTAAAGGTTATAACTTAACTAAGATGAGAATTGAATCTATGAGGTTAATGTGTATGTAGCTAATTGATGTGATAATCCTAATGGTATGTGTAGGATATTGGAGTACGTGAGTTGTAATTGTATAGCTTATGCAAGAGGCAAGTTCCCTAACCTTTGCTACTTTATTATTCAGCAAGGTTACTTTTCACTGTTATGTTGTACTTATGCAAGTTCTCTATCTCTAATCTCTTGTTGAGCGATTTATTGTCATGCAAGTTCTTTAACCCTCATTTATTGTTGAGCAAGTTAATTAATCTTTGTTTCTTTATTCTAACGATCTTACGCTACTAACCGAACTCAATCATCATTGGTGAAGTACCAATGTCGATTACCGTTCACGATTTATTATTAACACATTGTGTTCTTTGTTACCATACTAACAACTTGTGTTCAATTCCTAAGTTCATTACTATATACACTAGTATATGTAATGTAGTAATAGTTTCAATACGCTTATTAAGTATATAAACTTAATTTACATAGGTCTCGAAACAATTGAAATTCAAACCTAACTTGTCTAACAAATGCCTCGCTTCTATGGCCAGTGGCGTGGCATCTATACTAACACTGGTGTTGTGGCACCACCTCTGCAGATAGCTAAGTCCGATTCAAGGCTGTGCATGAAACCCCCTTGTATGAATGGCGCTACGGCGCCACTCTTCAGTAGGTCATTACACTGTGCACGACGTTGCGGCGTGGCACAACAAGCCTTATCTGGCGCCGCGGCGCCAGACCTCAGCACCAGAAAAATTTTATAGATAAATTTTTTAGTGAACTTCTCGGCTTCATAACTTCTTTGTTATAAGTCCGATTTGGTCTTTTCAAAAGCCTACAACTCATAAATTACATACTCTACACGTTCATATAAGAATTTTACAATTCCGAATCTGTTAACTCGAAATTCACTTCTAAGTTCATTATCGAGCGTTCTTTAAACGCTTTCGAGCGTTCAATACTCGTTTTCTTCATTTTAAGTCAGAATTCGACGATTCTTGAACCCACGACTCTTAAATACCCTATCTCACGTGTTGAAATTAAGAATCAACATTTCTAAGTCACACAGTAACTTTTGACTATTAATCCGGAATTTCCACGTTTTCGACGTTTAACGTCTAATTCTGTAAAATTCGCCATAACTTCGTTATTAGTGTTCTATATGCCAAATCAAATGGAACACTCCATTGATTTCATTTCTACATCCTAACCAAGCAAGATGCACATATCTTAATAGTTAGGATGTTCAATTTGTCCATCAACAACAAGGTTCATTAATCAATATTTCCTACGGTTTTAACTTACGTAAACCCTTACAATATTTATTTACACATGACTTATAAAGGTTTTACATATTACAAGCTATACTTATCCCTCCATAAGGGGCATACTCCACCAATCTATGATTCTTTATAATCAAAGAAATCAAAAGGATGGAAACTATCATTATAGGAATATTACCTTTCCTTTCTTGGTGTTCTTGCTAGAAACTCTAAGGTTTTGCTTCAAAGTGAGATGATCTCTTGTTTCTAGCTATTTCTCTCTCTCAATATATGATGGATGATCTCTTGGAAACCACCAAATGACCACTTAAGCTTTTTATTTATAGGCAAATCCAATTGAGGGCTTTATGGTCATTCTCACCCACCTCCTTACTATTCACTACTTCATCACCAAGTAAAATACTTGGTGATCAAGTAGATCACTTTACTTTGCCACCAACTGGCTGGCCCACATGCCCGTGGGTCATCCCCATGGGTTGCCCCATGAGTTTTACCCATTCGGTGACCCTTCAGTTCGATCCACAGTTCGGTTTCTTAAATCGGGCTTAATTAAACATAACGTTGGGCCTTGACTTGGGCTTAAGCACTTAATTCATTGGGCTTAAAACCTCAATTGCTTGGACTTGGTATAATCCAAATCCAATTGGATTATATTAAGTCCTAACTCTAAGTCCATAATACCAATCGTATTCTATACGTATAATTCACGTATTATCTTCGTATAATACTCGTATGATAATCGTATTTTACTTCGTATTAAATCTTCACATTATACTCGTATACTAAATAGTATCACACTCGTATAACGTACGCACAATCATTATCTTAATTCGTTATACGAATCTCATTTCCATCTCAAAAATCATTCTTCTCAACCCTTAGGTTTTAAGTCCGCAGACGAAAACTTCATTTGCCATAAATGAAATATTATTAAATATTCCATCTCGTCTTCATATTCTATCATTACGCGTTTCTCGGAATTTTAAACTTAATTCTCGAGCAGAAATGGATGAATAGTATTTTTACGTGAATTTCTCGGAAAACTTTTATTTTCGTCTTGGAAATTCAAAACAATTAATTCTAGCACATAGCCAGAATACTAACCACATCCGCACATTCTAGGTCATAGAACGACCTTCACATAGCTTACTCACATAAATAATCAATTAAATTCATTTAATTCACATAATCAAGTAAAAATTTAATTCTCATATAGATCCAATTTTCTCGGGCGTTACATTCTCCCCCCTTATAAGGATTCTGTCCCCAGAATCTCACTTATAATTACATAAACAAATGAGGAAAATTTTCCTTCATTTTACTTTCGAGTTCTCACGTTGCTTCTTCTGCATTGTTGTTTCTTCATATAACCTTCACTGAAGGTATTATTATATTTCTGAAAACTTGTTCCTTCCTATCAACAATTTGAACTGGAAGTTCTTCATACGATAAATCTTTCTCTATCTGGATAGATTCATACTCTATTACGTATTTATAGTCCAGCTTATAGGGACGCAACACAGACACGTGAACACATTGTGTATACGTTCCATCTCTGGAGGTAAGGCTACTTCATAAATACCTCACCTACCCTTCTTAAAATCTCAAAAGGTCCTATAAACCTTGGACTTAACTTCCCTTTCTTTCCAAAATGTATCTTCCTTTTCCAAGGCGATACTTTCAGAAATACATAAGACCCTACTTCAAATTCTCTCTTTTCTTTGTGAGGATCGGCATACTTCTTTTGCCTATCTTGAGCTGCTACCAATCGAGCACGTATTATCTTTACCATGTCCGCCGTTTGTTATACCATCTCAGGTCCCAACATCCGACGTTCACCGACTTCATCCCAACATATTGGAGTTCGACACTTCCTTCCATACAACGCTTCATAAGGCAGCATGCCTATACTAGCGTGAAAACTATTGTTGTACGCAAATTCCACCAACGATAGATGGTCTTCCCAACTCCCTTTGAAATCCATAACGCAAGATCTTAACATAACTTCAAGCGTTTGAATTGTCCATTCACTTTGTCCATCCGTCTGAGGATGATACACCGTACTCAATCTCAACTGCATTCCCATTTGTTCTTGCAAACTTCTCCAAAAGTTTGATGTGAATCATGGATCACGATCTAACATAATCGAAACAGGTACTCCATGTCTTGAAATAATTTCCTTGACATAAAGCTTAGCTAATTGGTCTAGGTTATATCTAACTCCTATCTGTATAAAGTGAGCCATTTTTGTCAATCGATCCACTATCACCCAAATAGCGTCGTATCCTTTTCTTGTCGTTGGAAGTCCCACCACAAAATCCATTGTGATGTGCTCCCATTTCCACTCTGGAATTTCTAATGATTACTACAACCCGCTCGGTCGTTGGTGTTCAGCCTTAACCTTTTGACAAGTTAAGCATTTACTAACATATTCTGCTATCTCTCTGTTCATGTTTGGCCACCAAAAGTTCTGACGAAGGTCTTGATACATCTTCGTACTACCGGGATGTATCGAGTACCTTGAACTATGGGCCTCACACATTATCTCCTCCTTTAATTCGAAATTATTTAGAACCCAAATTCTCCCTTCAAAATGAAGTAATCCCTACTTATCGAGGTTATACTTAGTCTTTTCTTCATCTTCTATTCTCTTCCTCATACTCTCGCATTCCTCGTTGCTCAATTGCACTTCCTTAACACGTTCCACTATGGTCGATTGTGTCTCTATGGAAAATAACATCTCATTTGCTTCATCTGGTAATTTTACTTCTAATTCCATTCTTGCCATCGCTGTTACTAACTCATTCTGAGTCGTTAACATTGACAGTTGCTCTTTACCCTTCCTACTTAGCGCATCGACTACTACATTTGCTTTCCCCGGATGATATAAGATATTACAATCACAATCTTTTATTAGTTCCAACCACCTTCTCTGTCTCATATTCAACTCCTTCTGTGTGAAGATATATTTCAGACTTTTATGGTCCGTATATATCTCACACTTGTCACCGTACAGATAATGTCTCCATATTTTTAAGGTCAAAACTACAGCTGCCAATTCTAGATCATGAGTAGGATAGGCCTTCTCGTAATTCTTTAATTGACGTAACGCATATGCAATGACCTTGCCATGCTGCATGAGAACGTAACCCAGTCCTCTATGCGAAGCATCGCTATACACTACAAAGTTCCCTGTATCATCTGGTAAGGACAATACAGGTGCCTCACTTAACCTCTTCTTTAGCTCCTAAAAATTGTTCTCACATTTTTCAATCCACACATACTTCACCGACTTCCTTTTCAAATTTGTCAGCGGAGTAGCTATTTTAGAAAAGTCCTGGATGAACCTTCTATAGTATCCCGCTAACCCCAGAAAACTCTGAACCTCGGTTGGTGTTTTTGGTTGCTCCCACTCATTAACTGCTTCTACTTTTGCTAGATCCACGGAAATGCCATCTTTATCAATAACATGTCCTAGAAACTGCACTCTTTCAAGCCAAAATTCACACTTTGTGAATTTCGCATATAACTTTTCCTTCCATAGTGTTTCCAACACTATCCTCAAATGTTCAGCATGATCTTCTGGCGTCTTAGAATAGACTAGAATATCATCAATGAACACTACGATGAACCTGTCCAAATACTGTTTGAACACTCTGTTCATCATATCCATAAATGTGGTTAGCGCATTAGTCAACCCAAACGACATTACCAGAAACTCGTAATGACCATAATGAGTTCTGAACGCCGTCTTAGGTACATCCTCCTTCCTCACTTTTAACTGATGATACCCCGTACACAAATCTATCTTAGAAAAATACTTTGCCCCTTTCAACTGATCAATTAGATCATCGATCCTGAGCAACAGGTATTTATTCTTAATCGTTAACTTGTTCAACTCTCGATAGTCGATACAAAGTCGTAACGACCCATCCTTTTTCTTTACAAACAATACCGGTGCTCCCCAAAGAGACACACTCGGTTGAATGTACTTCCTGTCTAATAGTTCTTGTAATTGAACCATTAACTCCTTCATCTCAATGGGCGACATCTGATAAGGTGCCCGTGAAACTGGTGTTGTACCCGGTAACAGATCAATCACAAATTCAACCTCCCTATCCGGTGGAATACCCGGTAATTCCTCCGAAAATACATACGCAAACTCTTGAACTATAGGTATCTGGTCCAAGGATGCTCCCACTCTTTGGGTATCCACAACATGGCACAGATAACCTACACACCCCTTTTTCGACATCTTCCTATCTTGTGTTATTGTTAGACAACAAGAGCGCCTCGGTGATTTACTACCGAAGAACACTACCTTGGTTTTCTTAGAAAGCCAAAGGTTCACACTTTTCCTATGGCAATCTATTATAGCCTTATGGTTAATCAACCAATCCATACCAAGAATTACATCGAATTCTTTTAACCTTATCGGTACCAAATCTACTGATAACTTATTACCTCTAATATCTACGCAACAATCCTTATGAATATATTCAACGGGGATTATATCTTCGTTTGCTACCTTAACATCTAAAGGTATTGCTAACTTTTTAGGAATTAATCCTAATCGCTTAGCAAATTCACATGCTATAAAAGAACAAGTAGCACCCGAGTCGAATAACACATAAGCATTTATTTCATTAACTGGAATGATACCTACTACTACATCCGATGATGCAACTGCATCTTGGACAGTTATATTAAACGTACGGGCTGAGGGTCTACCCACCGATGGTGTTGGTCCAGTAATGGCTAATTTACCACTACTAGAACCCTTATTTCCCTCTAACCCTTTCTTCGGGCAATTTCTTGCCATGTGGTCCAACGATCCACAAATAAAACACCCATGATTTTTCTTAGGGTTAGGACAGTTGGGTGATAAATGTCCCTCCTGCCCACAGTTGTAACAAACTAATTTCCCCTTTAAATAGACTCCCAGATGAGTCTTTCTGCATATCTTGCATGCCTCCATCCTACGTTTAGGATCTCCTTATTTCACCCCAGTATTCCTAGGGTTAAAGCTCTTCCTCTTTAGCATATTTCCACTACCGCTGGCAATTTCTGCCTTATTTCCTCCCTCTACATTATTCTTATTCTTCCTTTCCTTGTGGTACTGAGACAACGCCTCACCACCACCTTCAGCTATTTTTGCCTTTCCAAAATAGTTCCGTAGGAAGCACACTGAAACACCAAAATCCTACTATAGAGCCAGGGTTTCAAGCCCTGCTCAAACCTCGAAGTCTTCTCTCTCCGTGTCCACTTTGATGTGGAGAAAATCTCGCCAATTAATTGAATGAATTTGGTTACATCTGGGAGGCTGTCATATCCCCTTGTTTAAGTTCCAAGAACTTAATCTCCATTCTACCTTGCATGCTAGTAGGGAAGTAGTTCTCAAAGAATACCTTCTTGAACTATTCCCATGTAACTGCCTCTGTTCTAGCCCCACCATGGTGAGCCTCCCACCAGTAGTTGGCCTCCCCTTTCATCATGTAAGTCGCAAAAGAAGTCTTTTACGCCTCACCCACATTTGTGATAACAAACGCCTTCTCTATTTCTTTCACCCATGTCTGGGCCTCTAAGGGGTCCATTGTTTCTCAAAACTCCGGAGGACCCACACTCTTAAATTTCTTAAAGGTAGTTGTTCTAGCTACCCTAGGTGCTACTGGAATTCCTCCCCCAACTTGGTTAAATGTTGTCGTTAATAAATTAACGAACTCTTGCATAGGGTTATTAGGACCCCCTTGATTTTCATTATGTGACTCAGCCTCTTGGTTACGTTGTCTCCTTCTTGGCGGCATAATTCTGATTAAATAAATAAAGTTTCATTATTATCTAATTAACTACTTAGTTATCATTCTCAAATAACAACTCATACCACAATAAGCATATTAAATAAAAACTTCATTCTATTAATATGCTTTCATAGTCAAAACTATTTACACTTTGCTTCCATAGCCAAAAAGCTATTACATTACTATCCCGCAATTGACTTATACAAAAATTGGGATTTACAAAAAGATTACCCTTTAATTATACAAAAGAGGGTTTTACGTCACTACTGATATACAAAAAGATCTAATGATCTACTAACACTGCCTTACGGCATTCTCATGTTTCTAATTTGCTAAAATCGAAACAATATCTTGACTAATCGTATGTCGAGTCTTCCCTGACTCAATAGAATAACAAGCAATTTTAAGCTTAAAATCCTCGTGAGCACATTCATGGATGTACGACATCCTAGCAATCTTCTGGTCTTTTTCAACCAGTTTCTTTCGAAGCTCTACGGCCTCTTCCTTATAATCCCTCGCCTTATCAATCATTAGCACTTTCTCGTCGTGCTCTGACTCAAAATCTACTTCTGCAGATTCCTTCACCTCATATAGGGCGATAATCTCCTCATTCTGTGTCTGCACCACCGTACGCAGATGCACATTCCTATCTAGCACGACCAAGTACAATGATATCATTGCATCTGGAGGTGTTGACTCCTGAGTAGGTACCACCGTATTAATCAATGTTACCTCCATCTCCTCCTCCACATCTATCACCATATTCAGATATGATGTTATACCCATTATTTCCTCAGAGTACTCCTCCTCAGAAATGTACTCTTCTGGATCCGAATCTTCTACAACCACTAACGGTACCTCCGCCACTGGCATAGGTACTATCTCCACTCGATTCACCGACTCTTCACTCACCACGTGAATGTCTCTATACATCAAGCTATCGTTTGACATCTACAAAATACATAACATATTGATTAATACATAATACACAATAGTATAAGCACAAATCACATTTAATTTATTTAGGATTAATTTCCATCTTTTAAATCTTTCGGTACTGAGTTTTCTTAATACCTTATTAATTCATTCGACTTGAATTTCTTTCTTCGAACTTTACCTTCCTTACGAGGTTATTAGCCTAAGGTTCTTCCCCCCTTAAGTTTTATAACCTAATGCTTTGATACCAACCTATGACGCCCCCAAATCCGGGTATCTTCCAACCCAACATATGGTGCTACACGGTACTCATAACTATACAATCATTCCATTGAAAACACAACACAATGAAGGTATTCACTATCTTTTTATTACAAATATAATAAAATCCTTCCCAGGTTTATAAACTGATTACATCATTCGTTGTTCATAAATATAATACATACAACCATACTAATCTATTACAAGATGGTCAACTATCCATCTTAGCCTTGCACTTATCTCTCTTAGCATTCTCAGTAAGCTCAGCTTTAACTGCAATAATATAATTCACGCAAGAAGTGAGCATAACAAGCTCAACAAGTCTAAAAAAGAATAATATCAATACCACATTCGTGAATTATATGACTATCTTCCATAACTGAACAAATAGTCATGAAATATTATGAAACATTAATACTTAACAATTCATAACATCAATTCCCAAAGTATATAATAGTTTAGGAATTCTGAAGCCGATCGAAAGACCATGAGCGATATCTTCTATTTTCATACTTGAAAAGGACATCACAAACACTAAGGTTGTACATCCGGCATTACTTACGAGCACTTCTAGGTGATCAGCCTATAGTACTCTATGTTGATCAACATTCATCCGTTAAACGTATTTACGTTTAAATTTTGGCAAACTCGCGTGCCCATCGAATAATAGATGAAAAATACTTTTGTTTGTTCATAGACAAACTTACCTTTGAATCCGTACTAAATACTTGGCATAGGATAGCGTTATCATTTCTATATAGAAAAATATGTTTACAAATCAATCCATCTCTTACAAATAGTCTAGCCAAGTTAAAACTGGCATTGACCCTTTCTTTAAAATCATTCATGCAACTTAGTACAATGAATCACAGAAAACTCAACTAACATGAAGGTTAGACAAGCGTTAAGAAAACTTGCCTTCAAGCGTCTTCAAATAATTTATTCGACTATTCTCAGCCTTTATAGAATCTACATGATATATTCACATAGCACACTGTAATTGGCTACCAAACAATCAATCATATTGTTTCTACCAACTTCTTTCTCTTCTATGTCTTAGTTGACTTTATTTCATTAATAATGTCAATTCGACTTACTACCCTTCATCCCAGCTTGTTAACGTTCTTACGGTACTAACTGAACTCAATCATCATTGGTGAAGTACCAATGTCGATTATCGTTCACGGTTTATTATTAACACATTGTGTTCTTCATTACCATACTAACAACTTGCGTTCAATTCCTAAGTTCATTACTATATACACTAGTATATGTAACATAGGAATAGTTTCAGTACGCTTATTAAGTATATAAACTTAATTTACATAGGTCTCGAAACAATTGAAGTTCAAACCTAACTTGTCTAACAAATGCCCCGCTTCGGGCGCTTATATATATCTATAACATTGGCATGGCTGTTGGCGCCATCTGCAGATAGCTAAGTCCTTGATTCAGTATTTGTGGTGCTGAAACCCCCTTATATGAATGGCGCTGCAGAGCCACTCTTTAGTAGGTCATTACATTGTGCACGGAGTTGCGGCGTGGAACAACAAGCCTTATAATGCGGCAGCAGCTGATGCGGACCTCGCATCGAAAAATTTTATAGATAAATTTTTTAGTGAACTTTCCCGCTTCATAACTTCTTCGTTATAAGTCCGATTTGGTCCGTTCAAAAGCCTACAACTCATAAATTACATACTCTATGCGTTCATATAAGAATTTTACAATTTTGAATCCTTTAACTCAAAATTCACTTCTATGTTCATTATCGAGCATTCGTTAAACGCTTTCGAGCGTTCAATACTCGTTTTCTTCGTTTTAAGTCAGAATTTGACGATTCTTGAACCCACGACTCTTAAATACCCTATCTCACGTGTTGACATTGAAAATCAATGTTTCCAAGTCACACGGAAAATTTTGAATATTAATCTGGAATTTCTACGTTTTCGACGTTTAACGTCTAATTCCGTAAAATTCGCCATAACTTCGTTATTAGTGTTCTATATGCCCAATCAAATGGAACACTCCATTGATTTCATATCTTCATCCTAACCAAGCAAGATGCACATATCTTAATAGTGATGGTGTTCAATTTATCCATCAACAACAAAGTTCATTAATCAATATTTCCTACAGTTTTAACTTACGTAAACCCTTACGATTTTTATTTACACATGACATAAAGGTTTTACATATTACAAGCCATACTTATCCCTCCATAAGGGGCATACTCCACCAATCTATGATTCTTTATAATCAAATAAAGTAAAAGGATGGAAACTATCATTAAAGGAATATTACCTTTCCGTTCTTGGTGTTCTTGCTAAAAACTCGAAGGTTTTGCTTGAAAGTGAGATGATCTCTTGTTTTTAGCTATTTCTCTCTCTCAATATATGTTGGATGAATTGTTGGAAACCACCAAATGACCACTTAAGCTTTCTATTTATAGGCAAATCCAATTGAGGGCTTTATGGTCATTCTCCCCCACCTCCTTACTATTCACTACTTCATCACCAAGTAAAATACTTGGTGATCAAGTAGATCACTTTACTTGGCCACCAAGTGGCCGGCCCAAATGCCCATGGGTCATCCCCATGGGTTGCCCCATGGGTTTTACCCATTCGGTGACCCATCAGTTTGATCCACAGTTCGGTTTCTTGGAACGGGCTTAATTAAACATAACGTTGGGCCTTGACTTGGGCTTAACCATTTAATTCATTGGGCTTAAAAATTCAATTTCTTGGACTTGGTATAATCCAAATCCAATTGGATCATATTAAGTCCTAACTATAAGTCCATAATACCAATCGTATTCTACACGTATAATTCACGTATTCTCTTAGTATAATACTCGTACGATAATCATATTATACTTCGTATTAAATCTTCACACTATACTCGTATATTAAATAGTATCACACTTGTATAATGTACGCACAATCATTATCGTAATTCGTTATACGAATCTCATTTCCATCTCGGAAATCATTCTTCTCAACCCTTAGGTTTGAAGTTCGCAGGCGAAAACTTTGTTTGCCATAAATAAAATATTATTAAATATTCTTCATATTCTATCATTACCGTTTCTCAAAATTTTAAACTTAATTCATAAAGCGATGATGACGGATGAATAATGTTTTACGGGAATTTCTCGGAAAACTTTTATTTTGCCATGGAAATTCAAAATAATTAATTCTAACATAGCCAAAATACTAACCACATCCGCATATTCTAGGTCATCACCTTCACATAGCTTTCTCACATAAATAATCAATTAAATTCATTTAATTCACAAAATCAAATAAAAATTTAATCATATAGATCCAATTTTCTTATGTAACTCGCATCACAAATGCAAATCAACATTTAACCTTGCTCCTCATCAATAGGACAAAGGAAGATCAAACACATCTTTTAATTCTAGCATGCATATAGATCGAGGGTGACGACTCAAATCATAACCGAACCACATTAATAGATGGAAGATCTCAGGGAATAGAAGCAAAGGAGCAAGATCCACAACATATCCTCCTCTCTCACATAAACATCCGGTACCTCAACCCTTGATAGGATGAATCACCGAATTCATTTCGAATTCAGGGATAAGTAGCAGGATCCACAAAACATCCTCCTCCTCATACTCAACATCCCAGATTGGGATAAGATAAATCATCGACATCGCCAACCAACGAGGTCAGAGGGGTGGGCGGCCGAGGCACATCAGAATCTCTCCTCCTCACACCTGAAGACAGAACTAAGTTCTGAATCTGTTAACATGCCATTCGATTGGCTTGATCTTCACCCTTCATTCATTTTACGTTTTTAACGCTCTTCGTTCGTTCGTCCGTAATTCGGTCATCCGAACTCGAAATTCGTTCGTTCTTGAGTCCACAACTCATGTTTTCTATGTTATCTTATATTCTTATGAAACCCTACACATTCGGGTTCATTTACTAACTTTCTAATTCTCATTTGTCTTTTACGAAATTTTCGCCATAACTTCGTTATAGCTAAGTTTTAATCCGTTCTTCATGAATGTTTCTTCGTGTTCTTCGCATGTTCTTCGTATTCTTCGTTCGTTCTTCATTTTTAATCGATAATTTGGATAACGATTTCACTTTTTATTGGAATTTGATGTTATAGAATATTATTCCTTACTTATTTCATCTACTCATTCATATAATCCATTCGGATCGTTCTAATTCATTATGAATCGAACACTTCCTTAAGAAATTTACAACTAAACTTCTAATTTCTTATTTTCTTTATTTCTCATGATTTCAACCATAAGAAATCATCCCTAACATCATATACTTCTTATTCTCATTAAGTTATGTTTTAAACATATAAAACTTAAAGAAAATTTAACATAGAAGTTAGGTTTTAATACCTTTCCTCTTTATTTTTCTTCCATTAGACAAAACCCGTGATTTGCTAGCTTTTCTATTTCACTTAACATTTTGATCCGAACAATCATGCTCATGCTCTTCCTTCTCCCTCTCCATCTGAATCCTCTCTCTCTCTAGTGTAGGATTTTCAAAATCCCATTTAAATGAAATAAGCTTCCTATTTATAGATTTTCCAAAGCTAGGGCAAAATAGTTATTTCACCCCTAACCTCCTTACTATTCACACCTCCTTACTATTCATGACTTAAGTGTTAAGTTAACTTAGCCCTTAAGTCTACTTAGCCTTTAATTTATGTGGTTCCATCTTTCGGGTTTTCATCCGACAGTTTTAAAAACTGCGATTCCCGGAATCCAAATATTTTTGGATATTTCGTCTTTCCTTTACCGATTAAATTTTACGTATTCTTCGGATTTTCAAAAAAATGAAAATCTCTTTTTGGCATTAAGCGTTTTCCTTCATGTTTTACCCTAACGTAACTAAATGAATGAAAAGTACATAACAGTACTTTTCGTCGTTTTTATTTCGTCTGATTTCTGCACGTTTTTCGAAAAAAACTTTTATCGGCTTACTTAACTTTTCATGATATTTTATCGTCAAATCTTTCGACGGAATGTCATTTTGACATACCGAACTCTTAGAAAGGCTTAGGTTATTCAAACCCTAACCCTTAGGTTTCGTCGGGTGAATAATGCCCATTTCGTCTTTTTCCCCGGAAATATTTTTGTTCCCGGAAAATTTTCATTTTTATCTTGAAAATTCTTAATCGCTTAGTCTAGCTCGTAGCCAGAATCCTCCCGACTTATAATCATCCTAGGTTCTAGAACGATTAATAAACACATAGCACATAATATTATTAATAAAAATTCATTTTATTAATAACTAATTCTTTAAACTTAAATTCTTGACGATCCGAATTTCCGGGTCATTACACCAACCTCAGAGATAACCCCGAGTGGTCAAGCATAGAGATAACCCTGAGGACATTCAGCATGCACAACAGCTCAATCTCAGAGATAACCCTGAGCAACGACTGCTAAAACTGCGCAAAGCCAGAGATAACCCCAGCGAGGGGAAAAATCACCATTGTGCCACCTCAATCCTACATTCATGTCATCTCAACATTATTTCAACCCACACTTCATACGAAGTGTCCCACAAGAACCATAGCTCAAAATCCCGAGAGACTACTACACAAGACAGCACACCGGATAGAATTTGAAGACTTGAAGATCTGGTCATTGACCAATCTTCTCAGCTTCATACAACCTCTTATCCCATGTCATTGTGTAGCTCTCGACAACAGAATTCTGGAAAGATACAACACACCTCTATCAGATGCCCGAATTGAAAGTTATGAAAGTTCGGTGAATAAGCGTTGCACGAAAGTGCACGACTTCAAGACGACAGATTCGCATGGGTCGGGGTAACTTGGGTAGTCAGGTGGTAGACCCACACCACCATCTGGTCTATAAATAAAGGCCTTTGGTGGCTCATTTTAGAAAAAAAGAAATAGAAAAATGAGAGAAAACTCTGTCCATTTCAGTCTATTAACGCTTCTAGATTTCTCTAAACTGAGTGATTCTTCTTTCTAAACGCTTGTAAGCTCGTGTTTTGCTACATACTAAAATTTAACAAGTGGAAACCGAGTTTTCAGTCGTCTAAAGCTATCTGAAGTGTTCTTGGCAGCCCACTGTAAGATATTTCAAATTTTTAAGCTTTTTACCACTTCTATATATATATATATATATATATATGTGTGTGTGTGTGTGTGTGTGTGTGTGTGTGTGACGCCCCCAAATCCGGGTATCTTCCAACCTGACAGATGGTGCTACACGGTACTCATAACTGTACATTCATTTTATTGAAACGACATCAAAATGTGTGTATCAACGACATTCTTATTACATTAAAAATATTACATCCCGTTCCCAGGTTCTAAAACCATTACATTCTTTGTTCATCATTCTATAATATATACAACTTACTAGTTTATTACAAGGTAAACTAATCGTCAAACTTCGTCTTGCCTCTATCCTTGTCGAGATCCCTCGGTTCGTTTTCGGTCTATGTGCATTCATATGGTTCAAGCAAGAGTGAGCATAACAAGCTCAGCAAGTACAATAATTTCTTTTAAACAACATGCTTGAAACATAGGAATCATATATCTTCAATAACTAGATAATAGCTATGAAGTACTATCAATAACTCAAAATAGCATTTCTTTTCCTTTAAAATGTTTTACAATAACAATATTCAGTAAAACATCAACCCTAGCTCAAGACCATGAGCATTTCATATTTTCTTTGAAAAGGACAACCCGGCACTAAGTCTGTAAGTCCGGCATATCTTACGAGCACTTCTGGGTGATCAGCCCATAGTACTCTATGTTAATCAACACTACATCCTGTTAAACGTATGTACGTTTAAGTTTTTGCAACCTCGCGTGCCCATCAAATAATCGATGAAAAATTCATTTGTTTATTCATACTCAAGCTTACCTTGAATCCGTACCAAACAATTGGCGTAGGATAGCGTTAGCAATTCTATATTGAAAGACTTGTAAATAAATCAATCAACTCTTCAAGATTAGTCTAGCCGAGATAAAACTGGCATCGACCCTTTAGTAAAACACTTCATGCATCTCATAACATGAATCACAGAAAACTTGGCTAACACGAAGGTTAGACAAACGTTTAAGAAAAATTTGCCTTTAGCGTCTGCTACAGTATAATAACTTTTCTTTTCAGTCTTTACGGTCTCTACAATACATAACTACATAACATACCACATTAGGTCATGAATGAACATACATGGTTCCTAATGAATCCTACCCTTCTTCTCAATCTAATCATATATTAGATTTGTTACTATTGGTTCCGGCTTGCCATTATATTTTACATTATTCTTACCAACTTCTTTCTCTTCTATGTCTTACGTGGATTTACTTCATTAATAAAACTCGTTTTGAGTTAATCATCCTTCCTCACGGCTTACTAACATTCCTACGTTATTCGAAACTCGATCGTCATTTGTTAAGTACACTTTATTGCATTCCGTTTACGTTTACGTAATATTTAACAACATTTAGTTATAACTCTCAACGTTATAGTCATTATCATTATTGAATACAGTTCACGTTCCTTATACTTTACGTCGTCGTTTAACTACTCATTAAACAACATTAAATTCCAAAAGTCATCACTATAACAGTGATTTAGAAAGTCTTATCATGTTCATTAAGTAATTACATAACACATACTGGTATTGCAAACCATTGGATTCATAATCAACTTGGTCAACAAATTTCTACAGCCGGCTTAGCACATTATGTTGTTCTCATTACATCCATCTTCAATTGATTATTAACCTTTAATCATCATACATTAAGTGTCTAACAATGCTTTAACAATGTTATATTTACACCTTAGTTCATTACTAATGAGTTATCTTTCATTCTATACTTGTAAACATTCTTGTCTGCCAAAACTCTAGGACTGGCGTCGCGGCGCCACACATAGCTCTCCTTCTCGCACCATGTCTGAGTTTGCAGATTGAAATGACATCTTTGTGCCGTGACTGCTTTAGTCAGCCACCATTTGGCCTTGGGTTGGCGCCGCGGCGCCAACTCTGTGCCTTAGAAAAATTTACAGCTTTTGAAATTTTGTGAAACTCCCGGACGCATAACTTCTTCGTTATAAGTCCGAATTGGCTCGTTCAAAAGCCTACAGTTCACAAATTACATACTCTACATGTTCATGAAAGAATTTTATCTATTTGACTTTGTTTGCTAAAAATTCACCTATTGTCCATTTTAACGAAAACGATAAACGTTCGTGAACGTTCAACGCTCGTTTCTTCGTTCTAAGTCGGAATCCGGTCATTTTCGAGTTCGCAACTCTATAATGCCACATATGACTTGTCTCCATTGAAAACTAATGTTTCCAAGCTCAATATCAAAATTCGACTTCCATTCCGAGAATTTCATGAATTCGACGATTATCGTCCAAACTCGTAAATTTCGCCTTAACTTCATTTCTTATGATTTTTTCATCATTTTAAATGGATTCAATCCATCATATTAACATCTTGACATACATACTTCATTAACTTATTGACATGATAAGTTATTACGTGTTCTTCATTAGTCTATAACTTGTAAAAGTATGAACTACTTATGAATTCACTTTGCATGACTTATCATAGCTTAAATCTTTTAACCATCATCCTTACTTCTTATTATCATACAACCTTATTATTTCAACATAAAACAAGTTCCTACAAGTTCTTCCTTGTTTCATAACTTATATGATTACGAATAGCTTATTCGTGACTTATACAGCTTATTAAGACTTAAGCTCTTTGATTACTCATTCCTATCATTCCTTAGCATACATGTTCTACCACTACCCACCTCTCTAACAATGGAAGAGAAAGAGATTTATGGTTTAAGTTCTTACCCTTGATAATCACTTGACTAATCTTTAATCTCCTTCTTGCTTCTTGAAATATGAAAGACTAGCCTTCTAGCTTTTCTAACTTATTCTCACTTATTCTCTCTAACAAATAAGCTCTCAACTTGTTAGATGAAATGAAAAACCAACAAAATGAAAACCAAGCTTGCTATTTATAGGAAAGTCTAAGTTAGGGTATAATGGTCATAAAGCCACTCCACCTCCTTAATCACCTCCTTACTATTCATTACTTAGCTATTAAGTAAACTTGGCCACCACACTTACTTAACTCTTAAGTATAATTTCTTAGCACATAGCTTATCCTTTACTTTCTCATCAAATTAATTACTTGGTCATCACAACACTTAGCCATTAAGTTAACTTGTTAATCACATAAAAGCACTTTACTTGCTCACCACACATAAGCATTTTACTTAGCCTTTAAGTTACTTAACTTTTCCTTTGCTTAACACTTAAGTCTACTTGCTCATCACACTTAATTCTTGGCCACTAATTCACCCATATGATCATGGGTTGCCCCATGGATCCTCCTAATCCATTGGATTCTTACTTTGGGCTTAAGGTTTAATTAATCCTAACTTATACATTGGGCTTGCAATTAAACAAACACTTGGGCTTGTTCATTAAATTACATTGGACTTAACCATTCCTACATTTGGGATTTAACATTAATTCGTATTGGGCTTTATTATTATCCCAATTGGACATTACAATCTCCTACACATTCCTACAAATTCAATACATTTGGCTTAAAGTCTTATAACGTATAATCTACGTATAATTCTCATTTTCTAACTCGTATACTTATTTAATATACGACATTCCATCATTCATACATGCTCGTATAATACCTCGTATTATACTTGTAGTCATTTCCTCGTACAATACTTACGTATTATACAATCATTGCTTTAATTCATTATACGCATTTAAATTCCTTCTCGGAACTCACTTTCCCTAACCGTTAGGTTTTAAGTCCGCAGGCGAAAAACTGTGTTTGCCATAACTGAAATATTATTGGATATTCTATCTCACCTCGATATTCTATCATTACGTATTTCTCGGAAATTCAAAAATAATTTCTCGAAATGAAATGCGTGAATAGTGTTTTTTTAAAAATTTCTCTAAAACTTTTATTTTTGTTTTTGAAATTCAAACACTTTAATTCTACCACGTAGCCAAAATACTACGACATTTCGATATGTCTAGGTCATAGAACGACCTTCAAATAGCTTACTCCCATAATTAATTAATTAAATTTATTTAATCCACATAATCAAAATAAAATTTAATTCTCAAAAATCCAAATTTTTCGAGGCGTATATATATATATATATATATATATATATATATATATATATATATATATATATATATATAATCAATTATGATTCGATTGAGCCCTAATATAATATTTGAGCGTATCTTCGCTTTTGTATATATATATAAATACTTATGTATATACATCTTTTCATCAAACTCTGTTTGATTGAGCCCGAATATATATCCGTGTGTTTATCTTATATATATATATATATATATATATATATATATATATATATATATATAATATTTATTCAAATTTCATGGCTAGATTTGCCTAAATCTGGCCATTTATTACTTTGACCGTCAGTTTTCTAGCTTTTGTACATATTGCTTTCACATGTGAGCCTAGGAATCATGTGATTATAGATTTAGTTTCTGAATCTAGATTCAGTTCCCATGATGGACATTTTCAGCTGCAACCAACTTGTAAATTATTCACGGTGTCTGAATTTCCTTAGATGGCTCCCATGCCCACAAGGAGTTCGACATTGCTATGTATCTTATTTTCTCGAAGATGCCTCGCATCTTGAAAATAAAAGCAATCAAGCCGAACACATAACAAAATGGAAGTATCAAAGGCCTCAATTACTATTGAGCACAAGGGTTTGAAAAATCTGTTTTACAAAACATCACTGCTATATCTTGTTAAAATTGAACTTTTATACAAAAGTCAAACCCTTTGTATATAAGTGCAAACGAGGCATAGCACTACTTCCAAACAACTGCACATAGATCTAACACACACACACACACACACACACAAACAGGTAAAAGTTAATGGAAAGTGGCGATAACCGTGTTATCACGGAAGTCGGGGGGTGCCTAACACCTTCCCTCCGCTTAATCAAGCCCCCGACCCTAACGAATTTCGGTTTTACAGACCAGTTAAATAATGTCACATCACTAGGTCTTTGTGCAAACCTTTTCTCAGTTGAGTTGGTGCAACCATTTAAAAATAACCAATTGGCGACTCTTACAGTCAAATCGTCGACATATACATGTCAGACCTTTTCAAACTTGTTTTTTCAAACAAATCTCACCTAACATGAGAACACCAAAAGACAAGAACAGAAAGGGAAAAATAAAAATCCCGACGTCGACAAGTTGGATCCAAACTAGATCTAGGATGAATTTAGTGGAAATATTTGAACTTTGACCTTAAATTCTATTGCAAACAATTCTCAAGCAACATAATCGGTGAAAAAGAGTCGAATCTAAGTAAAAATCAATAAATCGCTACAGTGATATCATCGGGTAGTTAGGAGGAGATTGCATTCATGATAAATCCTCTCTAACCATCCATAATCCCACAACTAGGATCCAAACACACCTAGATTTAATCTAGGATGTTAGGAGAACGCTAAATGACAAATTAATTAGAACATAAACAAAACCCAAGCACAACAATTTACAAAATAAACAAGATCTATGCTAGATCTATTCTAAATTTCCATAAAGATTGAATCTTTCACCTTGGGAGTGCTAGATCTCTCCTCTTTGAGCTCGGATCTTGAAGGTTTAGATCTAAATTGGCAAGATTTGATGAAAATAGCTAGATCTAGATTGAATTTATAGAGGTTTTTCTCTATTTCTCTCCCCTAAAGAGTTTTTTTTTCTCTAAAATGTCTCTTCTCCCTTGAAATGAGTTAAAAACCTACTACATATAGGACCATAGGGTGGTTGCAGGTGTAACTGTTGCTGGCCGCAAGTCCACCTGCGGCTGGCTAGGGTGGGGCCCACCTAGCTTGGATTTCGTATCACGAAGTCAATTTTTTCGTGTTGCGCACTAAAACGTCCAAAACTTTCAAACCGAGAAGAGTTAAGAAACATGTCATACCATTATGGAAAGTTCTTTCCAAGAGCTACGCAACGACATCAAGTTTGATTAATTTCAATTTCAAGAAGATGGAGAAAAAAGCATAAATCCATCCTACTGCGGATGTCGACTAGTCATTCATCTTGCCTTGCGTAGTTTGTCGCTTGGAGATCATCGTGATAGCATTGTACACTTGTTCTGAGCTTTGTAATCTTCACCTGGATGTCTTGGCGTTGGGGTGAAATAACGTTTTTACTCTCTTACTATAGTTAAATAACAGGTAAAAAAATTTAGGTGTCTACAATAAGTTAATATTAAAGTTACAATAAGTTAATATTAAAGTTTGTAGGACCATAAAGTGAGTTTTAGTTCTTGTTATATTAATCCTATAATTATATAGAAACATAAAAAGTATTTTACTTCTATTTAAATCCTATGATAACTTGTCTTATTATATAAATTATAAATTATCTAGCTAGTTCAACTAATTACAAAATTTATTGTTTTCAAAAATAAAATAAGTCCCATTAATTTTGAATGTGAAAATTTCTCATATTTTAAAAATCAAACTGAGAACCTATATTTTAGAATGGAGGAAATATTTCACCCACAAAAAAAATAAACACTAACCGACCAAAGCAGCAACTCTTATGCTATAGCATTTGTATTGGAAAGAATTGCATAGTTTTTCTTCCTGCGTTTGATTCTGATAATTGTATCTTTATCATCTATATTATAAAGCAAGGAGAAGAGTAGGCAGTTATTATGCGTAAACAAAAAAGTTAAACTATTTACTTTCCCATTTTACCCTCTAAAAAATAGGAACAATTACTTTTTAAAACTAAAAAAAAACAATTTGGTCTCTCCCTACTCCATTAATATCCATTCTCTCCCACATTCTCTCATTTATTCTACACAGTTGGTTTGTTCCAGGATACTAGTTCATATAAAACATCAGCATACAAGGATGATATACTTGCTACAACAAACCATCAACCAACTACAAAAACCTAACTTTGAGAAAAGCATAATCATGTTCATTTACTCGTGGTTTTAAAGTGAGAGAGGAACCCCGTTATACTACTTTACTAGATTAAAAGTATTTGCGTCTCTGCCAGAAACATGAAGAGGTGGAATAATTTGGAAAAGCATTTTTCTCCAGAGTAGAAAAGAGTTGATGACAACTTAGATGTGTTCCATGTAACTAATCTGAGACGCATAATAAGTTACATTGAGAGAGAGAGAGAGAGAGAGAGAGAGAGAGAGAGAATGATGATGCTATTTTGAAGTACCCGAGTCAAAAAGTGTAAAGAACTGCCCAAGCCTGTAACTACAGAAATTAGCCATAAAAAACTCAGATTCATTGAAGCTACATTGAAAATGTTGAATCCAAAGGACAAAGCATAGCATCCAGGAACCTATAGACTATAAAATGATAATATAATGTGCCCCGTCTGCATGGCCTAGAGTAAGTTTCTGTCAAATGATCCGGAAGAAAACCTGGAAGAGAGACCCTGAGACAAGTTTTCAGCATCAAGTTTCACGTTTTGCCGCCCAGCTGTTAAGTCCTTCTCACGATCCCAAGGCTTCCATGGATGTTGCCCCTCCCACTCCTCGTTCACTTTGTCCTGCTTGGATTTTTTCTTTAAACGGCTTCGAGTTGTTTCTTGGTGCTTTTCCACCAATGATTTTGACCTTTTCGCTTTATTGTACTTGTCCACCATCTCTGCGTCAATATTTGCGCTCTTCTTTCCTTGATCATTTGAAGCAAGTGCTGCAGCCTCATTATAGGCTTCTAAGTAACTGACATTTGAAAAGGGAAGGGTTAATAAAAATTATTGTACCAGACCATACTGAGCATCAAAGATAACACATACTTCATTTTTGCTTTCTGAGCTCTCTCTGAAGGGGTATCCGTCCAGGCGCTAGTATCACCACGGCCTTCTTTAGAATTTTGACTGAACCTTGTTGACTGAGTGGTCATACCCGGCTAAGGAAACGAAAACAAGAGTAGGTCGCTTTACCAGCAGGGAATTAATTACTGAAGCATCATATAAGTTTATCATTTAATGACATTTAATTTTCAAGGTATAGCACATTATTCCATATGTTTACTTTTCAAGCAAGTATAATCTCCCTTTTCCTTAAAAGTATTCTTTGCCTTGAGCAAATAACATGAGTTTCATAATCCCAAACAAGACAATTCCAGTAACTAACTATAACCTTGTTTTTTACTTACATTTCTCCAATTTAAAGGATGGATTTGTATTTCAGGAGATTCAAAATTTAACGGAACAATAAAAATTCCATGAACTTCTAGGATTCGGGTTCGAGAATTCGAAATTAAAAGTTCGGCAATTTTCAAAAAGGGATACCCCTTTCATTGGTCCCTGAACTAAGGCGATTTTGCACGTTTCGATCCCAAACAAAAACAATTCTCTGTTAGGTCCTCTTAACATTAAATGTACGACTCTATTGGTTCAATCCGTCAAAACAGACGGAAACAAAATGAAAAAAGGACATAATCTGTTTAGTAAATTTGTGGAAAGGGGCATGATAGCATTTTACTAAATAAAATCAAAGGACTAAATCTAATATATATCAAGTAACACAAAAAAAATTAAATAAATAAAAACTGAAGAAAAAACACAAAATATACAAATATATATATAGTAAACGAAAAAATAAAAGAAATATAATATCATAAATAATTTATAAAATCAAATAATGACAACAAAAAGCAAAATCAAAATGTCAAATCAAACAAATAAGAAAATCAAAACATGCACAGCTCTGGTCAAAACCAAGCCCGTGTCGATGAAATCAACCATAGCTTCAAATTTAAATTAT
Organism: Panax ginseng; assembly: GCA_020205605.1. Classification (NCBI taxonomy): domain Eukaryota; kingdom Viridiplantae; phylum Streptophyta; class Magnoliopsida; order Apiales; family Araliaceae; genus Panax; species Panax ginseng. The sequence goes on along the minus strand of CM035132.1, from coordinate 131,550,981 downwards.
CAAATCCATATCTGCTGGAACCCAGATCTATGATTACCAAAGTCTCAAAAATTTTGTATGTGTTACTTTGTTTACACTCAAAAAGTCAGTTCAACTTGTATGTAAACAAACATCTATGAAGCTGTGAGTTAGTTTTTTTTGGGTTTGATGTAACGACCAGAGATGACCTTGTAATAGGTTTTTAAGGCGAATATCTAATAAAATGAATTTTTATGGATATTATTTGTGTTGTGTTTTTAGGTCAATTAATGAAAATAATTGATAAAACACAGAAAACGCTAATAAATGTTCTTTTTAAATAATTTTGAATTACGTCATAGCGTTTATTTGAGGAGTGATGAAATCTCTAATAAAGTTTTTTCGGAAAAAAGCCGTAAAAACACTATTCACGCGAAAAACACTTTCGTTTTTTTGACTTTTCGAATAACGACATAGTGTTTGTTCAAAAAAAGGGAATCGGTGACGCAATCGAATTTTCTAAAATCGAAAGTCGTTTTTCTGCTAACCGAGCGGTTTACAGAAACGTAATTACGTAACCGAAAAAGTTAGAAAATCTAACTTAAAAGAAAATGAATAACCAAATTAATTTTTTCCTTAACCAAGCCTATGACTTGATTAGGATTTGTATAGCTTGGCTAGGGTTGAGTCTAAGGGTTTAAAAAGGCTAGGCTAGGGTTGAGCCTAGGGTTTGGAGTGGCTTGGCTAGGGTAAACCCTAGCTAGAAGTTTTAAAAAAAAACACTTGTTGAGTCAAATGGTAGCATGAGCTGTTGAACAGGTAGACGACGCTTGTATGTTTGAATAGAAAATTAGTACTTAAAAGGCATTGTTTAATGAATTGGAGCAACCCCTCCTTAGACCCACCATCATAAATCAACAGGAAATTCAAAGAAGTACAATTTCGTTCCAAACGAGAAAGAAGGAAAAAGTCTTAAGCCATGCTTCCTTAATCTAACCCATTCCATCCGTTCCAATTTTTATCGTCTCTCTCTATTACTAAATCTTTATATTCCCAAATTTTTCATCAAAGCTCCCTTGAGTTCGACTATGATCATCGAATTTAATAAGAAAAGGAAGCTATAAATCTGAATCGAGAAGGTAGCAAGAAGTTCATTAAAGTCAAGTGCTATAAAGTAAGTTTTTGTTCATAGACATTTTATTAGAAAGTTTGGTAACAAGCTTTCTACATATTTAGTAAATTATTATTATACTTGGACTGTTATTAGGCTGTCAATTGTTAAGGGGGTTTTGTGCATGTTATAAGGAGTAATAACGAAGGATATTTTTTTGGTTAGAATCATGTATAAACATATATGAACCCCGCTTTTAAAACTGTTGCACATAAGGTGATTGAAAAATTGCCTCTTAGAGGTTGTCAAGCATAATTTGGTGGATTTGATTAAGTTTGGGATCAAGGAAGCTTTTACGCATGTTATGTGAAGTAATTTAAGTTGTTTGGGTAAACCAAATTGGGTTTAGAACCTGTTTTGGGACTGATGATCAATTGAAGCTCAAGTCGAAAAACTACTCCAACAAGGCAGTTTTGAGATCCTGTTAAACCTGTCTAAGACATCCATTTTTGTTGGGCTTTATTTTTATAAATAATATGAAATACCCACTATAGCATGTTAAAATTTGGTGTCAGTTGAATGAATGGATGTTGAGTTAGAAAATAGCGAAGAGGGTTGCATGCAAAGCAAAGCAGCAGCAGCTGCAACAACAGTTGCGCACGCATTATGCCTGCTGTGTTGCAGCTGCTAAGTACTTGATGAGCAGTTTGTGCTCGGCTGCTGAACTATTTTGACATCTTGGGTCTGTTTTGGAACATTAAATTATATGAGTTAGTAAATGATGAGAATAAGTTAGTATAATATAGTTAGTATATAAAATAATAAATAAATTCAGTAATTGAGTAAAATTAGAAATAAATCATTTAAAAGCAAGTTTAAGCTAAATGCTTGATATATTTATATGTATTGAACTCCGAATGATTCTAATTATATCATGAGGTTAATACAAGGATTAATGGTGTACTAAATGGACCAAGTCCGGATATGATTACAGGAAAATATGAATGCTAAGTTATTAAATGATTGAAAAACAATAAAAGCTCGTGTTATGAATATATATGACAAGTCCATTAAAATTGGTAAAACTAAGATTGGGATGTTGAGTTTGAAATACAAGTTTAGTTTAAATTAATGAAATATGTTAGCATTATGTAATGTAATGACCTTATGTGTGTTACATAGGTACTTTACGAGATCATACTGCTTCGAATTCGCGTAAGCGCATAGAATCGATAGTTGTGCATCACGTAGGCAAGTCTTCTGGTTCCTATTTGTTATATGAACTTAACATGATTATATGATTTATCTACTATGCCATTGAAGTATGAAAGTCAATTTATGACTAAAACAGATTGAGTTTTGGAGCTTGGTCTTGACATGATATGTGATCTGCTGAATCTTATTCTTCGCTGTTATAATGCATGTTTAGTATGATTATGAACTGAGCATGATATTATGTGCTATGTGAAGCATGAAAACTATGAAAACTATTAGATTTGCCGAGTTGTCGAGCTCAATCTTGAAAAAATAAACTAAGAAAATACTGCTTCCTTTAGTTGAAACTTAGTTGGTCCTATGATGATGATGATGTACAAGGTACAAATATGTAAACTTCTGAAATATTTAATAAAGCGTATTTGTTTGGAACAAGAATGTATTGTAGTAGTTGTTGAATGTAAATTATATAGGTAGAACATTAATAAATAAAGATGGTAAGCATTAGTACTTGAACTTTCATAGTTCATTTACTATGCTACTACAGGTGATCATAAAGGTTGCGATTCGGGAAATGCAGGAAAGAAGAAAGAAAATTTTTATTATCCGCAATTTCAGCTGTTATATCATCCTTGTATGATTTAAAGCTGAATCAAAATAGTATTGAACGCATAAGATCGATATTAAATTAATCCTAATTTAGGGTTAAGTTCGTCCCGATTTTTGGGTCGTCACATGTCTAGGCACCCATAGTGGGTGATAGGCGGCCCGCCGTTTAGGTTTGCCATACTATTGTTTGAAAACTTCATAGAATTAAGGAATATTCATCTTTGTAGTTCAAAAAGATGAGATAATTCCTAGTATTTTACTGTGCAGTAATAAAGTTATAAAGAGGAACCTTGGGATAACTACTAAAGTAGGACTTACAAATTTATATATTAGGTCCATCTTAGAATAGCAAACATTGTCATTAGAGAACTTCCCCAAATTTTCAAGAATTTATTCCCCTCATCCTTCTCGGACTTTCCACTTCCTGACTTCTATATTTTGTTCTCAGTGCAAATGCCTACAATGGCATAATGCAGCAGACATTGCAGATGCACCCAGAGTGGGAAAACAGAAAAGACAAATAATACACCTATCTAGAAAGCTGTATATTATTTTCTGAAAAGTATTATAAGGCAGATAGTCAGTCAGCCTTGTGTTCAAGAGATATAATAATGGAAAGACACAAAAGACTAAGCAAAAGGTATAGAAGAGGTCCATACTTTTCTTTCAGGAGGTAGTGATGTCATCCATTCATCTCTTTTTGGTTCGACTTTGACATCCATGTCTGCTAATAATAAATCATCACCCGCCATGGATATACCTGCAACAAGATAGCTGTCTTAAATTCACGTCAACAAGATCATCTTTTAACACATCAAATGTCCTCCCTTGAAAGATATGAAAAACATGCAAGTCTAATGCATAGAAAATAGTGCTTGCAAAGTTGCAGTAGCTGTGGACAGTTAAAAAAAAGGAAAAAGATGTGTATATGCGAGAGAGAAAGAGAGACCCATAAAAAAGGAACATGATTGTTAACCTTGCAAACGCCTCCATTGTGCAGCCTCACAAAACTCTTTCAACTCTGCCTACAAATGGAAAGATAGTGGTTAATATAATCCAAATCAAAGAATAACTTCAACCTGGTGCAAACAAAAAATTAGGCTTACTTATGTACCTTAAATCTCTCCTGTTCCTCCTTCAGTTTAATTTTCTCATCCATTGCTTTACGCTACAAAAAGGCATATGGTAACTCAGAAACCACCATGCACAGACTACTTCCCCAAGATATATTATAGGGTCTGAATATAGTTTCTATCAAGTTACAAAGCATTCAAGAAGCCTAACATACAAGACAAAAAAAAGCATGTAAAAACTACGTATTTCCTCACAAGAACACTCACCTTATCAGGATCTTGTAAATCTTTGAAGGCTTTGTTCAATAAGATGAATGCTTGGTTGGCTTGCGGATGAGGGCATTTGTCTGGATGTACCATAAGGGACAGCTTCCAATATCTAAAGGACCAATCAAAATTAGGAAACTAAAAGTAAAAAATAAAAACAACTGTAAAGTTAAAGATTATATACACACCACATAAAACTTAACATAAACTTCTACAAGTCAGTACATAGGATGACAATGTATCTAGATGTAAATGGAGATTTATTATGCTATAAAGGAGAAGAAAAGTTTCCATCACTTGAAGCAGACATGCAAGTAGCACATGAATCTTCTGCTCTGCTTGTCCTCAAAGACATACTTTTGCAAAGAGTCTCAACAGGGACTATAGACAAGACTTGCCGGACAATATAATCCACATATCAGCTGAGGTCTCTCAAACCGAATTAAAATATAATGAAGCGAAACAGCCAAAAACAGGAGTATTATCAATATTTATAGTGGAAAAAAGAATCCCCAATAACCTATCCCCTAACCACCTGTTTAGTAGATAAAGAGGAATATTATTATAAAGACTGGCCAATACCAAAACAGCAGAAAATGAGTCCTCTAGCTAGATACAGAGTGGAAACAAGAAAAGGCATCAACAAATAAATAAAATGAAAAAGCCACTGTTCTTCAATATATGTGCACATCAGAGAGCGCAACTCCTGAATATGCCCAATAGAAGAAGCCCACGGAGAGACAATGAAGGAAACTATCCCCCAATAAACGGAAATGAAGACATCTATCAAAAGCTCCAGCGCTCCTCTCTGTCTTAATAACTTTGCATCCCTGTTCCTCCCGAATGCCTGCATCTGATTTGAAGCAATCCTCCAAAAAATATTCAAAAACCAAGCTTAGGCAGAAAGCCCAAATAAATAACACCACAAACTCCTCATCAAACAGTAGTGTCAAAACAGATTCACTAAGACCCAGAAATGTACTACAACATAACACACCTGTGTGGAGATGACAGGAGCTCCTCTGACTGCAGCAAAATCATTCGTGTCAAGACTCTCAAGGACAAAAAGGGGATGATGATACACAAGCCTTAATTTTTGCTCCTCATCAAACAGCAGTGTCAAAACAGACACACTAAGAGCCAGAAATTTACTTTGACATAACACACCTGTGTGGAGATTAGAGCTTACAGGGGCTTCCTCTGACTGCATCAAAATCACTCGTGTCGAGAATCCCAAGGACAAAAAGGGGAAGACGATACACAAGCTTTAATTTGTGTAAAAACCTTGACTTTCCAGATATAAGAGGCTAAGGGAAAGTATCAAGAGATCGAATACAGAACTTAAAGAAAGACTTGCGTGTAAAACAGCTTTAAGAATCCAAGGACCAGTATCCCCCATCAGTAGAGGAAGAAAGAGCCACAGAACTAAGAAGATCAAGAAAGAAACTAAGTCTTTGTGTCCCAAATTCCCCATAAATTTCAGGAAAAAAGGAGGCAAATGCATCACCCGCTTGACCAACAATCCTCAAAAAAATGAAATATGAGCCCCATTACAAACCATAGAGCCAATCAAAAAAGACCAAATCACCAAAATAACTCAAGCCCGGGATGAAAAACTTCCAAGGACTAGACTAGAATGAGTGACAATATTCCAAGTAAGATTAGCATCACAGCCATTTGGAAGATCAAATTTTGGTTTGATGGCAATAGAAAATTTGGCTCCAAAGGAAGCCAAAAAAGTCATATTGCCCATAAGAGAAAGTTGTTATTCATAAATTTTCCCCGAGTCCCAAATTCCCACTCATGCTTAGAACAGCAAACCAAGGTCCATCCAATTAAGTTATCCTTCCACGCTCGCACCTGCCCCAAAAGAAAGTGTCTCGTGATTCTCTCAAACTAGGCATTTCTTTCTTTCTTCTTTTTTTGGTAAGATTAAAAATATATTAAGCATAACTACAAAGTTTGATTTTTGCGCCTTGGTAGCAAGAGTGTGAGCTTGTTGAATAAGACCTTTAGAACATTTTACCAAAAGACTAATCTCCAATTTACATCCTAACTTTAACATTAAAATCTATTTGCAGCCTAAATTTTATTTTGAATTATATGCACCATAAATTTTGAGTTTCAAAACAATTTGCACCCTCCGTACCCTCTACATCAAAACAATTTGTCAGGACCTTGTTGAAGCCTAACTAGAAAATAAGGGAGAAACAGAGATAGAGATAGAAATAAGATATTGATAGAGAGAATTAGATAGGATTTTGGGAGGAAGAAGGATAAAAAACTAAGTAATCCCTACTGAGTTCGTGAGAGAGGAGAGAGAAAAAAAATAAGTAGAAAACTTAACTAAGCTTTTCTTTATTTCATTAATTTACTTCATTCATAATGCTTGGAGAATAATTCTCATATACAACTATTTATAGAGAGAGCGTTGAAAGTAAAAACTACTACTCCACACTACTTTTTTTATCCTTCACTCAAATATAACAAACTACCCCATGTGCACATGGTCACTCAAATATACTACCTACTAGAATATACTAATTATTCCTTTGCTTCCCAAAATACCCTCTGCCTGACATTCCCTCCTCACAAGCATCCATGTCCTCATGGATATTGCTGATTTTCTGCTTTCCAATCTTGGTAGTTGTCACCACCTTTCAAATGTCAAAAACAAAACTCAGGAACTTGTTTAGTTGAATCTTTCCATGAAACTTTTGCTTCTCATATTCCTCAGTATCAAAAGTTAACACCAACAACTTCATATTTTAATTTAGTGTAACTTTTCCATTGCAAAAACTTGTCTCAATATTATCTTTAGCATGCCTTGAGTTCTTGAATTTATTTTCCTTCGAATACAGCCACCATTGATACTTGTTGGTCTCTGGCTAACTTGTATACTTTCTGTTTGATATACAATTAAAACTGTCACATTTCCAAAATGATTCAACCTTTCTTGAATTGTGAAGTAGTACAACTACCTTTACAATTTTCTGTTGGGTATCAATGCACGCCAATAAACAAATGTTAATTCAAAAGCAAGATTAATGCTCTTGGCAACTGCAACCTAATCACATAATGGTCCTATGACCATTTGATAGAACTGAAATCACATCCTTGTACTTTCTTCATTCACCAAGGGATCCACTTCTACTATAGGGCCTAGATGCTTGATTGCAATCAGATTATTCATTAGGACCCAAACAACACCATGGTCAGTGGGGCTTAGAAATTCCTTATAAAATCAGAATGTTGTCCCACTCCTCTGATTTGGGTAGGTTTGTTAGCTTTAGAGAATCACCAGAGAAGAAAGTTGAAATCAATTTTTGTGCCAAAACTTTATTTTTCATACAGATTTCTCTTGTAACTAAACTCTCAAACTGGAAGTCCTCAAAGAGAATTTTCATTTTGTCTCTCCAAGGAACAAGTTTAACAAACCACTCCTCTTGATTATAACTTTCCTCCAACATTAATTGATCTCAATAGTGTATATTTACTTCTAAAATTTAAATTGGCTTCAAGTCTAAGATTACCTTGAACCTTGACTGCCTCTAGCCATGTATCTTTCTTGAAAGACTATGATTGAAATAACTTGTTAGACTCTACGACTAAAACAACTTGTTAGACTCTACGATTGAAACAACTTGTAAGACTCTACGATTGAAACAACTTGTTAGACTATACGACTGAAACAACTTGTAAGACTCTACGACTGAAACAACTTGTAAGACTGTACGACTGAAACAACTTAATATGAATCACCTAACACAAACTAAAACAGATAAAACAAAACTACTTCATAGAATCTAGAAAAATTTCACCAACAAAGAAGATAAAGCAAAATATAGATTAAAATATGTGTGGTTGATGTTGTAAATGGGTTTTATAAAATAGGCTATCTATATGTGATAGGAACGAGTGAGATGGAAGTGTTTAATACCTGAAACAAGTGAATTAACACTTGAATTTGTCTCCAATGTATATTTTCTGCTGCTATGGGGTGAGATTTGCAGTTGTTGCCGATAGTTTTGTGCTGGTTCTAAGTAATGTTTGAAGGATGGAAGAAAGTAGAAGAGATAGAATCGTATAGAGGCAGAAATTAGAGGTTACAGATCAAGAAGAACAGAGGATGTAGAGAAAGAAAATGTTGAGTTTGGATAGAACTTGAGCTCTAATATACCAATTTGCCAGCCCCTTGTTGAAGCCTAACCATAAAATAAGAGAGAAACAGAGATAGAGATACAAATAAGAGATGGATAGAGAGAACTAGATAGGATTTTAGGAGGAAGAATGATAGAAAACTCAGTAATCCCTACTAAGTTATTGAGAGAGAGAGAGAGAGAGAAATAAGGAGATTGAACAAGCTTCTCTTTATTTCATTAATTCACTTCATTCATAATGTTTGAAGAATAATTCTTAGATACGACTATTTATAGTGATAGAATGTTGAAAGTAAAGCTACTAACCTACACTACTTTTCTTATCTTTCACTCAAATATAACAAACTACCCCATGTGCTCACATGGTCACTCAAAATGTACTACCTACTAGAATATACTAATTATTCCTTTGTTGCCTAAAGTACCCTCTACCTGACACAATTTGCATCCTAAACTTTAGTACGAAGGATGCAAATTGTATTAAAAAGTTTATGGTGCATTTAATTCAAAATAAAGTTTAGGGTGCAAATTAATTTTAAGGTTAAAATTTAGGGTGTAATTTGGAATTTAGTTCTTACTAAAAACAAACATAGAACCTAGCGTAATAGTATCTCTAAAAAACAGATCTACAAGCTGATTTCAAACATCTAAAATTACAATAACGAGGATTGATTAAAGAAGATGAACTAGGCACGCAAATGGAAATATCCTTTGTCATTGTGCTTAGCCATTGTTAAACTATTCTAAACTAAACTTTCTTTAGTGCATAAATCCTAAAATCAAACTGAGATGAACAACCCTAATATAAAGGATTATGTACGCGTTAGCATTTAGATATTTGTGCACAATTGTTGATCGATTTCGCAATCAATGAATACGTGCAAGTATACACGGTCAACAAGTAATAAAGTGAAAGTAGAGTATCGTTCCCACGAGGAATTATTTAATAAAAATCACCAAGTACTAATTCTTAACCAAACTAATTTTATTTAAACAATCTCAAATCGTGTTTTTTCTAATTAAGAAAACTAAATTAACTAATTAAAACTAAGATTTTAACGAATGAATTCAAATAAATAAAGATTAAGACTTCAATATCCCCAATTATGAATTATAAATCAATTATCCAATTATCCCAATTATTATGCCTCATGAATTGTTAGCGAGGAATTCTCAAATGCCAAAAGTCCTTTTCCAAATGATCAATTGCCTTCTATTTAATCCAGATTAATCTTGCTATATTCCTATACAAAACAATTGAATTAAACTCGTTATAATCCCAATTCCTTATGTGTTACATGCGTGAAAAGATATTTCCATTCTATTCACAAACCTAATTATTCACTGTGCAAATAACTAAGTCACATGATATCATGCCCAGTTCTAACCCTAGAATTCCTCTTCCAATTCCTTCTAGAGTAACAAAGTAATTACTGATCAAATAATTAAGCAATAAGCACAAGACAAGATAAACAACTCACTTTAACATAAATAATTAGAATATAATGAATAACTAATTCATAGCCATAAAAAGTTCAATTGAAATCTCAAAAATAGTTAGTTCATAATTAATGAATTAAAATCAAGAATCCACAACTGAATAGACATCAAAAGATAAAAGTAAGATGAGAGAAGAGAATAGAATCATTGTTGTCGCTAAATCGATGCTCCCCTCTTGCTCTTGCTCTTGATCTTCAATGGTCTCCAAGTTGCTTCAATCTCCAAAACTAATAAGAACTAGGGTTATTTTCTAATCTAAAGGAGTGTTTAATCTAGGCTAAGCTATGTAATCTCCCTTTATTTTATGCCTTACATCATGTATTTATAGGTTACAAGTCCAATTTTTAGCTTAGGAACAAACCCAATCCTATTTGGAGTCAAAAAGGTGTCAAAATTCGTCCAAAACGCGTCCAGGCCTCACCAAACCTTTCCTCAGTACTTGGCGCTGAGCAACAACGGCTTGAGTTCTGCCCCCTAGCGCCCCGGCGCTGGGCATAGGCCAAAAATGGGCGCCCCGGCGCTGGCTCAAAATCTGACATTTTCTGCTCCGACATCCTTTGGGAAAATGGCCATAACTTCTTCGTCCGAACTCCGATTTTGATGATTCAAGATGTTCCGGAAAGAGGAGAAGTAGATCTACAACTTTCATTCTTTGAGTGTTTCGAAATAATGTCAGTAGCTATAGTCAAATTGGCTCTGAAGTGACTGCTGTGTAAATGGCAAGCCGAAAACGCGAATCTAGCCACCCCAAACATCGATCCATGTAACTTTTGTCCCAATTCCTATAAAATAACATAAAACATGCATGAATAGACACAAACACATAAAAACATCCTAAAAGACTTAAGAACAACAATAAATTAAGCCCGAATGTATCCAATTCATGGGTACAAAACTCACTCATCAAATACCCCCAAACTTAAATCTTTGCTTGTCCTCAAGCAAAAACACAAAAATGTTATACAATGCAATGTAATGAAACTAATCTATATGCCTCTGAATCCGGTAAAGAATGATGAAACAAGTCTATTCAATGGCCTTAGAGAAATCAAGTAAACATGATAATACATCATATTATGACAAATCAGTAATTTCCCAATCAATCATCAAATCTTAGACTGTTATCACTGATATAGTGCGTGTGTGCTCCACAACAATGTTAACTGATATAAAATCAAATTTAAGACATAATAGATATCTTTGAAGGCATCATATAGTGCAAATTCACAAAATTCACGAACAAGCTATATCCAACTAAAGTCAAACATCCACCAAGTTCAAGAGTCCAATGTGGGATACTTATGCTTTACTTTTCATTACGGGGGCTTTTTGCTCTTTTCCCGTTTTATTGTTTTTTTTTTTTAACCATAACTGTGCAATGTCTCATTCCATTAGGCTAACAGTGTCACCCCTTAGCGAGCTTTCGACCAACGACTCCCAGACCATATAAGACCTTAGGGCGCTAGGTTTTAAGATACCCTTGATGCATTTCTTACTCAAGTAACAAAGGCCCCAAAACAAAACTAGCCACTACGGTAAATTTTTTTTTTCTTTTTTTCTTTTTATAGATGGTTGGTGAGTGCGTTTACGCTCCATCTCACGCTTGTGTTTATGGGGAGTGTTTCTCCTCAACCCACCACAAGACTCAACATGTTTTTTTTTTTTTTAAAGCTTATATACCCCAAAATTTCCCCCAAACTTAAGTTTTTATCAAAATTTAGCCATCTCCTACTATTCATGTCTTTCATTCCTTCATACTAGTATTATACTTAAGAAATCCATTATGTATCAATTTAAACTTAATCGATTAACATAAATTTGTTATTAACATGCTAACCTTGATTATACTAGTTTCAAACAGAAAAGATTCAATTCATAACAAGAAATCACATCAAAGCCTTAATATTCAATACTATACTTATCTACTTAATTCCGGTCTCTTCATTGGCCAAAATAGACTTTTACTATCTAACAGTTGGAATCATGCAAATATAAACTAAACGCAACAAACACAGTAAACTAACTACTACTTTTGCGATTTTTAAATTTTTTTTTTTAAACAAAAAAACTGAATGCAAAAACTAAATGTAAATAATCTGAAAACATAACGAACTACAATGTAAATAACTAACTATATGCAATACGACACTAAAATGCCCCCAAACTTAAACTAGACATTGTCCTCAATGGTGAAATAGAAAAAATTAAAGCAAGAGGACTTCCACGAAAATATAGCAATCTTCCTCCTTGCCGCGCTAAGTTTGGAGAATAAGCTAAGCACATGGAACAAATTGGGCACCACACTTGAATTTGACTTGAATAACTCAGTAAAACCATGATAGAAGCAATTTTATTAAATCCTAAATAAATGCAAATTCAAAACTACTAATATAAAACTTAATAAAAACTAAAAATAAAAATTAAACTTGGGTTGCCTCCCAATAAGCGCTTGTTTTATAGTCTCATTTGACTTCTTCAATTCTCTATCCAATTCCCCTACGAAAGTTGAGGAACCCTCCATCCATCGGAAATAATATAGCTTTTGGTAGGTTCCCATTTGTAATAGCCATGTATTAAAGTCACCTAGAATGCTTTCTTGAGATAAGATCACATTCAAGAACGCCAAGCATCTAGGTGGTTTCTCCATTGTGTCTCGCAAATATATTACGCATAGAGGCTTGTCGGACACAACAATTTCTTCTTCTATCTTCTCTAGCTCATCGCACCATGGTTTCAAGGTGTACTTGCTTTTACATCACGTAGAGTATTAAGCGACATGACTACCAATCGGACAAGGTTTTGCAAATCTAACCGGACTCTTGAATCTGTGGGAGAGAAGGCACTTGAGGCATAAATAACATTGGCTCATCATCATTGGGTCTCACAATTAGTTCTTCACCAAACCTTGTTGTCATTATCCCCACTTGTCTCCTCTTTTTCATCTCGTGGCTCATCCGGTTGTAGATTTGGCTCGGGCTCACCATCTGCTCGGAATCCATGTCATAGGGCAGTGTATTGAGGACGGTTGTTCAACGATGTGCTATCTCTGTTCCACTTGATTTTCCAAATTTTGATCAACACCCTTGGCTTTGCAAATTCAAATTCTACTTGATTCATTTTCTTGTCTTGTTCCTCATTCCTTTTTTGTAAGCTTTAATAAATTTTTCCAAGGCTTCCTCCCAATTTGAATGTTCTTCTGTTGTAGTGGAGGTGGACACAAGAAATCCTGTGGGTATGTTGTACTTGGAGCATAAAATTGATCTTGATTGTTACTCCATGAAAAATCCGGGTGATACCCCAATCCTCGATGATAGTTGTTAGGATAGACATAATTATTGGGGTAATCACCACTATATTTATCTTATTTCGGCCCGATGGTGCATTGATGACTCATATGATTTCCAAAGACAATAATCACAAGTAACCACCATACTTTGACGACATATTTGAGCTTCAAAAGCTTCAAACATCCTCGAAAGTGTCTCAATCTGCGGCCGACAATGCAGAAAGTTTCTCGAGTCTTTCAATCTCCACTCCCCTTGGTTGAGTCATGTTCGTGTATGCCCATTGATACACAAAGTCATCCATGGTACCTGAAAAGAGAGAAATATAGAAAGAGAATTAAAAATAAAAATGTTTAAATTAAGACTAATTTGATTGAAATTAATATTGGTAAATAATTATTAAATTAATTCCCCAAGAATTGACGCCTAAAAACTTGTTGATCGATTTAAGAATCAATGAATATGCAAGTATACACGGTCAACAAGTAATAAAGTGAAAGTAGAGTATCGTTCCCACGAGGAATTATTTAATAAAAATCACCAAGTACTAATTCTTAACCAAACTAATTTTATTTAAACAATCTCAAATCGTGTTTTTCTAATTAAGAAAACTAAATTAACTAATTAAAACTAAGATTTTAACGAATGAATTCAAATAAATAAAGATTAAGACTTCAATATCCCCAATTATGAATTATAAATCAATTATCCAATTATCCCAATTATTATGCCTCTTGAATTGTTAGCTTGAGAATTCTCAAATGCCAAAAGTCCTTTTCCAAGTGATCAATTGCCTTCTATTTAATCCAGATTAATCTTGCTATATTCCTATGCAAAACAATTGAATTAAACTCGTTATAATCCCAATTCCTTATGTGTTACATGCGGCAAAAAAGATATTTCCATTCTATTCACAAACCTAATTATTCACTTTGTGCAAATAACTAAGTCACATGATATCATGCCCAGTTCTAACCCTAGAATTCCTCTTCCAATTCCTTCTAGAGTAACAAAGTAATTATCGATCAAATAATTAAGCAATAAGCACAAGATAAGATAAACAACTCACTTTAACATAAATAATTAGAATATAATGAATAACTAATTCATAGCCATAAAAAGTTCAATTGAAATCTCAAAAATAGTTAGTTCATAATTAATGAATTAAAATCAAGAATCCACAACTGAATAGACATCAAAAGATAAAAGTAAGATGAGAGAAGAGAATAGAATCTGTTGTCAAGAATCTGATGCTCCCTCTCGCTCTTGCTCTTGATCTTCAATGGTCTCCAAGTTGCTTCAATCTCCAAAACTAATAAGAACTAGGGTTATTTTCTAATCTAAAGGAGTGTTTAATCTAGGCTAAGCTATGTAATCTCCCTTTATTTTATGCCTTACATCATGTATTTATAGGTTACAAGTCCAATTTTTAGCTTAGAACAAACCCAATCCTATTTGGAGTCAAAAGGTGTCAAAATTCGCCTAAAACGCGTCCCAGCCTCACCAAACCCTTCCCCCAAAGGTATTTGATGAGCAACGGCGTTGAGTTGCGCCCCTAAGCGCCCAAGTGCTGAGCATAGGCAAAAATGGGCGCGCTCAAGCGGCGCTCAAAATCGACATTTTCTGCTCCGACATCCTTTGGGAAAATGGCCATAACTTCTTCGTCCGAACTCCGATTTTGATGATTCAAGATGTTCCGGAAAGAGGAGAAGTAGATCTACAACTTTCATTCTTTGAGTGTTTCGAAATAATGTCAGTAGCTATAGTCAAATTGGCTCTGAAGTGACTACTGTGTAAATGGCAAGCCGAAAACGCGAATCTAGCCACCCCAAACATCGATCCATGTAACTTTTGTCCCAATTCCTATAAAATAACATAAAACATGCATGAATAGACACAAACACATAAAAACATCCTAAAAGACTTAAGAACAACAATAAATTAAGCCCGAATGTATCCAATTCATGGGTATAAAACTCACTCATCAACAATACATGGTACGAAGGGCTGATCCCCCTAAATACGAAAGAAAAGGTATGTATAATCTAATGACTGTTAAAGGTTGAAGTAGAAATACTTAATAACCTTGGGATATAGTTCACGGTCTTAAGACCCTCAAATATAAACCTTGAACTTGTTTACTAATCTTGACTCGAAGAACAAGTTCTTAATTATTCAATATTCATTATTTACTCCTATGATATGGCTTTTGTCATCATTATATTAGTGAGAAATTGTTTGCTCACTCTTGCATTTAACACTGCAGCAAAAGTTGAGAAAGTTGATGAACCGTCTTCTAGCAAAGGCAAGGGCAAGATGTCCAAATGATGAAGACCTGTTTGATTTTGTTTAATAGAATTCTGTTATGAGACTTATTTCATTTTGTGATGTATTCTGCAAACTTATGTAATAGTTTAAGGTTAGATTTCCTGAGATTTGATTTACATTGATGTAACCCTATAAAGGGAAGGATTATTATTTAAGCTATTTAATTTATGTAATTATCCTTGATTATGGGTAATTAGAAGTAATTGTTTTGGATAGTGAACACCAAATTCTATGGGAATGAAGTACCCGAATTTGGGGGTGTCACGGGTTGGTATCAAAGCTTTAGGTTATGAACCTTAGGTGGGGGAAACCTTAGGAAATAACCTTTAAGGAGATAGAAAATATAGTGGTGTTAAACTATTATCGAGTTCTAAGGAATGAATTGAGGAAATTAATTAAAGATAAAAAATAAAAGAGTTTATGTGTTATGTGTTAATAACTTATGTGCTCACGAGTATCGAAGAGTGTCACGTAATAAATAAAACTTAAAAGTATTTTGTTGTCAGGATGTCTAACGTTGAAGGATCCGGTCAAGCTAGGGAAGAGATACCTCAGGTACCTTGAGATGAGGAGCCCCGAGACGTCCATGTGGTTCGGGAGCAGTTGATCAAGAGGGAGCCTTCTCTGTTGGTTGCTGAGGAAGGACAGGAGAATGAGCCTGTGTCTGATCCTTAGGAGGAGGAAGACTCTGAGGAGATATAGGTGGAGGATGAGGAAGAGTATCCTGTGGAGTTTCCACCAAACTCCATATCAGCTGAGATGTATGATGAGTTGTATGACCGAAATATAGAATTACAGGATAAGATTGAAGAGCTGAAGGAGTTGGCTGACATGCGTCAGGCTACTATAGAGCAGAAGGATGTGGAGATTCAAGAACTCGACTCACGACTTGGGAACACGAAATGGAACCTAGTTCACACAGAGGGACATCAAGAGGAGTTATTGGCTGAGAATGAGAAGATGTAGACTAAAGTTGAAAATCTAAAAGATGACTTGAAGGAGGAGTCAGCTAAGCGTGCGAGAGCAGAGGACACTTGGATGAAGGCTACTCAGCATGCAGATCGTGTTGAAGCCAAGGTTCAGACGAAGAAGGCTAAGATGAATGAAATGGATTATGCTTTTCATTCTGCGATTAATAGGGCCTAGGACCGAGTCTTTTATTACCCAGATCAATTTGAAGGCTTATCATGGTACATGATGGATCGTAGGACGATGTTGTGACACCCCCGAATTCGGGTCCTCTGACCCCAGTCCGGTTGTCATGATAAAATACATACATCCACCTTTAAACAACATACAATAACTAAAATGCGAAATATAATAAATGTACGTCATTCGTTCAAAAGGTGTTACTAGTCCCAAGATTCGATAACCTTAATACAATCTTACAAACATACCCTAAAATAAATCGTTAGGGTTCATATTACATAACAGTAGTTTAAACTAGGCATAAGGTAAAGTCTGTTCCTCGCAACTATCCTAAATCTTTCCTTTACCCTTGTCCTTTCCTAAGGTCTCGGGCTTAGCTGCAATATAATTCATGATATAGTAAGGATGAGCAACAAGTTTGTTCAGCAAGTTTAAATACAACAATAAGGATATATCATGATGAATGGAAAATATCTGACAATGAATTCAACAATATAAATATATGAAGGATTCAACAATATGAATATTAGAAGCAAAGATAATGATTTCTTTTAGAATAACTGATAGTCAAGTAGACTTTGAACTATAAAACTCCAATGGAATCAATAGCTGATTGACCTTTTGGTTACTGGCTACAGAATAAGTACTTGAGGGGATCACTCTCGCGTACACCATGTATATGCATAACATTTAAATCTGCTCTTTGTATCTTATATTAGATACCTGGGGTACTCCCCTATAAAATGGGTGTTCTTTCAGTCTAAGAATTCTTACCATCAATTAGTTTGGATAGCTTTTATAAAACTTCATACACTTGTCTGACCAAACAAAGGTTCAGACTCTATCTGACACAGTTCAAGAATTATTGAACTTTAAATGATGTACAAGTCCAAGACTGTATGAACTCAAGTGCACTAAGTGCGAATATCAATAATATTGATGTGGAATAATTGTAAAGTAATTAAACCACTTAGTAATATGCTTGGAAATAAAGTTCAAGCTTAAATGAATAACTTTCAATTCAACAATAACCTGCTCAATACAATATGAGAAGGATAGGAAACTTTCACAAAAACATAAGTGAAGTTTAGCAACTTGCATAATATTCAAAGTTGTGTAAGGTAGAGAACTTTCACCATCAAAGGGTGAAGTTCGGAGACTTGCATTCAATATACGAATCGAATAAAATTCGATAACTTGCATAAAATTCAAAGTTGTGTGAGTTAGGAAACTTACCTCAAGCGTAGTTTACCAAAGTAAAGCTTAATACCCTCTTTCGAATCCTATCATAATATATTCACACGTATAGGATATTTATTAGTTATATAAACTCATATATGTAAGTTCAATCATACACATAAACATCTAATTTAGTTGTAACTTTATATATACTACATCACATAGCATAAATCAGATCACAAGGTCAAACAACGTATTTTTCAAACCATTGCTTTATAGCTTGTAAACCTTATTTTGGACTTAACATCATAACTTCTCATTAACATTCATCTCTATCACCTAGCATGCTTCTTAACACATTATATAGCATATTGGTCATATAATACAAGTTAATGTAATCATATAAGCATGCTTTGAACTTCAGATCAAAAATAGAAACTATTCACGATCATATTCTTTGGATAAGCCTTGCTACATCTGTCAGACTTAGGGACTGGCCAGCAACATGCGTTGTCCCCCGGTCGCACTGTGGTTGAGTTTGTGCACTTCTTCTTTTCGCCCAACTCTAACACACCTATGCACTTATACTTTAACATACATATATGTTAGAGGTTCTCATATAAGCATATAACCCTTCTTGAGTTTATTTTTAAAAGTTTTAACTTACAACTTACATGGTATTAAAGCATAACAAGATCATGTAGTTACCATGTTTTATAACTTGGCCATATGTCCACATATAGTGATTTCACAATCTATTATTACGCATGCTTATAGTATTCATATTGCTTGTTCACAACTATCATTGTTTAACACTTCGAGTCATCCTTTAAACTCATGTTTGATTTAGTTATCGTCATGCTCAATACATATGAATCATGTCTAGAGATATTATAGACATAACATGACATCTTTAAATCCTTAGAATCTCAATACTCATATTTAATGCAACTTATTTTGAAAACATATTCAAGTTTGCTTTTGAAACCATTTTAAGCTTTTAACATATACAAGACAACTTTAAAACTCTTATCATAAGTAACTAAGTCATGAAAATCCTCTTTTCAAGATCAGAATGTATATCATGTAGTACTCATGTACATTAGCTTTGATATGACAAACTCTTCTTTGAAGAATTCCTTTAACACAAAGCCTAATAAGGAGGTCATGAACAAATGAACTATAAATCATATATCATGCTCAGTTATGTGTGAAATCAGTCATGTGTATAGACTACTAAGCCTAAAATTGTAGAACATAAATTTCCACAAAGTTTGTTTTCAAAATTTAAAGTCCTTGTTAAAGATCTCCTACTAAATCATGTTGGACACTTCATAACTCACAAGAAAGCTTTATAATACATGTTATACCTCTTTTTCATATATACATAAGTCATAATACCATATTGGCAACAATATAGCATAACAAAATCCGTAAATCGATTTGGTAGTGCAGTGCAATGCTAAGCACCCTAGTATAAATAGGTGTACCAATTGGCCATACTCGACCATATAAGTGTAAAGCAGACTGCTTTTACAGAGCCTTATTCTACTTTGATTCTTTTCAGTTTAAACATGTTCCGATCCATCATTTAAGAGTTCATACATGTAAACATACTTCATAAACACAGTATGGTATGCTAATTCACTTTGATTGACAGAGAAATTTAAGTAATTTTAAGAATTTGAAAAAACCCAACTAAGAACAAAAGTTAAGATTTTTATACCTCTTGGAGCTTAATAAACTTAGTTTATTCCTTCTGAGATTGCTAGCCTCTTCTTTGGATAACCCACACACAAACTCAAATTCTCAGAGTTTCAACAGACAATTACAAGTAACGTAAAAACTGAAAATGGAGCTACCATTTATAGAAGAAACTTGGACTGGGCAATTACATTGCACTGAGGTTGAATTCATGGTGTAATGGAAGAAAACAATTGTTATTTGAGTGTTGTTTAACAACCCACCACCAGCCATCTCCATAGCCAATGATTTCTTGCTTGGAAGTTATGTATTTTAGCCTTAGGTCACTGTTCATTGTACTATGGTGTAACTGATGAATTTTATGTTACAACAACGTGCTCCAATTGGCTCAGTTAGTTACTTTAACTCCCAAATGTAATTTTAATGTACAATTGTTACCATATTAGGAAAATTTAGAGATTATTTATGTACTTGCATCATATAATCCATGTACATTAAATACATGTAATAAAATAACACAGTTAAGTATTATTGTCCGGGTATCTTCATAATTATTTTTACTACTCACATAACCACATTATAACATTATTTAATATTATATGTCTAGTTTACACACTGATAAGTAGGTTTTATACCTACTTATTTGGGTGCCAACTCACTGGAATTATGCTCAACTTAAGTAGTTTTATTATGTTTTATTTGCATTTTATGTTTATTTTGCAGTATTTGTAGCTGGAACTCCTATGACAATCGAAGGCAAGGAAAGGCATGGAATAACATAGATTGGCATGGATGGCATGACACTAGCAAAAGCATGGCAATGTGGACGTGAATAATAAGAAGGAGATCAATGAATTGGTGAAGTGCATAAGTGAGGAAATGAAGAAGCAAGCTAGTAGCAACAAAAAGCAGCAACATCAAGCAAAAAGATAGCAGAAGACAGAGTGCAGCAACAGCGCGGCCGCGTTGCTATTCAAGCTTTCCATGGTGCGCCCGCGCCTAAGGCAAGACAGAGGCAGATCAAGCATCGCGCGACCGCGCTCCAACAACAAAGGGCTATGGCGCACCCACGCCATACACTCGCCAGATAACTTTATAGCGCGCCCGCGCCTGAATTACACTATAAAGCCGCGCGGACGCGCGAGTCTTCTTTTGTTAATTTTGCTAAATTTTTGTAATTTGAATTTGAGCGTGTTTTGCTCAACTAAGACGATTTGGTTGGCACCAAAGATGTGTTTTGTTATCAGTTTTCATATTATCATTATTGTTCTTAGGTTTTAGCTATTCTAGAGAGGATTTTGAGCATTTGATTACTACATTTTGCCCTTCTCTTATTCTAGATTATTGAATAATTATTAGTTTGCAAATCTGGAGATTTTGGTGATTTGGAACAAGCTTGGAATAGACTCTGCAATAGAGAATAACATATTTTCTCTATCATTTCTTCTTCAACTATTGTTTGCATTTCTTAATTCCATGCTTTGCTTCAATCCCATAATGACTTTTGGTTCAAAAATGAACTAAACTCCATTATGGGATTCTAATTATAGAATTCTAACGAGAATATTACTATCATGTTCTTTCCAATGGTGAGTCTTCTCTTGCCATATAATTATCTCCATTGTCTCCAATTAAGAATTATATTTCAACCAAACTCCAAGATTATATAAATAGTGCTCATAGATATAATCAGCAAGTGGATGTGCACAACCTTGTCTTATGATAACATGAAGTCGTATGTCATTAGGGTATCTTGTATGATAGTGGCAAAACACCCTTCTAAAGTTGGGTTCACCTCACCCTATTCGGTTCACCAAAATCAACGGTTAAATGACGTATAAAATACGACACACTTATTTAAAATTCTCGATAAAATTATTTCCATACTATTTTAGGGGAAACCTCAATAGCTATAGACCACCGTTCTATTTCCATGTTACCCCCACTCGACCCAGCTACACTCTTATTACTTGAAAGGAATTGTGATGTAAAAGGGTGAGAACAACTAACCTAGTAAAGAATATCATGACTAAAGATAATTAAATTATCAATAGCCTTCGTCAGTAATAAATCAGAGATTTAGAACATGTGGTATATGATAAAACTTTTCAACTATAGTTGCAGCGAAACGAGTAATCCATTAGAAGAGTCAAATAGACCATAAAGTCTATTGTCTTCTCCATGTTAAAAGCCCACCAAGAATATTTTATCCTTGTAATAGTTCCTAAATGTAACGACCGAAAAAATTGGATTAATTGTAAGATAATTTTTATTTGATTTAATAATGAATAAAATTATATTTATATGTTATTATAATGAGTTAATAAGATGAAGGTTGTTCTATAACCTAAATATTGGAATATCGTAGTATTCTGAAATGTTTAAATTTCCAAGAAGAAAATAAAAACTTTTCGAGAAATTTTCTAAAAAACACTATTCACCAATATCTGCTCAGGAATTATATTTGAACTTCCAAGAAATACGTAACGATAGAATAATATGGAAAGATGGATTATGTAATAATAATTCAAGTATGATAAACGCAGTTTTTCGCCTTCGTTACTAAGTTCGAGAATGTTAGGGAAAGTAAAGATTTAATAAATGATGAGCGTATGATGCGCAAGTATTATACGAAGCAAAGAATATAAGTATGATACAAAGTATTATACGAGTATGTATAAAAGATAGTATATCGTATATGATGAATGAGTATACAAATTAGTGTACGAGAAGAATACGAGAACTATACGTTATAAGCTTTAAACTAAATGTAATGGACTTGTAGGATTTGTGTAGGAATTGGGCAAGCCCAAGTGCAAACTTGTTAAGGCCCAAAGATTAATAATGCAAGCCCAATGTTAAGCCCAAGGTTATTAAAACCTAAGCCCAAACTAAGAATCAGACCCATGGATCGAACCGATGGGTTATCGGATAAGAAAAACCCATGAGCAACCCATGTGGGCCCCATGGAGCATATGGCCAACCATCTTGGTGACAAAGTAAAGTGATTTACTTGGTGACCAAGATAGGAAGAGTAATGAGGTGGAGTAAGGAGGTGGAAGGGCCTAAATGACCATTGTGCCCTCACTTTGCAAATCCTATAAATAAGAAGCTTGCTAGATCATTTGTTGCCTTGTTCAAATACACCAACATCTTATATTGAGAGAAAAGTGAGAAGAGTTTTGATAATCCAAGAAGAAAGAAGAAGAACCAAGCTAAGAACTTCAAAGGTAATGTACTTTTAAACCATTATTCTCCATCTCTTCATCATAGTTTTGATAGAGAAGTGAGTATTGGTGGTGTATGTTTCATAAGGTGTATAAGGATGGTTATTAATGGAAGTAAACCTTAATAAACCATGTGTAAATGGAATCATAATCATAAAAGTTATGAACTAATAAAAAACATTGAAGGATTGTTATGTTGTTGTTGATGGACAAGTTTAAAACCATCATTTGTAGGCTTAGATAATATATGTTGTGTGACGCCCCCAAATTCGGGTATCTTCCAACCCGACATATGGTGCTCCACTATACTAATATCCATACACTCATTCCATTGAAATACAACAAAATGAAGGTAATTACTATCTTCTTATTACAATCAAAGTATATACCTCCCTAGGTTCATAAACCGATTACATCATTCGTTGTTCATAATGTATAATACATACAAACATACTAATCTATTACACGATGTCTAGGCATCCATCTTAGCCTTGCCCTTATCTCTCTTAGCATTCTCAGGACGTTCATCCTTAACTGCAATCATATAATTCACGCAAGAAGTGAGCATAACAAGCTCAACAAGTTTTAACAAAGGATAACAGTAATACCACATTCGTGAATTATATATCAATTCTTACATAACTGAACAAATAGTTATGAAATATTATGAAACAGTAATACTTTAACATTTCATATCATCAATTCCCAAAGTATAGAGTAGATTAGGAATTCTGAACCGGTTGATAGACCATGAACAATAACTTTCTGTTTTCATTCTTGAAAAGGATATCACAGCACTAAGGTTGTACATCCGCATTACTTATGAGCACTTCTAGGTGACCAGCCTATAGTACTCTATGTTGATCAACACTCATTCATTAAATGTATTTACGTTTAATATTTGGCAAACTCGCGTGCCCATCGAATAATCGATGAAAAATACTTTTGTTTGTTCATAGACAAACCTTACCTTCACATCTGTACCAATTAATTGGCATAGGATATCGTTAACATTTCTATATAAAAAGATATGAATATCAATCAATCTATATACTACGAGTAGTCTAGCCGAATTAAATATGGCATCGACCCTTTCTTTAAAACCAGTCGTGCAATTCAGTACAATGAATCACATGAAACTTGACTAACATGAAAGTCAGACAAGCGTTAAGAAAACTTTCCTTTCAGCGTCTTCAAATAATTTAATCGACTGACCACAGCCTTTACAGAATCTACATGATATATTCACATAGCACACTGTAATTTGCCATTGCTGTTATCAACTCATTCTGAGTTGTTAACATTGACAATTTCTCTCTACCCTTCCTACTTAGCGCATCGGCTACTACATTTGCCTTCCCCAGATGATATAAAATATTACAGTCATAATCTTTTATTAGCTCTAACCATCTTCTCTGTCTCATGTTCAACTCCTTCTGTATGAAGATATATTTCAGACTTTTGTGGTCCGTGTATATTTCACACTTCTCACCATATAGATAATGCCTCCATATCTTCAAGGCAAAAACTACAGCTGCCAATTCCAGATCATGAGTAGGATAGACCTTCTCATAATCTTTCAATTGACGTGACACATACGCAATGACGTTGCCATGCTGCATGAGCACGCAACCCAGTCCTTTATGCAAAGCATCGCTATACACTACAAAATTCCCTGTATCGTCTAGTAAAGACAATATAGGTGCCTCACTTAACCTCTTTTTCAGCTCCTAAAAACTGTTCTCACATTTTTCAGTCCACACATACTTCACCGACTTTCTTGTCAGATTTGTCAATGGAGTAGCTATTTTAGAAATGTCCGGAATAAACCTTCTATAGTATCCCGCCAACCCCAGAAAACTCCGAACCTTGGTTGGCGTTTTCGGTTGCTCCCATTCATTAACTGCTTCTACTTTTGCTGGATCTATGAAAATGCCATCTTTATCAATAACATATCTTAGAAACTGCACTTTCTCAAGCCAAAATTCACACTTTGTGAATTTCGCATACAACTTCTCCTTCCTTAGTGTTTCTAACACTATCCTTAAATGTTCTGCATGATCTTCTAACGTCTTAGAATAGACTAGAATATCATCAATGAACACTACGACGAACTTGTCCAAATACTGTTTGAACACTCTGTTCATCATATCCATAAATGCGGCTGGCGCATTAGTCAACCTAAACGACATCACCAGAAACTCGTAATGACCATAACGAGTTCTAAACGCAGTCTTAGGTACATCCTCCTTCCTCACTTTTAACTGATGATACCCCATGCGCAAATCTATCTTAGAAAAATACTTTTCCCCTTTCAACTGATCAAATAGATCATCGATCCCGGGCAACGGGTATTTATTCTTAATCGTTAACTTGTTCAACTCTCGATAGTCGATACAAATTCTTAACGACCCATCATTTTTCTTGACAAAAAACACCGGTGCTCTCCAAGGAGACACACTCGGTTGAATGTACTTTCTATTTAATAGTTCTTGTAACTGAACCATTAACTCCTTCCTCTCAACTGGCGCCATCCGATATGGTGCCCTTGAAACTGGTGCCATTCCCGGTAACAGATCAATTACAAACTCAACTTCCCTGTCCGGTGGAATACCCGGTAACTCCTCCAGAAATACATCCGCGAACTCTTGCACTATAGGTATCTGGTCCAAGGATGTTCCCACTCTTTGGGTATCCACAACATGGCACAAGTAACCTACACACCCTTTTCTCAACATCTTTCTAGCTTGTGTCATCAACAGACAACAAGAGCGTCTCAGTGATTTACTACCGAAGAACACCACCTTGGTTTTCTTAGAAAGCCGAAGGTTACACTTTTCCTATGGCAATCTATTATCGCTTTATGGTTAACCAACCAATTCATACCAAGAATTACATCGAATTCTTTTAACCTTATCGGTACCAAATCTACCGATAACTTATTCCCTCTAATATCTACGCAACAATCCTTATGAATATTTTCAATGGGAATTATCTCTTCGTTGGCTACCTTAACGTCTAAAGGTATTGGTAACTTTTTAGGGATTAAACCTAATCGCTTAGCAAATTCACATGCTATAAAAGAACAAGTAGCACCCGAGTGAAATAACACATAAGCATTTATCTTATTGACCGGAATGATACCTGCTACCACATCCATTGATGCAACCGCATCTTGGACAGTAATATTAAACGTAAGAGTTGAGGGTCTATCCACTGACGGTGTTGGTACAGTAATGGCTAACTTACCACTACCAGAACCCTTATTTCCCTCTAAACCCATCTTCGGGAAATTTCTTTCCATGTGGTCTAATGACCCACAGACAAAACACCCCTGGTTCTTCTTAGGGTTAGGACAGTTGGGTGTCAAATGCCCCTCCTGCCCATAGTTGTAGCACACTGATTTCCCCTTTAAGCAGACTCCCATGTGAGTCTTTTCGCATGTCTTACATGCTTAGTCCTTCGCTTGGGATCTCCTGCTTTTTGAAGATTCTGTGGTTAAAACTCTTCCTTTTAGGCAAGTTGCCGCCTGGTTAGCAACTTCAAATTTTACTCACTCCCTCTAACTTACTCTTGTTCTTTCGCTCTTTGTGGTACTGATACAATGCCTCACCACCACCTTATGCTATTATCGCCTTTTCCAGAATGGTCCCGTAGGAAGCACTCTGAAAAACCGATATTCTACTATAGAGCCAGGGTTTTAAGCCCTACTCACACCTGCGCGCCTTCCTCTCCTTCGTATCCACCTGGTGTGGAGCAAACCTTGCCAATTCATTGAACTTGGCAACATACTGGGGAACTGTCATATCCCCTTGCTTAAGTTCTAAGAACTTAATCTCCATCCTACCTTGCATGCTAGTAGGGAAGTAGTTCTCGAATAAGACCTTCTTAAACTGTTCCCATGTAACAGCTTCGGTCCTAGCCCCACCCTGGTGAGCCTCCCACCAGTAGTTGGCTTCCCCCTTCATCATGTAAGTCGCAAAAGAAGTCTTCTGCGCCTCACCTACATTTGTTATCACAAACGCCTTTTTAATCTCTTTTACCCATGTCTGGGCTTCTAATGGGTCCGTCGTTCCTCGGAACTCAGGAGGACCCACACTCTTAAATTCCTTGAAGGTAGTTGTTCTTACTACCCCAGGAGCTACAAGAATCCCACCCCTAACTTGGTTAAATGCAGCCGTTAATAAATTAACGAACTCTTGCATAGGTTTATTAGGACCCCCCTGATTCTCATTATGAGACTCGGCCTCTTAGTTACGTTGTCTCCTTCTTGGCAGCATAATTCTGATTAAATAAATAAAGTTTTGTTATTATCTATTTAACTACTTGGTTATCATTTTCAAATAACAACTCATACCACAACAAGCACATTAAATAAAAACGTCATTATATAAATATGCTTTCATAGTCAAAACTAGTTACATCATGTTCCCTTAGCCAAAAGCTATTACATACTATCCCGCGATTGCCTTTTACAAAAATTGGGATTTACAAAAAGACTATCCTTTACTTATACAAAAGAGGGCTTTATGTCACTACTTCTATACAAAATGATCTAACGATCTACTAACACTGTCGAACGGCATTCTCATATTTCTGATTTGCCAGTATCAACACAATATCTAGAGTAATGGTATGTCGAGTCTGCCCAGACTCAATGGAATAACAAGCAATTTTCAGCTTGAAATCCTCATGGGCACATTCGTGTATGTATGACATCCTAGCTATCTTCTGGTCTTTCTCAACCAGTTTCTTTCGAAGCTCTACAACCTCTTCCTTATAGTCACGTGCCTTATCTGTCATAAGCACTTTCTCGTCGTGCTCTGACTCAAAATCCACCTCTGCAGATTCCTTCGCCTCATATAGGGCGGTTATTTCCTCGTTCTATGTCTGCACTACAGTGCGCAGATGTACATTTCTATCCAACACAGCTAGATACAATGATCTCATTGCATCCGGAGGTGTTGGCTCCTGAGTAGGTACCACCGAATTAATCGATGTTACCTCCATCTCCTCCTCCACGTCAAGCATCTCATTAAGATATGATGCTAACCCCATAAATCTCCTCAAAGTATTCCTCCTCGAGAGATGTACTCCTCAATGTCAGAGTCCTCTAGTATAACTAATCTACTACCCACCCATTGGCATTGGTACAATTTCAACAGTTCATCGACTCTTCACTCACAACGTGAATGTCTCTATACATCATGCTATCGATCGACATCTACAATAGCACATAACAAGTTGATTAGTACATAATACACAATAGTATAAGCACAAATCACATTTAATTTATTTAAGGTTACTTTTCATCTTTTAAATCTTTCGATACTGAGTTATCTAAATACCTTAATAATACAATGGACTTGAATTTCATTCTTCGGACTTTACCTTCCTTATGAGGTAATTAGCCTAAGGTTCTTCCCCCCTTAAATTTTATAACCTAAAGCTTTGATACCAACCTGTGACGCCCCCAAATTCGGGTATCTTCCAACCCGACATATGGTGCTCCACTATAATAATATCCATACAATCATTCCATTGAAATACAACAAAATGAAGGTAATTACAATCTTCTTGTTACAATCAAAGAATATACCTCCCCAGGTTCATAAACCGATTACATCATTCGTTGTTCATAATGTATAATACATACAAACATACTAATCTATTACACGATGGCTAGGCATCCATCTTAGCCTTGCCCTTATCTCTCTTAGCATTCTCAGGACGTTCATCCTTAACTGCAATCATATAATTCACGCAAGAAGTGAGCATAACAAGCTCAACAAGTTTTAACAAAGGATAACTTGATAATACCACATTCGTGAATTATATGACAATTCCTACATAACTGAACAAATAGTTATGAAGTATTATGAAACAATAATACTTTAACATTTCATATCATCAATTCCCAAAGTATAGAGTAGATTAGGAATTCTGAACCGGTCGATAGACCATGAACAGTAACTTTTTGTTTTCATTCTTGAAAAGGATATCACAGCACTAAGGCTGTACATCCGCATTACTTACGAGCACTTCTAGGTGATCAACCTATAGTACTCTATGTTGATCAACACTCATTCATTAAACGTATTTACGTTTAATATTTGGCAAACTCGCGTGCCCATCGAATAATCGATGAAAGATACTTTTGTTTGTTCATAGACAAACCTTACCTTCACATCTGTACCAATTACTTGGCATAGGATAGCGTTAACATTTCTATATAGAAAGATATGAATATCAATCAATCTATATACTACGAGTAGTCTAGCCAAATTAAATTTGGCATCGACCCTTTCTTTAAAACCAGTCGTGCAATTCAGTACAATGAATCACATAAAACTTGACTAACATGAAAGTCAGACAAGCGTTAAGAAAACTTGCCTTTCAGCGTCTTCAAATAATTTAATTAACTGACCACAACCTTTACAGAATCTACATGATATATTCACATAGCACACTGTAATTAGCTATTAAACAAATGTTCACATTGTTTCTACCAACTTCTTTCTCTTTTATGTCTTAGTTAACATAAAGTCAACTCAACTTACTACCCTTCATCCCGGCTTATTAACCAACTGACGTTATTAATCGGACTCGAACATCGTTGATAAAGTACCAACTTTGTTCATCATTCAAAACTTATTAACATGCATTCAATTCTTAAGTTCAATACCATATACTCTAATATAGGTAATATAGGAATAGTTTCAATACACTTATGAAGTGTACAAACATTTCCCTTATAGATCTATGAATAATCAAAATTCAAAACCTAAGTTCTCTATCAAAGCCTCGCCTTTTCATGGCAAGTGGCGTGGGCTTCTTGGTACTAGACTGGTGTTATGGCGCCGATTAAAGTTGTTCAGCTTCCGGTCTCGGTGTCAGCAGTCACGAGACTTTATACTAATGATGGCTTCTGCCGTGCCATTTAGCAAATACCAACTTTATGTCTTTGGTGGCGTGGCTGACATTTAACACTACGTCTGGCGCTACTGGCGCGGATCATCGATACAGAATAATTTCCATAGTTTGAAAATTTTGTGAAATTCTCGGAGCCATAACTTCTTCGTTATAAGCCCGATTTGGTCCGTTCAAAAGCCTACACGTCATAAATGACATACTCTACACGTTCATATAAGAATTCAACACTTTTGAATCTGATAACTCAAAATTCACTATTGAGTTCGTTTTATAAGCGTTCGTAAACGTTAATGAGCGTTTAATGCTCGTTTCTTTCGTTTTAAGTCGGAATCCGACGATTCTCGAACCCACAACTCTTATTTACCCTATCTCAAGTGTTGACATTGAAAAACAACGTTTTCAAGTCTCGCAACAACTTTTGACCTCCAATCCGGAATCTCAACGTTTTCGACGTTTATCGTCTATTTCCATGAAATTCGCCATAACTTCGTTATTAATGTTCTCTAGGCCAAATCACATGGAATACTCCATGGACTCCAAATCTACATCCTAACCAAGTAAGATGCATATATTAACGTATTGATGGAGTTCAATCATTTATCAATAATCAATCTCAACAATCAATATTTTCATGGTTTGAAACAATATCAAACCTCATGATTCTAATGATCTCATGACCTATAGAGATTGAATCTATGGTAAGTCATCTTTAATCCACTATACAAGACACATACCACCTATTTATGATTCTCCATGATAAAAGAAAATCAAAAGAGATGGAAATGAAAGATAAGGAATATACCTTAAGAACTCTTGGTGTTCTTGATAAACTTCTAATGAAAAAGCTTCAAGGTAGAAGAATGGTTTAAGTCTAGCTCTCTTTCTCTCTCAAAGGGCTAGGAACCGACTTTCCGGCTTAGCTTAGTCTGGAATCTAGGTTAAGTCTTAGAAAATCATCAAATGGCCAAACCTAGCTTCCTATTTATAGAAAATAGAATGGAGGGCAATATGGACATTACACTCCCCACCTCCTTACTATTCACACTTGGTCACCAAGTAAAATGCTTGGTGACCAAGCATTAATATTGGCTTTCACACCAAGGGGGCCGGCCCACCCTTGCCCATGGGTCATCCCAATGGGTTGCCCCATGGGTTTTACCCATTCGGTGACCCACCAGTTCGATCCACGGTTCGATTTTCATGAATTGGGCTTAGCTAATTTAACATTGGGCTTTGACTTGGGCTTAACCCATTAATCCCCTTGGGATTTCTCATTTAAATAATTGGACAAATTATAATCCAACCCAAATGAATTAATATTAAGTCTTAACTTAATTCTATAATACGAATCGTATCCTATACGTACAACTCACGTATTCTCTCCGTATAATACTCCTACGATAATCGTATTGTACTTCGTATTTACTCATTGTATTATTCATAGATACTAAATAGCATCATACTTGTATAACACAAGCTCTAACAATAACGAAATTCTTCTACACATTTCACTTCCTTCTCGGAAATCAATATACTTAACCCTTAGGTTTTAAGTCCGCAGGCGAAAACTCTGTTTGCCATAAATGAAATATTATCAGATATTTCATCTTATCTCGATATTCTATCATTACGCGTTTCTCGGAATTTCAACATAATTTCTCAAACAGAAACAGATGAATAGTATTTTTACAGAAATTTCTCGCAAAATATTTATTTTTGTCTTGGAAATTCTAAACAATTAATTCTAGCACATAGCCAGATTACTAACCACATTAGCACATTCTAGGTCATAGAACGTCCTTCACATAGCTTACTCACATAATAAATCAATTAAATTTATTTAATTCTCATAATCAAATAAAATTTAATTGTCATAAAAATCCGATTTTCTCGGGCGTTACATGTTGTGTTAATGGAATGAATCCATTTGAAATGGTGTAAAAATCTCAAGTAACAAAGTTATGGCAAAATTTACGAGATTAGACGACAATCGTCGAAATCTTTAAATTCTCGGAATGGAAGTTAAAAGTCATCATTGAACTCAGAAACATTGGTTTTCGATGGAGAATAGTCTAAGTTTGCATTTTTGAGTTGCGGACTCGAAAATGGTCATAATCTGACTTAGAACGAAGAAACGAGCTATGAGCGTTCGCGAATATTTAACGTTTTTGTAATAAAGAACTTAATAGGTGAATTCCGTGTTAACAGATTCGAAAATGTAAAATTGTTGAATGAAATCATAAAACATGTGATATGTGAGCTAATGGCTTTTCAATGAGCCCATTCAGACTTATAATGAACAAGTTATGAGCCCGGAAGGCATTGCAGTAGAAAAACTGTGAAATTGCACGAGGCTCGGTCACGGCAAAGAAGACTGACCCAAGGAGGTGAAGTCGGCGCGCATGATGCGGTAGAACCCTCAACTTTTTATAGAGTCGCATGCAGTAGCGACCATACTTATGAGAGAAAAAGCATGCAGCCACTGAGACCTTAATGTCGAGAGTCTTGAAGAGGCGCCACATGTGTAGCCTTGAGTTATGTATGGGAAAGTCGACATAGCAACGCCATCACTAGGAAGGAGCCAAAGAAGAATAACAATGAATGTAAAAAGAATGTCAGTTGATTAATGGTGAATTATAGCCTTAATAAATATAAAGTAACATCTTTAAGGAGGATAATAACCTTAAGAATTATAACTAAAGGTTGACGAACGATTACTTGAAAATAAACAAGAAGTAATGCAATAAACCGTAATGAATGTTAAACAATCTAAAGAAGGATTAGATTTAGAAGAAGGGTAAGATACATTAGTGACCACACATGATTGATTATGACCTAATGTGGTATGTTATGTGATTATATATTGTAGAAACCTTAAAGATTCAAAAGGAAAGTGTATTAACTGTAGAAAACGCTAAAGGCAAGTGTTCTAACCCTTGTCTATGTTCATTCTGGACAAGCTTTGTGATTTATGTCTCTTACGCATGAGTTGATGTATAATGAAGTCGAAGCCAATTCCTTCGACTAGACTTAATGTATTTAGTGGATTCCTTATAATTTATTGAAATGTTATCAATGTTGCTATCTTTTGCCAAACTGTTTGGTATGGATTTCAAAGAAAGACTGAGTATGAATAAACAAACGTTTTATCGTCAAACTACAGGCACATGAGGTTGCCAAAACTTAAACGTAAATACGTTTACAAGAAGAAGTGTTGTACAACATAGAGTACAATAGGCTGATCACCTAGATGTGCTCGTAAGATATACCGGACTTACGGACTTGGTGCCGGGTTGTCTTTTTTAAGAAAAGAATAAAATGCTCAAAGTCTTGGACCAAAATTTATGTTTAATAAACGTTGTTCATTGTGAAATGTTTTAAAGAAAAGAGAAGTGCTATTTTGAATTATCAGTAGTACTTCATAACTATTACTTTAGTTATAGAAGATATATAATTCATATGATTCAAGCCTGCTGTTTAAATGAAATTGTCATACTTGCTGAGCTAGTTATGTTCACTCTTGCTTGAACCATATGAATGCAGGTAAGACCGAACGACCTGAAGGATCCAATAAGGATAAAGGAAAGGCTAAGGCAGACAAATAAACTATATTTATAATAGTATAGTTGAACATTGTAATTATTTGATATTATGACCAAAAACATATGTAATGGTTATAAAGAACCTGGGAAAGAAAATATTGTTTTGGAATATATAGAAGACATTCACTCTTTTGAGTTATTTCAATGGAATGTATGTGTGAACTGTAGCACCATGTAGCACCATCTGTCGGGTTGGAAGATACCGGGTTTGGGGGCGTCACTAGTTTGTATCAAAGCTGTAGGTGTAATATCTGAAATTATTATGTAATTTACTAATTATCAATAGATGAATTTATGTGAAACTCTTTTGAGTTATTTCAATGGAATGTATTATACATACATGTTTAATTTTAAGTTATGTGATGAGGTATGTGTAAATGGTTGGTTTAGATGAATTTAACTATTTGAGTTAGTTATGTAATTAAATTGATTAATTGCGTGGAAGGGGATTAAAACATGAGATTGATTTCAGAGCGTAATTTAGAGACTTGGACTGCGTATTTGAGTCCAGAACGTCGAAATTAGTTCAGATAGCCTGTAACCACAAAAATGTGTCATAGTTTACTTTTTGGTCAAAGTCAACCGGTTGACTTTTTTGGGTAAAAAGTCAACCACGAATTTCGGAGGCTAATTTGACAAAATGGATAGTCCCATGATGTCCGAAACGTCGATTAGTAGGAATCAATATTAGTATCGAAACGTTTGGCTTCGGAGGGCAAAATGGTTAAAATAGTTTATTAAATGATTAAATTGATTATATTAATATTTTAATAAGGGAGTATAGCAGCTGTGGGGCCCACGGGTCAACCAAATTGGGACAAGAGAGGGAGTATTAGTATTATAATGTAATGAGGGGGGAGGGAGTTATAAACCCTTTACAAATCCAACTCTTCCTTTCTCTAACCCCCACCCCACCCCACCCCATACTAAATTAAATTTATAAAATATATTTAATACATATAACTTATATTGGAGATGGAAGGGTTGGAAAAATCATTTGATAACATGTTTTATATATACTCCCAATCCAAGTCTCTTCTTCCTCTTTGTAAAAAAATCATACCGTGAGTGAAGTTGAGAGTGAGAGAGGAAGGAACTTGAGAGGGTGGCGAATTCTGGAGTTTTTAGAGACTAATCAAGCAAGGAGAATCATTGGAGGAGTTTAAGCAAGTAGAATTCATCAAAGAGGTAAGCCATGAACTCTATTTTCCATGTTCTTTAGTAAAAATGAGAGAATATGTTTATGTGACTTTTTGCAAATAATTTGTTTTGGACCTTGTGATGCCATGCTACTGTTAGTTGATGTTATGTGGATGTAAAAACGAAAGTTCTGGTTTAATCATGCCTTAATATCGTAGAGATTCAAGGAATTATGTCATGCATGCCAAATATTTGATAATATGGCTCAATGATGCTAATTTGATCATATCATGGAAATTTAGTGGGTTCAATTGTTGTAACATGTGTATTTATATGAGTATATATGATCTGGATAGTAGGAACTAATTCCTTGCATGCTAGAATTGAAATCATGAATTTTGTCAAAGTTGGTTAAAACTTGAAATCTGTGACTTTTTGGGTTTTTCGGAGCCTTGGATTCATGTTTTCTGTGACCCGATTATGGTAGGTAATAATTTTGTAAAATATTATGTAGTAGAATATATAACCTGTCCAAATTTTATAAGAAACGAAGTTAAATTGAGCGAGATATGAAATTTGGTAGAAATTTGATGTCCTATTTTCTTGGAACTATTTTGGATCAGTCTATCTCAGGGGCATTTTTGTCCACTTTTTTACTTTTTTGAAAAAAATTGGAGTGTTAATATAAGAAGATATGAAGGTCCTGTAAAAATTTGAGAATTTTTGGCCATACGGTTTGAGAGTTATGAATTTTACGGCTAAGGACACTATTTGAAAAGATACTCGAATAACTCTCTGTGTATAAGTCCAAATATTACAAAATGTTTACTGGAAGTACATGTATGTAACAGGAACTAACCCTGAAAATTTCAAAAGTTGTGGAGCTAATCTCGATTTATGAAAAATCTGAGAATATTTGGCTATTATGGACTATTTAAAAATAATAGATGGATTTTAAAAATTCCGGGGAAAATATATGTTCAATGTAGGACTATATTCTGCAAAATCCCAGAAAAGAAATAGTTTTGAGATTGATTTGGTCTTTTTCATATAAATGATGTTATATGGATAAATGAGTTTAATTAAATATGTGATGTCAAAATTATGAAAATTAAGGTGTTTCGACTTGAGACCCTTAAGCATGTTTTATGCAAATTTTTGATAGAGGTTTGGGTCGGCCCGAGTCGGATCCGGGTCGGGTCGGGTTATTGAACCACTTGGCCTATACGAAGCAACATGTTATGTAATTGAAATTTATTTGAATACGTGCGAGTTTAATCATCTTATTAAAATAAAAGGAAACCATTACACTTAGAAGTGGTGTTCGAGAACCTAATTGCTTAATGTGACACATGTGAATAGGTTACGTGAAGGGCTAGTAGATAGTGGTAAATTGTAGAAGACGTATCAGGCAAGTTTTCTAACCCTAAGTTTCTATTGAGCAATTATTCAATCTTTACCCATTGTTGTTGCAGTGAGAGTAAGTATCGGACTTGTGTTAATTACTTCTCGTACAAGTTCCTTTGTCGTAAAGTTATATAACTGTAATTTCCTTGCAAGCGTTATTGATGATTACTCCATTAGTATTACAACTGCTATACTTTAAAGTTCTATTTCTTTAACGAATTGTTTCCAAGTATGCTTTCTGTCTTTTTGTTTTGGTTAGATAGTATTGATGATAAATGATATAACCTTCAAACAATTCAAATCCTTTGAAGCTATTTAATGTTTACCAATCCAAATTGCTTTGGTGCGATCTCACATGAATACTAAGATGAACAACCCGAATAATCAGGCAAACAGATGTCGGGCATATATTCCCATTTATGCTTATGCAGTTAAATTTCATACTTGTGCACAATGTAAGAATGCGATAAGTTGATCACTGGAGTACTTGCGAGAGACTATTTACAATCTATTTGATTATTAAACCGTCTGATGGTTTTCGATGAAACAAAATAATGTTCAGGGTATCTAACACCCCTTAGTATGCTTTTGAGAATTCTAAAACTCTTATCTTGATATTCCTGTTTATCTCATGATAATTATTTCAACTGTTGAGAAATATTCATACAAATGCTTTTACTCCTGATGCATATTTCCAAACTACTTTATGTACTTGCTGGGCAATTTGTGCTCATTCTTGCTTAAACCTTTCAGTTAAGGCTGAGAATGCTGAGTGCTCGGGCAAGGACAAGGGGAAGTATAAGATGAAATGATGAGAGTTATTTATGTAACAAGTTATATTTCCGCATATGATGTAATGTAGCGATAAACGCTAAGTTTAAGTATCAGTTTATTTAAGGTTGTAAAGACTTGGGAATTTATCTGAATAAATATGTAATAGTTATTATTATTATTATTATTATTTTTCGTAGTTTATGGAGTTAAATGTTTATGTATGTTGTACCATGAGCACCATGTCCTGTAATCGATGTTACATGGATTTGGAGGCATCACAGTAGGTCATAAAACTTAAGGGGAAAAAAGAACCTTAAGTCATAACCTTAAGAAGAGTTTAAGAAGTAAAAGATGAAGTTAACCCTAAAAATACATTATATGTGATATGTGTTTTTATTATTCTAATGATGTTTATTAATCAAACTAAATTGTTTTGTTATAGATGTCAGGAGATAGCGTGATGTATAGGGATATACATGTCGTTAGTGAGGAGTCTGTGAATCAGGTAGAGATTTTCCCGACACCTGTAGCAGAGTTGCCAGAAGTGGTGATGATTGAGTTAGAAGACTCAGAAAATTTAGACTTCATGTCTTTGTTTGATGGCATGTCAGAGGAGGAGGTAGAGGTGGTATCGTTTAACCCGATAACACCTGTAGAAGAGATGACTCCGGGGGAGTCAATGAAGGCGTTGTTCATGATAGTATTGGATAGAAATATCCAGTATGTGAAGGAGGTGAAAGAGTTAAAGGAGGAGATCCATGATATCTTGGAGGAAAAAAAAAGCATGGAGTCGATGTGGGAAGAAGAGCATGACGAGAAGGTGTTAGCC
Organism: Panax ginseng; assembly: GCA_020205605.1. Lineage (NCBI taxonomy): Eukaryota > Viridiplantae > Streptophyta > Magnoliopsida > Apiales > Araliaceae > Panax > Panax ginseng. The sequence continues at coordinate 131,513,532 of CM035132.1, read as the reverse complement.
AAGGATAAGGTCCATGAGCTGAAACACGAGGTCTTTGAGCTCAGGTAAGAGCTAAAGACCAAGAAGTAGAAGGTTAGCAGGATGTCCTATTTACATCGGAGTTCTCACGGGGACTTTCAACGACAAGTGGCTGAGTATCCTATGGATACCGGGTAGACCCGACATACTATCAGCCGAGATGTGATAGCCAGTCTTGCCAATGCAGATTATGAGAATGCCATAAGGCAGATGTAATCTAGTTACTAATTAGAGTAGAATAAATATGTAAATATGTCGTATCTATGTAGTGACGTAATACCCTCTTTTGTATATCAAAGGGTAGTATTTTGTAAATCCCAATTTTTGGAAAGCAATGGCGGGGAAGTAATGTAATCAACTAAGGCTATGTAATGATGAATGATGTAGTATTATACTACAAGGAAGAATATATCAATATAAGCCTTTTATGGAACATGTTGTGCAATGAGTTTGAGTTATTGTTTAACAAATGAGTAGTAACTAACTAACAAGAAAAAAGTAATAATGATGTGTTATTTATTTTAACAGAAAGATACCGCCAAGAAGAAGACAACGAAATCAAGAAGCGAATGTGAATCAACCAGAAGGGGGATCGGTAAACCCGATGCAAGAGTTCATTAATTTATTAACGGTTGCCTTTAACCAGAATAGAGCGAATGTACCCGTAAATCCTGCGGTAGTACGGGCTACTACGTTTAAGGATTTTAAGAGTGTAGGTCCGCCGGAGTTCAAAGGAACTACGGACCCCATAGAAGCCTAGACTTGGGTGAAAGAGATAGAGAAGGCATTTGTTATTGCAAATGTTGATGAGGGGCAAAAGGTTGCTTTTGCCACCTACATGATGAAGGGGGAGGCCAACTTCTGGTGGGAGATAGAGAACTTAACGTGGACACGGTTCAAGGAGATTTTCTTCGAGAACTATTTTTCCACGAGTATGCAAGGGAGGATGGAGATGAGGTTTTTAGAGTTCAAACAAGGGGAAATGACTGTTCCCCAATATGCTGCCAAGTTCAATAAACTGGCGAGGTTTGCTCCACATCAGGTGGATACAGAGGTAAGGAAGGCGAGGAGATTCGAGCAGGGCTTGAAACCCTGGCTCTATAGCCAAATATCAGTGTTTCAAAGTACTTCCTTTGGAACCATTCTGGAAAAGGCAATAATTGCCGAGGGTGGTAATGAGGCTTTAAGCCAGTACCACAGAGAGAAGAAGAATACGAATAAGGTAGTTTGGGGGAGTGAAAATCGAGGGAGCCAGTGGGAGTGGCAATAATCAGAAGAGGAAGGGTTTTAACTCTGGGAATACCGGAGTAAAGCAAGGAGATCTTAAGAAGAGGATGGAGGCATGCAAGAACTGTGGGAAGACTTACTTAGGAGTCGTTCTTAAGGGAAAGTTAGTATGCTATAACTGTGCACATGAGGGGCACATTTCGCCTAACTTTCCAAGTCCGAAGAAGAACCATGGATGCTTCGTGTGTGGATGATCATATGGCGAAGAACTGCCCGAAAAAGGGGATGGACGAGAATAAGGGCCTTAATAGTGTTAAATTAGCTATTAGTGGTCCAGCTCAGACGAGGAGCCGATGGCCCGCACCTTTAACATGTTGGTCCAAGATGTAGTTGCATCAGGGGATGTAGTTGCAGGTATTATCCCGATCAACGATATAAATGCTTATGTGTTGTTTGATTCGGGTGCTACTTGTTCTTTTATAGCATGCGATTTTGCTAGATGATTAGGATTACTTCCCGAACGATTGCCTATACCTTTGAATATCAAGGTAGCAAATTAAGAAATAATTCCTGTTGAAGATATTCATAAGGGTGGTTGTGTAGAAATACAAGGTTATAAATTATCAGTAGATTTAATACCGATAAAGTTGGGAGAATTCAATGTAATTCTCGGGATGGATTGGTTGTTTAACCATGGTGCAATTATAGATTGCCAAAAGAAGTGTAAACATTAGAATATTGACATAACCTCATGTAGTGTTTTACGATAATAAATCGTCGGGACGTTCGTGTTGTCTTACCATGACACAAACTAGAAAATTGTTGAGGACGGGATGCGTGGGATATTTGTGTCATGTTGTTGATACCCAGAGAGTGGGAGAAACAATGGAACAAATACCTATAGTCAAAGAATTCGTGGATGTATTTCCAAGTGAATTACCAGGTTTTCCGCCAGATAGGGAGATCAAATTCGTAATAGATATTATGCCAAGAGCAGCACCAGTTTCAAGGGCATTGTATCGTATGGCGCCAGTGGAGATGAAGGAGCTGATGGTTCAGTTACAAGAACTATTGGATATAAAGTACATTTAAATGTAATAACAATGATCATACCAATCAGTTGTTTATCTTTTCACTACGGGCCAAAGATATTCAACTATAAAACCAATGGTCATGATCATACCAATCAATTGTCTGTCAGGGCACTACGGCAAAAGACATACAATTGTTAACTAAAGGTCATGATCCTGCCAATCACATCATCGAATTATCTATGCACTACGGGCCAAGGATATTCGTTAGTATCACTAGTGGTCATGATCATGTCATACACATGCCCATCTTTGCACTACGGGCCAAAGCTATCAATCAACACTTCGTCTTTGCACGTAAGCCAAAGATATACAACTGTAAAACCAATAATCAACAGTCCATCTTTGCACATAAGCCAAAGATATACAACTGTAAAACCAATGCACTACGGGCCAAAGATGAATTTCGTTACAATATAAGCATGACGATGATGACAATGATATAAATATCAATCAAACGAAATCAAGGAAAAATATTAAAGATTTTTAATTTTTCTAGAGTTTAAAAATGTCCAAATTGTTAACATGATACTACTTTGTAGAGTAAAATTCAAGAATAATATTCACGTATCAAAAAATAATTTGGATAGAAAAGAATCAATTTTTTGTCGTGAATAGTACTTCATGAATAATACCCCGTGAATAGTACTTTATGAATAGTATCTTGTGAATAGTACTTCATGAATAGTACTTCGTGAATAGTACTTCATAAATAGTACCATATTTATGAATAGGATCCGAAGCAGCCATACAATTATCAAAACTTTCAATGGATCCCGACGAAGTGCTATCGGAGAGATTAAACTACCTGTGGAGATTGGTCCATATACATTCTGCGTATCCTTTCATGTGCTCAAGATCGCTACATGATACAACCTACTCTTGGGAAGACTGTGACGCCCCAAAATAGGTCCACACAACCCATTCTGAGTCGCCAAATATATGGTACAGAAAATAACTACAAACTTCATTATTACAATTGTCATGCAAAATATGACAACACATATACTGTGAGTTTAAATACAAATATTATTTTCTAGACAATATCCAAACTCAAATAAGTCCTCATTACGATTATTGATACACTATTTTACAAAATAATGAGGACTGCTATAACAACTGTCTTGAACCATCACTCGATACCTCGACTAGTTCCCAGTATATTCTCGCCTCCTAATGAGTAGGTTTTTAACCTATGATTTATATTCATTTAGCTTGTTATATTGTTAGTTTTTGGTTACTTTTATGTTACTTTTGATAGGTTTTGTGCTTGTTACAAGATAATTAGTAAGCTTATCAAGATGCTAGCATTGGAAGGATTTTCAAGCAATTATGGACATTCTGACTTCCTAACGTGGGGCGCGTTGTGGTGTTGAGTAAAGCAGTGCGGGGCACGCTAGTGCGTGGCTTCTTACTAGTACAATAGCACGGACCGCTATTTGTCAGAGAGAGTACATCATGGTATGAAGGTATTTATTCTACGGATTTGATTTGGGTAAGATTAGTATGTCTTTGGATGATGGGGCGTTGTTGGGAGCTATAAATTCTTTATGTAATACGATTATAATAGGATTGCGTTATGGTTGTTATTTCATGCTCTTGGGAGTCTTTGACTACTGACTTGTTGGTTTTGAAAAGGATTTGGATTTCTTTTAGATTTTCTTGGTAATGAGTTAGAGTTGGATTAGGATTGATGGTGTGGAGCTGAAGTGAGGCAAATTTATGCTATGTGTTAAAGGAAAAAAAGGTCATGATAATTCAGACACACTTTTGGGAACAAGATTGAAGAACAAGAACTTGGAGGAATGAAGAAGAGGAGGATTTTCACAAAGATTGTAGAATTGAAGGACGAGAAGGGTAGTGTATTACTATTCTCCTTTAATTTCAATTTGTGTAATTGAGATGATGTTTTCTTTTATTTATTCAGTATTTAATTATTTTATTATGAACTAATTTATTTTTTAGGCTTATGATGGATCCTTAAGTGAAACAATGGTTTTGTAACTTTGAATTCCAGTTAATAAGCTATTATCCAGTTTATCTATATTAATTTGAGCTTGAATTTATGAATTGCCTGATCAACAGTTCTTTATAGATTTGTATGAATTCGAGAGAGGAAGTACGAATCTAGACTTAGTTAATATAGCATGTGTTCTTGAATTTTGTGAATGAATAGAATCTTGATGTATGTTAAGGTAGAGATATGCTTGACATCACATATAATCTGATAGAGAACCTAATCTTAAACCTTCTTTAATTATAATTCACATAGATATAGTGAGTTAGTTGATTGAGGTGTTTAACTTGCTTCTATCTAATTTGTGAATTTAAGTTAATATAATATTAGTGCATCGAGAAGTGGCTAGTGCTACATTCGTGTTCTTGATTAATAAACTGGGATAGTGAATTGAATTGGAATAAAAGTGTAAAAATCAGAGTGAAGCTTATGGTGAAAGCGTAAGCCTAATTCTCCAATAATTGTTTGAAATTTTAGTTTTTAATATTTGTGATTGTTTTGGGATTATATATTTATTAATAATTTAGATTTCATAATTTTAATCATTGATTTGGATAGTTTAATAAAATTAGGATTAATAGGAAATTGATAATTGTGAGGTTAAATTCCTACTAAATTGTCTTTGTGGGAACGATACTTTACTTACTATTATATTACTTGTTGACCACGTATACTTGCGTGTTGTGCGTAATTAGATTTTACTCAGTAAGTTTTTTACGCCATTGCCGGGGATAAATTTAGTATAGATTTTAATATTTTACGATATCAGTTTAATTAGTCCAGTTTTACTTAAACTGTGAGACCCTAAATTTTATGAATAAAGATTTAATTTTTCTTGAAATATTTTTTTTTAATATTAGGGTGTGGATTTGTTATAATGTTATAGTTGTGGGTAATATTTATAAATTTTACAAAGTATGCAAGTTGCTATATTATATTCGATTGGTCAGAGAATATTTTTTGTGTCGGGGAATATTCATACGACGGCACAATCATTGGTGGACCTCACAACGAAATTATTGTCGGAATGAGAAAATGACAAATATTTTTATGAAAATAACGGCAGAAGTTTTACTGTTAAAACTGTCGAACTACCCGGTAGTAAAAGTACAGTAATACGCGTGGTTGTATAGTAGCACACGGTATTGATTATTGATGCTTACGTGAGAAGTCACTCAATTTTGTTCAATTATTGCTACAATAATTGCTGCATAGTATCTCATGTTATTTGACGTCGATATTTTATATATTATTAAATCAATAATTGAGACGGCGAAATCATTAATATTATTATTTGCAATATTAACGATATCTAAAAGTTCTGTCAAGGAGAGGTTTGGTCACCTAATTGCACGCCAATAAGGAGAAATCCTTATTGGAAAGCCCCCTCTTTCCTGGGAACGACCTGGTCGATTAATATTGTGAATTATAATAATGATGATAAATATTGTTAAAAATATTGAGGGAGTTGGAGTCACAGAAGTTTATATATATATATATATATATATTATATATATAAATTTTGTTTTATTATTATTATAAATGTAATAAAATGTAATTTTTTTATATAAAGCATGAATACTTTTATAAAGTTATTTGTTTTATTAGATTATAAATAGAATATATTATATTTTATTATGCATAGTATTTGCATAGTGTGCATAGTGTTTGCATAGTAATTTTTTTATATATAAAACACAATACTTTTATAAAGTTATTTATTTTATTAGATTATAAATAGAATATATTATATTTTATTATACATAGTGTTTGCATAGTGCTTGCATAGTGTTTGTATAGTAAAATCTTTTTATATAAAATATAATACTTTTATAAAGTTATTTGTTTTATTAGATTTTAAATAATATATATATATATATATATATATATTGAATATATTATATTTTATTGCATAGTATCCTTTCCATTCTCCTATAAATAGGATGCTTAGTTAGAATTGAAAATCACACCAGAATTCAGAAAATTCTTCTTCTATAATCTTGAGCGTATTTCTTTAGAGTTTAAGAAAGTTTTGAGCGAAGAAAGTAGTGCAAGTTTTCTTCAAGTATATCCCTGTGACGCCCCCAAAATAGGTATACATCACCCATCTTGAGTCGCCAATACATGGTACAAAATTCAAATACAACTTAATTATCTGACGGTCATGTAAAAAATGCGACAAAATACATGCTGTGAGTGTTAATACAAATATTGCCTTCTAGACAATATCCACTCTCAGGATAAGTCCTCAATACATTTATTGTCACACTATTTAACAGAATAGTGAGGACTACTAGCTAACACTATCATCCGAACATCACCCGTTCCCAGGCTCGTCCCAACTACATTCTCATTTCAAGAGAAACGGTGAAAGAAAGGGTGAGCTCAACTAGCCCAAGAAGAAATATTATGACTAAGATAATGCGAGAATAAGTTATCATTAGTCCTCAACAATGTTAAACTGATAAAATACAATAGACATCAAGTTTAAGCTGCGGTGAACAAGCAATCCATTAAAAGAGTCAAGTAGAGAATAAAATCTACTATCTTTTATGTTTTAAAAGGTTTTTCATCACTTTTATCATTTGGGACTCACTTTTAATAAATAATCCACATCATCCCCCGCACTACGGCCAAGGATATTCATTAGGGTCACGACCACAAATTCCATGCACTACGGGCCAAGGATATTTGTGTATTCATCAATGGTCATGATCATGCCAACAACTGTCCATTAATGCACTACGGGCCAATGAGGACTTTTACCACATCACTTGTTACATTACGGGCCATGATTACACCGAATAATCCTCGGTCATAATCATACCAAGTCCATCCATGCTCTATGTGCCATAGATGACTTTAAAAAATATAAACATGAGGATGATGACAATGATATAAGAATTTAATAAAACAAGTTCAAGAATTAAGTTATTCAGGAACTAATAACGTCCAAATTGTCAACATGATACTGCTTTGTAGAGTAAAATTCAAGAATGCTCAGAAGAATATTTCCATGAAAAATACTGGATGAAGCATAAATATCAAGGATATTCCACTAATTTCATGGAGTATAGAAGTCAAAATTTTAACCAACTGAGTATAATAACGGATGGAATAACAAAAGAAATCACCATGCATGCGGTACTTCTCATAGACAGGTTATGCCAACAGGATAATAATAACGGAACCGTGTGAAAGTGAAATTTCACAAGCGAGGATGTTCCAATGAGAATAATAAGTACGGAATAATAAATAATGGAACCGTGTCCGGTGTAAAACACACAAACAGGATATTCCGACAGAATAATAAAGACGGAATAATAAATAATGGAATCAGGTCCGGTGTAAAACAAACAGACAAGATATTCCGACAGAATAATAAAGACTGAATAATAAATAATGGAACCAGTCCGGTGTAAAACACATAGACAGGATATTCCAATAGAATAATAAAGACGAGAATAATGAAGAATGTCACCAAGTATAGGGTAGATCGGCAGATATCTGAGTTATTCCAATGTAATAATGAGAAATGGAATAACAATGATTCTCTTCATGAATAAGAAAGAATAACACCCCTTACAAAAAAAAAAACTGAATATAAGAGTAGAGAAGTAGCATAATACTTTTCTATAGTTTCTCTATAATTTTTCTCTCTGAAGTTTCAGTGAATTCGTAAGAAATAATGAAGGAATGAGCTTCTATTTATAGGAGAATGGAAGGGCACTGTTCATGGATGAAATAATTCTACAGATATACGTATCAATGTTTTGATATCACACCAATGCAAAAAATTCAACCAACTAACCAATAAGATCTCAAAAAAATTTAAAATATAATACATATATATATAAACACATGTTTTCAATCTATATATATCAATATTATATATAAACCACTTAATTTGTCTCCCCCATAACCAACATCTATCCCCCACCCACCCAATAATCAAATTCACTACACTCTTACACATCACTATTACACTACCACTTTTCCACCATTTTCCACTCACACACCCATCACTTTCACATCTCATTTTCTCCCACCATATACTCAATACACACATATACTTCTATACGTATACTCTTCCATTTCCAAAATCATTTTCCCAACACATATGGGCCCCACATATGGCCCCCATATGTGGGCCCCACCTTAAAAAATTTTCTACCGATTATTTTGAAAATGGGTAAATAGGAATCCATAAAATAAGCAAACTTCATAAAAAAATCACCTTAATAATTTTAACAACATTTATCATCTTTATTATAATTCACAATATTAATCGACCAGGTCGTTCCAAGGAAAGAGGGGATTTTCTAATAAGGATTTCTCCCTATTGGCGCGCAATTAGGTGACCAAACCTCTCCTTGGCAGAACTTCTAGACATCATTAATATTGCAATTTATAATATTAATAACTCTATCATTTCAATTATTGATTTAATAATATATAAAATATCGACAATAATTGAATCAAATAACGTGAGATACTATACAACAATTACTATAGAAATAATTGAACAAAACTGAGTGACTTCTCACGTAAGCATTAATAATCAATACTGGTGTGCTCTTATGCAACAACGCCAGACATCTTGTACTTTTACTACCGAGTAGTTCAACAAAGATAATCAGTAAAACTTCGCCGTTATTTTCAATAAAATATTTTTGTCATTTTCTCAATCCGATAATAATTTCGTTGTGGGGTCCACCAATGATTGTGTCGTCGTACGAATATTCCCCGACACAAAGAATATTCCCTGACCAATCAAATATAATATAACAACTTGCATACTTTGCAGAATTTATAAATACTACCCACAACTATAATATTATTTCAAATTCATACCTTAATATTTAAAAATGACATTTATAGAAAATTCATCTTTATTCAAAAAGTTGGGGTCTTACAATCCCCTCTCTACCTGTCGGAATACTCTTCTTCTTAAGGTAAGGGATATTATTTGTTGTATTCGTAAGGGGTATTATTCTTTCGTATTCATGAAGAGAGTTATTTTCTTTCAATACTCGTAAGGGTTGTTATTCCATTTTTTATTATTATGTTGGAATAACCTGTCTATGCGAAGTACCGCATACATGGTGAAATTCTTTTGTTATTCCATTTTTTATTATTCTGTTGGAATAACCTATCTGTGCTGTCTATCGCATGCCTGGTGAATTCTGTTGTTATTCCATTTTTTATTATTCTTTTGGAATATCTCGTCTGTGCGGATTACACATGACCTGGTTCCATTCTTTATTATTATGTTGGATTAACCTGTCTGTGCGGTCTATCGCATGCCTGGTGAATTCTGTTGTTATTCCATTCTTAATATTCTGTTGGAATATCCTGTCTGTGCGGATTACGCATGACCTGGTTCCATTCTTTATTATTCTATTGGGAATAACCTGTCTGTGCGATCTATCGCATGCATGGTGAATTCTTCTGTTATTCCATTCTTTATTATTACATTGGAATAACTTTGTCTATGTGGATTACCACATGCATGGTGAATGATCCTTTGTATTCATTCCTTATTAAGTTGTGAAAATGATGCATCACGTGGATTACCGCATGGCGGGCAAAAATCCATTTGCAGTCTCATATATTTTATTATACTCAGTTGGTTAAAGTTTTGACTTCTATACTCCATGAAATTAGTAGAATATCCTGGATATTTATGCTTCATCCAGTATCTTTTCATGAAAATATTCTTCTAAGCATTCTTAAATTTTACTGCACAAAGCAGTATCATGTTGACAATTTGGACGTTATTGAGTTCAGGATAAATTAACTTAAAAATCTTTAAAATTTATTCTTGAACTTGTTTTATTGAATTGTCATCATCCTCATGCTTATATTATGTTGAAAGTCATCTGTGGCATGTAGTGTATAAATGGACTTGGTATGATTATGACCAAGGATTATTCAGTATAATCATGACCGTAATGTTACAAATGATGTGGAAAAAGTCTTCATTGGCCCGTAGTGCATTGATGGACAGTTTTTGGTATGATTATGGCTATGGATTCTCTTCGGCCAAGGGTGCAAAGATTAATTGTTTTATGGCATGATTAGGACCATAGATGAAAACACAATTATCTTTGGCCCGTAGTGCATGGATAATTCGTGGTCGTCATACTAAATAATATCCTTGGCCTGTAGTGCAGGGATGATTTGATGATGTGGATTATTTATTAAGCTGAGTCTCAGCGATAAAAGTGATGAAAAACCTTTTAAATCATAGAAGATAGTAGATTTTATTCTCTACTTGACTCTTTTAATGGATTGCTTGTTCATTGCTTGATTAAACTTGATGTTTGTTATATTGTATCGGTTTAACATCTGTTGTTGAAGGCTAACGATAATTTATATACGCATTATCTTAGTCATAATATTTCTTCTTGGGCTAGTTGAGCTCACCCTTTTGCTTTCATTGTTCTTTTCGTGAAATGAGAACGTAGCGAGGACTACTAGTCGGGAATGGAGTAGCGGTCGGATGATAGCATTAGTAGTCCTCACTATTCTATGAAATAGTGTGATAATAAATATATTGAGGACTTATTTTGAGTTTGAATACTGTCTAGAAGACAATATTTGTATTAAAACTCACAGCTCATGTTGTATATTAAGTTGTATTTGAATTTTATACCATGTATTTGATGACTCAAGATAGGTGCTGTATACCTATTTTGGGGGCGTCACAGTTGGTATAAAAGCTTAGGGATGTGATCCCTGGCTGAGATGTGAGACAAGACCTAGGAGGGGAGAGACGGGGAATTCCTCCGCTAGTATGACCTACCTAAGTTTATTTGGTATTTAATTGGTCAGTCAAAGTATAAGGATAATATGTTATATGTTAATTAACCCTTGTTTTGTGACAGTAAAATGACATCTGAAAATGTTGAGATCAACAATGAAGCACATGAGACCGTTGAGTCACCAACGATCAATACCCAGGATAATGTGCAACAGGAAGACAATAATCCTCAGGTAAATAACAACACCGATCAAATGATGAGCGATGGGATGTTAGGAGGCTTTATGCAATTCATGAAACATCGGTAAGAGAGACTCACATTCAAAATATAGGTGGAAATAATGGCAACCCACGATTACGTCACCGCTAAGCGATTCAAGGAGCTGGACTCGCATAGGAGTTTTTGGGAAAGCGAGAACCACTTAAGGCGAGGCGTGGTTAAAGCAGAAAACCAAGATATTTGATGTCTTGGGATTCTCTGAGGAGTAAAAGGTTCCCTTCGCCACCTTTATGTTGCGTGAAGAAGCAGATCATTTGTGGGAATCTGTAAAATGTACCCAGCTTGACGCACTCAAGATGTCTTGGGAGAAATTTCAAGAATTATTCAACGACAAGTACTTTCTTGAAAGTATTCGTCACATGAAGGAGGTGAAGTTTATCAAGTTGGAGCAAAACAATATGACCGTGTCGCAATACGAGGCTAAGTTTGCGGAGTTATCCCGGTTTGCATCCCATTTGGTCGATAATGAGGAGCGAATGACGCAAATGTTTCTGCGAGGTTTGAAACCCGATATACGTCAATACCTCATTTCTCACAAACTTTGTTTATATTCAGATGTTGTGAGTAGGGCTCAGTTATTGGAGCGCGATAATGAGTCAACACAACCAAAAGGCAACAACCAACAACACGATAATAATTGTACTGGTGGCAACGGCTATCGAAGCAATGATAACCAATGTGGGGGAAATTATCATGCCAAGAATGGTAACCACTTTGGTGGTAATCATGGCCAAGATAATAGAAGTGAAAATTTCAAGAAGAGAAGGTTCAATAATGATGGAAGGACAGCAGCATCAGCACCCGTTTGAAAGGAAGAAGAACGACCCACCGGTCGTATGTTTCAAAAATACTGGACGGGGAGGGACACATCCGTCCAAATCTCATACTGTGACAACCCAAAGCGTGTTTTAATTACGGAAGAGAAGGTCACCTAGCTCGATTTTGTCGTATGGTGAAGTCAAGTCCAGCTGGGATAGTGATGCCAAAGGATGTCTCAGACAAGTCAAAGCCGGTAGTTTAAGTGAGAGAGTTTGTCGAGGAACCCGAATAAAGTTATCACGGGTAAGTTAATCATAAACATTTACGAAGTCTATACCTTATTCGATACCGGTTCTACCTATTCTTTTATTTCTCCTACTTGTGCTCAACGTTTAAATTTGACTACAGAGAAATTAGACTTTGACTTATCTGTTGAAACTCCGTTGGGAGAAACCTTCATTACATCCACTATTTATAAATCTTGTTGATTCAAATCGACACTTTCACGTTACCCTTAGAGCGTGAAATTGAATTTGGTATTGACCCCAGTACAAAACCCATTTATAAAATCCTCAAATATTTCTTCAACTAAAATGAACGTAACATGCGCCAAAGATGTTGGCTCGAGCTGTTGAAGATTACGACCATACCATTCAATATCATCGTGGAAGAGCGAACGTGGTAGCTGACGCATTGAGTAGAAGATCGTATGCGTTTATGAGTGCGATGTTGTTAACATAAAAACCCATTTCGTATAACTTATAAATGATGAAGATAGAGTTAAAGACTCTAGGAAACCCACGTGAAGACAACGAATATACGAGTAGAATCGACTTTAATCGATAAAGTTAAAGCCGCTCAAGCTACATACTCGGAGCTGATGAATGTGAAGAAGAAGGTTCAAGAGGGCGTTATTCTAGAAGTAAGAATCGACGAAGAGAGGAAATCTCAACCCTCGATTTAATTGGCCCATTTGAAATCCTCGATCGAGTAGGAACTGTGGCCTATAGACTCGTTTTACCACCAAGTATGTCGCGTGTTCATAACATTTTTCACGTATCGATGTTACATAAATATGTGGGCGACCCGAACCACATTATTGAATTGGAACTAGATGAGATAGCGGAAAATTTAATGTATGAGGAGATACATGTTAAAAGCTTTGATAAGAAGGAATATATTATACGCTCAAAGGTTATTTAGAATTTGACAAGGTATCCTCATCTGTTCGGCATATCAGTTACGTACGTAAATTTCGAGGGCAAAATTTCATAAGGAGGAGAGATTATGAGACCCCAAATTTTATGAATAAAGATTTAATTTTTCTCAAAATATTTTTTTTTAATATTAAGGTGTGGATTTGTTATAATGTTATAGTTGTGGATAATATTTATAAATTTTGCAAAGTATGTAAGTTGTTATATTATATTCGATTGGTTGGGGAATATTCTTTGTGTCGGGGAATATTAAATGCAGCGACACAGATCATTAGTGGACCCCACAAGCGAAATTATTGTCGGAATGAGAAAACGACATAAATATTTTTATGAAAATAACGGCGGAAGTTTTACCGAATTAAAAGCTGTTGAACTACCATTAGTAAAAGTACGATGTCTACGCGTGTTTGTATAGTAGCACACGGTATTAATTATTGATGCTTACGTGAGAAGTCACTCAATTATACTCAATTATTGCTACAGTAATTGCTGCATAGTATCTCAATTTATTTGATTCAATTATTGTCGATATTTTATATATTATTAAATCAATAATTGAGACGACGAAGTTATTAATATTATTATTTGCAATATTAACGATGTCTAGAAGTTACATCAAGGAGAGGTTTGGTCACCTAATTGCGCGCATGATAGGGAGAAATCCTTATTGGAAAGCCCCCTCTTTCCTGGGAACGACCTGGTCGATTAATATTGTGAATTATAATAATGATAATAAATGTTGTTAAAAATATTGATGGAATTGGAGTCACGGAAGTTTATATATATATATATATATTATATATAAATTTTGTTTTATTATTATTATAAATGTAATAAAACAAAAATCTTTTTATATAAAGCAGAATACTTTTATAAAGTTATTTGTTTTATTAGATTATAAATAGAATATATTATATTTTATTATGCATAGTGTTTGTATATAGTGCTGCGCATAGTATTTGCATAGTAAAATCTTTTTTATATAAAGCAGAATACTTTTATAAAGTTATTTCTTTTATTAGATTATAAATAAAATATATTATATTTTATTATACATAGTGTTTGCATATAATTACTGCATAGTGTTTGCATAGTAAAATCTTTTTATATAAAATAGAATACTTTTATAAAGTTATTTGTTTTATTAGATTTTAAATAATATATATATATATATATTTCGAATATATTATATTTTATTGCATAGTATCCTTTCCATTCTCCTATAAATAGGATGCTTAGTTAGAATTGAAAATCACACCAGAATTCAGAAAATTCTTCTTTTATAATCTTGAGCGTATTTCTTTAGAGTTTAAGAAAGTTTTGAGCGAAGAAAGTAGTGCAAGTTTTCTTCAAGTATATCCCCGCCCTACCCGTCAGAATACTCTTCTTCTTAAGGTAAGAGATATTATTTGTTGTATTCGTAAGGGGTATTATTCTTTCGTATTCATGAAGAGAGTTATTTTCTTTCAATACTCGTAAGGGTTGTTATTCCATTCTTTATTATTATGTTGGAATAACCTGTCTATGTGAAGTACCGCATACATGGTGAAATTCTTTTGTTATTCCATTTTTATTATTACATTGGAATAACTTTTATGCATGCGGATCTCATCGCGTACACAGTGGTCTGTTGTTATTCCATTTTTATTATTCTTTTGGAATATCTAAATGCATGCAGATTACACATGACTGGTTCCATTCTTTATTATTATGTTGGAATAAACATGCGTGTGGTCTATCACATACCGGTGAATTCTGTTGTTATTCCATTCTTTAATATTACATTTGAATATCACATGCGTGTGGATTACGCATGACTGGTTCCATTCTTTATTATTACATTGGGAATAATGCATGCATGATCTATCGCATGCATGGCGAATTCTTACATTATTCCATTCTTTATTATTTTATTGGAATAACCTGTCTATGTGGATTACCACATGCTTGGTGAATGATCCTTTGTATTCATTCCTTATTAAATTATGAAAATGATCCGTCTACGTAGATTATCGCATGGCAGGTGAAAATCCATTTGCAGTTTCATATATTCTATTATACTCAGTTGGTTAAAGTTTTGACTTCTATACTTCATGAAATTAGTAGAATATCCTGGATATTTGCGCTTCATCCAGTATCTTTTCATGAAAATATTCTTCTGAGCATTCTTGAATTTTACTCCACAAAGCAGTATCATGTTGACAATTTGGACATTATTGAATTCAGGATAAATTAACTTATAAATCTTTAAAATTTATTCTTGAACTTGTTTTATTGAATTGTCATCATCCTCATGCTTATATTATGTTGAAATTCATCTCTGGCCTGTAGTGCATAGATGGACTTGGTATGATTATGACCAGGGATTATTCGGTATAATCATGACCATAATGTTACAAATGATGTGGAAAAAGTCCTCATTGACCCGTAGTGCATTGATGGAAAGTTTTTGATATGATTATGGCTATGGATTCTCTTCGGCCAAGGGTGCAAAGATGAATTATTTTATGTCATGATCAGGACCGTTGATGAAAACACGATTATCTTTGGCCCGTAGTGCATGGATAATTCGTGGTCGTGATACTAAATAATATCCTTGGCCTGTAGTGCAGGGATGATTTGATGATGTGGATTATCTATTAACCTGAGTCTCAGCGATAAAAGTGATGAAAAACCTTTTAAATCATAGAAGATAGTAGATTTTATTCTCTACTTGACTCTTTTTATGGATTGCTTATTCCGCTGCAGTTAAACTTGATGTTTGTTATATTGTATCAGTTTAACAACTTGTTGAAGGCTAACGATAATTTATTCGCATTATCTTAGTCATAATATTTATTCTTTGGGCTAGTAGGGCTCACCCTTTTGCTTTCATTGTTCTCTTGAAATGAGAGCGAAAGCGAGGGACTAGTCGGGGAACGAAGTGACGGTCTAGATGATAGCATTAGTAGTCCTCACTGTTTTATGAAATAGTGTGATAATAAATGTATTGAGGACTTATTTTGAGTTTGAATACTATCTAGAAGACAATATTTGTATTAAAACTCATAGCTCATGTTGTATATTAAGTTGTATTTGAATTTTGTACCATGTATTTGGTGACTCAAGATAGGTGATGTATACCTATTTTGGGGGCGTCACATAAATATTTTTTATTTTTGTTTTTGTTCGTCTTATTTCAAGATTTTGAAGTGGTTTATGCAAACTCGGTCCAAAAATTCAGACTTGCTTCCTTTTGAGGATGATATCGTTCCTAACCAAGCAATATGCATCAAACTTTTACGCGATGGTTTTAAACTTGTCCATCAAAAACAATTATCCTCCGATGGTTTTAAATTTGGCCATCAACAACGTTCTTCGCGTTCTTTGCATGTTCTTCGTGTTCTTCGCTCGTTCTTCATTTTAATTGATATTTTGGATTACGATTTCACTTTTTATTGGAATTTGATGTTATAGAACATCATTCCTTACTTATTTCACCTACTTATTTATATAATCCACTCGGATCGTTCTAATTCATTACGAATCTTGTACTTCCTTAACAAATTTATTTACTAAACTTCAAATTCTTATTTTATTTATTTCTCACGATTTCAACCATATGAAATCATTCCTAACATCATTTACTTCTTATTCTCATTAAGCTATGTTTTCAACATATAAAACTTAAATAAAATCTAACCTAGAAGTTAGATTTTAATACCTTCTTTCCTTATTTTACTTCCGCTAGACAAAACCGGCGATTCACAAGCTTTTCTATTTCACGAACACTTTCGATCCGATCATTCATGCTCATGCTCTTCCTTCTCCCTCTTCATCCGAACCCTCTCTCTCTCTCTCTCTCTCTCTCAAGATATAGGATTTTCGAAAATCCCATTTAAATGAAAGTTAGCTTCCCATTTATAGAAAATCCAAGCTAAGGGTATTTTAGTCATTTCACCCCCTTATCCTCCTTACTATTCACACCTCCTTACTATTCACGAGACTTCCCTTGGAAGTTTTGTGGTTCCGTCTTTCGGGTTTCGTCCGACAGTTTTAAAAACTGTGATTCTCGGAATCCAAATATTTTTTGGATATTTCGTCTTTCCTTTACCGATTAACTTTTACGTATTCTTTGGATTTCTGGAAAACTGAAAAACACTTTTTGGTGTTAAGCATTTTCCTTCACGTTTTCCCCTAACGTAGCTAAACGAATGAAAAGTACATAACAGTACTTTTCGCCATTTTTATTTCGTCCGATTTCTGCACGTTTTTTGAGAAATTTTTTTATCGGTATATTTAACTTTTCACGAGATATTATCGCCAAATCTTTCGACGAAATGCCATTTCGACATACCAAACTCTCAGAAAGGCTTGGGTTATTCAAACCCTAACCCTTAGGGTTTCGTTCGGTGAATAGTGCCTATTTTGTCCTTTTCCCCAAAAATATTTTTGTTCCCGAATTTTTTTTATTTTGGTCTTGAAAATTATTACTCGTTCAGTCTAGCTCGTAGCCAGAATCCTCTCGACTTATAATCATTCTAGGTTCTAGAATGATTAATAAACACATCGCACATAATTTTATTAATAAAAATTCATTTTATTAATAACTAATTTGTGACGCCCCCAAAATTAGTTATACATCACCCATCTTGAGTCGCCAGATACATGGTACAAAATACAAATACAAACTTAATTATACAACTGTCATGTAACATACGACAATACATGAACTGAGAGTTCTAATAGGAATATTGTCATCTAGACAATATCCATACTCAAAGGAGTCCTCATTACATTTATTGTCACACTATTTAACAGAATAGTGAGGACTACTAATGCTATCTTACGGACCTTCACTCCTTTCCCCAGACTCGTCCCAGCTATATTCTCATTTCTGAAGAGAAACGGTGAAAGAGAGGGTGAGCTCAACTAGCCCAAAGATGAAATATTATGACTAAGATAATGCGAGAATAAATTATCAATAGTCTTCCACAATGTTAAACTGATAAAATACAATAGACATCAAGTTTAACTGCAGCGGAATAAGCAATCCATTAGAAGAGTTAAGTAGAGAATAAAACCTACTATCTTCTATGATTTAAAAATGTTTTCATCAACTTTTATCGCTGAGACTCAGCTTAATAAATAAACCACATCTTCTAATCATCCCTGTACGATGAGACAAGGATATTCATTAAATCATCCACGGTCATGACTATACCGAATAATCCCTGGTCATAATCATACCAAAAACTGTCCATCAATACATTACAGGCCACTGAGGACTTTTAACACATCACTTATAACATCACAGTTCATGATTATACCGAATGATCCCTGGTCATAATCATACTAAGTCCACCTATGCACGTAAGCCAAAGATGACTTTCAACATAATATAAACATGAGGATGATGACCATGTTATAGGAATTTAATAAAACAAGTTCAAGAATTAATTTATCCAGGAACTAATAATATCCAAATTGTCAACATGATACTTCTTTGTAAAGTAAAAGTCAAGAATTCTCAGAAGAATATTTCCATGAAAAGATACTGGATGAAGCGCAAATATCAAGGATATTCCACTAATTTCATGGAGTATCGAAGTCAAGACTTTAACCAACCATTTGAGTATAATAAAGAATATATGAAGCGCAAATGGATTTTCACCCGCCATGCGGTAATCCACGTATACAGATCATTTCCACAATTCAATAAGGAATGAATACAAAGGATCATTCACCATGCATGTGGCAATCCACATAGACAGGTTATTCCAACAGAATAATAAAGAATGGAATAACAGAAGGATTCACCATGCATGCGATAGAGACCGCACAGACAGGTTATTCCCAACGGAATAATAAATGCGGAATAATAAATATGGAACTAGGTCAGGTGAAATTCACACTGACAGGATATTCCGATAGAATAATAAAGAACGTAATAATAAAAGAATTTCACCAAGTATGCGGTGCCAGCATAAACAAAGTTATTCCAACATAATAATAAAGAATGGAATAACAGAAGAAGATCACCAAGTATTGGGTAAGCGCATAAACACGGTCATTCCACCAAGTATAGGGTAAAGGCAGCATATCTGAGTTATTCAATGAGAATAATAAAGAATGGAATAACATAAGGATTTCACCAAGTATAGGGTATACCGCATATACAGGTTATTCCAACAGAATAAATAAGAATGGAATAACATAAGGATTTCACCTAGTATAGGGTATACCGCGTATACAAGTTATGTATAGGGTATGCCACTTTTATAGGTTATTCCAACAGAATAATAAAGAATTGAATAACAGAAGTTCTCTTCATGAATAAGAAAGAATAACACCCCTTACCGTAAAAGAAACTGGATATAGAAGTAGTGAAGTAGCAAAATACTCTTCTTCTTTCTCTCTATAATTTCTCTCTCTAGAGTTTCAGTGAATTCGTAAGAAATAATGAAGGAATGAGCTTCTATTTATAGAAGAATGGATTGAATAGTAACTAATACCTGAACGGTAGATTGATTTACTTTTAAATGGACGTTCCAGATTAAAACTTAAAGCAACGGTCCATACTGATTCACTATTAAAACTTTAAACCAGCGATCCATACTGATTCACTATTAAAACTTTAAACCAAATGATCCATGCGATTCACTATTAAAACTTTAAACCAACGATCCATATTGATTTACTAATATAAATTCAACCAACGATACGAAAAATTAGCACATCTCCTCAAGGAATAATATTGTACCCAAATACCCGAATGCACAATACTAGAGTGAATAGTAACTTGTGAATAGTAACTCATGAATAGTAACTCATGAATAGTAACTCGTGAATAGTAACTCGTGAATAGTAACTCGTGAATAGTAACTCATGAATAATACTCCGACACGAAAAGTGTCCCGAATACCCGATTGAACAATATAACCTCCAGACATTAATTATCATCAGAATAGATGTCGATTTTTACTAACACAAATAATTCCAACACAATAAAACTATCAAATTTCATCTTTAATCCACACGAGCTTATTCATCATTAATATTATAACTCACAATATTTAACAACCAGGTTATTCCCAGGAAAGAGGGGGCTTTCCAATAAGGATTTCTCCCTATTGGCGCGCAATTAGGTGACCAAGCATCTCCTTGACAGAACTTCTAGACATTGTAAATATTGTAATTTAATAATATGAATAACTTTGTCGTCTCAATTATTGATTTAATAATATAACATATTATGCGAGATGACTTTGTGATGATAATCGAATCAATAATATGAGAGATATGATCGACAATTCTTTGTAACAATAATTGAGTATAAGCGAGTGACTTCTCACGTAAGCATCAATAATCAATACTGGTAGTGTGCTACTTATGCAACCACGCGTATTACTGTACTTTTACTACCGGGTAGTTCAACAATTTTAACAGTAACACTTCCGCCGTTATTTTTTATAAAATATTTTTGTCGTTTTCTCAATTCGACAATAATTTCGTTGCGGGGTCCACTAATGATTGTATCGTCGTACGAATATTCCCCGACACAAAGAATATTTTCTGACAAATCGAATATAATATAACAACTTGCATACTTTGCAAAATTTATAAATACTACTCACAACTATAACATTATCTCAAATCCACACCATAATAAAAAAAAATATTTTGAGAAATTTAAATCTTTATTCGTAAAAATCTGGGGTCTCACATATATCTTTAAACTTAAATTCTAGAAGATCCGAATTTTCGGGTCGTTACACTCTTCCCCTCTTATAAAAATTCCGTCCTCGGAATTTCTTAAAACCACACCCTTATCCGGGTCATCACATTCACCCCCTTCTTCACAGAATTTCATCCTCGAAATTTTAGCTTACCCTTTTTCTCACTTCCCTTAAATAGAGTTTCATTCCTAACCTCCATAACCTATCAAGAATCATAAAGTAGAAGAATAACAAGGAATATAAAATTTCCTTTTAAAATATTTCATACTTTTGCTGAGGGGTGAAATCGACCATGAACTCTTACTAGGTTTAACAGCATAACGCCGTAACCTTTCTTCTACGGTCAGTTTACAATCACAAAGAAAGCAAACTACCTCTTACACATCATATACCCCCTTTCGGGATATGTTCACCTCAGACTAGATCATTAGATTTTGCACCAAAACAATTTGGTTTGGCACAACTTCTTCAAAGAAAGCTCGATTTTCTTTTAAACATGACATACCATTTGTCTAGCCGAATAAAGTAGCTTAGATCGTACCAATAAATTGGATATCGATGTGAAACATTCATCTAGTCAACTCAATTGACATCGACTACTTCTTTAAATTCTTTTTCAATACATCAAAACGTTTTATGATGTCATGATACCGTACTTTTCTTAGTACATTAAGGACTTCATCAGTTTGTGACTTCGTCATTATACATCATACCATAGCGGGTTGTTGATCCTAAGATCACATCCAACA
The DNA here is from genome assembly GCA_020205605.1 of Panax ginseng. NCBI lineage: Eukaryota > Viridiplantae > Streptophyta > Magnoliopsida > Apiales > Araliaceae > Panax > Panax ginseng. The sequence continues at coordinate 131,491,690 of CM035132.1, read as the reverse complement.
CTAGGTTCAATTGCATTAATAACTCCATCCTTTTACCATCCTTGCATCAAATGCACTGATGATATAAAATTCATTTTGATATTTCAAATCAATTTCTATCTAGCCGAAGAAATTAACATAGTCATACAAGAATAGCTCTTTTCAAATACGTTGGCTCCAAAAGTTGAACAAATTCTTTATTTTTTTTAAAATGTACATATCAGCACGAGTTCAATAAACTTCAAAATCTAGCATAGCTAGATGACTTGGAATATCCTATTCTCCATCTTCGTTCATTGTCTTACTGCGACAATACTTAATCTTCTCTAGCACCTTCAATACTAGGCCTACTGAAAATAACTTATTTTCAGTCTAAACATTCCTATATCTTAGTATAGTCCATTAACTTACCACACATTATGAGTTCAGGAACTTTCCACAATAATATGAGTTTAAGAACTATCCCAGTCAGACCATAGGCGTCCATTCGCTGAGACATTCGAAAACATACCATATTATTATGAGTCACGAACTTACCATAAATATGAGTTTCAAGAACTCGCACCTACCTTATCGTTCTCTACCTATCAAGTATATACATGAGAAAAGATTCACCTTCTCACCATATACATATTGATAGCGCGACCAATCTCAATGATTATCACTGTAATAAGCTAAGCAGTTGTTACACCAAGCATAAACCTCTGCCCATAACAAAGGTTCATACAACTCAGCTATCACACGAGTCCTCAATTGAAATTTTTACAACTTCTAAATCTCTCTTTACTTAATATGAATTTTCTTTAATTCATATATTATCCTTCACAACTCAATCTGAGTTCTTCCTCCTGTACTACTTTGAAGTACTATAAATCATTCATCGTTTAACAGCTCATCTGTTACTACGATTCACTATGATCACGTGGTGATCTTCTTATCCCTCTCTCTACGATTATAGTCTTAGATACTCTTACTTAAGATTTATAACCTATCAGCTCCGATACCAATCTGTAATGCCCCAAAATCCGGTCTATCTTCACACGGATTAAAACGTCATTTGATCCCATCTTCTTCCAAACATACATCATTATATACTAAAATATAACAACATATATTCTAAATTCTCAGGTTCTAAAACCTTATAACTCCTTTCATTACAAATAACGATAATTACATTATCCTTTACATCTTACACAAATGACTTTCATCCGCCACTAAGGATACATAACAATTCATTAAACTAATCTAAAGTTCATTTAACTTATTTTATATTACAAGTCTTCACTTGATCTTCTCACTCATTCTCATTCTGAATGACATTCCATCTGGATACTGTCAACTTGATCTTTACGGGATCCTTAAGTTCTTCTAACATCGTTCGCTGAAAATGTTTTTCATTAAAGCAACTGTGAGCATTAAATTGCCCAGCAAGTCATAACAATTGAACAAACATCTTCAAGAATTCAAACATTCTTTTAAGACTTCAATAACCGAACAAAGGTTATGAAGCAGCTTGAATAATAGGAATAATCTCGATTCCTATCATTTTAAAACAATATTCACTTTCATTTTAAAATACTTTCATTCTTCTACCTTTTTTCATACACATTCTGTCTGGCTAGAATCATTAGCACAGACTTAACCATAACGGATCATGTATGAACATAGCATTCTCTTATCAAATAGTTAAATCACAGAATAGTTCATCTTATAGAAACACCGAAGGGTTCACATTGTGACACAAGGCCTCATATGTTCTACCACCTTGCACAAATATCGCACATTAGCACATAGACAGAACTTCTCAAGTTTAACATCTGAGAAGTTTAAGAAACTAGCATTCATTTGAAATATGAATGAAGTTAGGAAACTTGCCTTTACGCATACCATTTCGACTACTATTTGAAGCTGCTTCATTCCAGTTCCAATGTAGCACATAAGAAAAACAACACATACACCAATTAGTCATGTATATTTGACTTATGCATTAGTTTGCTTAACTTTACTTCTTAGGGTTCGCGTTCTTGCAACCTATGTTTACGTGACCACTTTTATTATCGTTCTATGACTTCATGACATACGGAGATGTCTTACTTATACTTTCATCATCTTGGATGTTTTACATTCTTATCTTCTTCTTATAACTTCTTTAGGACTCAGCACACATCGTTTCTCTGCTAGTAGTCCATATGGTACTCTGAGTGGTTTCCCAAAAACAACCAACAAACAAGTTCTCGTCTCGTTTACACTGCCATCACAGTGAGTTAGATCGATTGCCAGTTTTGTATATACCTTATCTCTCTGAAGGAATTGTTTAGCCCAGCTCCCATATGTCAACCATCAAAGGTTACGATTGTACTACAACCTAACTTATCTTAACTTATCCGAACTATTAAACTATAATCTTCGTTAAGTTAATTTCTCATTCCTTATGGCTTCCTGGCAACTAAATGCCACACCTTCGGATTCACTCTTTATCGTCTAAGTCATACAATCTTTTGTATACTCAGAGCGATCATTCCATTTAATCCTTAACTCGGCTTTGTTATGTTAAACGTTATTATCTTTAATTCAACTTCTTTGCAGTTCACGGTTTAATCATTATTCTTCATTATCATATGGTCAAACCATACACGGAGTGTAGGTTCTATCCGCTTAATATTTGCGTACACTCAACTTTCACATTGGTTAAAATATTCAATACTTACAATTCATTCTATCATTTTCTATCCGAATCACGATCGGCTTTCATTAATCTTATTACCATTCGTTACGGCTTTCTTGTTACCATTTTTATCTTACTTAATAATTTCATTATCCATTACCTGAACCCTATGTTCATTACTCTTCCTTAATGTCGAAGCCATACTACTCGTTGTATGCTAAGACTGCTTGTAACTGCGTTACATTTACGTTTATTCCCTTCTTAATCTTTTAATCTCTCACAATCATTTCATTCAACCCGTACTAAAGGTTTAATTCACTTGATTAAGTGTTACATTAGTTGAACATTATGTTCTTTATCTTCCCTTATGTTTCCCTCAAGAGTTGAGCAGTTAAAAGCTCTTCTCTGGCTTTTTCCCTACATTGGCGCTGTAGCGCCACTCTCTTCTTTATCTCTCGCACCGCGGCGTGAGTTTGCAGTACCCGGCTCCCTGGTCTAGTTCTACAACGCCACCTTACAAGGCATGGCTGGCGTCGCGGCGCCAAGCCCTAACCCTAGAAAATTTCTCTAAGTGTTAAATTCAATTTGAGACACTTACTTCCCGCATCCATAACATATTCGTTATAACTCAGAACGAGGTCGTTCCAAAGCCATTCTCTTCCTTATCTTACGTACTTCAATACCCCCTGAACATAACTTCGTTCTGAATCCGTTAACATGTCATTCAATTGGCTTGATCTTTACCCTTAATTTATTTTACGTTTTTAACGCTCTTCGTTCGTTCGTCCGTAATTCAGTCATCCGAACTCTGAATTCATTTGTTCTTGAGTCCATGACTCACATTTTCTATGTTTTCTTATATTCTTATGAAACCCTACATGTTCTGGTTCATTTACTAACTTTCTAATTCTCGTTTGACTTTTACGAAATTTTTGCAATAATTCGTTAAAGCTAAGTTTTAATCCATTCTTCATGAACGTTTCTATCATTCCTAACCAAGCAATATGTATCAAACTTATACACGATGGTTTTAAACTTATCCATCAAAAACAATTATCCTCTGATGGTTTTAAATTTGTCCATCAATAACGTTCTTCGCGTTCTTCGCATGTTCTTCGTGTTCTTCGTTCGTTCTTCATTTTAATCGATATTTTGGATTACGATTTCACTTTTTATTGGAATTTGATGTTATAGAACATCATTTCTTACTTATTTCACCTACTTATTCATATAATCCACTCGGATCGTTCTAATTCACTACGAATCTTATACTTCCTTAAGAAATTTATTTACTAAACTTAAAATTCTTATTTTCTTTATTTCTCACGATTTCAACCATATGCAATCATTCCTAACATCATTTACTTCTTATTCTCATTAAGCTATGTTTTCAACATATAAAACTTAAATAAAATCTAACCTAGAAGTTAGATTTTAATACCTTCCTTCCTTATTTTTCTTCCGCTAGACAAAACCGGCGATTCGCAAGCTTTTCTATTTCACGAACACTTTCGATCCGATCATTCATGCTCATGCTCTTCCTTCTCCCTCTTCGTCCGAACTCTCTCTCTCTCTCTCTCTCAAGATATAGGATTTTCAAAAATCCCATTTAAATGAAAGTTAGCTTCCCATTTATAGAAAATCCAAGCTAAAGGTATTTTAGTCATTTCACTCCCTTAACCTCCTTACTATTCACACCTCCATACTATTCCCACCGCCTCAATACACCTCTTACTATTCACGAGACTTCCCTTGGAAGTTTCGTGGTTCCATCTTTCGGGTTTCGTCCGACAGTTTTAAAAACTGCGATTCTCGGAATCCAAATATTTTTGGATATTTCGTCTTTCCTTTACCGATTAACTTTTACGTATTCTTGGATTTGAAAAAGCGAAAAACACTTTTTTTTTTTGGTGTTAAGCGTTTTCCTTCACGTTTTCCCCTAACGTAGCTAAACGAATTAAAAGTACATAACAATACTTTTTGTCATTTTTATTTCGTCCGATTTCTGCACGTTTTTCGAGAAAAACTTTTATCGGCTTATTTAACTTTTCACGAGATATTATCACCAAATCTTTAGACGGAATGCCATTTCGACATACCAAACTCTCAAAAAGGCTTAGGTTATTCAAATCCTAACCCTTAGGGTTTCGTCGGGTGAATAGTGCTTATTTCGTCTATTTCCCCGAAAATATTTTTGTTCCCAGAAAAATTTATTTTTGTCTTGAAAATTATTACTCGTTCAGTCTAGCTCGTAGCCAGAATCCTCCCGACTTATAATCATCCTAGGTTCTAGAACGATTAATAAACACATAACACATAATTTTATTAATAAAAATTCATTTTATTAATAGCTAATTCTTTAAACTTAAATCCTGGACGATCCGAATTTTTGGGTCGTTACACTCTTCCCCACTTATAAAAATTCCGTCCTCGGAATTTCTTAAAACCACACACTTACCCAGGTCATCACATTCACCCCCTTCTTCACAGAATTTCGTCCTCAAAATTTTAGCTTACCCTTTTTCTCACTTCCCTTCAACAGAGTTTTATTCCTAACCTCCATAACCTATCAAGAATCATAAAGTAGAAGAATAACGAGGAATATAAAATTTCCTTTTAAAACATTTCATACTTTTGCTGGGGGTCAAATCGACCATGAACTCTTACTAGGTTTAACAGCATAACGCCGTAACCTTTCTTCCACGGTCAGTTTACAATCACAAAGAAAGCAAACTACCTCTTACCCATCGTATACCCCCTTTCGGGATATGTTCACCTCAGACTAAATCATTAGATTCTGCACCAAAACAATTTGGTTTGGCACAACTTTTTCAAAGAAAGCTCGATTTTCTTTTAAACATGACATACCATTTGTCTAGCCGAATCAAGTAGCTTAGATCGTACCAATAAATTGGATATCGACGTGAAACATTCATCTAGTCAACTCAATTGACATCGATTACTTCTTTAAATTCTTTTTCAATACATCAAAACGTTTTATGGCGTCGATGATCTGAGTACTTTTCACGGTATGTTGAGGACTTCGTCGGGTTTGTGACTTAAATCATTATACATCATACCATAGTGGGTTGTTGATCCTAAGATCACATCCAACACTAGGTTCAATTGCATTAATAACTCCATCCTTTTACCATCCTTGGATCAAATGCACTGATGATATAAAATTCATTTTGATATTTCAAATCAATTTCTGTTTAGCCGAAGCAATTAGTATAGACATACCAAGAATAGCTCTTTTAAAATACATTGGTTCCAAAAGTTGAACCAATTATTTCTTCTTTTTTTTAAAATGTACATATCAGCACGAGTTCAATAAACTTCGAAATCTAGCATAGCTAGATGACTTGGAATATCCTATTCTCCATCTTCCTTCATTGTCTTACTGCTACAATACTTAATCTTCTCTAGCACCTTCAATACTAGGCCTACTGAAAATAACTTATTTTCAGTCTAAACATTCCTATATCTTAGTATAGTCCATCAACTTACCACACATTATGAGTTCAGGAAATTTCCACAATAATATGAGTTCAAGAACTATCCCAGTCAGACCATAGGCGTCCATTCGCTGAGTCGTTCAAAAATATACCATATTATTATGAGTCACGAACTTACCATAAGTATGAGTTTCAAGAACTCGCACCTACCTTATCGGTCTCTACCTATCAAGTATATACATGAGAAAAGAGTCACCTTCTCACCATATACATATTGATAGCGTGACCAATCCCAATGATTATCACTGTAATAAGCTAAGCAGTTGTTACACCAAGCATAAACCTCTGCCCATAACAAAGGTTCATACAACTCAGCTATCACATGAGTCCTCAATTAAAATTTTTACAACTTCTAAATCTCTCTTTACTTAATACGAATTTTCTTTAATTCATATACTATCCTTCACAACTCAATCTGAGTTCTTCCTCCTGTACTACTTCGAAGTACTATAAATCATTCATCGTTTAACAGCTCATCTGTTACTACGATTCGCTATGATCACATGGTGATCTTCTTATCCCTCTCTCTACGATTATAGTCTTAGATACTCTTACCTAAGATTTATAACCTATCAGCTCCGATACCATCTGTATGTTCTACCACCTTGCACAAATATCGCACATTAGCACATAGACAGAACTTCTCAAGTTCAACATCTGAGAAGTTTAAGAAACTAGCATTCATTTGAAATATGAATGAAGTTAGGAAACTTGCTTTACACAAAGCTACAGCTTATGCTGAACTGCTCATTCCAGTTCCTATGTAGCACATAAGAAAAACAACACATACACCAATTACTCATGTGTATTTGACTTATACATTAGTTTACTTAACTTTTCATAGAGTAACAATTAGCATCAGCAAGCTCCACGACCATCATATCCCCTAGGATTTCAGAATCATCAACAACCAGCTCAACATCAAGAGAGGAAATCAGTTTTAGAGGAGTTGTTGACAAAGTACATAACAAGCAATGAGGTGGCTATGAAAAATCAAGCAATGGCAATGAAATCACAAGAGATGGCCATCAAGAATCTAGAGAATCAGATGGGATAAATTGCATTAGCGTTGAATAATAGACCACAAGGGACTCTACCAAGTGACACCGAAAGAAATCCGAAGGGTAACCACGAGCAATGTCAAGCAATTATGTTGAGAAGTGGAAAACATCTTGATGGTCAGGAAACAGAAAATTCAGCTACAAAGGAGGTAGAGACAGATAGTGAAAATACAGCGGTTGAGGTCAAGCAAGGGGAAGAAAAACAAGTGGACAAGAGCAAACCAGTTAACGAACCAGTTGTCTATCCTCCCCCACCGTTTCAGCAGAGAGTCCAAAAGCAGAAATTAGACAAGCAGTTTGTGAAATTTTTAGAAGTTTTTAAGAAACTTCAGATTAACATCCCGTTCGCAGAAGCCCTGGAGCAGATGCCTAGTTATGCAAAATTCATTAAAGGGATTTTGTCCAGGAAAAAGAAGTTGGAAGATTTTTAGACAGTGGCATTAACAGAGGAGTGTAGTGCGGTGTTACAGCGAAAGTTGCCACCAAAATTGAAAGACCCGGGGAGTTTCACCATTCCATTCACGATTGGGAATATGGCGTTCAACAAATGTTTGTGTGATTTGGGAGCGAGTGTAAACCTTATGCCATTATCAGTTTATACAAAATTGGGTTTGCTCGTACCAAAGCCTATGAACATCTCATTGCAGTTGGCAGATAGGTCAGTTACGTACCCGAGAGGCATTGTAGAGGACATATTGGTCAAGGTTGACAAGTTTATATTCCCCACGAATTTTATTATTCTGGATTTTGAGGAGCCACCGACTCTTGAACTTAAACCACTCCCTAAACACCTTAGGTATGTGTATTTAGACAATTCTAATTCTTTACCTGTTATTATTTTTGCTGCACTTAATGAATTGCAGGAAGAGAAGTTGCTGAGAGTGCTAAGGGACCACAAATCGGCTATAGGATTGAAAATCATAGATATCAAGGGAATCAACCCATCCTTTTGCATGCACAAAATTCTGATGGAAGATGATGCAAAACCGACAGTGGAGAAACAGAGACGGCTCAATCCAATCATAAAAGAAGTAGTGAAGAAGGAAATACTGAAATGGTTGGATGCGAGTATCATTTACCCAATTTCAGACAGTAAGTGGGTTAGTCCGGTGCAATGTGTGCCAAAAAAGGAAGGAATGACCGTGGTTCAAAATGAAGACAACGAGCTAATTTTGACAAGGACAGTGACTGGTTGGAGGGTTTGCATAGATTACAGGAAATTGAATAAGGTGACCCACAAAGATCACTTCCCGTTGCCCTTTATCGATCAAATGTTGGACAAATTAGCGGGACATGAATACTACTGCTTATTGGATGGATATTCAGGTTATAATCAGATCGTCATTACTCCAAGATCAAGAAAAGACTACATTTACATGCCCATACGGCACATTCGCATTCAGGAGAATGTCATTCGGTTTGTGCAATGCACCCGCTACCTTCCAGAGGTGTATGATGGCCATCTTCTCGGACATGGTGGAGAAAAATGTGGAAGTCTTCATGGACGACTTCTCTGTCTATGGGAATGATTTTGATACATATTTGGAAAATTTGGTAATGGTCCTACAAAGATGCATAGACACGAATTTGGTCCTGAACTGGGAAAAGTGCCATTTTATGGTTGAAGAAGGTATAATTTTGGGGCACAAGATTTCAGCTCACGGACTAGAGGTGGATAAGGCAAAGTTGGAAATGATTGAAAAACTTCCTCCACCGAGTTCAGTTAAGGGAATTAGAAGTTTTCTGGGACATGCCGGGTTTTATAGAAGATTCATTAAAGACTTCTCTAAAATTGCAAAACCTTTATGAAGTCTTTTAGAGAAGGATTCGGTTTTCAAGTTTGATGAGGAGTGTAAAGTGGCATTCGAGCTATTGAAGAAGAAGTTGACTACAGCTGCCGTAATCGTCGTGCCAGATTGGAATATGCCCTTCGAGCTAATGTGTGATGCAAGCGACAATGCAGTTGGGGCTGTTTTGGGTTAACACCGAGAGAAGGTATTTCATGCCATATATTATGCTAGTAAGACACTTATAGAGACTCAATTGAACTACACAACTATATAAAAAGAATTACTTGCAGTGGTGTATGCGTTCGATAAATTTCGGGAATACTTGATCGGGACTAAGGTGGTAGTTTATACGGATCATTCGGCCATTTGGTACTTGATTTCGAAAAAAGATGCTAAGGCACGCCTTATCAGATGGATTCTCCTTTTACAAGAGTTTGATTTAGAAATAAAGGATAGAAAGGGGACGGAGAACCAAGTCGCCGATCATTTGTCTAAGCTGCAAAATCAGAATAAAAAGGAAGAGGACAAGTGTGTAATTAACGAGTCATTCCCGGATGAGCAACTGTTTGGGATAAATACAGAATTTCCATGGTATGTGGACTTCGTGAATTATCTAGTGAGCAACATTCTTCCCCCTGATCTTACAAGATAACAGAAAAAGAAGTTTCTTCATGACGTCAAATTATATATGTGGGATGAACCTTACTTATTCAAATAGTGCGCCGAGAAGATGATTAGAAGATGTGTACCCTACAGTGAAGTGAAGAACATACTGCATGAGTGTCACTCATCTGCACATGGGGGACATTAGAGTAGTGAAACAACAGCGACAAAAGTGCTTCAAGCCGGATTTTATTAGCCTACACTATTTAAAGACGCCCACCAATTTGTTAAAACATGTGATAGATGTTAAAGGGTGGGTAACATTTCTAAAAGGAATGAGATGCCACTACAAGTAATTCTAGAAGTTGAGATTTTTGATGTATGGGGTATAGATTTCATGGGGCCATTCCCTTCATTACTTAACAATCAATACATTTTGCTTGCAGTGGATTACGTCTCAAAGTGGGTTGAAGCCGCAACACTCCCAACTAACGATGCCAAAGTGGTTCTCAAATTCTTGTAGAAGAACATTTTTACGAGATTTGGCACGTCGAGAGCTATTATAAGTGATGAAGGTAGTCACTTCTGCAACAAATCGTTTACAGTTCTATTAGCAAAGTATGGGGGTCAATCATAAGGTAGCTATAACATATCATCCCCAAACTAGTGGGCAAGCTGAGGTTTCAAACAGGGAAGTGAAGAGAATTTTGGAAAAGGTGGTAAACCCAAATAGAAAGGATTGGTCTCTCAGATTGGACGATGCACTATGGGCCTACCGGGCTGCGTATAAAACACCGATTGACATGTCACCATATCAACTACTATACGGAAAAGCTTGTCACTTACCCGTCGAGTTACAACACAAGGCCTACTGGGCTATCCAGAAACTGAACTTCGATCAAACAGCGGTGGGTGAAAAGAGACTACTTCAGCTAAATGAGCTCGACAAATTCTGACTCCAAGCCTATGAGAACTCAAAGTTGTATAAGGAAAAGGTCAAGAGATGGCACGACAAGAAATTGATACAAAGAACGTTCGAGCCTGGGTAATCAGTCCTGTTGTTCAACTCACGGTTGAGATTGTTCCCAGGAAAACTAAAATCAAGGTGGTCAGGACCATTCACCATCAAAATAGTTTTCTCACATGGCGTTGTTGAACTCTACAGTAGAAATCCATTGGAGACATTCAAGGACAATGACCAATGGTTAAAGCATTACTAGGGTGGTGATTCAAATTGGGATGTCGTTAACATTACCCTTGCCGATGAACAGTGATAGAAGAGGCACCGTCGGGCTTACGATGTTAAAACTAGCGCTACTTGGGATGCAACCGAAGCTCTAAACTCTTTCTCTTTTAGTTATTCTTTATATTTTAGATTATAATCTAGTTTAAATATGCGTTTTTCATAGAAGTTTGACTATAGTTTTGGAAGATTCGCAGGTAACTCAAGAAAAATCGAGGCATCTGGCTACTGACCCCCTAGCGCAGGCCGCGCTACCCAACGCACAAACATAGCACGGGGCACGTGTTAGGTTTGTAATATTCGTGAACGCAATCAAATTGCACAATTTAAGCGAAAACGTGGAATATCAAAGTTTTGAAATTTTACAAACCATATATCCGGATCACCCTTTATGCACAATTATTAATTAAACGAAAAAGAAAGAACAAGAATCATACCCTTGAAGATTCGAGCTTCCTCAGGTACAAGTTCACCTCCAATCCTTTTCGCGTTCAACTTGAATCCACTAGGTTTGGTTCCTTCCTTTGATCAACGTTAGCCATCCAAGTGTTTGGCCTCTAGAGGTGATCCACCAAGGAAGAAGAAGGATTCAAGAAGATGGGTATTTAGCAAAACCCTAGTTTTTCTATCTCTCATAGAAAAGGGTGTACTCTCCCAACTATTGGAATTATGTATTCTATGAAAACGTCAACAACCACTACCCACCCATAATAAGACTTCTCTTATTTATAGATGTGGGCAACCCTCCTTAACAATTAAGAAATTTGGTTTTATTTTAATTAATTAAATTTCTAGTTTTAATTTAGACCGACCATGAATATGATTACATCCTTAGTACTGGTTAGGTACTTTAAGATGCTTTTCACTGACTCATAGTGAACTTCTCTAGAATATGACTGATCAACATCAGGTCACGTACATTTCATTGCATACATGATAGTTACTCATGCGCTCTCTCTTTTTAGGAGTCTATGGGGATTATAAAGATAGATACATTCCATGGCTCATCAATATGAGACACCTCTTAGAGTTTGCCATGCTAAACGACTTTAGCATCAAATGAATACACGTTCCTTGGGTTAAGTCGAGCATCCTATTAAATCTATCTATATAGATTTTTATCCCCAATTAAGATACTCTTCCAAAATCATTCATGTAGGAATGTTTAGATAACTTTACCTTTACTTATTATAGCATTAGTATGTCATTCCTTATCCATATTATATCAACATATAATATTAGGAATGTCACGGCGCTCCCACTATCCCATTTGTACACACTAGAATTCTTACCTCATCGTATGTAACTCTGGATCATCATCTTCTATGATGTTTACCTTATCATCATCATCATCTATGATGAATCCATGCCTCCTAGGTATCTTTGGTACTATTCCAGATTTACGATTCAGTTGTGGTACAATAAGTATATCTACAGGTTCCTCTTATTTGACTTATAGTGTTTTGTGGTTCTTGAACTCTTCAAGATGTATTATCCTCCCACTAGCCCCTTCAATGATAAACACCTTTATCTTAGAAGGTAGCGTGTTTCGCAACAAACATATTTTGCTAAGTGAGATTATAGAACATATACCCTAAACTTACTTTAGGATGTCCCACAAATTTGTACCTGTCAAATCTTGTCCCAAGCTTATCCTTTGAAACCTTTTCACATAAGTTGGACAACCCCTTATTTTAACATACTTAAGATTAGGAATCCTCCCTGTCCATAACTTTTATGGAGTCTTGGGGCTGGATTTTGAGGTTACCTTTTTCGTAGATATGCAGCCATTTCTAGGACATTACCCCAAAAGGATATTGGAATGTCGGTAAAATCATTATGGACCGTACCATGTCCAATAAGGTACAATTTTTCCTTTCAGATACATCAATCAATTATTGCGTATCAGGAGGCATCCATTATGAGAAAACCATTTGATATGATTTAGAAACTTATTGCACAAGTATTTATTCCTTGATCTAATCAAAGAATCTTAATACTTTGTCAATTTGTTTCACTTCTGAATTCTTTGAACCTTTCAAATAATTCACACTTGTATTTTAGCAAATACACACATTCAACTCTTTGAATGATCATCTCCTTTTCTTATACTAGTTTGTTCAATTTGTAAAATTATTTTCACGTAAGTCAGGTATACAAAATCCATTAAGTGATATTCCAGTTCTATAAAATCATTATTATTTTAAATAGAACAACAATTGTTTTGAAATATAATACCAAAAATTTTTATTGTCCAACAATAAAATGGAAATAATATTTCTAACAAGAACTGGAATACAATAACAACTAATTGACTTAATAGATTTTCCCGTAGGCAATGCTAAACAATAAGTTCCTATGGCTAATGTAGCAACCTTTGCTTCATTTACCAAACATAGGATTACTTATCCTTTGTTTAGCTTTCTGCTTCTATTTGGTCCCTTCATAAATCTATTTTTATGATAACCAAAGTCGGTATCCAATACCCAAGTAGAACCTTGACTTAAAGAAAGATTTATTTTAAATCATGAACAAATTTGTATTTGTAACAGAAACTTCACTAAGCTTCTTTGGTTAGCCTCTGCAAGATGCTTCTCATGATTTCTTTCCGATTGTCGAGCTTATTGCAGTGGAAGCAAACTCCTTTGCTATCCGTATCAATTTTGTTCTTATTATCCTTTGTTTTTGCCTTTCAATTTACTTTCTTTAAATCATTCTTTTCAGAAGATCCTTTGGCCCCTACCAGTAAGACATGGTCTTTCTTGGTTGGAAAGTGACTCTCAATATTTTTTAACATGTTAAGCAAATCAGCTAGGCTGATATCTAGCTTGTTCATATGAAAAATTTACAACAATTGTGAAAGGAGTCCGGGAGTGAGTGCAAGATCAAATCTTGGCTCAACTCTCTATCCATGACAAAACATGTTGTCCTAATTGATCAATCAAATTGATTATGTTAAGGACTTTTGTCTGTACTATAGTGTTATCGGTCATTCTAGATCGGAAGAGCTCCTTAGATATCTGATATTTATCAGTCTTACTTTCCTCACCATCAACTACTTGATGTGCAGAAATATAGTAAGAGCATCCATAGTTTCATGCTGACACTGAAGCTCTTTACTCATGGATGCGAGCATGATGCATTGAGCCAATTGTGCATCATCTTGCCACTTTATAAAAGTAGAAATCTCTTCCTCAGAGGCATTGTCTGCAACCATTGCAGGGATAGGCGTATTTTCGGCCATGAGAACTATTCTCAAATTCTTTAACCAATCCGTTTAATTCGGTCCGATTAATTTAGCATCTAATATGCTACGCAGTGATAGTAATTTAGACATTGTAAAATTTTGTAAATGAATTTGTAGTTAACAACATTTTAACATATATTCTTTTATTAATTACCAAAATAAATTAGGTTTTGTTTTAAATTGGTATCTTCTTCTATTTTCTTCAAAATATATTACCCGCAATACATATAGTTCGACAATATCTAATTAAATATATGCTAGTGAGAATAAGGATCCCATTTCAAATGTATACATCCTTGTGTGTGCACAACAAACTATATATAAATAAATAGGTAGACAACTCTTGTCAATTACATCAACTATGTAACTCCTCGTATTTTGCCTCTTAAATCATAATGGTCAAGTGTGTGCACATCCGAACTAAAATTATTTAAGTTAAGTCAGACCCAGCATTTTCATATAAGTGAAGAGAAAACTACAGCCCTTGTGTGTGCACAACAAAGCAGTAATGTTCAATTCCTTATAAACATCATATGTAATAAAAACAGCATCTTAAATATTTAATACTTGCCTTGTGTGTGCACAACAAACTCATATTAAATATTTAATACTCTATTGTTTCTATCATGCTAGAAGGCGACGTTCGATATTCCAAATATCTTTGAACGTTACAACTTAATATAAAAAAATTGAGGGGTTTGTTATTAATTTGTCTCATCTTATTTAGCGCGCATGCACACATATATATAAAATATGTGTCATATTAATTAACATGCGAAATATGTTTGCATATATATATATATATATATATATATATATATATATATATATATATATATAATATTCTACCTGGATTGATTATGGACTTTTATTCTAGTTTGATTCACTAGAGCCACCAAGTGAACCAAAAGGTCAAACCTTAGGGGTGCAAAAATTAATATTTAAATATAACTATTACATTTAAACCCGGGCTCCATTACAAACGGGTCTTCAAGCGCTCCTTGTTCCTTGATCTCCAATTCTTCAAAATTAATTATAACTATTCCTATTACAAAACTACTTTAAAACAAATAGAAACCTTGATCAGCAGTCAAGGGGAAGTACATAGGAGAGAGTTAGAATTTATATTAAGAAAAAAATTAGAGAAGACGAGGTACGCAGACCCCATTTAATAAAATCCATACATTCATGCATCCAACTAAAATAAAATCCAATCACATTAGTCAATAGTCCATAATCAATCTCATTTATTATCATACACATCACTATATGCATCAATAAATAACATTCATCTCATGAATAATAAACATTCAATATATATATTGATATCATTTAATGGGCAAATTTAGTTAGCATAAAATCTAATTTTGAATCAAAATAAACTCTTTTATTTTAATTCAAATTTAAATCAAAATAAAACTATTTTATTTTAATTTATCCAATTTTGAATAAAATAAACTACTTTATTTTAATCAAAATCTTTAATCAAAACAAACTCCTTTATTTTAATTAATTATGGAATCCAATTCCATGTAAAAAAAAATTATTAAAGGAAACACGGATTATCTTTCCTATTCACAAGTAAACTCCTTTATTTTGAATAATATGAAATCTTATTTCATATCTAAATAAACTTCTTTATTTAAGGAAATTAGGATTCTCTTTCCTATTCACAAATAAACTCTTTTATTTTGAATAATATGAAATCTTATTTCATATCTACATAAACTTCTTTATTTAAGGAAAAATAGAATCCAATTTCAACTCCAATTAGTTATCATGGAATCCAATTCCAACTCTAATTAATTAGCAAGAAATCCAATTTTAAAATCAAAATAAACTTTTTTTTTATTTTTTAAGATTAAAATAAACCTTTTATTTTAAGATTAAAATAAACCTTTATTTTAAAATTAAAATAAACTTTTATTTTAATTATAAAATTATTAAAATATTACATATATATATATATATATATATATATATAATAATGAAATCATGTGAATCACGGAAAACGTAATACTCCCGAATCCCTTTTTGGTGGAAAAAAAAGGTGAATATCATAATATTGTAGGTAATATAACTATATATTATATCATATATAATATAACTATATAACTTAACAAATAGAATGATACGTGGATGACTTTTCAACAGGCTTGCGGAAAATAGATTTCGGCCTTTTTTTTTAAATAAATTTTATACAACAAAATTATGACCAATTAAATTGTTCTAAACACATATCAATATAAATATCAAATTAACAATTAATAATTCGCATAAAGGTTTGGCTCTGATGCCACTGTTAGGTTCGTAATATTCATGAATGCAATCAAATTGCACAAATTAAGCGGAAACGTGGAAAATCAAAGTTTTGAAATTTTACAAACCATATATCCGGATCACCCTTTATGCATAATTATTAATTAAACGAAAAAGAAAGAACAAGAATAAGATTCGAGTTTCCTTAGGTACAAGTTCACCTCCAATCCTTTTTGCGTTCAACTTGAATCCACTGGGTTTGGTTCCTTAATTTGATCAACGTTAGCCACCCAAGTGTTTGGCCTCTAGAGGTGATCCACAAAGGAAGAAGAAGGATTCAAGAAGATGGGTATTTGGAAAAACCCTAGTTTTTCTATCTCTCACAGAAAATGGTGTACTCTCCCAACTATTGGAATTACGTATTCTATGAAAACGTCAACGACCACTACCCACCCATAATAAAACTCCTCTTATTTATAGATATGGGCAACCCTCCTTAACAATTAAGAAATTAGGTTTTATTTTAATTAATTAAATTTCTTTAATTAATTAGACTCCTAATCTTATTAGGAATAATTAATTAAACTCTTTTAATTAATTTAACCTCCTAATCTTATTAGGAATATATGAGAGTACTTTTATTAATTAATTCCCAAACTCCATTAGAAATTAAATAATAATAATAGTAATAATAATAATAAGACTCCTCTTATTAATTTATATTTAATATTTTCAAAATATTAAATAATAAATATTAAGTTATTTAATTTATTCTATCACCATAGATTAAATTAAATATACTTAACTTATTATTACAATTATGCCATTAACTTCTTAAATAATTATTCCTCCTTTTATGGTGTGACCCTTTAGGTTCTCCATATTAAACCGGTTGTGAATAAATCAATTAGAACAATTCTAATCTTATTTAAATAAATAAATTAAACTATTAATTTATTTAAATAAATAATATTTATTCTACAATAGGGATAAGCCACCCTAGCGATTAACGACTTTCCAGATAATATAGATTTCAACATTAATCATAAAAGAACCTTTTAGTAAATAGTTACCGTACAATTCAATCCTTCCACCATACAATGTCCCAATTAAATATAAGACATGAAATTATTGTCAAGTCTTATTTTATTTAATTATATGTATTTCGACTCTTAAATGCATAACTCAAATAATGCAAATTAGAAACTCCTTTCTAATTTCATTACGCTTGCAAGCCAAGGACTCTTTGGGTTGTCATTTATCGAATCACATAGGACATTTCTTCTTTACTAGAAGTGGTAGATTCTTTATTGATCATACATTATCTCCATGTATAACTTATTATACCCAAGCATACCCTTTGATATACCCTAAGGGTCTTAAGGAATAAGTCAAAGTATAACTCATCATACACAAGATACTATGATGATCTCAAGTCTAAGGATCACTTGTACTACTATCACTACAGGAATTCCTATTGACAGGCAAGTAAAACTCCATTAGGTATTCCTTAGCGACCCACGTTCAGTGTACTTATTCTCTAATAAGCACCTACATACTTGCTTTAGTGTCTCCACACAAATGATCATGAGATCAATCATCCTCATCCAATGAACAAGCAACTTATGTACCAATCTATCCGGATTCACTAATCCCCAATTTAGTAATCCAACGATTGAGAACTATTTTAGTTTTAAGCTTTCTAAGAATTTAGATCTCATTAGAATGAACATCATCATTATTTTAAAAGCATTGCTTAAAAATATGGGTTTATCACATATTATAAAACAGCATCATGTAGATAATTAAAAGCCTTTAATAAATTAATACTTTTTATTAATAAATGAATAAGATTGTTACAAAGTATATGCTTTATCATCAAACATGATTGGCTTGTGTGCATGCTACTTTTAGCACGCCACTACCCGTAAACTTCTTCGACATGTCGTATGATCGCGCTTGATTCATCGATCCGATCCACAGTGGCGGTATTACATCCAACGTACAATGGGCGCGGGGCGCGTTACTGCTCCATCATGCTTCTGACTCCCTAGCATGGGCCGCGCTACCAAATACATAGACACAGCGCAGGGTGCGCTACTACGCTAGCACCTACTGATCTCCTAGCGCGGGGCACGCCATCTCATGCATATACACGGCGCGGGCTGCGCCGCTCAGAAACCCTAGGCGCTGAACTTATTTTAATTTCCATGTCTTAGGCCATAACCACTTCACCTCTCCTTTGTACAGTTAACTTCCCCACTTCTCCTAGACCCTTAACACTTCCACTACTCCATAACTCCTATAACCACCACTACACCATCTCTACTTTTCCTTCTCCTTTTCAACTTCCATTCACATTAAACCCATACACTCTCTATCTCCCAACCCACGTTAGTTTTCCATCCCCTACATGAACTCTAACCATTCAAGTAGTCAAATTTCATATCAGATATGAACACTACACTCCAATCCTAAATCTAATTCCTTCCTTACACAAATTCATTCAATTTGGACACAAAATCATTCAAGGTAAGAACAACTTACTTCATCCTCAATATTCTTCTCTTTTATTGATATCAATTGGGTGGAAAACCTTAGAAATTGGGTACCCAAGGAGTATGTTGTTTGATTTCACATATTGGCTAGCAAGATAATACCAAGCAACTAATTTTGTGGGAATTAACCAGTCCGCTCACCAACTATTTGATAAAAGTCCTGAACGAAATTTTGAGCCTAAACATCACCAGAAACACCATGTCTTCCCACAAAAGACAACGCCCATCCATCTCCACTACTCGGCCTCAATATGATCATATGAAATTTGTTAGTGAGAGGGCCACATAAAGATTCAAGTTATCCATCAACAAGAAAAATTTGGTGCTAGAACGTGGATTGAAGCCGGATGCTAATTTGGATGGTGATATGGCTTTGCAAATTGTAGAGCGTAATTGGTTTCAGTTAGTAGAGCAACCACTTCCAACGGCGATCAATATAGTGAAAGGGTTTTATGCCAACACAATGGAACATGTCAATCACATAGTCATGGTTCAGGGTAAACCGGTGGCATTTTATGCCGATTCTATCAACGCGTATTTTGGGTTAGAGGCACCACAGGCTAACTAATATGAAGATGGTTTGCCCGATCTCGATGAGTTGATTATAAGATTATGCAAACCATGAACTCAATGGGTAATTCAAGTCAAAATGAATGAAAAGATAAGTTTTCCCCAATCAGCACTTAGTCGATATGGTAAAGCTTGGTATGCATTTATATGTGCCCGTTTAATGCCCACACGCCACCAAAATGATGTAACTAAGACACGGGCTCAACTATTATATGGGATTGTTCACCACCATTACTGTGTGAATAACTCCATTGCATTCTACAATGTCGATGTGGGGGAGTGTATTTAAGAGTCCATTGATCGGTTGCTACGAGGGAGTACTACGGGAGGTTTGCATCATGGTTTCTTAATCACTGATTTATGCCGTAAAGCTTGGGTGCAGTGGTAACCTTCTGAGCCTGTCCAACAACCGATGGCTATTATCGATCATGCAACAATTGAGAGGTACAAGGCATGGGAAGGGGCACAATCACATCCACGTGGAGAAGGCTATATCATGATCCGCCAACCCTCACCCCCAGTTGGAATGGAAACAATGCAAGAGCAATCATCTCCGGGCTCAAGGAAAGAATTTATGTGGTTGGCCCAACGTCAAGATTTAATGTATCAATACAATGCCAATGCATTCAACACGCTTGCTGATGCATTTTCCCGCTGCAATCCTAATGCACATCCGGTGGTCATGCCTATTCCTCCTATCCACGCTAACATATCCACCTTGGACGACACTGAGCAATAACTTTCGTTTTTAGGGAAGTCCTCATACTTTTATTTGAATTATTTTGACGTAATGAGGACATTACTTGATTTAAGTTTGGGGGATTATGTTTTCTGCCTGGTTAATTAAGGAAAATTTTAAATAATCATGTTAGTTAGTGTTAGTTAATTTGTTTAGTCTTTATAATTGTTCGTATTCATGGCATTTAGTTTATTATTTTTATATATATATATATATATATATATATATATATATATATATATATATATATATAAAAGAACATATGAAAAAAAATATATATGCATGTAGTTGCATAAATCCAGTTATTAGATTGTAAAAGTTTGTTCTTGACCAATGATGAGATTGGAATTCGGTAAACAAGTACAGTGCCAAATAAGAGAACTTTGATGTAATTTCTATTATGAATTGGGTCTTTTTCTGTTTGAAACTAGTATAATAAGGATAACAATAAAAATAACTTGTTGATTGATGAAGTTTAAATTGATACATAATGGGACTCTAAAGGATAATGCTAGTTTAAATGAAAGAATGACAAGAATAAGCAGTGATGACTAAATTTAGTTAAGAACCTAAGTTTGGGGGAATATTTGGGATATAAGCTATTAAAAAAAAGAAAAAAAAGTATGAATAAACACTGTGGCGTGCTTGTCTAGTTTTGTGGCCTTTGTTACTTGAGTAAGTAAGCCCGAGGGGATTATCTTTACACCTAGCGCCCTAAGGTCTTAATGGTCTGAGAGTCGTTGGTCGAAAGCTTGTTAAGGTAGCATTGAAAAGCCTAAGGGAATATGACATTGTATATATATATATATATAATGAATAAAACGGGAAATAAGAGCAAAAAGTCCCCGTAGATGAAAAATAAAGCATAAGTATCCCATGTTGACCCTCGATATTGGTAATTGTCTAATTTTGGTTAGATTTAGCTTGTTTTTAGATTTCTTGAGTTTACACTATATGATACCTTTGAAGAGATTTGTTATGTATGGAATTTGAATTTGTATCAGTTAACATAAATGTGGAGCACACACACTATACTAGTGATAACAGTTTAAGATGCGAGGATTGATAAGGAATTGGGGATTGGTTTTGTTATGAAGTGTTGACATGTTTACTTAATTTTTCTGAGGCCGTATGAGTAAACTATCTATACTGTCTTAATACTGGATTCGTAGTTTTTAGTTGTTAGTTGCATTGCATTGCATTTTGCTTGAGGACAAGAAATGTTCAAGTTTGGGGGAATTTGATGAGTAGGTTTTTAACCTATGATTTATATTCATTTAGCTTGTTATATTGTTAGTTTTTGGTTACTTTCATGTTACTTTTGATAGGTTTTGTGCTTGTTGCAAGATAATCAGTAAGCTTATCAAGATGCTAGCATTGGAAGGATTTTCAAGTAATTATGAACATTTTGACTTCTAGTATTGTGTATGTGGTGTTAAGTTAAGTAAGCTGATGCGAGGCGTATTCTTGCGTGGCTTCTTATTGGTATGATGATGTGTTGCAGTATGTTGTTGGAGAAGTACATGCATGGTAGCGAGTATTGTATTCTGGATTTGAATTTGGGCAAGATTAGTATGTGTTGGATGATGGGCAATGTTGGGAGCTATAAATTCTTTATGTAATAAGATTATAATAGGATTATGTTATGGTTGCTATTTCATGCTCTTGGGAGTCTTTGACTACTGACTTTTTGGTTTTGAAAAGGATTTGGACTTCTTTTAGATTTTCTTGGTAATGAGTTAGAGTTGGATTTGGATTGATGGTGTGGAGCTGAAGTGAAGTGCAAGTGGTGGAAAAGGAAACAACAACGGTGGTGGTGCATTGTCCATCACTGGACCAACACTGATCAAGTGATTTCATCATGAGGACTTTTAATATGACCGATGCGGGATCTTCGTCTGATCTAAGGATGTGGTGTCGGTATCATTAGATTAATGGTATTAATGCTTATGTACTATTTGATTCGGGTGCTACTTGTTCATTTATATCCGATGAATTTGCTTAAAACTTAGATTTGCCTCAGGAAGAATTAGAATTTCCCTTAAGTATAGAGATTGCGAATAGGGAAGTGATTCCTGTTAAATTCATATATAAGAATTATAGAGTGGTCAAGAGATGATAGTAGATTTGATACCAATCAGACTTGGCGAGTTTGATGTTATACTGGGAATGGATTGGTTATTCAATTACGGAGCAATAATTGATTACCAAAGGAAGTGTGTTAACCTTATGACTCCGTCAAAGGTTGTGTTCTATGGCAGCAAGTCACCTCGACAAGCAAGTTGTTTGACGGTGATGCAAGCTAAAAAGTTGTTGAGACAAGTATGTGTAGGATATTTAGCCTACATAGTCGATACGCAGAAGAGGAGTGCGAAGTTAGAAGAAATACCGATTATAAGAGATTTTGCAGATGTATTTCTAGACGATTTGTCGGGTCTTCCGCCGGATCGACAAATCGAATTCGTGATTGAGTTACTACCAGGAACGACTCCGATATCTAAGGCACCATAAAGAATGGCCCCGGTAGAAATGAAAGAGTTGATTGTGCAATTGCAAGAATTGCTTGACAAGAAATATATTCACCCGAGTGTTTCTCCATGGGGAGAGCCGACGTTGTTTGTCAAGAAGAAAGACGGATCGATGTGGCTCTGCATTGATTACAGGGAATTGAATAAAGCTACAATTAAAAATTAGTATCCATTACCTAGAATCGATGACCTGTTCGATCAGTTAAAGGGAGCGAGGTATTTCTCTAAGATAGACTTGAGAAGTGGTTATCATCAGTTGTAGGTGAGGCCAGAGGATGTACCGAAGACAGCGTTCAGAACTCTGTATGGTCATTACGAGTTTCTGGTTATGTCATTTGGTTTAACTAACGCACCTGCAACGTTCATGGACTTGATGAACAGGGTGTTTAAACAATTCTTAGACAAATTTGTGGTGGTGTTTATTGATGACATATTAGTATATTCCAAAAACCAAAGAGGAACATGTGGAACACTTGAGATTGACATTATAGACATTGAGAAAAGAGAAGTTGTACGCTAAGTTCTCAAAATGTGAATTTTGGTTGGAACGTGTACAGTTTCTCGGGCAAGTTATTGATAAGGACAGAATTTTGGTAGATCCATCAAAGGTTGAAGCTATGATAAACTGGGATTAGCCGAAGACACCGTCAGAAGTGAGGAATTTCTTGGGATTGGCAGGTTATTACATGCGTTTTATTTAAGACTTTTCCAAGATCGTGACTCCGTTGACGAACTTAACTAGGAAGGCGGTTAAGTTTGTTTGGACAGAGAAGTGCGATGAGAGTTTTTGAGAATTGAAGAAGAGGTTGAGTTCATCACCTGTGTTGTCATTGCCTGATGATACAAGAAATTTTGTAGTGTATAGTGACACATCGCATAAAGGACTAGGCTGTGTGCTTATGCAGAACGGCAGAGTTATTGCGTATGTATCACGTCAATTGAAAGATTACGAGAAAGGGTATCCAACTCATGACTTAGAGTTGGCGGTGGTGTTTGCCCTAAAAATTTGGAGACATTATCTTTATGGAGAGAGGTAGAGATATATCTGAAACAATAAAAGTCTGAAGTATATCTTTACACAAAAAGATTTGAATATGAGACAAAGAAGATGGTTGGAGCTGATCAAAGATTATGATTGCGAAATTTTCTATCATCCCGGAAAGGCAAATGTTGTTGCTGACGCCTTAAGTAGAAAGGGACGGGAGAAGTTGATGTTCTTGACTGTTCAGAAGAAGCTTGTGTCAGAAATGGCTAAGATGGAGTTGGAAATTAATTATCTGACAAAAGCCGACGAAAAATTATTCCAGATAGGAAACGGTTCAACGTTGGTAGATAAGGTAAAAAATGCACAACTTCAGGATGAAGACTGTGAAAAGATGAAGCAAAAAGTATGTGTAGGTGAGGAAAAAAAATTCAAGATCAATTCAGAGGGGTTGCTTAGATTCGAAGGAAGAATTTGGGTTCCGCCAGTACCAGAAGTTAAAGAAGAAATTCTGAGTGAAGCTCATAACTCAAGATATTCAATTCACCCTGGGAGTACAAAGATGTACCGGGATCTGAGATATCATTTTTGGTGGCCAAATATGAAAAGGGATGTGGTTGAGTGTGTGGCGAAATGCTTAACGTGTTAGAAAGTTACAGCTGAACATCAAAGGCCAAGCAGATTATTGCAACCGTTGTAGATACCAGAATGGAAATGGGAGCATGTAACAATGGATTTTGTGGTAGGTCTTCCAACGACCCAACAAGGTTAC
The DNA here is from genome assembly GCA_020205605.1 of Panax ginseng. NCBI lineage: Eukaryota > Viridiplantae > Streptophyta > Magnoliopsida > Apiales > Araliaceae > Panax > Panax ginseng. The sequence goes on along the minus strand of CM035132.1, from coordinate 131,467,176 downwards.
TATGCCATTTGGGTGATTGTCGATCGACTAACGAAGTCGACACACTTTTTTCCAATTAAGATTAGGTTTACCCTAGATCGGTTAGCAAAACTGTACGTGAAGGAAATTGTGTCAAGACACGGTGTACCTATGTCCATTGTATCAGACCGAGATCCATGTTTCACATCTAATTTTTGGAAATGGTTACAAGAATGTTTGGGAACATAGCTGAGAATGAGCACAGCGTACCATCCTCAGACCGACGGACTGAGTGAGAGAACCATCCAAACACTAGAAGATATGCTCAGAGCATGTATCATGGATTTCAGGGGGAAATTGGGATGATCATTTGCCATTGGTGGAATTTGCTTATAATAATAGTTATCATGCGAGTATTGGCATGCCGCCTTACGAAGTGTTATACAACAGAAAATGTAAAACTCCGTTATGTTGGGATGAGGTAGGTGAACGTCAGCTATTGGGTCCAGAATTGGTACAACAGACTGTCGAGATCATCAAGGTTATTCGAGCTAGATTGATCGCATCACAAGATAGACAGAAGAAATATGCTAATCAGCATCGACAAAATAGAGAATTCAATGTCAATAGTTATGTTTTCTTGAAAGTGTCTCCCTGGAAGGGGAAAATTCGATTTGGTAAGAAGGGGAAATTGAGCCCTAGATTTATAGGACCTTTTGAAGTGCTTCGACGAGTTGGTGAAGTGGCGTACGAGGTAGCTTTACCTCCAGAGTTGGAGCATATTCATAATATTTTCCATGTCTCGGTATTAAGACCATATAAGCCTGATTATAAACATGTAATAGAATATGAGCCCTTACAGTTTGAGAAAGATTTGTCATATGAAGAAGTCCCTGTTCAAATTGTTGACAGAAAAGAGCAAAAATCTGAGGAATAAGGTGATACCTTACATTAAGGTAATATGGAGGAACCACAATGCTGAGGAAGCTACGTGGGAACTTGAAAGCGCTATGATGAAGAATTATCCTCAGTTGTTTACTTGATTTTGTATAGCGATTCTGGGGACAAAATCTTGTTAAGGAAGGAAGAATGTAACGAATAAAATTTTCGAGTTGTGATTCTGGGGACAAAATCCTTTTAAGGAGGGAAGGATGTAACGATCGAGAAATTTGAAAGTTAAATTAAATATTTATTGAATTGAATAAATATTTTAAATAATTATTTATTGAGGAAAATAAATAATTGATGAATTGTGGTGAATTAATTTAGTAACTAAATTGATTAGTGTAAATTAAATTGAGTAATGATAATTTTATCGAAGGATTTAGTTTAAGGAAATAATTAAATTAAATCAATTGCTTAATATTTAAAGGAAATAAATAAATTAAATAAGGTGATATTTCTAATTTATTAATTAAATTAGATATGTAATTATTTATTAATTATAAGTATAATGATAATAAGAATTTTATTATTATTAGAAGTTATTTAAATTAACTAAACTAAAGTTATTTAAATTAACTAAATTAATGGTGTGACATGAAAACTATATAATATAAATATTATTAAAATAATATAGTTGGGGGTTTAAGTGTTAGCCAAACAAGGCCTTGTGGCCTTTGGTTTTTTCAACTGAAGCCTTTTTTGTTTTTTAACCTGACGTACGTGGGATTATGGCCATTTTATTACTTCGCGTCTTATTTCTTTGCCTAAAGCTAAACTAAGAACAAAGAAGGTTTGAGAGAAGAAGATAAACACAAAGGAGATTGAGAGTGAGAGCTTGAGAGAAGTTATTCTGTGATTATCAAGTGGAAGAGAAGGGTTTGCTAATTGTTTTGCTAATCAAGGTATAAACTATCCCTATTCTACCTTTTAGTTTTAGTATATATATATATATATATATATATATATATATATATATATATATATATATTCTATGTGATTGGAAATCACGTGAATTATGGTATGTATATATGTTTATATAGTTTTGCAAAACTCTGTTAATCATCATGTATACTTGTTATTTGTTATCAAATTCGTGTAAATTGGGTGTAGGAAGAAAAAGGAAAAACTACAGTGTTATGTTCATATAGTATGGCTTAAAAAGTATAAAATTTCTTGTCCAACATGTGATGTATTCTGCAATTTGACGTGGGATTGTGATAATATGATTAGAAATGAAAGCGGCGTAGTTTAAATCATGTCAATTGATTAAGAAACGAATTCATGGTGATCGAATTCGTTGAAAGTGTAAAAATGAAGAAATTTGGAAAAACTATGGTTTTGATTCCTCAAAATGATGTATATGTAATGTTTTGTGTATAGAAGGATGTTTAACATGTGTAGCTATGCTATTACAAAGGTTTAAATGTTGAGTTTGGTGAATTTCTGTAGAATTGGGATTGTTGGCCTATAACAGAGTCTGTTTTTGAGTTTCTGCAAAACTAAAATTGGTACATCGTCTGGTAGCTTGCTTGGCGTATGGCTTATGCATCATCTTGTATTCATAACTGCATATTGGCCTATTGTAGTCGATGTAAACCCGGTAGTGCGCCAGCGCAAGATAGTCGATCAAACTCAGTAATGAGTACATTAACAAAGATAACTTAGAAATGGTTAACTTAACATATTTTAATGATTTGTAAAGGACCTAAAAAAGGCATAGTAGTGTATTGTAATCACAACACCAAAATTATAGATTATGAATTAGTAAGTTGTGAAAGTTCGTAATGTGATGTCATTTGAATTGGAATTGTTTTACAATCACCATGTCGTATACTATGATATAATTGAGAATTCAGTTTCGTGTTACGTGAATGAGTAGGATAAACAAGTCCTAAGTTAAGGATTATAGACTTGATTAAAATGAAAACTAAACTAAAGAAATGGGTGTTAATGTAACTAATTGTTGTTGCGATTTCAATGATATATGTAGGGTAATTAGCGAATATTATTACTTGTGTAGCTTACATTCAAGGCAAGTTTCCTAACTCTACCTTGTTATTATTGAGCAAGTCTATTTACCCTATCTCAGTTACAATTACGCAAGTTCCTAAACTTCATTCTTTTGATAATGAATGCAAGTTCCTAAATTTTAATAAACAATATTATTGAATCTATCCTTATGTACGATGGAATAAGCTCTTGTAACCTAATTCGTTACCTCGAGCGAGTTTTACTTTTCTTAACATTGATATTATTATTCAAAGCATATGTTGTTCTAATACATCGCTTCAAATGAGATTATTCTAACTCTTTTGGTTATAGCATTTTGCATGTATATCATGTTTATTCAATTATATATATTGTTGATATCCGATCTTTGACTTTGATAGCCTTGTTCAGTTATACATTCTTGTATTAAAACCTTTATTGATGGAAATTGAATAGTGGTTTTAAAATTCTAAAAACACTAATAAGTTAGTTCCGAGCTAAACTTTCTTTAGTGCGGAAATTCTAAATTCAAACTGAGACGAACCACCCTAACATATGGGATTTTTGTACGTGTAACGTTTAGATGTTTGTGCACAAGACATGGTACAAAGGGCTGATCCCCCTAAATATGTTAAGAAGAGTCTGTATAGTCTAATGACTGTTAAGGTTGAGGTATTAATACCTAAATACCAGAGACATAGTTTGTGGTCTTAAGATCCTCAAATATTAAACTCGAACTTGATTTCTATTTTGGTTCGTAGAACAAGTTCATTATTGTTCAACATTCGTTGTTCATTCTCATGTTGTTATTATTGCTATCAGTGAGCAATTGTTTGCTCACTCTTGCAATTAACACTGCAGCTAAGGTTGAAAGAGTCAATGAGCCATCTACTAGTAAAGGAAAGAGCAAGTTGTCCAAGTGCTGAAGACTTATGATAATATTATTTAAATGTTTTATGATACAAGACTTGTTTTATTTTATGATGTATTCCACAAACTGATGTAATAAATTTAAGGTTAGATTACCTGGGATTATTTTGAGATGATGATGTAACCCTTTAATGGGAAAGATTGTTGTTTAAGTTATTTAAATTATGTCTTTATCCTTTGATTATGGGTAGTTAGATGAAATATTTTGGATAGTGAACACCAAATCCTGTCGGAATGGAGTGTCTGGATTTGGGGGTGTCACAGAAACTGTTGATTTACACGATTATAAACATGAATTGTGAATTTAACTATAATCTTTAGTGGTTTAGGTGAAGACAGGTGATGAAAGTTCTCTTTGTCTTGGGTACAACAAAGAACTATTGATGAATATTACAGGAATGAAATATTAACGATGGACTTTTAATTTGGAGGAGATAGTAGACATTATGTTCTACTTGACTCTTCTAATGGATTGTTGATTCCGCTGCAATTATGGTTGAAAACTTTTATTATCTACCATATGTTCTAAATCTCTGATTTATTTTGATGAAGGCTATTGATAAATTAATTATCTTAGCCATGATATTCTTTGCTGGGCTAGTTGAGCTCACCCTTTTGCTTCATAATTCCTTTCAGGTAATAAGAGTGTAGTTGGGTCGAGCGGGGATAACAGGGGAATAGTGTGATGGTCTAAGACTGTTGAAGTTTCTCAATACATTATAAAATGACATGACATGCAATATATAATTATATCGAAGACCTAAGATGCGTATGTTATATTTTATACGTCACTTAATAATTGATTTTGATCAACAACAATAGGGTGATGAGAACCCGACTTTGAAAGCGTCAAGAGTGCACCTCATTAGAATGAACATGATAGTAATCTTCTCGTTCTTCTTTGGGGTCTTGAAATATTTGCTGCTGTATTTTTTATGGCAGTGTAATAATTTGAGTTTGGATACTGTTTACGAGATAATATTGTATTAAAACTCATAGCTTATGTGTTGTCGTATTTTGCATGACAGTTCAACAGTTGTATAAATGAAGTTTGTATTTGATTTCTGTAGTGTGATATCTGGCGACTCAGAATGGGTCGTGTGGACCTATTTTGGGGGCGTCACAAATGGTATCAAAGCTTAGGGATATGGTCGCTGACGGAGATATGAGTCTAGAACTAGGAGGGGAGAGACGAGTAATATACTTCGCTAGTGTGTGACTTACCTAAGCTGAAATTGTTTACTTGATAAGTTGACAAATTATGATATGTTAATTAACCTTTGTTTTGAAGATGTATTCTAGAATGATATCTGAAATACAGGAGATGAGCAATGGGAAAATCATGATACATAGGAAATAACCAGGAAGGTACAATCCAAAAAGAAAGCAAGGTATTCTCATCTCTTCGAACTTCCAGGTACGTAAATTTTGAGGGAAAAATTTCATAAGGAGGGGAGATTGTAAGACCCCGAATTTTATGAAATGAAAGTATTCAATTTTTATAATTATTATTCTATTTAGTAAATGGTTAAATTGATAAAAATCTGATGTCTACGCGTGGTTTGCCTTTGTGGCACATGGTATTGATTATTGATGCTTATATGAGAAGTCACTCAGTTTTATTCAATTATTGTCATAATATTTTATATTATTAAATCAATAATTGAGATGAAAAGTTGTTCATATTATTATTTGCATTATTGACGATGTCTAGAAAGTTCTGTCGAGGAAAGGGGTTAGGTTATTTAATTGCGCGCCAATAGGGATAAATCCTTATCGGAAAGCCCCCTCTTTCCTAGGAACGATCTGGTTGTTAATATTGTGAGTTATAATATTAATGATGAATGCTATTAAAAATTGAATTTGAGCTCAGAGTTGAATTTAGAGACGCGGGCGTGATATTTGAGTTCGGAGCGATGAAATTAGTAGAAATAGACTATAAACACAAAATTTACTGGGGTTGACTTTTTGGTCAAAAGTCAACAATTGACTTTTTCAAAAAAAGTCAAACTTCAAAAATTCAAAAATAAAATTATTGATAAAAATATTTTCAGTGTTGGGATTATTAGTGTTGGTGGAAATCGACGATTATTTCGATAATAATTGATTTTTAGAGGTTAAATTGACCAATTAGGTAATTAATCAGATAAATGAGCAATTAATTGTTATTAATTCACATGCTTATAACTATTTGTTCACATGTGTGTACTATTGATTCACATTCATGTACTATTAGGGGAAGCGGTGCAAGATTGATAATACTTGCATGACTAAATTAAAAATAGAGGTATAGATGAAGGTACTATACTGTATTTATTTTTTTCACATGTATAGAACTACTGAGTCACATGATTGTACTATTGATTCACATGATGTACTATTAGGGGAGGTGGTGCAAGTTTGATAATACTTGTAGGACTAAATTAAAAATGAAGGAAAAGATGAAGGTATTATACTGTAATATTTCGAGCCCCAAAACGTGCAATTATCGAAACTATGTTTTCCTATAAATAAAAGCTCATTCTTCCTTCATTCTCACCAATTCACTAAGACTCACAAGAGCAATTATAGAGAGAGAAGCTATAGAGAGAAAGAAGAAGAGTAGTCTGCTACTTTACTATTCTAGTATCCAGTCTTCTTCTGAGGTAAGAGACATCATTATTGTGGTAAGGGGTATTATTTATTTCATGTTCTGAAGTGATATTATTTTCTTTCAATACTCGTAAGGGTTGTTACTCCATTCTTTATTATTTTGTTGGAATAACCTGTCTATACGGACTACGACATGCATGGTGAAATTCTTCTATTATTCTATTCTTTATTATTCTGTTGGAATAACCTGTCTACGCAGACTACCGCATTATGGTGAAATTCTTCTATTATTACATTCTTTATTATTTTGTTGGAATAACCCGTCTACGCGGACTACCACATGCATGGTGAAATTCTTCTGTTATTCCATTCATTATTATTCTGTTGAAATAACCTGTCTATGCGGACTACCGCATGCATGGTGAATGACCCTTCGTATTCATTCTTTATTAAATTGTGGAAATGATCTGTCTACGTGGATTACCGCATGGCGGGTGAAAATCCATTTACAGTTTCGTATATTCTATTATATTCGTATGAGATATCATTTCTTTTGTACTCGTCATGAAATGTTGTTTTCTTTTGTATTTTCCTTTTATGAGTATTATTCACGGAGTACTATTCATGGGTACTATTCACGTATACGGTAATATTCACGTATATGGTACTATTTTTGAATACGAGTTACTATTCACAGGTACTATTTACAAAGTATTATTCTCAAAGTACTATTCATAAAGTACTATTCATGGGTACTATTCCTGAAGTACTATTCACAGGGTACTATTCACCCAAAAAATATATTTCTTTTTCGTTCAAATTATTTTTGATACATGAATATTATTCTTGAATTTTACTCCACAAAGCAGTATCATGTTGACAAGTTGGATATTTTTAAACTCTGGATAAATTTAAAGTTTGTACTATTTATCCTTGATTTTGTTTGATTAATGCTTATATCATTGTCATCATCTTCATGCTTATATTGTGATGAAAGTCATCTTTGGCTTACGTGCATAGATGGACTGTTGATTATTTATTTTACAGTTGTATATCTTTGGCTTACGTGGAAAGATGGACTGTTGATTATTGGTTTTACAGTTGTATATCTTTGGCTTACGTGCAAAGATGAACTATTAATTGATAGCTTGGCCCGTAGAGCAAAGATGGACAGGTGTATAACATGATCATGACCACAGGTGATACTAACGAATATCCTTGGCCCGTAGTGCATGGATAATTTGATGATGTGGGTGGGTAGGATCATGACCATAGTTGAATGTCTTTGGTCGTAGTGCACTGACATGCAATTGATTGGTATGATCATGACCATTGGTTTTATAGTTGAATATCTTTGGCCAGGTACTGCAAAGATAGACAACTGATTGGTATGATCATTTTTATTACACTTGAATGTCTTTAGCCTTAGGGGTAAGGATATTGAGTAAACGTTCTATTAAGCCTTTGTGGCAAGGAGAAACTGTTGATTTACATGATTATAAATATGAATTGTGAATTTAACTATAATCTTTAGTGGTTCAGGTGAAGACATGTGATGAAAGTTCCTTTTATCTTGGGTACAACAAAGAACTGTTGATGAATATTACAGGAATGAAATATTAACGATGGACTTTTAATTTGGAGGAGATAGTAGACATTATGTTTTACTTGACTCTTCTAATGGATTGTTGATTCCGCTGCAATTATGGTTGAAAACTTTTATTATCTACCATATGTTCTAAATTTCTAATTTATTTTGATGAAGGCTATTGATAAATTAATTATCTTAGCTATGATATTCTTTACTGGGCTAGTTGAGCTCACCCTTTTGCTTCATAATTCCTTTCAGGTAATAAGAGTGTAGCTGGGTCGAGCGGGGATAACAGGGGAATAGTGTGATGGTTCGAGACTATCGAAGTTTCTCAATACATTATAAAACGGCATGACATGCACTATATAATTATATTAAGGACCTAAGATGCGTGTGTCGTATTTCATACGTCACTAATAATTGATTTTGGTGAACAACAATAGGGTGATAAGAACCCGACTTTGAAAGCGTCAAGAGTGCACCTCATTAGAATGAACATGATAATAATATTCTCGTTCTTCTTTGGGGTCTTGGAATATTTGCTGCTATATTTTTTATGGCATTGTAATAATTTGAGTTTGGATACTGTTTATGAGACATTATTGTATTAAAACTCATAGCTTATATGTTGTTGTATTTTGCACGACAGTTCAACAGTTGTATAAATGAAGTTTGTATTTGATTTCTGTAGTGTGATATCTGGCGACTCAGAATGGGTCGTGTGGACCTATTTTGGGGGCATCACAAAGCTGCGCAAGCTACAAACCTGGAGCTAATGCGTATGAAGAAGAAAGTGCAAGAAGGTGCTATTCGGGAAGCAAGAATCGATGAAGAGGGAATACTTCTAGTCAACTCCAGACTTTATGTTCTTAACGATTCTGACTTGAAGTATAAAATCATGATAGAGGCGCACAACACACCATTTGCAATCCATCCCGGGAGTACCAAAATGTATCATGATCATCGACATACATTTTGGTAGAGCAATATGAAGAGAGAGATAACGGGATTTATCTCAAGGTGTCTAACTTGTCAACAAGTCAAGGCGGAGCATCAAGTGCCAAAAGGTCCATTGTAGCCACTTAAAATTCCAGAATGGAAGTGGGAGCACATTACCATGGATTTCGTTACTGGTCTTCCCAAGGTTTCTCAAGGCATAGATGCAATTTGGGTCAATGTTGATAGATTGACCAAGTCTGGTCATTTTTATCGTCGAGAAACTATATACTTGAACGTCTTTCTCGTATGTACATAAACGAGATTGTAAGATTGCATGGTATGCCAGTATCCATAGTTTCTGATCGAGACCCAAGATTCACTTCATGATTTTGGGTTAGTTTGCAAAAAGCTATGGGCACAGATTTACGATTCAGTTTGGCATATCATCCTCAAACGGATGGGCAGTCGGAGAGGACTATTCAAACTCTTAAGGATTTATTAAGACTCTGTGTCCTTGACTTTAAAGGAAGTTGGGACAAGTTCTTACGATTGGTGGAGTTTTCCTACAACAACAGTTATCAAGCAAGTATTGTCATGGCTCCATTTGAGGCGTTGTATGGAAGAAAGTGTCGTTCTCCAGTATGGTGGGATGATGTGGGTGAAGGAACGTTGTTGGGACCGGAGTTGGTACGTATGACTATGGAAAAGATTCAAACGATCCAACAACGTATAAAAGCCTCACAAGATCGACAAAAGAGTTATGCTGATCTTCATCGAAAGGACGTGGAATTCAATATTGGAGATCATGTGTTGTTACGTGTTGCTCCATGGAAAGGAGTTACGAGATTTGGAAAGAGAAGAAAGCTCAATCCTCGATTCATTGGCCCATTTGTAATCCTCAATCGAGTAGGAACTATGGCCTATAGACTCGCCTTACCGCCAAGTATGTCTCGTGTTCATAACGTTTTTCACATATCTATGTTACTTAAATATGTGAAAGACTTGAACCGCATTATTGAATTAGAATTGGACGAGATAGCGGAAGATTTAACGTATAAAGAGGTACCTGTTAAAATCTTAGATAAGAAGGATCATATTCTATGCTCCAAGGTTATACCTCAAGTCAAAGTTTTGTGGAGAAACCACGATGTAGAGGAAATGACCTGGGAGTTAGAATCTGAAATGAAATCTAGGTATCCTCACCTCTTCGACATATCAGGTACGTACCCTAATTTTGAGGACGAAATTTCATAAGAAGGGGAAGTTGTAAGACCCCAACTTTTTTTGAATAAAGAATAATTTTTCTCGAAATATATTTTTGAATATTATGGTGTGGATATGATATAATGTTAAAGTTGTGGGTAATATTTGAAAATTTTGCAAAATAAGAAAGTTGATATAAAATATTCGTTGTGTCGGGGAATATTCAAATGGTCGGGGAATATTCGTTTTAACAGGGAATATTCGTACGATGACACAATCATTAGTGGACCCCACAACGGAAGTATTGTCGTAGTTAAAAAATGATAGAAATATCTTTTTATAAAAATAACGACGAAAGTTTTACCGTTAAACTGTTGAACTACCCGGTGGTAAAAGTACAGTAATACGCGTGATTGCATAGTAGCACATGGTATTGATTATTGATGCTTACGTGAGAAGTCACTCAGTTATACTCAATTATTGCTACAGTAATTGCTGCATAATATCTCTCATATTATTGATTCAATTATTGTCACAATATAAATATTTTATATTATTTAATCAATAATTGAGACGAAAAAGTTATTCATATTATTATTTGCAATATTGACGATGTCTAGAAAGTTCTGTCGAGGAGAGGTTTGGTTACCTAATTGCGCGCCAATAGGGAGACATCCTTATCGAAAATCCCCCTTTTTCCTGGAAATGATCTGGTTGTTAAATATTGTTAAATTCGGTATGATCATGACCATTGGTGATTACACGAATATTCTTGGCCCGTAGTGCAAGAATAATTTATTAATGAATATCCTTGGCCCGTAGTGCATGGATGATTCGATGATGTGATTTATTATTAAGCTGAGTCCCAGCGATAAAGTTAATGATAAACTTTTTAAATCATAGAAGATAGTAGATATCATTCTCTACTTGACTCTTCTAATGGATTGCTTGTTCCGCTGCAGTTAAACTTGTTGTCTATTATATTCTATCAGTTTAACATTGTTGAAGGCTAATGATAACTTATTCTGCATTATCTTAGTCATAATATTTCTTACTGGGCTAGTTGAGCTCACCCTTTTACTTCCATTGTTCTCTTCAGGAAATGAGAACATAGATGGAACTAGTCGTAAAACAGAGTGATGGTCCGAGATGGTATTATAGTAGTCCTCACTATTCTATAAAATAGTCTGACAATAAATATAATGAGGACTCTATTTGAGTTTGGATATTGACTAGAAGACAATTTTGTGTAAAAACTCTCAGCTCATATTATATAATTAAGTTTGTATTTGTATTCAGTACCATGTATTTGGCGATCCAAGATGGGTGATGTGTACCTATTTTTGGGGAGTCATAAAAACTCATACTTATCGTTTTCTTCATCCGACAGTTTTCCGTTATGGGGCCCACAAATGGCTGCGTTGTCGTACGAATAATCCCTGACAGCAAGAATATTCCACGACCAAACAAATATTCCCCGACAACAATGATTATTTTATAACCACTTACTTATTTAAAATATTTGCGCATTTTACCCATAACTAACCACATTAATCAAATCAACACCTTATTATTCAAAATAATAATAAAAGAAATTAAATCTTTATTCATAAAAAGTTAGGTCTTACAAAGACCGTGGATTGACATGGCTTGAGCCGTCCCTTCCACCCTACATCAATAACTCAAATACATTATTAACGGTAGTCTGGTTACTATTAATGCCGAGCCGGAATGTCCTGAACAAGGTGACATACCACTCATTAGCTTTAATGCAGAAGTTGAGCCTGTTAGTGTGACACCCCCAAATCCGGGTACTTCCATTTCCGCAGGATTTGTTGTTCACTATACAAATATCATCTATCTATCTACCCATAAATAAATGCAAACCATGCAATAGATAGAATTAAATAAATAAATCTTCCCTTTATGGGGTTACATCATCTGCATAAAAAATACAATCCCAGGTCACTCTAACCTCAAACATCTGTGTGGAATCATAAACAAATAACAAGTCTGAACAACATAAAGTTTGAAATTTAAATACATATTAACAACAAGTCTTCTTCATTTGTTAATCTTGCCCTTGCCTTTACTAGTGGAAGGCTCGTCAGATCTTTCGTTCTTAACTGCAATGTTATTATTACGCAAGAGTGAGCACGATTGCCCACAAGTATAACAATATAACAAATGAATAATAACATGCGAATAAATCAAAGACTTCTGAAATAGGAAAACTCAGCTTTTGAATCAAGAATGAATAACAAGAATCAAAAGAACTTCTGAGGGTCATAAGACCTTGAACTATGTCCTAGGATGTCAAGTGTTTATACTTGAAACCTTTAACAATCATAAGACTATGGACTCTTCTTCTCGTACTTAGGGGGATCAGCCCTTAGTACCATACTGTGCACAATATCTTAACGCTAACGCATAAGTAATCCCCTATACAGGGTTGTTCATCTCAGTTTGACATTAGAGTCCGCACCAAACGAAGTTTGGTTTGGATAATTCAACAAGGTTTCTGAAATTTAGAACGCTCATCAACTAGGGACTAGTCGAATCATTAAGGGTTCACTAGTCTAACAAGGTTCAACATTAACTGATAATTTAAATCGAATAGCAATCTCATGAGGTATACAATAGAATAATTATTGTACAACAGAATCATACTTTGAAAGATTAATATACTTTAATATAACAAAATGGACTTGATCGATAATAATGAGAATTTGCTAGATGTAAAGAGATAAACTTATAAACTCATATGATGATAACGAGTAGGGTTAGAAAACTTGCCTCGTGCGTAGATTACACGTTAATTATACTCGTTCCTTGATTTAATCCTACATACCATTTACATTCACAATACCAGTTAATTATAACATAACTAGTCATCATACGTTTATTCTTTGGTCTAAACTCTGCTTATGACTATACTTAGTCAAATTATCACGCTTATTTTCGCATAATATCACACTACACGAATAATAAGCTAATTATTCATTCAATAATTCAATTCACACATAATTGTGTTATTGACATGTTAAGGATCTATTTAATTACCACATTGTATGACTAACACATTTTTATGTTCATTAAATTAGGTTGCAATTATAGTCCTTAGAATAAAACCACTAAAATGCTCATTCTTGAACAAACTGCAGAGTGGCGCTGTGACGCCACCATATAGCCTATTCTTGGCGCTGCGGCCTGGACCATGGTCTTTGTACATGGTCAAGGCCTACATGGCATGGTGTGCTACTGCGGTAAGTGACTGCTGACAGTGAACGAACATGAACTGGAATTCGCAAAAAATTGCAGAACATGACCAAAACACCCAATTAACTTATTCTTACACGAAATTAGACATACCCAAACACTGTAATACACTTATAACTAATAATCAACCCTTCTAGCATGATTTTAACAAGTTAAATCACATAATTTACAGAATCAAAACATGTAATTTCACTGTTCTTGAAGGTTTTGAACATAACACATAAAATTTAACATCACGGGTTCTTTATAATACCAAATCCGTCCATTCGAATTTTGTTTTCCTCGTTTGAACATACATAATTATATACGAATGTGAAATTTACAAGACAATTTATGTTTAACATATTAAATTTACGTATAAGGGCCATATGGCCATATTTCTATGCTCTGTAATTTTTTAGCAACAATATACGACATATCTTAAGCAACTAATGTTATGAAAACATACATATATAGTAATAAAAACATATTATGATTATATATTATCATGTTTTTATGCCTTGATCATCAATTCATGCATAGATCATACAAATTATTTTACAAAGAGGTTAGAGATAACTTTTTCACAAAATAATAACAACGTAATTACAATTTGGGTTTAAGAGATTACCCTGAAGCAAGTTCCTCTGATTTTTCACTTTCTTCTTCAATCACTCAATTTTTCTCTAAATTCTATCTGAATTCTCTCTCAGTTAAAACTCATAATTAAGTTACGTCTTATTAAATAAGACTGATTAATAAAAGATGAAGACGTAGGAACTGACGCGTTGTGGAGGTCAGTTACCCATCATGGGTTAACTGCCCTCAACCCCCACTAAGGCCATGTTTGGCTAGCCTTAAAAGGTTTATACCCATTTAATTTAATTAATCTTTTATAATATAGTTTAATAATGTCACACCCCTTTATAAAATAAATCCAATATCTTATTTAATTTATTTTAAATCTAATAATTTCTCATTAATTCACATAGTCACATAATTAAATTTCTCATTTATCAATTATGTCAAATTTATTAATTCTCTAATTAATTATTAAATTAATTAAAATAACATTAGGCTTATTAAATATTTCTTTTAATTCAATAAGCTCACATAAATACATACTTCGAATAATAAAATTCTTCACATTAATTTAATAAATATACCACATATAATTAAATTAATCTACCACAACTTCATCAATTAATTATTTATTCTAATAATTAATTCATCAAAAATATTTATTTAATCCAATAAATATTAAAATTAAATTATAAAATCTTGGTTGTGACATCTTTCTCCCCTTAAAAGGATTCTGTCCTCAGAATCACGACTCAAACAATTCGTCCTGTTATATTCTCTCCTCTTTACAAAGATTTTGTCCCCAGAATCGCTTATAATAATCTAAGTAAATAAATGAGGATAATTTTTCATCATATTCTCTTCGAGTTCTCACGTAGCTTCTTCAGCGTTGTGGATCCTCCAAATTACCTTAACAAAAGATATTCCTTTATTTCTTAGAACTTGCTCTTTTCGGTCGACAATCTGAACAGGAATTTCTTCGTAAGATAAGTCTTTGTCAAAATGTAGGGGTTCATATTCAATCACGTGCTTATAATCGGGTTTGTAGGGTTGTAGCACTGAGACATGGAAAACGTTGTGGACATTGTCAAGAGCTGGAGGTAAGGCTACCTCATACGCAACCTCTCCGATCTTTCGCAGTACCTCAAAGGGTCCAATGAATCTTGGGCTTAATTTCCCTTTCTTTTCGAACCTGATCTTTCCCTTTCAGGGAGAGACCTTTAAGAACACATAACTACCAGATTCAAACTCAACATTTTTACTGTGTGGATTGGCGTATTTCTTCTGTCTATCTTGAGCTGCTATCAATCTTGTTAGGATCACTTTGACTATTCTCACTTTGTACCAATTAGGGCCTAGTAATTGTCTTTCGCCAACTTCATCCCAGTATAGCGGAGTTCTGCACTTTCTGCCGTATAATGCTTCATAAGGCGGCATGCTAATACTAGCGTGATAACTGTTGTTGTAGCCAAACTCTATGAGCGGTTGATGATCATCCCAATTTCCTTTAAAGTCCATTATATAAGCTCTTAACATGTCTTCTAATGTCTGAATTGTTCTTTCACTCTGTCCATCTGTCTAAGGGTGATGCCGTGCTCATTCGCAAATGTGTACCCATGCATTCCTGTAGACGTTTCTAGAAGTTCGATGTAAAGCGCGGATCTCTATCTAAAATAATTGACACCGGAACTCCGTGCCTCGAAATAATCTCTTTCACATATAACCTTGCCAACTGATCTAAGTTGAATCTAATTTTTATCGAAAGGAAGTGTGCGAATTTCGTCAATCGGTCAACAATAACCCATACTGCGTCGTAGCCTTTCTGAGTTGTCGGTAGGCCAACCACGAAATCCATCATAATATGTTCCCATTTCCATTCTGGAATCTCTAAAGGTTGTATTAACCCACTCGACCTCTGATGTTTTGCTTTCACTTTCTGACATGTCAGGCACTTGGCAACACATTCTGCAACCTCTCGTTTCAAATTTGGCTACCAGAAATGTTGTTGAAGATCTTGGTACATCTTGGTACTACCAGGGTAAATCGAATATCGTGAGTTATGAGCCTCGCTCAAAATTTCTTCCTTAATCTCTGTTACTGGCGGTACCCAAATTCTACTCTGAAATCTCAGTATTCCTTCCTTATCCATCTTGAATCTTGATGCGGTTCCTGCGAATATCTTCTTTTTCACCGTTTTACATTTGTCATCCTAAAGTTGAGCCTCCTTAACCTTGTCTAGTAGAGTTGTACCAGATTGCATCTGAAATAGCTTCTCATCAATCTCCATAGGACACTTCACTTCCAATTCCAGCTTTTCCATTGCTGAAATTATCTCCTCCTGATCGGTCAACATCATTAGTTTCTCCCGACCCTTTCTACTTAAGGCGTCGACAACCACATTTGCCTTACCCGAATGGTATAGAATCTCACAATCGTAGTCCTTAATTAACTCCAACCACCTTCTTTGGCGCATGTTCAAGTCTTTCTGTGTAAAAATATATTTCAGACTCTTGTTGTCTGTATATATTTCACACTTCTCCCCATAGAGATAGTGCCTCCAGATTTTCAAAGCAAAAACCACTACAGCTAACTCCAAGTCATGGGTCGGATACCCCTTCTCATAATCCTTCAATTGTCGTGACGCATACGCAATGACTCTACCATTCTGCATAAGCACACAACCAAGTCCTTTATGCGATGCATCACTATAAACCACAAAATTTCCTGTATTATTCGGAAGAGATAACACAGGTGCTGAACTCAACCTCTTCTTTAATTCTTGAAAGCTTTCCTCACACTTCTCTGTCCAAACAAATTTCACCGATTTCCTAGTCAAATTTGTCAACGGAGTCGCGATCTTGGAAAAGTCCTGAATGAATCTTCTATAATAACCTGCCAATCCGAGAAAACTTCTTACTTCCAATGGCGTCTTCGGCTGATCCCAGATAATCACAGCTTCGACTTTGGAGGGATCCACCAAAATTCCTTCCCTATCGATCACATGTCCAAGAAATTGTACTCTTTCAATCCAGAATTCACATTTTGAAAACTTGGCATACAACTTCTCCCTTCTTAATGTCTCTAATGTCCCCCTCAAATGCTCTTCATGTTCTTCCTTGGTTTTCGAATATACCAAAATATCATCTATAAATACCACTATGAATTTGTCCAAAAACGGCTTGAACACTCCATTCATTAAGCCCATAAATGCTGCAGGAGCATTCGTTAGACCAAATGACATTACCAAAAATTCGTAGTGACCATATCGTGTTCTGAACGCTGTCTTCGGTACATCCTCTGGTCTCACCTTCAGTTGATGATAACCACTCCTCAAGTCTATCTTTGAAAAGTATCTTGCTCCCTTTAACTAATCGAACATGTCATCAATTCACGGTAATGGATATCTATTCTTAATCGTGACCTTATTCAGTTCTCTATAGTCGATGTAGAGCCGCATTGTCCCATCCTTCTTCTTTACAAATAAAACCGGCGCTCCCCACGGCGATACGCTTGGTTGGATATACTTCTTGTGCAGTAATTCTTGTAGTTGGACCATCAGTTCTTTCATCTCTACCGGTGCCATTCGGTATGGTGCCTTCGATATTAGAGCCGTTCCTGGAGCCAAATCGATCACGAATTCAACTGCTCTATCTAGAGGAAGTCCTGGCAAATCATCCGAAAATACGTCTGCGAAATCCCTCACTACTGGTATCTCCTCTATTTTTCGGATTCTCTTTACGACTATCGACTATGTAAGCTAGATATCCTACACAACCTTATCTTAACAACTTCCTGGCCTGCATCATCGTTAGATAACTCGCTTGTCTAGGCGACTTGCTACCATAAAACACAACCTTTCACGGAGTCATAAGGTTAATACGCTTTTTCTGGCAATCAATTACCCCCCCATAATTGGATAACCAGTCCATACCAAAGATAACGTCGAATTCTCCAATTCGAATAGGGATAAGATCTACATTCATAATGTTACCCTTAATATCCACCCTACAGTTCTTGTGTACGTATTTAATAGGGATCACTTCTCTATTCGCAATTTCTATGTTCATGGGGTATTCTAACTCATCCTTAGGCAATTCTAAGTTCTTTGCAAAGTCATCGGATATAAATGAACAAGTAGCACCCGAATCAAATAATACATAAGCATTAACTCTATTGATCGGAATGATACCTGACACCACATCGCGAGACTGCACAGCATCCTGCACTGTCATGTCTAATGTTGTGGCGGTCGGTCGGTTGGTTGCGGTTGGTTCTGCGATAGTCAGAGTGCTTCCACCGCTGTTTCCTCTATTCCTTCCTGATCCTGTCCATCCAGATCCCTTCTTAGGACAATCCCTTGCAAGATGATCCTTTGAGCCACAAGAGAAGTAGGCACCCTTCTTTGGGTAAGGACAGTTAGGTGCTATGTGGCCTTCCTGACTACAATTATAGCATACTCATTTTCCCTTCATGCAAACTCCCAGATGAGCTTTTCCTCAGGTTGGGCACGCTTCGATCTTCTTCTTCTGCCCTCCTTGTTGACTTCCAGCTAACGAGTTATCAGACCACTTTCTCTTATGATTATTACTACCTCCCGTGCTACTTCCACCAATCTTGTTAGTTCCTTCATTCTCACTCTTTTTCTACATCTGATCCTAATTATATTTAGTTATCGCATCGCTTCCACCTTCAGCGAGTATGGCCTTCTCTAACACTCCAGCAAAAGTGTTCAATTGGAACATTGACACCTTGCTATACAACCAGGGCTTCAGTCTCTACTCAAAACGTCTTGCCTTTCTCTCATCAGTATGCACTTGGTATGTGGCGAACCTAGCCAACTCATTGAATCTTGCTGCATAATCTGCTACGGACATATTCCCCTGTTTCAACTCCAGAAACTGAACCTCCATTTGGTTCTGCTAGCTGGTCGGAAAATACATCTCGAAAAACATCTCCTTCAATCTCTCCCAGGTTATTACACCTTCTCCTCCTCGTACTTGTTTGCCTGCCACCAATAACTGGCTTCAGATTTCAGCATAAATGGTGCGTATGTGGTTTTCTGGTCTTTTCTTACTCTGGCGACATCAAACACCTTCTCCATCTCCATAACCCAGGTTTGATCTTCGATTGGGTTTATGGAGCCCTTAAACTCTGGCGGTCCCATCGCCTTGAAATCCTTAAACGATGTATTCGGTGGAGCTTGTGGTTGATTGTTAATTGCTCCAGCTAATAGGTTCACCAATTACTGAACAGGGTTAGCATTGGCGTCGTTGTTGTTATTCATCAGTTCTCCTTGAGCTTGTTGATGGTTTTGTCTTCTTCTAGGCGGCATATTTCTGTTAAGAATATACGCTTATTAGGTCTTTATTCAATCCCTTAAACATTTAAGGCTTAACTAAAACATTTAATCATAATTCACTTAACACATTATTTCGAATAAACTCTGACATTTTATTCAATTCAAAAGTTTTAACATCATACGATAGCATCACTACTATTTACATCAACTATCCCGAGATAAAGAATCTACAAGATTTAAAACATTAAAATATTCCTTTGTTTATAAACACATCGGAATTTACATCTTTAACTACCAGATAGTTTTCACATAATTAAACTAATCCTATCACTTCCTGTTAAGGCACTGCATAGCCTTTCCACGTTCGTCTTCCATGATGCGGGACATCGTTCTGCAATCTAGCATATATGATGGTAGTCCTTCAAATTGGATTGGGTATCTCATAACTCGATCCTGGGCCTCATCCATTGCATTTTGAAGTGTAGAGTACGTCTCCCCAAGCTTAGTCTTCCTTGCACGACAATCCTCTTCTGCAAGATCAGCACGACGTGACTCTCTTACCCAGCCCTCCTCTGCTATGGCCAGTCTTTCTGAGCACTCTTTCAGATCCTTCTTCAACTTTTCTATTTCTTCAGACTTCTCCTCGGTTTGACCCTTCTCATGAATCAAATCCCACTCCACGTTTCCTAAACGTGTGTGAAGAGTCACAATTTCCTCATCCTTCTGCTCGATGGTACTCTGCTGAATAACAGTCTTCTCCTTCAGCTCTTGAACAGTGTCTTGTAACTCTATGTTACAATCATAAAGTGCATCATACATCTCAACATTGATGGAGTTCGGTGGGAACTCCTCTTCCTCCTCTTCTTCATCAGAATCCTCCTCTGGATCAGTCTCAGGCTCATGCTCCTGACCAACAACTTGATGATCAAGCGGAGATGGCTCTCTGCACTGTTGCTCCCTGACGACATGAATGTCTTGGGGCTCCTCCTCTGTAGGTTTATCACATAAGCACATAAAGTCTTTTATTATCTTTAATGAATTAAGGAATTCATTTCTTAAAACTCGATAAGAGTTTACCACCACTACGTTCTCAATCTCCTACAAGGCTACTACCTAAGGTTGTTCCCCCACCTAAGGTTCATAACCTACAACTTTGATACCAACCTATGACACCCCTAAATCCGGGTACTTCCATTTCCGCAGGATTTGGTGTTCACTGTACAAATATCACCTATCTATCTACCCATAAATAAATGTAAACCATGCAATAGATAGAATTAAATAAATAAATCTTCCCTTTATGGGGTTACATCATCTGCATAAAAATATACAATCCTAGGTCACTCTAACCTTAAACATCTGTGCGGAATCATAAACAAATAACAAGTCTGAACAACATCAAGTTTGAAATTTAAATACATATTAACAACAAGTCTTCTTTATTTGTTAATCTTGCCCTTGCCTTTACTAGTGGAAGGCTTGTCAGATCTTTCGTTCTTAACTGCAATGTTATTATTACGCAAGAGTGAGCACGATTGCCCACAAGTATAACAATATAACAAATGAATAATAACATGCAAATAAATCAAAGACTTCTGAAATAGGAAAACTCAGATTTTGAATCAAGAATGAATAACAAGAATCAAAAGAACTTCTGAGGGTCATAAGACCTTGAACTATGTCCTAGGATGTCAAGTGTTTATACTTGAAACCTTTAACAATCATAAGACTATGGACTCTTCTTCTCGTACTTAGGGGGATCAGCCCTTAGTACCATACTGTGCACAATATCTTAACGCTAACGCATAAGTAATCCCATATACAGGGTTGTTCATCTCAGTTTGACATTAGAGTCCGCACCAAAGAAAGTTTGGTCTGGATAATTCAACAAGGGTTCTGAAATTTAGAACACTCATCAACTATGGACTAGTCGAATCATTAAGGGTTCACTAGTCTAACAAGGTTCAACAGTAACTGATAATTTAAATCGAATAGCTATCTCAAGAGGTATACAATAGGATAATTATTGTATAACAGAATCATACTTTGAAAGATTAATATACTTTAATATAACAAAATTGACTTGATCGATAATAACGAGAATTTGCTCGATGTAAAGAGATAAACTTATAAACTCATATAATGATAACGAGTAGGGTTAGGAAACTTTCCTCGTGCGTAAATTACACGTTAATTATACTCGTTCCTTGATTTAATCCCACATACCATTTACAATCACAATACCAGTTAATTATAACATAACTAGTCATCATACGTTCATTCTTTGGTCTAAACTCTGGTTATGACTATACTTAGTCAAATAATCACGCTTATTTTCATATAATATAACACTACACGAATAATAAGCTAATTATGCATTCAATAATTCAATTCACACATAATTGTGTTATTGACATGTTAAGGATCTATTTAATTACCGCATTGTATGACTAACACATTTTTATGTTCATTAAATTAGGTTGCAATTATAGTCCTTAGAATAAAACCACTAAAATGCTCATTCTTGAACAAACTGCAGAGTGTATTTGTGGACGCCACCATATAGCCTTATTCTATTCTTGTGGCTGACCAGCAGCTATGACTGAACATGGTTAGACTATATGCCATGTATTGGTATTCTGCATCATGTGCAAGTATTTTACTGCGGCAAATGGCGCTTGGCATATGCGAACGAACATGAACTGGAATTCACGAAAAATTGCAGAACATGGCCAAAACACTCAATTAACTTATTCTTACACTAAATTAGACATACCCAAACACTGTAATACACTTATAACTAATAATCAACCCTTCTAGCATGATTTTAACAAGTTAAATCACATAATTTACAGAATCAAAACATGTGATTTCACTGTTCTTGATGTTCTTGAAGGTTTTGAACATAAAACATAAAATTTAACATCACGGGTTCGTTATAATACCAAATCCGTCCATTCGAATTTTGTTTTCCTCGTTTGAACATACATAATTATATACGAGTGTGAAATTTACAAGATAATTTATGTTTGACATATTAAATTTACGTGTAAGGGCCATATGGCCATATTTCTATGCTATGTAATTTTGTAGCAACAATATACGACATATCTTATGCAACTAATGTTATAAAAACATACATATATGGTAATAAAAACATATTATGATTATATATTATCATGTTTTTGCGCCTTGATCATCAATTCATGCATAGATCATACAGAGAAGTTAGAGATAATTTT
The DNA here is from genome assembly GCA_020205605.1 of Panax ginseng. NCBI lineage: Eukaryota > Viridiplantae > Streptophyta > Magnoliopsida > Apiales > Araliaceae > Panax > Panax ginseng. The sequence continues at coordinate 131,444,648 of CM035132.1, read as the reverse complement.
TTCACAAATAATAACAACGTAATTACAATTTGGGTTGAAGAGATTACCCTGAAGCAAGTTCCTCTGATTCTTCAATTTCTTCTTCAATCACTCAATTTTTCTCTAAATTCTCTCTGAATTCTCTCTCAGTTAAAACTCATAATTAAGATACGTCTTCTTAAATAAGACTAATTAATAGAAGAAGAAGACATAGGAACTGTCGTTTTATGGAGGTCAGTTATCCATCATGTGTAAGACCCCAACTTTTATGAATAAAGATGAATTTTCTATAATTATCATTTTTAAATATTATGGAATGAATTTGATATAATGTTATAGTTGTGGGTAATATTAAGAAATTTTGTAAAGTATGCAAGTTGTTTATAATATTTGATTGGTCGGGGAATATTCGTTTTAACAGAAAATATTCGTACGACGACATAATCATTGGTGGACCCCACAACAAATTTATTGTTGGAATGAGAAAACGACAAAAAAAGTACAGGAAGTTTATGAAAATAACGGTGAAAGTTTTACCGTTAACTGTTGAAACATCCAGTGTTAAAAGTACAGGAATACGCGTGGTTGCATAGTAGCACACAATATTGATTATTGATGCTTACGTGAGAAGTCACTCAGTTTTGTTCAATTATTGCTTCAGTAATTGCTGCATAGTATCTCACATTATTTGATTCAATTATTATCAATATTTTATATATTATTAAATCAATAATTGAGATAACAAAGTTGTTAATATTATTATTTGCATTATTAACGATATCTAGAAGTTCTGCTAAGGAGAGGTTTGGTCACCTAATTGGGCGCCAATAGGGAGAAATCCTTATTGAAAAGCCCCCTCTTTCCTGGGAACGACCTGGTCGATTAATAGTGTAAATTATGATTATGATGATGAAGTTTTATTTTAGTAGTATTATTAATGTAATAAAATAGAAAAGCTTTTTATATAAAACAGAATACTTTTATAAAGTTATTCATTTTATTAGGCTAATAGTAAAATCTTTTTATATAAAACAGAATACTTTTATAAAGTTATCTGTTTTATTAGACAATAATTAGAATATATTATATTTTATTATGCATATTATCTGCATAGTGTTTGCACAGTAAAATCTTTTTATATAAAAGCAGAATACTTTTATAAAGTTATTCGTTTTATTAGATTATAAATAGAATATATTATATTTTATTATTGTAAACCAATATGGACCGTCGTTTAAAAAGTAAATCAATCTGGACCGTTCATGGATTGGTTACTATTCAGTCCATTCTTCTATAAATAGAAGCTCATTCCTTCATTATTTCTTACGAATTCACTGAAACTCTAGAGAGAGAAACTATAAAGAGAATTCTTCTTCTATAATCTTGAGCGTATTTCTTTAGCATTTAAGAAAGCTTTGAGCGTAGTGCATGTTTCTTCAAGTATATCCCCGCCCTACCGCCGAAGTACTCTTCTTTTTAAGGCAAGGGGTATTATTTTTTTCATATTCATGAAGAGAACTTCTGTTATTTCATTCTTTATTGTTCTGTTGGAATAACCTATATACGCGGTCTACCCTATACTTGGTGATATTCTTCTGTTATTCCATTATTTATTATTACATTGGAATAAACATGCATCACAATACCGCATACATGGTGAAATTCTATTGTTATTCCATTCTTTATTATTACATTGGAATATCCTGTCGGTCGTATTACGCTTTGACACAGTTTAGATTATTTATTATTACATTGGAATAACTTTTTATCTAATCAACCGCATGCATGGTCATTTCTTTTGTTATTCCATTCTTTATTATACTCAGTTTGTTAATGTTTTGACTTCTATACTCCATGAAATTAGTGGAATATCCTTGATATTTGCGCTTCATCCAGTATCTTTTCATGAAAATATTCTTCCGAGCATTCTTAAATTTTACTCTACAAAGAAGTATCATGTTGACAATTTGGATGTTATTAGTTCCTGAATAAATTAATTCTTGAACTTGTTTTATTGAACTCTTATATCATTGTCATGTTTATATTTTTTTTTGATAGTCATCTGTGGCCTGTAGTGCATAGATGGACTTGGTATGATTATGACCAGGGATTATTCGGTGTAATCATGAACGTAATGTTACAAATGATGTGGTAAAAGTCCTCATTGGCCCGTAGTGCATTGATGAACAGTTGTTGGCATTACCATGACCATTAATGAATACACGAATATCCTTGGCCCGTAGTGCATGGATAATTTGTGGTTGTGATACTAATGAATATCCTTGGCCGTAGTGCAGGGATGATGCGGTTTATTTATTAAGTTGAGTCCCAACGATAAAAGTGATGAAAAACCTTTTAAATCATAAAAGATAGTAGATTTTATTCTCTACTTGACTCTTTTAATGGATTATATGTTCATTTATGAGTTAAACTTGATGTCTATTGTATTTTATCAGTTTAACATTGTTGAAGACTAATGATAATTTATTCTGCATTATCTTAGTCATAATATTTCTTACTGGGCTAGTTGAGCTCACCCTTTCTTTCATTGTTCTCTTCAGGAAATGAGAATGTAGCCGGGACTAGTCGGGGAACGGAGTGATGGTCCAGATGATAGTATTAGTAATCCTCACTATTCTGTTAAATAGCGTGACAATAAATGTATTGAGGACTTATTCTAAGAGTGGATATTGTCTAGAAGATAATATTTGTATTAAAACTCACAGCTCTCTTGTTGTATATTAAAGATTGTATTTGTATTCTGTACCATGTATTTGGCGACTTAGAATAGGTGATGTATACCTATTTTGGGGGCGTCACAGTTGGTATCAAAGCTTAGGGATATGATCCCTGGCTGAGATGTGAGACAAGAACTATGAGGGGAGAGACAGGGAATTCATTCACTAGTATGACCTACCTAAGTTTATTTGGTATTTAATTGGTCGGTCAGAGTATAGGGATAATATGTGATATGTTAATTAACCCTTGTTTTGTGGCAGTATTTGAAAATGGCATCTGAGAATGTTGAGAACATCAATGGAGCACAGGAGACCGTTGAGTCTCCACAGATCAATAATCAGGACAATATGCATCAGGAAGGCGACAATCCTCATGTAAACAACAACACTGACCAAATGATGAACGATGGAATGTTTAGAGGCTTTACGCAATTCATGCGACATCGAGCAAAGAGAGACTCATGTCCAAAATGCGAGGTGGAAACACTTGGCAACTCTCGAGCAGTCACCGCTAAGCGATTCAAGGAACTGGGACCACCGCAGTTTTTTGGATAGCCAAAACCACTTAAGGCGGAGACGTGGATAAATCAGATCTGCAAGATATTTGATGTCTTGGGATGCTCCGAGGAGCAAAAGGTTCCCTTTGCCACCTTCGAGTTGCGTGCAGAAGAGGCGGATTCTTTGGTGGGAATCTATAAAATGTACTCAACTTGCCGCAGTAAAGATGACTTGGGAGAAGTTCCAAGAATTTTTCAACGACAAGTACTTTCCCGAAAGTATTCATCACATGAAAGAGGTAGAGTTCATTAAGCTGGAGCAAAACAACATGACCGTGTCGTAGTACGAAGCCAAGTTTGCCGAGTTGTCCCGGTTTGCGTCGCATTTGGTTGATAATGAGGAGAGAATGACGCGAATGTTTCTAAGAGGTTTGAAACCCGAGATACGTCAATATCTTATCTCTCAAAAACTGTGTTTGTATTCAGATGTTGTTAATAGGGCTCAGTTATTGGAGCGCGATAATGAGTCAACCTAACCAAAAGAGAGCAGCTGGAAAAATGATAATACCAGTGATAACAGTCATCGAAGTGGTGACAATAAGCGTGGAGGGAATCAACATGCCAGAAATGGAAACCACTTCGGTGGAAATCATGGCCAAAATAATAAGAATGGACATTTCAAGAAGAAGACATTCAACAATAATGGAAAGACGTCAGCACCATCATCCGTGGTTAAGGAAGGAGAACGACCACCTATCATATGCTTCAAATGCGGAGGGGAATGACACATTAGTCCAAATTGCGCGATTCCGTCCAAAGCATGTTATAATTGTGGAAGAGAAGGTCACCTAGCCCGATTTTGTCGTTTGCCGAAGACAAGTTCAGCTAGGATGGAGGCACCAAAGGACGTCCCAGAAAAGTCAAAGCCGATAGAGTGCAAGGGAGGCGTTTGTCGTGACCTCCCGAAAGCAGGAAAACGACGAGGTCATCACGGGTAAGCTTATCATAAACTCTAGTGAAGTATATACCTTATTTGATACCGGGTCTACCCACTCTTTTATTTCTCCTACTTGCGCTCAACGTTTAAATTAGACTCCGGAGAAATTAGACATTGATTTATCTGTTGAAACTTCGTTGGGAGAAACCTTCATTACATCCAATGTTTATAAGTTTTGTTTGGTTCAAATCGGTACCCTCACATTACCTGTCGATCTTATTTCATTGAAAATACTTGCATTTGACGTAATTCTAGGGATTGATTGGTTAACCACTCATCATGCAAAAATTAATTATTTTCGTAAGGTTGTTAGCTTTCATATTCCTAACCAACCTATTATATGAATTCAAGCAACCAAACAATTAAAATCAATCTTTGTCATCTCAAGCCATAAAGCTATTCGTTTATTGAAAAATGGATGTCAAGCTTTCTTAGCTCATGTCATGGATCTAAACAAAAATACGCCAGTTTTGAATGATATTTCTATTGTTAACGAATTTCCTGACGTATTCCCTGAAGAACTTCTTGGCCTACCCCTAGAGCATGAAATAGAGTTTTGTATTGACCTTGAACCCGGTACAAAACCTATTTCCAAAGCCCCATATCGAATGGCTCCTATTGAACTTCAGGAGTTAAAGACCCAACTTCAGGAATTGTTAGACATCGGTTTCATTCGTCCGAGTACTTCTCCTTGGGGTGCTCCTGTTCTATTCGTGAAGAAGAAAGATGGGAGTATGAGACTTTGTATTGATTATCGGGAGTTGAATCATGTCTCCATAAAAAATAGGTACCCATTGCCACATATTGATGACCTGTTTGACCAATTGCAAGGAGCCAAATTCTTTTCAAAGATTGATCTTCGTTCCAGATATCACCAATTGAAGATTAGAACCAATGACATTCCAAAGATGGCTTTCAGAACTCATTACGAGCGTTATGAATTCCTCGTTATGTCTTTTGGATTAACTAATTCTCCTGCTGCCTTCATGGATATGATGAACCGAGTATTCAAGGAATATTTGGATCACTTTGTGGTCGTCTTTATTGATGACATCCTTATTTATTCCAAAAGCCGTGAGGATCATGAGCAATACTTGAGGCTGATACTCCAAAAGCTTCGTGAATATAAGCTTTATGCCAAGTTAAAGAAATGCGAGTTCTGGCTTGAGGAAGTAGCATTCCTTGGGCACGTAGTATCAAGTCATGGAATATCTGTTGACCCAGCAAAGATTGAAGCTATTCAAAGATGGGAACAACCTAAATCAGTGACCGAAACGTAGCTTTCTCGGCTTAGCTGGTTATTATTGGAGATTCGTAGAAGGATTTTCTCGAATCGCTACTCCCTTAACTCAACTGACTCAGAAAGATACAAAATTTGGTTGGAACGAGGAATGTGAGAAGAGTTTTCAAGAACTCAAGAGAAAACTTATTTCAGCACTTGTTTTGATAATACCATCTGGCTCGGAGGGATTTGTCATCTACAGTGATGCTTCAGGCAAATGGTTAGGATGTGTTCTCATGCATCATGGGAAAGTCATAGCCTATGCGTCTCGACAACTCAAAGAATATGAGAGGAATTATCCTACTCATGATCTAGAGTTGGCAGTTGTTGTCTTCACACTTTAAATTTGGAGGCATTACTTGTATGGGGAGAAAGTGGAGATCTTTACGGATCATAAAAGCTTCAAATATTTCTTCACTCAAAAGGAACTCAACATGCGACAACGATGTTGGCTTAAATTGTTGAAAGATTATGGTCATACCATTCAATACCATCCTGGAAAAGTGAACGTGGTAGCTGACGCATTGAGTAGAAGATCATATGCGGGTACAAGTGCGATATTGTCAACGCAAAAGCCCATTTTGTATGACTTGCAAAGGATGGAGATAGAGATAAAGACTCCAGGGACCCAAGTGATGATGGCGAATATACGAGTAGAACCGACTTTAATCGATAAAGTTAAAAGTCGCTCAAGCTACGGACACGGAGCCGATGCGTATGAGGAAGAAAGTACAAGAAGGTGCTATGCCGGAAGCAAGAATCGATGTAGAAGGAATACTTCGAGTCAACTCCAGACTTTGTGTTCCTAACGATCCTGATTTAAAGTATAAAATCATGATGGAGGCGCACAACACACCATTTGCAATCCATCCCGGGAGTACCAAAATGTATCATGATCTTCGACATACATTTTGGTGGGGCAATATGAAGAGAGAGATAGCGCTATTTATCTCAAGGTGTATAACTTGTCAACGAGTCAATGCGGAACATCAAGTACCAAAAGGTCCATTGCAACCACTTGAAATTCTAGAATGGAAGTGGGAGCACATTACCATGGATTTTGTTACTGGTCTTTCCAAGGTTTCTCAAGGCATAGATGCAATTTGGGTCATTGTTGATAGATTGACCAAGTCTGCTCATTTCTTACCAATACAAGAAACTTATACACTTGAACGTCTTACTCGTATGTACATAAACGAGGTTGTAAGATTGCATGGTATGTTAGTATCCATAGTTTCTGATCGAGACCCAAGATTCACTTCAAGATTTTGGGTTAGTTTGCAAAAAGCTATGGACACGAATTTACGATTTAGTTCGGCATATCATCCTCAGACGGACGGACAATCAGAGAGGACTATTCAAACTCTTGAAGATTTATTAAGACTCTGTGTCCTTAGGACAAGTTCTTACCATGGGTGGAGTTTTTCTACAACAATAGTTATCAAGCAAGTATTGGCATGGCTCCATTCGAGGCGTTGTATGGAAGAAAGTGTCATTCTCCAGTATGCTGGGATGAGGTGGGTGAAACAACGTTGTTGGGACCAGAGTTAGTACGTATGACTACGGAAAAGATTCAAATGATCCGACAACATATAAAAACCTCACAAGACCGACAAAAGAGTTATGCTGATCTTCATCGAAAGGACGTGGAATTCGATATTGGAGATCATGTGTTATTACGTGTTGCTCCATGGAAAGGAGTTACGAGATTTGAAAAGAGAGGAAAGCTAAATCCTCGATTCACTGGCCCATTTTTAATCCTCGATCGAGTAGGGACTGTAGCCTATAGACTCACTTTACCGCCAAGTATGTCTCGTGTTCATAACATTTTTCATATATCTATGTTACGTAAATATGTGAAAGACCCGAACCACATTATTGAGTTAGAACCGGACGAAATAGCGGAAGATTTAACGTATGAAGAGGTTTCTATTCAAATCTTGGACAAGAAGGAACATATTCTACGCTCCAAGGTTATACCTCAAGTCAAAGTTTTATGGAGGAACCACGATGTTGAGGAAATGACTTGGGAGTTAGAATCTGAAATGAAATCAAGGTATCCTTACCTCTGTGACATACCAGGTACGTACCCTAATTTCGAGGGCGAAATTTCATAAGGGGAGATTGTAAGACCCCAACTTTTATGAATAAAGATGAATTTTCTATAATTATCATTTTTAAATATTATGGAATGAATTTGATATAATGTTATAGTTGTGGGTAATATTTAGAAATTTTATAAAGTACGCAAGTTGTTTATAAAATTCGATTGGTCGGGGAATATTCGTTTTAACAAGGAATATTAAATGCAACGGCATAATCATTAAGTGGACCCCATGCGGAATTATTAGCGGGATTGAGAAAACGATAAAAAAAATATTTTATGAAAATAACGGCGAAAGTTTTACCGTTAACTGTTGAAACACCCAGTGTTAAAAGTACAGGAATACGCGTGGTTGCATAGTAGCACACAGTATTGATTATTGATGCTTACGTGAGAAGTCACTTAGTTTTGTTCAATTATTGCTTCAGTAATTGCTGCATAGTATCTCACGTTATTTGATTCAATTATTTTCAATATTTTATATATTATTAAATCAATAATTGAGATAACAAAGTTGTTAATATTATTATTTGCATTATTAACAATGTCTAAAAGTTCTGCCAAGGAGAGGTTTGGTCACCTAATTACGCGCATAATAGGAAAAATCCTTATTGGAAAGCCCCTCTTTTTCAGGAGCGACACAGTCGATTAATAGTGTGAATTATGATAATGATGATGAAGTTTTGTTTTATTAGTATTATTAATGTAATAAAACAAAAAAGCTTTTTTATATAAAGCAGAATACTTTTATAAAGTTATTCGTTTTATTAGGCTAATAGTAAAATCTTTTTATAAAAGCAGAATACTTTTATAAAGTTATCATTTTTTATTAGACAATAATTAGAATATATTATATTTTATTATGCATAGTATTTGCATAGTAAAATAAAATTTTTATATAAAAAAGAATACTTTTATAAAGTTATTCATTTTATTAGATTATAAATAGAATATATTATATTTTATTGTAAACCAATCTGGACTATCCGTTTAAAAGTAAATCAATCTAGACCGTTCATGGATTGGTTTATTAGATCCATTCTTCTATAAATAGAAGCTCATTCCTTCATTATTTCTTACGAATTCTTTGAAACTCTAGAGAAAGCGTAGAGAGAATTCTTCTTCTATAATCTTGAGTGTATTTCTTTAGCGTTTAAGAAAGCTTTTGGCGTAGTGCAAGTTTCTTCAAGTATATCCCCACCCTACCTGAGTGAGTACTCTTCTTTATAAGGTAAGGGGTATTATTTTTTTCATATTCATGAAGAGAACTTACATTATTCCATTCTTTATTATTACATTGGAATAACTTTGATATACTGATGCCTACCCTATACTTGGTGAAATTCTTACATTATTCAATTATTTATTATTCTCTTTGGAATAACTTTATCTATCGCAAGTACCGCATACATGGTAAAATTCTGTTGTTACCATTCTTTATTATTCTATTGGAATATCACATCACATGCGTTTTCTGTGGGACACGGGTAAAATCTTTATTATTACATTGGAATATCATGCATGCATGCGCTTTTCTGTGGGACACAGTTCGTTCCGTTATTATTATTACATTGGAATAACTTTGTTTATCACAATACCGCATGCATGGTGATTTCTATTGTTATTCCATTCTTTATTATTCTGTTGGAATATCTGTCGGTCGTATTACGCTTTGACTGGTTCCGTTATTTATTATTACATTGGAATAAACCATCATCTGAAGTACCACATGCATGGTGTTTTCTTTTGTTATTCCATTCTTTATTATACTCAATTGGTTAAAGTTTTGACTTCTATACTCCATGAAATTAGTGGAATATCCTTGATATTTTCGCTTCATCCAATATCTTTTCATGAAAATATTCTTCTGAGCATTCTTAAATTTTACTCTACAAAGAAGTATCATGTTGACAATTTGGATGTTATTAGTTCCTGAATAAATTAATTTTTGAACTTGTTTTATTGAACTCTTATATCATTGTCATCATACTCATGTTTATATTTTTTTTTGAAAGTTATCTGTGGCCTGTAGTGCATAGATGGAGTTGGTATGATTATGACCAGGGATTATTCGGTGTAATCATGACCGTAATGTTACAAATGATGTGATAAAAGTCCCCATTGGCCCGTAGTGCATTGATGGACAGTTGTTGGCATTATCATGACCATTGATGAATACACGAATATCCTTGGCCCATAGTGCATGGATAATTTGTGGTTGTGATACTAATGAATATCATTGGCCGTAGTGCAGGGATGATGTGGTTTATTTATTAAGCTGAGTCCCAACGATAAAAGTGATGAAAAACCTTTTAAATCATAAAAGATAGTAGATTTTATTCTCTAATTGACTCTTTTAATGGATTGTATGTTCCGCTGCAGTTAAACTTGATGTCTATTGTATTTTATCAGTTTAACATTGTTGAAGAGTAATGATAATTTATTCTGCATTATCTTAGTCATAATATTTCTTATTGGGCTAGTTGAACTCACCCTTTCTTTCAATGTTCTCTTCAGGAAATGAGAACGTAGCCGGGATTAGTCGGGGAACAGAGTGATGGTCTAGATGATAGTATTAGTAGTTCTCACTATTCTGTTAAATAGTGTGACAATAAATGTAATCAAGACTTATTCTGAGAGTGAATATTGTCTAGAAGACAATATTTGTATTAAAACTCACAGCTCTCTTGTTGTATATTAAAGATTGTATTTGTATTCTGTACCATGTATTTGACAACTCAGAATAGGTGATGTATACCTATTTTGGGGGCATCACATCATGTGTTAACTGCCATCAACCTCCACTAAGGCCATGTTTGGCTAGCCTTAAAAGGCTTATACCCATTTAATTTAATTAATCTTTTATAATATAGTTTAATAATGTCACACCCCTTTATAAAATAAATCTAATATCTTATTTAATTTGTTTTAAATCTAATAATTTCTCATTAATTCACATAGTCACATAATTAAATTTCTCATTTATCAATTATGTCAAATTTATTAATTCTCTAATTAATTATTAAATTAATTAAAATAACATTAGGCTTATTAAATATTTCTTTTAATTCAATAAGCTCACATAAATAAATACTTGAATAATAAAATTTTCACATTAATTTAATAAATATACCACATATAATTAAATTAATCTACCACAACTTCATCAATTAATTATTTAATCTAATAATTAATTCATCAAAAATATTTATTTAATCCAATAAATATTAAAATTAAATTATAAAATCTCGGTTGTCATATCTTTCCCCCCTTAAAAGGATTCTGTCCTCAGAATCACGACTCAAACAATTGGTCTCGTTACAGTTAGCTTCCAGACCCTTGAGGTGAGCTACACTCATTATCAACCCATGGGGCGCTACCTCTCTTACCCAGAATTTCTGTCGAGGTAATGTCGGCAACTCAAGAGATGATATCATTGGGTTATAAACCTGGACAAGGGTTGGGCAAAGATCATAATGGCATTAAGCGCCCAATTCAAGTTCCCAGTCAAAAAGGGATAGTCGGGTTAGGATATTCTGCTAGCTCCAGTCACAGGAATCCTCACTAACACAAACAGGTTCCTTCGTCTTCAGCCACACGGTGATTGTCTCAACCTACAGATTCTGAGCCTGTACGGTCTGCAGTAAAGGTGTCTGCCCATGTAATGGCTATGTTGTTTCCTAAGTCGATACCAGTCAAAGGAAAGGAGGTCTTGATTCTAGGTCCCAAAGTGGAAGAAAAGGAACGGAGACGTAAACAAGACATTGCAATGTGGTTATCAAACATGTGCGTCATTGTTCATACTGAGGGTATGAACAGAGACATCCCAGACGATGATTGTCCAGCCATCATGGTCATCATTCGAGAAAAGGAGGACGATAAAAACCCCTTCATCACTGGTGTCCATCAGGACTTCACCCTTGGCAATTAGAGCAACCTTCCATGCATTTGTCGATAAGGGTAAAAAGGGTAGAAACTCCCTCTGCCCTGTAGATAACAATAACTGTTTACTTTTTCTATACAGTATTAGCAGTTACTTTTGTCATTACATGCTAACACTTTGTACGATAGAACAATTTCATATATTAAGTGAAAGCATTTTGTTTCAGGACTCTAAAGTTAAATGTGCCTAAACTTGCTGATGAGGTACCTATTCTCCACAAGGACTATAACTTTGATGTAAACTTTGACTCAAACTTGATGGAAATACAGGAAGACTATGAGATACCTCAGGAGATCAAAGAATGGGTCGAACACTAACCCAAGTCAAATCTTGATCAAACCACCTCTTTTAACCTCAGAACCTCAGAAAACCCCAAACAAATTCAGATTGGTATGGACCTTACTCCAAACCAAAGGAATGCTATGGTTACTCTATTAACCCAATTCCAGGATGTGTTTGCATGGTCTCATGAAGACATGGTTAGTTTGTCCACTGACATTGTCATTCATTGCCTTCCCATCAAAGAGGGATTCAATCCAGTCATGCATATGCTCAGGCGATTAAAACCTGATTGGAGTTTAAAAGTTAAGGAAGAAATTGTGAAACAATTTCAAGTCTGCATTATCATGGTGTCAACATACCCTGAGTGGCTATCCAATATAGTCCCCGTGCCTAAAACCAGAGGTAAGGTGCGAGTTTGCGTGGATTATAGGGATCTAAATAAAATATGTCTCAAAGATAGCTTTCCCGTGCCATTCATCCACATACTCATTGATAATATACCGTAATATGACATGTACTCCTTCACTGATTGCTTTGCAGGGTACCATCAAATCATGGTTGCTGAAGAGGATCATGAGAAAACTACATTCATCACGCCTTAGGGAACCTTTTTCTACAGACGGTTGTCATTCGGCCTCATCAATGTCGAAGCTACCTACCAGCGAGCCATGATGGCTCTTTTCCATGATTTAATGTACAAGAAGATAGAGATTTATGTGGATGACATCATTGTCAAGTCCTGAAGGGAGGAAGACCACTTAGACCATCTCAGAAAGCTTTTTAATAGGTTACGTAAGTACAACTTAAAGTTGAATCCAGCTAAATGTGCCTTTGGCGTTAAATTAGGAAAGTTGCTAGGATTCCTAGTCAGCCACAAAGGGATTGAGCTGGATCCCATTAAAATCCAGGTCATCACGGAAATGCCCATTCCTCACATAGAGAAGGAAATACGGGATTTTTGGGAAGGATCAACTTCATCAGCCGATTCATTTCCCAACTCATAGCAACCTGTGAGCCTATTTTCAAGCTGTTAAGGAAGAACTCCTCCATGAAATGGAATGATGAGTGTCAAAAAGCCTTTCTTACAATCAAAGAGCAACTAGTCAAAGCTCCTGTTGTGGTACCTCCTAGGGATGGTATTCCCCTGTTCATGTACCTATCAATTAATGACAACGCCATGGGCTGCATATTGGGACAAAAAGATGATAGAGGCCATGAGCGAGCTATCTATTACCTCAGCAAAAGATTCAGTAGCAGTGAACACAAGTACACAAGTATACTCTGATTGAGAAAACTTGTTGTGCTTTAGCATGGGCTTCCATGAGGTTACAACATTACCTTCATGGTCACACAACCCATCTCATATCCCGTGTGGATCCTCTCAAGTACGTGTTCAGTAAACCCATGCTGAATTGTCGACTATCCAGATGGCAGTTGATCTTACAACAATTTGACATCATCTACGTGACTCAAAAGTCTAACAAGGGTCAAGGAATTGCGGATCAACTGGCCGCCACACCGTCTGGGGATTTCAAATCCTTGGAAACATACTTCCTCGATGAAGGGTAATGAAAGTTCAGCAACACCATCAGTACAATACACACCAATCATGGAAAATTTATGTTGATGGAGCTATTAACATGGAAGTTCCTGAGGCTTGAGCAGTTCTAGTATCCATTACAGGGGAGCAGTATCCTGTCGCCGTTAAATTACATTGTCAGCACTAACAACATAACTGAGTATGAAGGCTGTATCATCGGGCTAAAACTTGCCCAATCAATGGGCATCAGACGGTTAACTGTCTTTGGAGATTCCGAATTGGTCATCAGATAAACCACTGGGATCTATTGTAACGCCCCAAAATCTGGTCTATCTTCACACCCGGATTTCGTACGTCACGGTCCCACTTTTTTCCAAACATATATCATTGTATACTAAAATATAACAACATACATTCTCAATTCCCATGTTCTAATACCTTATAACCTCTTTCATTACAAATAATGATAATTACATTATTCTTTAGATCTTACACGAATGACTTTTATCCGCCACCAAGATACATAACCGTTCATTAAACTATTCTATAGTTTAATTACATTATTCCACATTACAAGTCTTCGCTTGATCTTCACGCTCATTCATATAATTAATGGCACTTCTTCTGGATACCGATCAACTTGATCTTTACGGGATCCTTAAGTTCTTCTAACATCGTACGTTGAAAATGTTTTTTATTTAAAACAAGTATGAGCATTCAATTGCCCAGCAAGTCATAACAGTTGAACAAACAACTTTAAGAATTCAAACATTTCTTTAAAACTTCGATAACTGAACGAAGGTTATGAAACAACTTGAATAATAGGAATAATCTCGATTCCTATCATTTTAAAACATTATTCACATGCACTTTGAAATACTTTCATTCTCTACTATCTTTCATACACATCCTGTCTGTCTAGAATCTTTAGCACATACTTAACAATAATGGTTCATGTATAAACAGAACATTATCTTATTGAACAGTTCAATCACAGAATAGTTCATCTCATAGAAACACTAAAGTGTTCACATTGTGGCATAAGGCCTTATACGTTCTACCACCTTATACAAATATCACACATTTGCACATAGACAGAACTTCTCAAGTTCAACATCTTAGAAGTTTTAGAAACTAGCATTCATTTAAAATATGAATGAAGTTAGGAAACTTGCCTTACGCACAGCTACAACTTATGCTGAACTGCTCATTCTAATTCCTATGTAGCACATAAGGAAAACAACACATACACCAATTAGTCATGTATATTTGACTTATGCATTGGTTTACTTAACTTTACTTCTTAGGGTTTGCGTTCTTATAACCTAAGTTTACGCGACAACTTCCTTTACCGGTTTACGACATCATAACATACGGAGATGTCTTAACTCAATACATTCATCATCGTTGATGATTTGCATTCTTATCTTCTTCTTATAACTTCTCTAGGACTCAGGACACATCGCTTCTCTACTAGTAGTCCATATGGTACTCTGAGTGGTTTCCCAAAAATAACTAACAAATAAGTTCCCGTCTCGTCTACACTTCTATCACATTGAGTTAGATCGGTTGCCAATTTCGTATATACCTTCGCTCTCTGAAGGAATTGTTTAGCCCAACTCCCATATGTCAACCATCAAAGGTTACGATTGTAACACAACCTAAACTTATCTTAACTTATCTGAACCATTAACTATAATGTTCGTTAAGTCAAATTCTTATTCCTTATGGCTTTCTGGAAACTAAATGCCATACCTCAGGATTTCATTCTTTATCGTCCAAGTCATACAGTCTTTTGTATACTCAGAGCGATCATTCAAGTTAATCATTAACTCGGCTTCTTTACATTAAACGTTATTGTCTTTAATTCAGCTTCTTTACCCGTTCACAGTTTAATCATTGGTCTTCATTATCTTACGGTCAAATCATACACGGGGTGTAGGTTCTATCCATTTATTATTTGTGTACACTCAACCTTCACGTTAATTAAAGTGTTTAACGCTTACATTTCATTCTAACATTCTACATCCGAATCACGATCGGCTTCCATTAATCTGATTACATTTCGTTACAGCTTTCTTGATAATTCATATCTTACTTACTTTCGTTATCCATTACATGAACTCCATGTTCATTACTCTTTCTTAATGTCGAAGCCATACCGTTCGTTGTATGCTAAGACCGATCGTTCATTGCAACTACGTTGCGTTTACGTTCTTTGTCTTTTAATCGTGTTCGATCTTTCCGTTCAACCTTCATTTAAGGTTTAAATCACTTGTTTATGTGTTACATTAGTTAAAAATTATGTTCTTTATCTTCCCTTACATTTCCCCCAAGAGTTGAGCAGTTAAAAGCTCATCTCTGGGCCTTGCCTTTGCACGCAAGATCATGAGCCGGCCCCTTCCTTTCCTCATGCTGCGGCTGCTTTGCCGCCCATGGTGCCACTCTCTATGTTATAACTCATGCTGCGATGTGAGTTTCCAGTGTCTGGCTCTCTGGTCTAGAACTGCAGCGCTAGCTTACAAAGCATGGTTGGTGCTGCGGCGCCAAGCCCTAACTTTCGAATTTTTTTTCAAAGTCTTTAATCTTTCTGAGATGCTTACTTCCCGATCTCATAACTTATTCGTTATAACTCGGAACGAGGTCGTTCTAAAGCCATTATCTTCCTTATCTTACGTACTTCAATCCCCCTCAGACAAAACTTCATTCTGAATCTATTAACATGCCATTAGACTGGCTTAATCTTCGTCCTTTGTTCATTTTATGTTTTTAACGCTCTTCGTTTGTTCGTCCGTAATTCGATCATCCGAACTCAGAATTCGTTCATTCTTGAGTCCATGACTCACGTTTTCTATGTTCTCTTATATTCTTATGAAACCCTATACATTCAAGTTCATTTACTAACTTTCTAATTCTCATTCGTCTTTTACAAAATTTTTGCCATAACTTCGTTATTGCTATGTTTTAATCCATTCTTCATGAACGTTTCTACCATTCCTAACCAAGAAATAAGCATCTAACTTATACGCGATGGTTTTAAACTTTTCCATCAACAACAATTATACTACGATGGTTTTAAATTTGTCCATCAACAATGTTCTTCGCATGTTCTTCGCGTTCTTCGTTCGTTCTTCGTTTTTAATTGATATTTTGATTACGATTTCACTTTTTCTTGGAATTTGATGTTATAAAATACCATTCCTTACTTATTTCACCGAATCGTTCATATGATTCATTCAGATCGCTCAGATTCTTTACGAATCTTATTCTTCCTTAAGAAATTTATAAAATAAATTTATAATTCTTATTTCTTCATTTTTTTCATAATTTCAACCATATGAAATCATTTCTAACATCTTTTACTTCTTATTCTTATTAAGTTATGTTTTTAATATATAAAACTTAAAGAAAATTATATAGAAGTTAGGTTTCAGATTACCTTCCTTCTTTAATCTCCTTTCGTCGGACAAAGTTTGCACACGAGCAAGCTTTTCCTCTTCCTTTTCCTTTTCTTCCTCCCATCCAAACTCTCTCTCTCTCTCTCTCAAGTGTGGTAGAATTTTCAAAATCCCAATCAAAAGAATTAAGCTTCCTTTTTATAGATTTTCAAAGCTAGGGGCAAAATATCATTTTGCCCCTAAATCTTCTATTCACACCTCCTCAACTAACCTCCTTACTATTCATGAAACTTCTCTTGGAAGTTTCGTGGTTCCGTCTTGCAAAATTCGTCTGACAGTTTTAAAAACTACGATTCTCGGAATCCAAATATTTTTGGATATTTTGTCTTTCCTTTACCGATTAACTTTTACGTATTCTTCAGACCTTCGAAAAACTAAAAAACAATTTTCGATATTAAGCATTTTTCTTCACATTTTCTCCTAACGTAGTTAAACGAGTGAAAAGTACATAGTAGTACTTTTCATCATTTTTATTTCGTCTGATTTTTGCACGTTTTGAGAAAAACTTTTATCGGCGTACTTAACTTTTCATGATATATTATCGTCTAATCTTTCGAAGGAATGTCATTTCGACATACCGAACTCTCGAAAAGGCTTAGGTTATTCAAACCCTAACCCTTAGGATTTCGTCGGGTGAATAGTGCCTATTTCGTCTTTTTCCCCAGAAATATTTTGTTCTCGAATTTTTTTTATTTTTCTCTTGAAAATGCTTACACGTTCAGTCTAGCTCGTAGCCAGAATCCTCCCGATCAACACCCTTGGTATCAGCATATCAAGGAGTATCTGCGAGATGGATCTATACCCGCTGAGGCGAGTACTGCTGAAAGAAAGAGGATCCATCGAATGGCTTTGAAGTTCTACCTGAGCGAAGATGAACTCTACAAAAGAGATATAGGACTAGTTATACTTAGATGTCTGGACAAAGACCAAGCTCAAAAGCTCATGGACGAAATCCATGGTGGAGTATGTGGCCCACACATGAGCGGCCCTCTACTTGTCAAGACGATCCTCAGAACAAGGCATTATGGCTCTCTTTCAAGGCTGACTGTGATGATCACGTCATGAGATGCTACCAATGCCAAATTCATGGGAATTTTATCCATGCCCCTCCAAGGGAGCTCCATAATATGAGTTCACCCTAGCCCTTCTTAATGTGGGGAATGGACGTGATCGGGCCCATCGAGCCCAAAGCCAGTAATGGGCATCGGTTTATATTCACCATGATCGACTACTTCACCAAGTGGGTAGAAGAAGCCTCCTTCCCCCGGGTTACCAGAGAAGTTATAATTGGTTTCATCAGTAACAATGTCATTTGTCGATATGAACAACCAGAGGTGATTGTTTCAGATAATGCTAAGAACCTCAACAACCAAATGATGGAGGAGTTATGCAGTAAATTTCACATCAAACATCTCAACTCCGTCATCTACCATCCAAAGATGAATGGTGCTGTTGAAGCGGCTAATAAGAATGTCAAAAAGATCATGCAAAAGATGTTCTCCAATCATAAAGGATGGCCTGACTCGTTGCCTCTAACTCTTTTAGCCTACAGAACGTCAATGCGCACTTCCACTGGGGCAACCCCCTAACCTATGGGATGGAAGCAGTGCTCCCCATAGAAGTGGAAATGGAATCTCTCAAAGTGTTGATAGACGCTCATCTGGATGAAGACCAATGGGTACAAGATAGGTATCACTAAATTTCTCTAGATGAAAGGCGAGCCGCTGCCATCTTCCATGGTCATTTATACCAACAGAGGATCGCTAGATCCTACAACAGAAAAGTCTGGCTACAGCAGTTTAAACAACATGACTTCATTTTGAAGAAGATCATTGACAACCAAGATTAGTCCAAGGGAAAATTTGCCCCAAACTGGGAGGGCCCGTTTGTTGTCAAGGAGGTATTGACAAGAGGTGCTCTCAGATTATAGGAAATGGACGGCGATGAATTTCCACAACCCATCAACTCGGACACCGTGAAATGGTACTATGTCTGAAGTTACCATCAAGCAAACATCCTAGTTTTGGATCATCAGATCCCCAATCACTTCAGGTTTTCTAAACCCTTCACTACTTACAACTCTTATTCACACCCGTTTGCCCCATCAGGGACAAACACACCTTTCAACTAGCAGTCTGGTTTTGGATCAGCAGATCCTTCACTCAATACCCTTTTCAAAAATTTCACATCATTAGGTTATCCCACCAGGGATTAAACCTTTCACACTTTCATTTTTGTCCCACTAGAGATAAAACTTTTCACACCTGCAGTTTTGTCCCACCAGGGATAAAAACTTTTCACACTTTCAGTTTGTCCTGTACATGGGATCAAACTTTTCGGCTGCAATCTGTCTTATATATGGGACGAACTACGTCGACCTGATCTCCTCAATACACGAAAGTACGTAGGCAACCATTGTTATGGTCCGATCACACTATATAAAAAAAGCATCTCTACACCCTTCTACATCCTTGCCACATACGACTTTAAACCTCTCACACCAGGTTCGAACTACGCAGACCTGATCTCCTCTTCAATAGGAGTACGTAGGTAGCCATTCATGCTTTAGTCTTACCCCCTACCAAAACACAAAAACTTGTCAACGGTACTGGGATCATCCTTCAATCCACCACACTTCATCGGTTTAGACCAAAGGGATGGAACTAACTGATCTCCCCATACTAATAGAAGAATTGGTGACCATCTAAGCTGCGGTTGAATCCTGAAAGAGAAACACCAATCCATAAGTGATGGAACTACCTGGGCTCCCCCATACAAAGGAGTATTGGCGACCATCTATGGTGCGGTCAACCTCAGAGAGGAAAGCCACACTCCTCTCCACAAGTACATACAGAAACCAGTCCCAAGACACCAAAGGGTAGGGATATACACAAATCAATGATCCATTCTGAAAGATCCTGAGAAAACTCAATGTTCGTTCATCAAGGATGATTTCAAAATACATCAAGATCACAAGTCCTGGAGAAACAGGCAAATATCAAGCAAGTAACAAGGCACAACTAAAAGGGAAGTGCATCAAAATATATTTCCCTGCCATATATAATGTTGTTTGATATATACAATGTGTACTGGACATGACAAAAATGGCTAAGCTAGTCTGTGTAGGAAAATACAAGCCCATCTACAATCCATTGGATATACTTGCTATCAAGTCCAACATAGCATCTCTCTCTAAAGAAGGAGGTAACGCTGTGAGCTTCTGCCCAAGGGTATCAACACAAGCCAATAGATCCACATCAAACTGCATGGTGATATTATGCTCATCAATATAGGCGCTCATCTCTGCAATGATATAACTAGTATGAGACTTCACTACAGTGCTATCTGTAACAGTAACATCCCGAGAAGATATAAAAATATCCCGCTCAACAATTAATGCATCTCTGGATGATCTAGCCTCATCCCGCTCAGTAATAGCGTCATCTTTATGAGCTAAGGCATCCTCTCTTTCTAATAGAGCGACATCTCTCCCAGCAAGAGCTGTCAACATCAAGGCCCTAGCCTGATCTCTCTCAAATGTCATCAGATGAAGACTCTGCTCTAAATACTCTGCTAAATGCGGGGTCACAATAGCAGTTATACTAGGAGAATCCATCACAGCTGCTGGCAACCCAACAAATAGTGTGACACCCCCAAAATAGGTATACATCACCCATCTTGACTCGCCAGATATATGGTACGACAAAACATAGCTGAGAGTTTAAACAAGAATATTGTCATCTAGATAATATCCACACTCAATGGTATCCTCATTACAATTATTATCACATTGTTCAATAGAATAGTGAGGACTACTAAAGCCATTTATCCTGGACCATCACTCCATTCCCCGACTCATCCCAACTATATTCTCATTTCCTGAAGAGAATAATGAAAGAAAGGGTGAGCTCAACTAGCCCAGTAAGAAATATTATGACTAAGATAATGCAAAATAAATTATCCTTAGCCTTAAATAGTATAACAACTAATAGAATACAATAGACAACAAGTTTTAGATCAACAACTGCATCGAAAATAAGCAATCCATTAGAAGAGTCAAGTAGAGCATAACATTTACTATCTTCTATGATTTAAAAAGTTTTTCATCAACTTTATCGCTGAGACTCAGCTTAATAAATAAAATTGAATCATCCCTGCACCATGACCAAGGATATTCATGTAATCATTAATGGTCATGATTATACCGAATAATCCCTGATCATAATCATACCAACAACTGTCCATCAATGAACTACATGCCAATGAGGACTTTTACCACATCATTCATTACATTACGGTCATGATTATACCAAATAATCCCTGGTCATAATCATACCAAGTCCATCTATGCACATAAGCCAAAGATGACTTTCATCACAATACAACCATGAGGATGATGACAATGACATAATAATTCAATAAAACAAGTTCAAGGATAAATTTTAATGATTTATAATTTAATTTATCCAGAAATCAATAACTTCCAAATTGTCAACATGATAGTGTTTTGTAGAGTAAAATTCAAAAATAATATTCATGTACCAAAAATAATTTGGACAGAAAAGAAATATATTTTTTCGGGTGAATAGTACCCCGTGAATAGTACTTCGAGAATAGTACCCCGACACAAAAAGTGTCTCGAATACCCAAGTGAATGATACTAGAGTGAATATTAATCAGGTGAATAGTAACCCGTGAATAGTAACTCGTGAATAGTACTCCAGCACGAAAAGTGCCCTGAATACCCGAGTGAATAATAAAAAATGGAATAACAACAGAATTCACCAGGCATGCGATAGACCATGAAGCGATGAGAGGTTATTCAATGAATAATAAAGAATGGAATAATGAAGAATTTCACAATGTATGCGGTGCTCAGCAGATAAAGTTATTCAACATAATAATAAAGAATGGAATAAAAACCCTTATGAGTATTGAAAGAAAATAACTCTCTTCATGATTATGAAAGAATAATACCCCTTACCTCAAAAGAAGACTGGATACTGGAATAGTGAGGTAGCAGACTTCTCTTCTTCTTTCGTTCTATAATTTCTCTCTATAATAATTGCTCTATAGTTTTAGTGAATTGGTTGAAAATAATGAAGGATTGAGCTTCTATTTATAAGAAAATATAGTTTTAATAATTGCACGTTTTGGGGCTCGAAATATTATAGTATAATACCTTCCTCTTTTCTTTCATTTTTAATTTAGTCCTGCAAGTATTATCAAACTTGCACCATCTCCCCTAATAGTAAATCATGTGAATCAATAGTAAATCATGTGATTCAATAGTTCTGGACATGTAAATATACGAATTACAGTATAGTACCTCCATCTATACCACCAAATCCCCTAATAGTAAATGCATGTGAATCAATAGTACACACATGTGAATAAATAGTTATAATCATGTGAATCAGTAACAATTAGTCGCTCATTTATCCAGTTAATTACCCGATTGATCAATATAACCTCCAGACATCAATTATTATCGAAATAAATGTCAATTTTCACTAATACTAATAATTCCAACACAATAGAACTATCAATTTCATCTTTAATCAACACGAACTTATTCATCATTAATATTATAATTTACAATATTTAACAACTTTGGTCATTCCGGAAAGGGGCTTTCAATAAGGATTTCTCTTTATTGGGCGCCTTGATTAGGTGACCAAACCTCTCCTTGATAGAACTTCTAGACATTGTCGATATTGCAAATAATAATATGAATAACTGCCGTCTCAATTATTGATTTAATAATATAACATATTATATAGATGATCTTGTGACAATAATTGAATCAATAATATGAGAGATATGATCGACAATTCATGTAGCAATAATTAAGTATAAATGGGTGACTTCTTACGTAAGCATCAATAATCAATCACAGGTAATACTACTATGCAACCAGCGTATTCTTTGTACTTTACTACTAGGGTAGTTCAGCGGTTTTAACGATAACACTTTTCGTAGTTATTTTTATAAAATGATAATTCTATCATTTTCTAACTACGACAATAATTCCGTTGTGGGGTCCACCAATGATTGTGCCGTTGTACGAATATTCCCTATTAAAATGAATATTCCTCGACCAATCGAATATTATATAACAACTTTCTTACTTTGCAAAATTTATAAATATTACCCACAACTATAACATTATATCAAATCCACACCATAATATTCAAAAACAATATTTTGAGAAATTTAAAACTTTATTCATAAAATTTGGGGTCTCACAAATAGCTCCTCCTCGGTGGGAGAATCAATGTCCTCTATGGGCTCTCCACCATCAGAATCAATCCCCAGCACGGTGGATACGACCCCGGCTGATGTGGTCTCTGCCTCCATCCATGCAGAATACTCTATAGAACGACCCGGATGGCTAACTGAAAACTCAGCTAGCTCACGCTGATCCCAATAGTCATACACCATGGATTTATCCTTTGTGGACAAATGGCAGGAAGCTAAACGCTGACCTAATGCCCCTTCGAAAGGATGAACATCCTGATACTGGTCAAACTATGACATCACAGCCAGTGGGTGATACGTGGTCATGCCCCTCAAACTAGCTAGAGGGAGATAATCCATGCCAAGTGCATGAGTAATGAAGTTGTAGGGAGAACTAAGCCATGTGCACGGAAAAATGTCAAATGGATCCTCGATCCCTTCCAAAAACACCAACCAAGATGTAGTGTCTGTACACTCTGCTGGAAGAAAGGAGTAAGGCATGGCTATCTCATGGGAAAAACAATACCCATGCCGTCGGAAGGTGCCAATCGGTCTTAGGTGGGACATAAACCACACATACAGCAAGACCGAGCTGCCTATGTGTGAGACCCCAAATTTTATGAATAAAGATTTAATTTTTTCTCGAAATATTTTTTTTTAATATTAAAGTGTGGATTTGTTATAATGTTATATTTGTGGGTAATATTTATAAATTTTGCAAAGTATGCAAGTTGTTATATTATATTCGATTGGTCAGGGAATATTCTTTGTGTCAGGGAATATTCGTACGACGACACAATCATTGGTGGACCCCACAATGGAATTATTGTCGGAATAAGAAAATGACATAAATATTTTTATGAAAATAACGACAGAAGTTTTACCGTTAAAACTGTTGAACTACCTAGTAGTAAAAGTACAATAATACGCGTGGTTGCATAGTAGTAATACCTGTATTGATTATCGATGCCGTGAGAAGTCACTCGCTTTTGTTCAATTATCGCCGCAATAATTACGATAAGTATCTCACGTTATTTGATTCAATTATTGTTTATATTTTATATATTATTAAATCAATAATTGAGATGACAAGTTATTCATATTATTATTTGCAATATTAACGATGTCTAGAAGTTCATCAAGGAGAGGTTTGGTCACCTAATCATGCCGCTAAATAGGAGAAATCCTTATTGAAAGCCCCCTCTTCCCCGGGAATGACCGATCGATTAATATTGTGTATTATAATGTTGATAAATGTTGTTAAAAATATTGAGGGAATTGGAGTCACGGAAGTTTATATATATATATATATATATATATATATATATATATATATTTTGTTTTATTATTATTATAAATGTAATAAAATAAAATCTTTTTTTATATAAAATAGAATACTTTTATAAAGTTATTTATTTTATTAGATTATAAATAGAATATATTATATTTATTATGCATAGTGTTTCCATAGTGCCTGCATAGTGTTTGCATTGTAAAATCTTTTTATATAAAACAGAATACTTTTATAAAGTTATTTGTTTTATTAGATTTTAATATATATATATATATATATTATAAATTTTGAATATATTATATTTTATTGCATAGTATCCTTTCCATTCTCCTATAAATAGGATGCTTAGTTAGAATTGAAAATCACACCAGAAATTCAGAGAATTCTTCTTCTATAATCTTGAATGTATTTCTTTAGAGTTTAAGAAAGCCTTGAGCGTAGAAAATAGTACAAGTTTTCTTCAAGTATATCCCCGCCCTACCCGTCGGAATACTCTTCTTTTTTAAGGTAATGGGTATTATTCTTTCGTATTCATGAAGAGAATTATTTTCTTTCAATACTCGTAAGGGGTATTATTCTTTCGTATTCATGAAGAGAGTTATTTTCTTTCAATACTCGTAAGGGTTGTTATTCCATTCTTTATTATTATGTTGGAATAACCTTTCTATGTGAAGTACCGCATACATGGTGAAATTCTTCTGTTATTCTATTCTTTATTATTCTATTGGGAATAACTTGTCTGTGCGGTCTATCTCATACCTGGTGAATTCTGATGTTATTCCATTCTTTATTATTCTGTTGGAATATCCTGTCTGTGTGGATTATGTATGACCTTGTTCCATTCTTTATTATTCTGTTGGAATAACCTGTCTATGTGGATTATCGCATGCATGGTGAATGATCATTTGTATTCATTCCTTATTAACTTGTGGAAATGATCTGTCTACGTGGATTACCGCATGGCGGGCGAAAATCCATTTGCAGTTTCATATATTCTATTATATTCAGTTGGTTAAAGTTTTGGCTTCTATACTCTATGAAATTAGTAGAATATCCTGGATATTTGCGCTTCATCCAGTATCTTTTCATGGAAATATTCTTCTGAGCATTCTTGAATTTTACTCCACAAAGCAGTATCATGTTGACAATTTGGACGTTATTGGTTCCTGGATAAATTAATTTATAAATCTTTAAAATTTATTCTTGAACTTATTTTATTGAATTCTTATATCATTGTCATCATCCTCATGTTTATATTATGTTAAAAGTCATCTGTGGCCTGTAGTGCATAGATGGACTTGGTATGATTATGACCAGGGATTATTCGGTATAATCATGACCGTAATGTTACAAATGATGTGGAAAAAGTCATCATTGGCCCATAGTGCATTGATAGATAGTTTTTGGTATGATTATGGCTATGGATTTTATTCGGCCAAGGGTGCAAAGATGAATTGTTTTATGGCATGATCAGGACCGTTGATGAAAACACGATTATCTTTGGCTCGTAGTGCATGGATAATTCGTGGTCGTGATACTAAATAATATCCTTGGCCTGTAGTGCAGGGATGATTTGACGATGTGGATTATTTATTAAGCTGTGTCTCAGCGATAAAAGTGATGAAAAACCTTTTAAATCATAGAAGATAGTAGATTTTATTCTCTACTTGACTCTTCTAATGGATTGCTTGTTTCGCTGCAGTTAAACTTGATGTTTGTTATATTGTATCAGTTTAACACTGTTGAAGGCTAACGATAATTTATTCTATATTATCTTAGTCATAATATTTTTTACTGGGCTAGTTGAGCTCACCCTTTTGCTTTCATTGTTCTCTTCAGGAAATGAGAACGTAGCAGGGACTAGTCAGGAAACGGAGTGACGGTCCAGATGATAACATTAGTAGTCCTCACTATTCTATAAAATAGTGTGGTAATAAATGTATTGAGGACTTATTTTGAGTTTGAATACTGTCTAGAAGACAATATTTTTATTAAAACACACAGTTCATGTTGTATATTTAAGGTTGTATTTGTATTCTGTACCATGTATTTGGCGACTTAGAATAGGTTATGTATACCTATTTTGGGGACGTCACAGTTGGTATCAAAGCTTAGGGATATGATCCCTGGCTGAGATGTGAGACAAGAACTAGGAGGGGAGAGATGGAGAATTCCTTCGCTAGTATGACCTACCTAATTTTATTTGGTATTTAATTGGTCGGTCAGAGTATAGGGATAATATGTGATATGTTAATTAACCCTTGTTTTGTGACAGTGTTTGAAAATGGCATCTGAAAATGTTGAGATCAGCAATGGAGCACATGAGACCGTTGAGTCACCGCTGATCAATAGCCATAATAATGTGCAACAGGAAGGCCATAATCCTCCTGTAAACAACAACACTGATCAAATGACGAACGACGATACGTTTAGGAGCTTTTTAGAATTCACGCAACACCAAATGAGAGAGAATCTTGTTCATAATGCAGGTGGAAACAATGGAAACCCAAGGTTAGTCACCGCTAAGCAGTTAAAGGAGATGGGACCACCAGAGTTTTTGGGAAAGCCAGAACCACTTAAGGCGGAGACGTGATTAAAGCAGATCACCAAGATATTTGATGTCTTGGAATGCTTAGAGGAGCAAAGGGTTCCATTCGCCACCTTTATGTTGCGTGAAGAAGTAGATCATTGGTGGGAATCTATAAAACGTACCCAGACTGACGCACTCAAGATGTCTTGGGAGAAGTTTCAAGAATTTTTCAACGACAAGTACTTTCCTGAAAGTATTCGTCACATGAAGGAGGTAGAATTCATCAAGCTGGAGCAAAACAATATAACTGTCTCGCAGTACGAGGCTAAGTTTGCAGAGTTATCCCGGTTTGTATCCCATTTGGTCGATAATGAGGAGCGAATGATGCGAATATTTCTAAGAGGTTTAAAACCCGATATACGTCAATACCTCATTTCTTACAGACTTTGTTTATATTCAGATGTAGTGAATATGGCTCAATTATTGGAGAGCGGTAATGAGCCAGCCCAACGAAAGGATAACGAGCAACAACACGATAATAATCGTACTGGTGATAACGACCATCGAAACAATGATAACCATCGTTGGGGAAATTATCATTCCAAGAATGGTAACCACTTAGGTGGTAATCATGGCCAAGATAATAGAAGTGGAAATTTCAAGAAGAAGAGATTCAACAACGATGGAAAGACAGCAGCACCAATACCCATTTTCAAGGAAGGAGAACGAACACCGGTCTTTTATTTCAAATGCGGACAGGAGGGACACATCCGTCCAAACTGTACGCAGCAATCCAAAGCGTGTTTCAATTGTGAAAGAGAAGGTCACCTAGCTCGATTTTGTCGTATAGTGAAGTCAAGTCCAGCTAGGATAGTGATGCCAAAGGATGTCTCAGACAAGTCAAATTCGGTAGTTTAAGTGAGAGCGTTTGTCAAGAAACCCGAACGGAGTTAATGGGGGTAAGTTAATTATAAACTCTTGCGAAGTCTATACCTTATTAGATACCGGTTCTACCCATTCTTTTATCTCTCTTGCTTGCGCTCAATGTTTAAATTTAACTCAGGAGAAATTAGACTTTGACTTATCGATTGAAACTTCGTTAGTAGAAGCCTTCGTTACCTCCATTGTTTATAAGTCTTGTTTAGTTCAAATCGGCACCCGCACATTACCTATCGATCTTATCTCTTTGAAAATACTTGCCTTTGATGTAATTTTAGGAATCGATTGGTTAACTACTCATCATGCTTTTCGTAAGGTCGTTAGCTTTCATATTCTTAACCAACCTGTTATACGAGTTCAAGCAACCAAACCACTAAAGTTAATCACTGTCATATCAAGCCATAAGTAAAGAGCCACGAGCCTTTATCTGGTGACTTCCTTGTGTGGAATGCATCGAAGCCAGAATATCTGTAGGGGACGTCGTGAATAACGGTGGTAAGTTGATAGGTATCAATGTGACGTACTATCACAGTCTTGGATGAGGGTCAAAGTTTTGAATGATATTTCTATCGTTAATAAATTTCCTGACGTATTCTTGAAGAATTCTTAGCCTACCCCAGAGCGTGAAATTGAATTTTGTATCAACCTTGAACCCAGTACAAAACCCCAATTCTAAAACCCTTAAATATTTCTTCAACCAAAATGAACGTATCATGCGCCAAAGACGTTGGCTCGAGCTGTTGAAGATTACGATCATACCATTCAATATCATTGTGGAAGAGAGAATGTGGTAGCTGACGCGTTGAGTAGAAGATTGTATGCGTTTATAAGTGCGATGTTGTTAACATAAAAACCCATTTCGTATAACTTACAAATGATGAAGATAAAGTTAATGTAACGCCCCAGAAAATTTGGATTTTTGAGAATTAAATTTTATTTAATTATGTGGATTAAATGAATTTAATTAATTATTTATGGGAGTAAGCTAATTGAATGTCGTTCTATGACCTAGACATATCAGAACGTCATAGTATTTTGGCCACGTGGTAGAATTAAAGTGTTTGAATTTCCAGGACGAAAATAAAAACTTTTCGAGATATTTTTCAAAAAACACTATTCACGCATTTCTGCTCGGAAATTATTTTTGAACTTCCAAAAAATACGTAATGATAGAATATCGAGGTGAGATAAAATATCCAATAATATTTCAGTTATGGCAAACATAGTTATTTGCCTGCGGACTTAAAACCTAACAGTTAGGAAAAGTGAGTTCCGAGAAGGAATTTAAATGCATATAAGGAATTAAAGCAATGATCGTATAATACGTAGGTATTGTACGACGTAATGGATACGAGTGTGATACGAAGTATCATACAAGTATGCATGAATGATGGTATGGTGTACGTGAAAAAGTATACGAGTTAGAGTACGAGATTAATACGTAAATTATACGTTATAAGGCCTTAAGCCATATGTAATGGATTTGTTGAATTGTGTAGGAAATTGTAATGACCAATTGGGATAATAATAAAGCCCAATACGAATTAATGTTAAAGTCCAAATATAGCAATGGTTAAGTCCAATGTAATTTAATGAACAAGCCCAAGTGTGTGTTTAATTGCAAGCCCAATGTATAAGTTAGGTTAATTAAACCTTATGCCAAAAATAAGATCCAATGGGTAAAGCTTGATCCATGGGGCAACCCATGGGTGAATTGGTGACCAAGAATTAAGTGTGTTGAGCAAGTATACTTAAGTGTTAAGCAAAGGATAAGTTAAGTAACCTAAAGGCTAAGTAAAGTGCTTATGTGTGATGAGCAAGTAAAGTGCTTATACGTGGTAACCTAGTTAACTGAATGGCTAAGTGTTGTGATGGCCAAGTAATTTAAGTGAGGAACAAGTTAACTTAATGTCTAGGTAATGAATAGTAAGTAGGTGATTAAGGAGGTGGGATTGGATTAATGACTCTTATGCCTTAACCTAGTAACTCCTATAAATAGCAAGCTTGGTTTTCATTTTGTTGGTTGTTCATTTCATCTAACAAATTGAGAGCTTATTGGTTAGAGAGAATAAGTGAGAATAAGCTAGAAAAGCTAGAAAGCTAGTCTTCATAATTCAAGAAGTAAGAAGAGGAACAAAGATTAACCAAGTGATATTCAAGGGTAAGAACTTAAACCATGAATCTCTTTCTCTTCCATTGGTAGGGAAATGCGTAGTGGTAGAACATGTATGCTAAGGAATGATAAGAATGAGTGATCAAAGGGCTTAAGTCTTAATAAGCCGTATAAGTCATGAATAAGTTATTCGTAATCATATAAGTTATGAAACAAGGAAGAATTTGTAGGAACTTGTTTTATGTTGAAATAATAAGGTTGTATGACAATAAGAAGCAAGGATGATGGTTAAAAGATTTAAGCTATGATAAGTTATGCAACGTGAATTCATAATTAGTTCATACTTTTACAAGTTATAGACTAATGAAGAACAAGTAATAACTTATCATGTAAATAAGTTAATGAAGTATGTATGTTAGGATGTTAAGATAATGGATTGAATCCATTTAAAGCGAAGAACAAATCTTAAGCAATGAAGTTATGGCAGAATTCACGAGTTCGGACGATAATCGTCGAATTCGTAAAATTCTCGGAATGGATGTTGAATTTTGATATTGAGCTTGGAAACATTACTTTTCAATGGAGACAAGTCTCTTTTGGCATTATAGAGTTACGGACTCGAGAATGACCGAATTCCGACTTAGAACAAAGAAACGAGCGTTGAACGTTCATGAACGTTTAACATTTTCATTAAAATGGACTAATATGTGAATATTTAGCAAACGAAGTCGAATAGATAAAATTCTTGTATGAACATGTAGAGTATGTAATTTGTGAACTGTAGGCTTTTGAACGAGCCAATTCAGACTTATAACAAAGAAGTTATGCGTCCGGGAATTTTGCAAAGTTCAGAGAAGTCTCAAGGCAGCACAGTGACTCAGCATTAAAGGCCTGGCCAGTACAGTGAGGCCGAGATAGGGCATACTATTAACTGGCGCCGTAGCGCGGCCATGACAAAGGAGACTCACGCCGCAGCGCCGGGTCCGGATTTAATACACTGCTAAGTAATGCCGTGGCGTGACACAAAGGAGGAATGCTGGCGCCGCAGCGCCAGTATTAGAGAAAGCCTAGAGTGGAAAGGTTATGAAGATAAAAGGAAAGACAAATGAAGATCACAACCTTAACAAACATAAGGTGACATTATTAAGATATTCTTAAACCTTAAGTATGATCACTTAGGGTTGAAGATAAATAATTGAATGTGAACGTGAACGGTATGCAGTAAGCGTACTTAACCAAATGATGATCGAGTAATGATTTAATAGCGTAAGGATGGTAGTAAACCGTGAGGAAGGATGATTAACTCAAAAAGAGTTGTACTAATAAAATAATTTCAGTTAAGAGAAAGAAGTTGGTAGAACAATGTAAAGAACGACAGCAAGCCAGAACCAATAATAACAAATCTAATATATGTTTAGATTGAGAAGAAGGGTAAGATTCTTTAGGAACCATGTATGTTCATTCATGACCTAATGTGGTATGTTATGTGGTTATGTGTTGTAGAGACTGTAAAGACCCAAAGGAAAAGTTATTATACTGTAGCAGACGTTGAAGGCAAGTTTTCTTATCGCTTGTCTAACCTTCGTGTTAGCCAGGTTTTATGTGATTCGTGTTATGAGATTCATGAATGATTTTTAAGAAAGGGTCGATGCCAGTTTTAACTCGGCTTGATTAATCTTGATGATTGATTGATTTATTTATAAGTCTTTCAATATAGAAATGCTAACGCTATCCTCCGCCAAGTGTTTGGTACGGATTCAAGGTAAGCCTGAATATGAATAAACAAATGTATTTTCATCGATTATTCGATGGGCACGTGAGGTTGCTAAAACTTAAACGTAAACACGTTTAATGGATGTAGTGTTGATCAACATAGAGTACTATGGGCTGATCACCCAGAAGTGCTCGTAAGATATGTCGGACTTATGGACTTAATGTTTGGTTGTCCTTTTCAAAGAAATTATGAACTGCTCATGGTCTTGAGCTAGAATTGATGTTTTACTGAATATTGTTATTGTAAAACGTTTTGAAGGAAAAGAAGTGCTATTTTAAATTATCGATAGTACTTCGTAACTATTGTTCAGTTACTGAAGATATAATATTTCTATGTTTCAAGCATGTCGTTTGAAAGAAATTGTTGTACTTGCTGAGCTTGTTATGCTCACTCTTGCTTGAACCATATGAATGCAACTAGATTTGAAGCGAGCGAGGGATAAACAAGGATAAAGGTAAAGCGAAGATGAATGATTAATTTACCTTGTAATAAACTAGTAAGTTGTATATATTATAGTATGATGAACAAAGAATGTAATTGTTTTAGAACTTGGTAACGAGATGTAATAATAGTAATATAATAAGAATATCGTTGAGACGCACATTTTGATGTCATTTCAATAGAATGAATGTACAGTTATGAGTACCGTGTAACACCATCTGTCGGGTTGGAAGATACCCGGATTTGGGGGCGTCACAGGTTGGTATCAAAGCATTAAGTTATAAAACTTAAGGGGGGAAGAACCTTAGGCTAATAACCTCATTAAGGAAGGAAAAGTTCGAAGTAAGTAAATGCAAGTCGAATGAGTTAATAAGGTATTAAGAAAGCTCAGTATCAAAAAATTTAAAAGATGGAAAGTAACCCTAAATAAATTAAATGTGATTTGTGCTTATACTATTGTGTGGTATGTACTAATCAACATATGTGTTATTGTAGGATGTAGATCGATAGCTTGATGTATAGAGATATACATGCGGTGAACGAAGAAATTGTGAACAGAATAGAGCCTGTACCTATGCCGGTGGCGGAGGTACCATTAGTGATTCTAGAGGAGTCGAAAAGAGAGGAGTACTTTTCTGAGGAAGACTACTCTGAGGGAGATATGGATATAACGTCATACCTTAGTATGATGAACGATGTGGAGGAAGGGATGGAGGTAACATCGGTTGATACGGTGGTACCTACATTAGAGTCATCACCTCCAGATGCAATGAGATTATTGTATCTAGCAGTGCTTGATAGGAATGTGCAACTGAGTACAGTTGTGCATAATCAGAATGAAGAGATTAGTGCTCTTTATGTAGCGAAGGAGTCTGCAAAAGCAGATTTTGAGTCCGAGCATGATGAGAAGGTGCTCATGATAAATAAGGCTAGGGATTTTAAGATGGAGGCCGATGAGCTTCGTAAAGAATTAGGGGAGAAGGACCGGAAGATAGCAAGGATGTCTTACATCCATGAGAGTGCTCATAAGGATTTCAAGCTGAAAGTTGCTTGTTATTCCATAGAGTCGGGGCAGACTCGACATACTATTAGTCCGGATACTGTAGCGAAGATTGCGAATGAGAAACACGAGGATGCTGTTATGCATTATTAGAAAGCTAGAGTAATAAATATGTGTATAATGACATAAAACCCACTTTTGTATAAAAAGGGTAGTCTTTTTGTAAATCTCAACTTTTTAGAAGTTCAATGGCGGGATAGAAATGGAATAGCCTTTGGCTATGGAAGCAAATTGTAAATAGTTTTGACTATGAAGAAGCATATGAATATAATGAAGTTTTCATTTAATATGCTTTGTGATGATATGAGTTGTTATGTGACGAAAAATAAAGAAGTAAGTAATAGATAATAATGAAATTCTATTGATTTAATTAGAAAATGTTGTCAAGGAGAAGATAACGTAATCAGGAAGCAGAATCACGTAATAATAATCAATGAGGGGGTCAAAACAACCCTATGCAAGATTTCGTTAATTTATTAACGGCTGCATTTAACTAAACCGGGGGTAGAGTACCTGCGGAACCTAGGGTAGCCAGAACGACTACCTTTAAAGAATTTAAAAACGTAGGTCCGCCGGAGTTCAAAGGAACGACAGACCGAATAGAGGCCCAGACATGGGTAAAGGAAATAGAGAAGGCATTTATTATTACAAACATAGGTGGGCGCAAAAGACTTCTTTTACGACTTAAATGATGAAAGGGGAAGCCAACTTTTGTTTGGAGGCTCACCAGGGTGGGGCTAGAACAGATGTGGTAACATGGGAACAGTTCAAGAAGATTTTCTTTGAGAATTATTTCCCTACAAGTATGCAGTGGAGGAGAGGAAGGCTCGTAGGTTTGAGTAGAGCCTGAAACCCTGGCTCTATATTAGAATTTTTGTGTTCCAAAGTGTATCCTATGGGACCATTCTGGAGAAAGTGATTATAGCGGAGGGTGGTAGTGAGGCGTTAACGCAATACCACAAAGAGGGAAAAGATAAGAGCAAGGAAGAGGGAGGAACTAAGGAAGAGGATGTTAGTGGTAGTGGCAATATACTAACAATAAATAATTTTAACTCCATAAATATAGGAGTGGGACAAAGGGATCCTAAGTGTAGGATTGAAGCATGTACGACATGTGGAAAGACTTATTTAAGAGTCTGTCTGAAGGGGAAATCGATTTGCTATAACTATGGGCATGAGGGTCATATGTTACCCAATTGTCCTAATCCTATGAAAAA
Organism: Panax ginseng; assembly: GCA_020205605.1. NCBI lineage: Eukaryota > Viridiplantae > Streptophyta > Magnoliopsida > Apiales > Araliaceae > Panax > Panax ginseng. The sequence goes on along the minus strand of CM035132.1, from coordinate 131,410,220 downwards.
CCATGGTTGTTTTGTATGTGGGTCGTTGGATCACATGACAAGAAATTGCCCAAAGAAGGGGTTGGAGGAAAGTAAAGGTGTTAGTAATGGTAAGTTAGCCATGATGCGGTTGCATCAACGGATTTAGTAGCCGGTATCAGTCCAGTCAATACAATGAATGCTTATGTGCTGTTTGATTGGAGTGCTACTTTTCTTTTATAGCATGAGAGTTTGCTAAGTGATTAGGATCATTCCCGAAAGGGATTATAAATATCTTTATATGTTAAGGTAGAGAATGAGGGGGACTTTTGTTGATTTTATTCATGGAAGTAGTTTCATGAATAAGGAATGTAAGAAAGTATCGATAGATAAGTACTGATAAATTTGAGAGAATTTGAAGTAATTCTCAGTATGAATGAGTTGATTAACTATAGAAATTTAATAAATTATTAGAATAAAAGTATGAATCTTCGGTTTTCTAAAGGAACCCAAGGTAGTATTTTACGGTAATAAATCACCGGGGCGCTCTTGTTGTCTAAACATGACGCAATCTAGAAGGATGTTAAAATAACTTTAGGTTATGGTACAATCGTAACCTTTGATGGTTGACATATGGGAGCTGGGCTAAACAATTCCTTCAGAGAGCGAAGGTATATACGCAACTGGTAACCGATCTAACTCATTGTGATGGTAGTGTAGATGAGACGGGAACTTGTTTATTGGTTGTTTGTGGGAAACCACTCAGATTACCATATGGACTACTAGCAGAGAAGCGATGTGTGCTGAATCCTAGAGAAGTAATAAGAAGAAGATAAGAATGTAAATCATCGAAGATGATGAACATATTAAGTAAGACATCTTCGTATGTCATGAAGCTGTAAGCTGGTAATGAAAGTAGGTCGCGTAATCTTAGGTCGAAAGAACGTGAACCCTAAGAAGTAAAGTTAAATAAACTGATACGTAAGTCAAATATATGACTATTTGATTAGTAGTTAAGAATAAATACCCATTGCAAAGGATCGATGATCTATTTTGATCAGTTGAAAGGGGCAAAATATTTTTCTAAAATATATTTGTGTACGGGGTATTATCGGTAAAACATAAGAAAGAACGATGTACCTATGACGACGTTCAAAACTCGTTATGGTTATTACGAGTTTCTGGTTATGTCATATGGGTGACTGATGTACTGAAGTTAGATTTTTTCGTAAGGGGCGCCAAGCAAGTTGGTGGCAAATTGATAGGTAACCTTGTGAGGTGCTATGGTTGAAAGTACCATTAATGTCACAGGTTGGTATTGTCGGAATGGGAAGTGAGAAAAATAGTTTTCAGGAACTAATAAAGGGAAGTAAACTGAGGTTTCTGTATTGTCTCTATCAGATGATATGAGGAATTTTGTAGTGTATCTCGATGTTTCGCATAGATGACGAGATTGCATGCTCATGTGGCATAGCAAGGTCATTGTGTATGCATCACACCAGTTAAGGGATTATGAGAAGGTCTATCCTACTTATGATCTATAATTGGTAGTTGTAGTTTTCAAATTAACAAAAAAAATCTGAAGATACTATTTATACGGGGAAAAGTGTGAGATGTACACGAACTCTAAGAGTCTGAAATATATCTTCACATAGAAGGAGTGAATATGCGGTAGAGAAGGACTGTGATATCTTATATCATACAGTGAAGGAAAGCGTAGACGCCGATGTATTTTGTAGGAGAGATAGAGAAAAGCTATCAATATTAGCGACTCATAATGAGTTAATAACGGAGGTGGCGAGGACGGAGTTAGAAGTTAAATTATGGAATGAAGTAGCAGAAATATTATTCACAACGTAGACTCAATCCATGATAATGGAATGAGTTGATTAAACACAACTAGGTAACGAGAAATGTAAGCGAATGAAGAAGAAGATGTAGGATGAAGAGAAGATCAAGTATCATCTCGTTTTGATGGAGGAATTTGAGTTACATATTATTTGAAATTAAAATGATGGAAAAATTTTCCTCAATGGTGGATGTAATGTTAGCGAGATTCTGGGGATAAAATTCTTATAAGGGGGGAAGAGTGTAACACACCAGAAAATTTGGATTTTTGATAATTAAATTTTTATTTAATTATGTGGATTAAATGAATTTAATTAAGCTAATTGAAGGTCGTTCTATGACCTAGACATATCAAAACGTCATAGTATTTTGGTCACGTGGTAGAATTAAAGTGTTTGAATTTCCAGGATGAAAATAAAAACTTTCCGAGAATTTTTTTGAAAAACACTATTCACACATTTCTGCTCAGAAATTATTTTTGAACTTCTAAGAAATACGTAATGATAGAATATCGAGGTGAGATAGAATATCCAATAATATTTCAGTTATGGCAAACACAGTTTTTAGCCCGCGGACTTAAAACCTAACGGTTAGGAAAAGTCAGTTCCGAGAAGGAATTTAAATGCATATATGGAATTAAAGCAATGATCGTATAATACGTAGGTATTGTACGATGTAATGGATACGAGTGTGATACGAAGTATCATACGAGTATTCATGAATGATGGTATGGTGTACATGAATAAGTATACGAGTTAGAGTACGAGATTAATACGTAAATTATACGTTATAAGGCTTTAAGCCATATGTAATGGATTTGTTGAATTGTGTAGGAAATTGTAATGACCAATTGGGATAATAATAAAGCCCAATACGAATTAATGTTAAAGCCCAAATATAGCAATGGTTAAGTCCAAAGTAATTTAATGAACAAGCCCAAGTGTTTGCTTAATTACAAGCCCAATGTATAACTTAGGTTAATTAAACCTTAAGCCCAAAATAAGATCCAATGGGTAAATCTTGATCCATGGGGCAACCCATGGGTGAATTGGTGACCAAGAATTAAGTGTGTTGAGCAAGTAGACTTAAGTGTTAAGCAAATGATAAGTTAATTAACTTAAAGGCTAAGTAAAGTTCTTATGTGTGATGAAAAAGTAAAGTGCTTATGTGTGGTAACCAAGTTAACTTAATGGCTAAGTGTTGTGATGGCCAAGTAATTTAAGTGAGGAACAAGTTAACTTAATATCTAGGTAATGAATAGTATGGAGGTGATTAAGGAGGTGGGATTGGATTAATGACCCTTATGCCCTAACCTAGTAACTCTTATACATAGCAAGCTTGGTTTTCATTTTGTTGGTTGTTCATTTAATCTAACAAGTTGAGAGCTTATTAGTTAGAGAGAATAAGTGAGAATAAGCTAGAAAGCTAGTCTTCAATTCAAGAAGCAAGAAGAAGAACAAAGATTAACCAAGTGATATTCAAGGGTAAGAACTTAAACCATGAATCTCTTTCTCTTCCATTGGTAGGGAAATTGGTAGTGGTAGAACATGTATGCTAAGGAATGATAAGTATGAGTGATCAAAGGGCTTAAGTCTTAATAAGCCGTATAAGTCATGAATAAGCTATTCGTAATCATATAAGTTATGAAACAAGGAAGAATTTGTAGGAACTTGTTTTATGTTGAAATAATAAGGTTGTATGGTAATAAGAAGCAAGGATGATGGTTAAAAGATTTAAGCTATGATAAGTCATGCAAAGTGAATTCATAAGTAGTTCATACTTTTACAAGTTATAGACTAATGAAGAACAAGTAATAACTTATCATGTAAATAAGTTAATGAAGTATGTATGTCAAGATGTTAAGATAATGGATTGAATCCATTTAAAGCGAAGAAAAAATCTTAAGCAATGAAGTTATGGCGGAATTCACGAGTTCGGACGATAATCGTCGAATTCGTAAAATTCTCGGAATGGAGGTCGAATTTTGATATTGAGCTTGGAAACATTAGTTTTCAATGGAGACAAGTCTCATTTGGCATTATAGAGTTTCAGACTCGAGAATGACCGAATTCCAACTTAGAACGAAGAAACGAGTGTTGAACATTCACGAACGTTTAACGTTTTTGTTAAAATGGACTAATAGGTAATTTTTTAGCAAATGAAGTCGAATAGATAAAATTCTTGCATGAACATGTAGAGTATGTAATTTGTGAACCGTGGGCTTTTGAACGAGCCAATTCGGACTTATAACGAAGAAGTTATGCGTCCGGGAATTTCGCAAAGTTGGAAAACTGTTAAAAATTTCTATGGCATAGAGTCAAGCGTCATGTGCGACACCGAGCAAAAAGGCCGCGTCGCAGTCATGAGGTAGAGATAGGGCACTGCTCGCTAATTTGGCGCCCTGTGCGACCATGATAAAGGAGACTCATAGCGCTTAACGAGTCCGGATCTTATACACTACTAAGTCATGCCGCGGCGTGACACATAGGAGGAATGTTGGCACCGCAGCGCCAGTATTAGGGAAAGCCCAAAGAGGAAAGGTTATGAAGATAAAAGGAAAGACAAATGAAGTATCACAACCTTAACAAACTTAAGATGACATTATTAAGATATTCTTAAACCTTAAGTATGATCACTTAGGGTTGAAGATAAATAATTGAATGTGAACGTGAATGGTATGCAATAAGCGTACTTAACCAAATGATGATCGAGTAATAATTTAATAACGTAAGGACGGTAGTAAATCATGAGGAAGGATGATTAACTCAAAAAGAGTTGTACTAATAAAATAATTTCAGTTAAGAGAAAGAAGTTGGTAGAACAATGTAAAGAACGACAGCAAGCCAGAACTAATAATAACAAATCTAATATATGATTAGATTGAGAAGAAGGGTAAGATTCTTTAGGAACCATGTATGTTCATTCATGACCTAATGTGATATGTTATGTGGTTATGTGTTGTAGAGACTGTAAAGACCCAAAGGAAAAGTTATTATAATGTAGTAGACGCTGAAGGCAAGTTTTCTTATCGCTTGTCTAACCTTCGTGTTAGCCAGGTTTTCTGTGATTCATGTTATGAGATGCATGAATGATTTTTAAGAAAGGGTCGATGCCAGTTTTAACTCGGCTAGACTAATCTTGAAGATTGATTGATTTATTTACAAGTCTTTTAATATAGAAATGCTAACGCTATCCTACGCCAAGTGTTTGGTACAGATTCAAGGTAAGCCTGAATATGAATAAACAAATGTATTTTCATCGATTATTCGATGGGCACGTGAGGTTGCCAAAACTTAAACACGTTTAATGGATGTAGTTTTGATCAACGTAGAGTACTATGGGCTGATCACCCAGAAGTGCTCGTAAGATATGTCGGGCTTACAGACTTAGTGTCGGGTTGTCCTTTTCAAAGAAATTATGAACTGCTCATGGTCTTGAGCCATAATTGATGTTTTATTGAATATTGTTATTTTAAAATGTTTTGAAGGAAAAGAAGTGCTATTTTGAATTATCGATAGTACTTTGTAACTATTGTTCAGTTACTGAAGATATAATATTTCTATGTTTCAAGCATGTCGTTTAAAAGAAATTGTTGTACTTGCTGAGCTTGTTATGCTCACTCTTGCTTGAACCATATGAATGCAGCTAGGACCGAACGAACCGAGGGATCCAACAAAGATAAAGGCAAGACGAAGATGAACGATTAGTTTACCTTGTAATAAACTAGTAAGTTGTATATATTATAGTATGATGAACAAAGAATGTAATGGTTTTAGAACCTAGGAACGGGATGTAATATTAGTAATGTAATAAGAATATCGTTGAGACGCACATTTTGATGTCGTTTCAATAGAATGAATGTACAGTTATGAGTACCATCTGTCGGGTTGAAAGATACCCAAATTTGGGGGCGTCACTGTTATAGACTCTAAAGACCCACGTGGTGATATCAAATATACAAGTAGAATCGACTTTAATCGATAAAGTTAAAGCCGCTCAAGCTACAGACTCAGAGCTTATGAATGTGAAGAAGAAGGTTCAAGAGGGCGTTATTCTATAATCAAGAATCAACGAAGAGAGGAAATCTCAACCCTCGATTTTATTGGCCCATTTTAAATCCTTGATCGAGTAGGAACTGTGGCCTATAGACTAATTTTACCGCCAAGTATGTCGCGTGTTCATAACATTTGTCACGTATTGATGTTACGTAAATATGTGGACAACTCGAACCACATTATTGATTTATAACCGGACGAGATAGCAGAAGATTAAACGTATGGGGAGATACCTGTTAAAAGCTTGGATAAGAAGGAACATATTATACGCTCAAAGGTTATTTAGAATCTGACGAGGCAAACTCGTCTGTTCGGCATATCAGGTACGTACGTAAATTTTGATGGCAAAATTTCATATGGAGGGGAGATTATGAGACCCCAAATTTTATGAATAAAGATTTAATTTTTTCTCGAAGTATTTTTTTTAATATTAAAGTGTGGATTTGTTATAATGTTATAGTTGTGGATAATATTTATAAATTTTGTAAAGTATGCAAGTTGTTATATTATATTCGATTGGTCGGGGAATATTCGTACGGCGGCACAATCATTGGTGGACCTCACAACGGAATTATTGTCGGAATAAGAAAACGATAGAAATATTTTTATGAAAATAACGGCGAAAGTTTTATTGTTAAAACTGTTGAACTACCCAGTAGTAAAAGTATAGTAATACACGTGGTTACATAGTAGCACACGGTATTGATTATTGATGCTTACATGAGAAGTCACTCAGTTTTGTTCAATTATTGCTGCAGTAATTGTTGCATAGTATCTCACGTTATTTGATTCAATTATTGTCAATATTTTATATATTATTAAATCAATAATTGAGATGACAAGTTATTCATATTATTAATTGCAATATTAACGATGTCTAGAAGTTCTGTCAAGGAGAGGTTTGGTCACCTAATTGCGCGCTAATAGGGAGAAATCCTTATTGGAAAGCCCCCCTCTTTCTTGGGAACGACCTGATCGATTATATATATATATATATATATATATATATATTATATAAATTTTATTTTATTATTATTATAAATATAATAAAACATAAATCTTTTTATATAAAACAGAATACTTTTATAAAGTTATTTATTTTATTAGATTATAAATAGAATATATTTTATTTTATCATGCATAGTGTTCAGATAGTGCTCGTGATAGTATTTGCATAGTAAAATCTTTTTATATAAAACAGAATACTTTTATAAAGTTATTTATTTTATTAGATTTTAAATTATATATATATATATATATATATATATTATAAATTTTGAATATATTATATTTTATTGCATAGTATCCTTTCCATTCTCCTATAAATAGGATGCTTAGTTAGAATTGAAAATCACACCAGAAATTCAGAGAATTCTTCTTCTATAATCTTGAGCGTATATCTTTAGAGTTTAAGAAAGCCTTGAGTGTAGAAAATAGTGTAAGTTTTCTTCAAGTATATCCCTGCCCTACCCGTCGGAATACTCTTCTTTTTAAGGTAAGGGGTATTATTCTTTCGTATTCATGAAGATAATTATTTTCTTTCAATACTCGCAAGGGGTATTATTCTTTCGTATTCATGAAGAGAGTTATTTTCTTTCAATACTCATAAGGGTTGTTGTTCCATTCTTTATTATTATGTTGGAATAACCTATCTATGAGAAGTACCGCATACATGGTGAAATTCTTCTGTTATTCCATTCTTTATTATTTTGTTGGGAATAACCTGTCTATGCGGTCTATCGCATGCCTGGTGAATTCTGTTCTTATTCCATTCTTTATTATTATGTTGGAATATCCTGTCTGTGTGGATTACGCATGACCTGGTTCCATTCTTTATTATTCTGTTGGAATATCCTGTCTGTGCGGATTACGCATGACCTGGTTCCATTCTTTATTATTCTGTTGGAATATCATGTCTGTGTGGATTACGCATGACCTGATTCCATTCTTTATTATTATGTTGGAATAACCTGTCTATGTGGATTACTGCATGCATATTGAATGATCCTTTGTATTCATTCCTTATTAACTTGTGGAAATAATTTGTCTACGTGGATTACCGCATGGCGGGCGAAAATTCATTTGCAGTTTCATATATTCTATTATATTCAGTTGGTTAAAGTTTTGGCTTCTATACTCCATGAAATTAGTAGAATATCCTCGATATTTGCGCTTCATCCAATATCTTTTCATGGAAATATTCTTCTGAGCATTCTTGAATTTTACTCCACAAAGCAGTATCATGTTGACAATTTGGACGTTATTGGTTCCTGGATAAATTAATTTATAAATCTTTAAAATTTATTCTTGAACTTGTTTTATTGAATTCTTATATCATTGTCATCTATGGCCTGTAGTGCATAGATGGACTTGGTATAATTATGACCAGGGATTATTCGGTATAATCATGATCGTAATGTTAAAAATGATGTGGAAAAAGTCCTCATTGGCCCGTAGTGCATTGATGGACAGTTTTTTGTATGATTATGGCTATGAATTCTCTTCGGCCAAGGGTGCAAAGATGAATTGTTTTATGGCATGATCAGGACCATTGATGAAAACACGATTATCTTTGGCTCGTAGTGCATGGATAATTCGTGGTCGTGATACTAAATAATATCCTTGGCCTGTAGTGCAGGGATGATTTGACGATGTGGATTATTTATTAAGCTGTGTCTCAGCGATAAAAGTGATGAAAAACCTTTTAAATCATAGAAGATAGTAGATTTTATTCTCTACTTGACTCTTCTAATGGATTGCTTGTTTCGCTGCAGTTAAACTTGATGTTTGTTATATTGTATCAGTTTAACACTATTGAAGGCTAACTATAATTTATGCTATATTATCTTAGTCATAATATTTCTTACTGGGCTAGTTGAGCTCACCCTTTTGCTTTCATTGTTCTCTTCAGGAAATGAGAACGTAGTAGGGACTAGTCGAGAAACGGAGTGACGGTCCAGATGATAGCATTAGTAGTCATCACTATTCTATGAAATAGTGTGATAATAAATGTATTGAGGACTTATTTTGAGTTTGAATACTGTCTAGAAGACAATATTTGTATTAAAACTCACAGCTCATGTTGTATATTTAAGGTTGTATTTGTATTCTATACCATGTATTTGGCAACTCAGAATAGGTGATGTATACCTATTTTGGGGGCGGCACACTATGAACACCCCTACAGGATAGGTGTAGCAATACATGGCTAATCTCAATGTCTCTATCACAATCATCGGTGCAATGGTATGACCCTCCCTGAGAGCTCTCACTGCCATGACAACACCGATGTCCAACTCATCCATATACAGTGGCATGTACACATAAACCACTACGCATATCATGAGTATGTCTACTCTAGCAACACGCCACTGATCCTCTAACATGGTGAAATCCCAGAGTGCTGCACATAACTATCCGCAAGGCCAAATCTATCTATCAGAAAATGCTGGGACACCACATGGTCGGATGTGATCTCATCCTGGACTACTCTACGCCTCAACCTGGTGAGGGTCATAAACTGTAGGCTCATATCGCCGATAGCCATCCGAGTGCAAGGCCTGTCCAGTGGCAACGCCATCAACCGCTCGTACTCCTCTAAGGTGGGAGTCAACTCCTGGGTCTCGAACCGAAAAACCTGCCTCTCCGGTACCCAATGCTCCATCATACCCTCTACAAAGCCCATAGGAACCTGAAACATCAGGAAGGTCATAGAGTGTTATAGAAGCTAATCTACGGTCACCAGATCTGGAGGTGACAAACTATCATACCATGACCTCGAACATGAGGCTACTAATACTGGTGAGGTGTGATCAATGCGGCTGATTGTCGAAGAAGACATCTGTGTGGGTCGTATCATAAGACCATCCAAGGGTTAATGCTGAATATCTCTGGACATACATATGCATAACATAATACATGCATGATAAACAATAGATGCAAATATGATGTAGGGAATGGAAAATAAAACATACATTCCTAAGTACATCATCATCTAATACATCATCTCTGTACATCTAAAAATATAGGAAAATGGGGCACAGACGCCCAACAACTAACAGAGGCCTATCAAAAGATATAACGAGAATGTGGCACAACCACCTAGTATCTAACATAGGCCTATCAAAAAATATAGCGAAAATACACATTAGAAGAAGACAATGGTGTCAATGTCTAAATCATCAATGCCGTCCACCTGATGTAACTCCTCTTAAGTCACTGGATCTCCGCCAAGTGGGATGTCAGGCCTATACAATGGAGGATCTGTGCTGGAAAAACCATATGGGTCACCTGAAGGGCCAACCCCAAAGCTGGAAGGATCAAAAGTATCTGCCTCTAAAGGATCTCTGCCTAAATACCGAATAAAAAAAATGTGTCTGGTCTAACTACCGGGTCCAACTATCAGTCTGTGTCAAATGAGTCAGATCTCGGACACAGGACATCCAATTCGTCATCATCACGGATGCAGGAACAATATCCCCCATGAATTGAGTGGCGCGGGTCTGGGCTCCGATGGTACGAGGGGACCACCAGCGATGGAACATATCCTGAGTAAATGGACCCTCTGACTACGTAAAGCTGTCAACTCCCATCAATAGGAAATCACTGATAGGCGACTGCGACACAGGCCAATAACGCCTGGCAGGAGGCAATATCGGTACACAAATCTCCCTTGTGGTGCTCCTAATAGCACGTTATCCCAAATAGAGCTCCCATCCTCCATCTATGAAGAGAAGAATCCTACGGGTGGATATCACGTACTCGACACTAGTCGAGTACCCATCCTCAAACCCAATAGTTAAATGGTCCCCAAAATAGGGAACCCAAGTGATGGCATCAGCTGTCAACAACTCCAACTATAGGCGACAATGGGTGAAAGCCTCAGCTACAAAAACCTCCACCAGCGTGGAGTGATGCCATTGTCGTCCTCGTGGATAGGTATCTGGACCTAACACACTAATAGGATGCAAGCAAGGGAGCCTCTCATAGGCCCAAAACTGCTAACATAAATGCATGCATCTGCGGTCAGTCAACACTCTTAACCTGTACATGGGAAATCAAAAGAGAAACACTCACAAGTAGAAATGGGTAAAATCCTAGCCAAGCCTCCATCAAGCCCTGCGAACGCATGCGCATTCCCTTGAGGAAATAGGCAAAGGTATAGGAGCCCCAATCATACTCTCCAATACGGTCCACATCCCATGTGGCACTCACCAAAGCGAATGACACCATAGAAGAGGTATCATCTATGAAGCAACCCCTACTGATCACCAGGAATAATCACCGAAGAATCCGATCCCTGGCTCTCACATCAGTGGGTATGGGCTCACTCAATAGCCCACTCATAGCATCCACGCTCAAAGGACCTGTATGAACTGTCCTGCCTTTGAGCGCCTTAGTCAGAACTCCTAGCAAGGATCTAATGGCAGTCAGGGTAATGTTCGCCGTACAAGGCACTGGCGCCCCTCTAAACTCCATACATGTGATAAATTACCAATCCATCGGCGTCATCATCACCTCATAATCCAATAAATGGAGAGACTGAGTCTGGTGAAACCAGCGCTTAGACAACGCCCTAAGATAACCCTAGGGACTATGAGGTCCCCGAATCCGGATACTTGAAACCCGAACTCGGTACTTCACGATACCATTTCTATGAGCGGAATAATACTAATAATAATAACAATAATATAAAACTTAAACTTAAATTTACATATACATCAGAGTCTTTCTCCCAAGTACGTAACCTTTAGTCATTCATTACATGATATTAAATAAATAGATATCATAGTCTTCATAATCATATAAAACTATTACAAATACTACCGCAATTCTTATTTGGTTAGCTTTCCTTTTCCTTTGTCTCGGCCTGAACTTTCTGGTCCTTCACACTTAGCTGAAAACATTTAAATTAAGCAAGGATGAGCATTTGAGTGCCCAGCAAGTATTATATATATATATATATATATATATATATATAAGCTGAAAGAATTTAAATGTTTTCCTTATAATATTCTTCTACAACCATGCAATAGTTGTGAAGTAATCTGTACCAATAATAAATTCATAACAACCCTCTTTCAAACTTTTGAAACTACGTATTGCCTGTATATGGGGTTTCTGTGACATACCATGAACATTGTTTTTCATTTTTGAAAAGGTTTTAACAGAAATTCATCTGTAAACCGTCATGACTTACGGGTACGGATGGTGATCAACCCTGTTGTACCCTGTATTGATCAATACTACATGTACATGAACGATGTTATCGTTTCACTCTCGTCTCTACTTTAGCGCATAAAATTTTCCCATTTTCGGGATGTTCATATCTGTCGGGTTTCCATAACAAAGGTCTTATATAATTCAACATATATGTATATCAAAGGTGTATCAACATGCGATTAAATACAATGATTATCCAAGTGGGGACACTTGTATAATCATTTCTAGAAATTAACGAAAAGAATATATATCTGATTTATCATATACTAACATGTTGATATTCAATGGGCGTATATAATATAAATTTAACAATGTATACACTAATAATAATAATTTTAAAACATTCTTACACTTTTCCATTGCATAAAGAAAATGCAAAGTTAGGATACTTGCCTGATGCGCTGCTTACAATTACGCAACTTAGTTTTATCTTTTATGAAATCACCTATCATTAATCAGATCATTTTACTGATTAGTATATCATAACGTAACACATAACACTGCCTATTGCAGTCAGCACATTCCTAATCACATTGCCACACAACTTTAACAACCATTGAATCACAAATAAACATTTATCTAGCCAATTATCTAAGTCCAGATCAATTTCTGAAACATGTCGGTCTACCGACAGCTTTATCGGTAATAATCGAGTCTAAGACTCTTTCTCAAAGTTCAACATTCGTAAATATCAGTCATATAATGACTTATAATAATTTTTAAATAACTAATATCATTTATCATAATTTTTGAAATATGAGAATCATTATTAAATGATTTAAGTATCACATAATTCTATTATCATTAACATTTAATCAATATTAAATTATTAATGAAACCATTGCCAAAATATTAAAGTTATGTATAATAACTCAAAATATTTTTAACATATTTATTATTACCCTTAAATGATTTTTTAAAACATTTAAAATCATTTTTAAATAATTACCATTAATATTTAATTATTAATGAACTATTATCTAAATATTAAAAGTCATTAATTATAACTTAAAATATTTTTAATCCATTTATATCCTTTTTAAATGATTTTAAAATTAATAAAACCATTTATAAACTATTTATTTAATATAATTATTAAATAAATTTAATATCATTAATCATTAAATAAATATCATTAATATTAAATTATTAATGAAATTATTCTTTAAATATTAAAAGTTATATTTTATAACTTAAAATATTTTTACACACTTTATTTTTTTTAAAATTATTTTTAAAATAATAAAATCATTTTTAAACTAAATTATTTAATATAATTATTAAATAACTTTAATATCATTATTAATCATTAATTAATGAATTTAATCTTTAAATATTAAAAGTTATATTTTATAACTTAAAATATTTTTAAATACCTTATTATTATTTAAAATAATTTTTAAAATAATAAAATCATTTTTAATTTAATTATTTAATTCATTTAACAAATAACTTAATTATCATTAATATTCATTTATTAATGAAAATTATCAAATAATATTAAAAGTTATTAAAAATAACTTAAAATATTTTCTTATATCATAATATAATTTTAAATGATTTTTCATGAATTAAAATCATTTTTAAATAATTTATTTAATATTATCATTAAATAAATTAATTACTTTTGATATTCCAAAAATATTAAATATTTATGAAATATATTTAAAATAATTAAAATATAATTTTTAGGATATTAAAATAATTTTTAATAATTTATTTTGTATTTTTCGTAATTTAAAACTAATTTTCTATAATTATTAATTAATTTCTGGAAAATAATATTATGTCCGTCGCTATAGGTGTTCTTCGTGTTCATACATAAACCCAGATCTTCATAGGTAGTTCTTAGAGTGGCCATGTTTATTACTTTAATTCTTTTGTGTATTGTGTTTCTGAATTACAAAAGCTAGATTTTGTAGACAAAGTTCAAGACTACATTTTCTAACAAACAAAATGATCAAACAACCTAACACAAGCTAGATCTACGCGTCCCAAGATGTTGTCGAGTCGTTCTTCATTTAGGTTTACCCGAAATGAAGAAACGATTCAATGACCACTTTTGATCGACTATAACGTGCAACACATGAACTGTTCTTGTGATATAAAGGGTTCAGGTTGTAGCTAGCATGCAAGAGAGCAGATCTATTACATAAAATACAAATGACATGAACAAAATCCAAAAGTGACGACTCGGTCAAACCATGTCAGTCGACATGTTCATATGTTTTCTGGGTTACCTAGAAAACAGAGAACATGCTCGACCTTGCTAGTTTGACCGTCCATCAAATCCAACCAGTTTACGAAATAAGTGATATTAAGGCATGATAATGTAGTCTAACAAACATACTACAACTTAGATGCAAGAACCATAACGATACATCAAACCACCGTCAGATCCAAGCCATTTAAGAACCTGTCAGAGCTTTCTGGGCTCATTCTGGGTTACCCAGAAATGGCCCGGTCAATGTCGGTCAACGACCTTTGACCGGTTATAACTTATAATCTACAACTGATCTAGGTCTGATTCTTGATCCAGAGCAAAGATCTCATAATGTATCACAATATTCAACACATATAACACAAAAATCAAACACCTACAGAGAGATCTACGACGACATTCGATTTGTCGTCGACGCCTCTTTTAAAAATTTCAGATTTTGTAAAAACTCAAATCCGAGCCTATAGATGTTATGGATCTAACATCCATCAACCCAGATCATCATTATACACTAGATTTAACATGATTTAACAAACAATTTTAACATCTAACATGGAATCAAATCTCAGATTTCTAATTAGGGTTTTATACCTTCTTTGATCAAATCTGATTTCTAGCTTCTGAATCTGTTAAAGGTGTTTGTGGGGGATTGAATTGTGAGCTGATATACTATATAATTCGTGGGTTTTTAGAGAGAGAAGTTCTAGGTTGAGCTTGGTGAATAAATTGAGCAATAATGCAATATTTTCTCTCTTTAATCTATATATACATTAATCTAGATGCATGTATTGGCTGGAAATAAGTGGCTGATCAGTTGGTATGAGTCACATGGGGTTGTTGGTTTGGTGAACAACTTCACCAATTGTCAAAACCTACAAGCTAGCCTCAATTATACACTTAGGGGCATAATGGTCATTTGATTTTCCAATTTAATGGCAAAATTGAAATCATGCAAACCTTTAGGGTTTAACCCTTAGGGTTTAACCCTAAGGTTTAGCACAAAACATTAATAGGATTTAGCAATTTAGGGTTTGTACAAAAATAATAAAGAAAAATTAATTAAATTTTAGTTTCTAAAATTTTGCAAAATTAATATTGTTAATTAAATTAAGTTTGTAATTACATGAACATTAGGGTTTATTACCCTTAATCATAATGAACTTTGCTAATAAAGCAATTAGGGTTTAAAATATCGATAATTACGATTTCTAGAAATACAATTAGGGTTTTTAGAAATTAAATTAGGGTTCTAGGTTTTAGGGTTTGAATTTACTAATTAAGTTTATTTTAATTAGCAATTAAAGTCTATCGCACGTGTTATTAATCACTGTAACACAACTCTTGACAAATCAAACCTCCAGATTAGGTTTTCCGGATTAGGGTTTCTAATATTGGAAATTAGGGTTTTCTAAATATTAGGGTTTCCAGAATTTTAATTAGGGTTTACCTAATTAATACATTTAATACACGACATAAATTGTATTACACACTTATAAAACAATCTCACACTCTAATTTGGATCTCAAATTAGGGTTTAACATTATTACTAGGGTTTGGTCAAAATACACCGTAATTGACCAACCATTATCAATACGGACATACCGTACATATTCATAGCACTGAAAAATCAAAATATAAGTAATATTATATTATTATTCTCATACCTTGACAATAATCCAAAATTAGGGTTTGGATTCCATATCGATTTATCCGCCATAATTAACCTTATTAATTAAGTTAAAATAATTTACTTAATAACCCTGATCAAACTTCATATAATACAATTATTATAATTATTCTAAAAATCACTTCATATATTATTTAAATAATATATGATTATATATTCTTGGAAAATAAATAAAACATTTTATCTTAAAATTAATTATTATAAGAATATACTTTATAATAATCAAAATTCTAAAATAAATTTAATTGTAAATATTCATGTAATAAATATATTTTATTTACCACATAAATACATATACACATAATCTTGTACAAATCCTCATCCTAAAAAAAAATTTATACGCAAAATTTGTGATTTATTTATATAGAAAATATCGGGTTGTCACATTCACCCTCCCTTATAAGGATTCCGTCCTCGGAATCACCACTTAAAAACTTACTAAAGAATCGGGTACATAGCATTCATAATCATTTCAAGTAGATCTCAATCAACTTTGATCGAACTGATCTTTAACTAATCACATTACGCTTGTCTTTCTGATTAAACGGAAAAATTGGTTTCTAAAAGAACTCAAATTCCTCCTCAAAATTTCTTTATAAAATAATTTACTATATATTGGGAAATCATATATAAAAATTATTGAATATTACCTAGGATTGTATTGCTAGTCGCCACCGTGTCTTGGGTAAATCATGTTGAAGACCCTTGATGTTGACTTTGTTGGTTTGTTCGATGACGTCGGTCCTGCGATTGCTAATGTTCCACTACCCTTACCAGTATTTACACTTCCAGCCTCTACCCTCCTGTTCGGACAATCCTTAACCCTATGCTCCAACGATCCACAAATAAAACAACCACTGTTCATTCTAGGATTTGGGCAGTTGGGAGAGATATGACCCTCTTGCCCGCATTTGTAACACACAAATTTTCCTTTCAAACATTCTCCGGAGTGGTTCTTTCCACAGTTTCCACACTGCACCGTTGGCTTCTTAACACCTTCTTGTTTGACCTGGACATTGCCAAAATAGTTCCCCTTCCTTTTTCCATCAACACTCCTGCTTCCACTATTAATCCTCACCTTCTCAGCTCCCTCGACCTTGCCCTTATTTTTCTTCTCCTTATTGTAGAGGCTCATAGCCTCACTTCCCTCTTCCGCAATTATAGCCTTCTCCATGAGTGCTGCAAATGTTGGGATCTGCAACACTGCCACCTTATTATAGAGCCAGGGTTTTAATCCCAGCTCAAATCTAAATCGCCTTCCTAGCCTCCGATCGACTTGATCTTTGAGCAAACCTAGCTAACTCATTGAATTTCGCGGCATATTCATACGGTCATATTTCCTTGCTTCAACTCTGTAAATTTTACCTCCATTCTAGCACTCACAGACTAATTTGAAAAATAATTCTTAAAAAATAAGGTCTTAAATCTATCCCATGTTACCACACACCTCCCGCCCTCACCGATTCGCTTCCCCGTAAATTTGCCTCACCCTTCATCATGTAGGTGGCAAAAGAGGTCTTTTGGCCCTTAGCTACACTAGCTATTACAAACGCCTTCTCAATTTCCTTAACCCAAGTTTGGGTTTCTCTGTGGTCGATTGTACCTTTTGAATTTCTGGCGGTCCTACTGACCTTAAAGTCTTTAAAATTCGCCAAGTGATTATCAAAATTTGATTTCCTTGTTGCATAGCACAGGCTACCATATTCATGAATCACGCATTGGTCCGCTTGTTGTTGTCCTTCAACGTTGTTGACAGACTCTTCTGCCCTCTGATTTCGAGTTTGATGTCTTGGCGGCATTATCTGGTTAAATAAAAACCATAAATTAACTTACATTCTAAACCTTATCATATCAGTTTAAACTTATTAAACTTGTTTCATAACTCAAACTTTGATTCATATTCATTCATTGCTTTCAAAATACTTTACATATCACAGCACAAAGTGCTTTAAACATTAGTTATCCCATTGTGACTACAAAAGTCGGGATTTACTTTACCGCTTGTACAAAAGTTTTATAATAATGCATTACACAGACATACTAAACACACATATTATATTAAACATGCTACACAACCTAACCTATACTACCTATTCACTACGCCTTCTTCCTTGGACAGCTTTTCGCCTGATGATCTTCTTTTCCACAAACAAAACATGCTCCCCGTTTATAGTCGGGGACAATCTGAGTGGTATGCCCTTCATAACCGCAAAGATAACATATTCTTTTCCATTTCTTCTTCCCAGGTTTTCCTAAATCATGGTCTTCTACCTTCCTTTTTCCCTTATCTCTCGGAGCTGCACACGAAGTGTTGTTTGAGGCTCCCATCTGATTGATTTTGAGTTTAAGCTTATCCTGCTCTTCCATTGATTTTATTAACGCTTGACGCAACTGACTATTAAGCAGCTTTTCTATCTCCCACAACCCTTCAAGAGAAGAAACCTTGTTCCTCAAATTCTGCATCTCCATTGATGCTTGATCAACTTCAGCTTTAGGGTCTAAATCACTATCTATTAAATCCACTATTTCTGGATCATGTACTATGTTTTCCACGATAACCACCTCGTCCGAGTTGGTTTCATTGTGAGCTTCTATTTCCGCTATTGGCTTCGATATTAGCTCCTTCTTTACGATCTGTGGGTATCCTAATCCTTTTTCACCTGACATCTACACACATAAATTATCCTGATTAGCAAAATATATATATATATATATATATATATATATATATATATATATATATATACACATAATACATAAAGGTTTTATATAAGTTATCTTTTAGTTTGTTTGACGATGAATTTATCTGATTCATCTATTGTAAACTCTATATGAGTTATTTATATTTTCAACGTTTCCCTTTGTTCTAAGGTTATAGCCTAAGGTCTATCTCACCTAAGGTTTCTAACCCTATAGCTCTGATACCATGTTGTGAGGTCTCCGAATCCGGATACTTGAAACCCGAACTCGGTACTTCACGATACCATTTCTATGAGCAGAATAATACTAATAATAATAACAATAATATAAAACTTAAACTTAAATTTACATATACATCAAAGTCTTTCTCCCAAGTACGTAACCTTTAGTCATTCATTAC
Organism: Panax ginseng; assembly: GCA_020205605.1. Lineage (NCBI taxonomy): Eukaryota > Viridiplantae > Streptophyta > Magnoliopsida > Apiales > Araliaceae > Panax > Panax ginseng. Next base: position 131,391,129 of record CM035132.1, on the reverse strand, counting down.
ATGATATTAAATAAATAGATATCATAGTCTTCATAATCATATAAAACTATTTACAAAATCGCCTTAATTCTTATTTGGTTAGCTTTCCTTTTCCTTTGTCTCTACTTTGAACTTTTACGGTCCTTCACACTTAGTGAAAACATTTAAATTAAGCAAGGATGAGCATTTGAGTGCTTGAATAAGTATTATATATATATATATATATATATATATATATATATTGAATGAATTTAAATGTTTTCCTTATAATATTCTTCTACAACCATGCAATAGTTGTGAAGTAATCTGTACCAATAATAAATTCATAACAACCCTCTTTCAAACTTTAGAAACTACGTATTGCCTGTATATGGGGTTTCTGTGACATACCATGAACATTGTTTTTCATTTTCGAAAAGGTTTAAACAGAAATTCATCTGTAAACCGTCATGACTTACGGGTACGGAGGGTGATCAGCCCTGTTGTACCCTGTATTGATCAATACTACATGTACATGAACGATGTTATCATTCACTCTTTCCGCCTTGGGCGCATAAAATTTTCCCATTTTCGGGATGTTCATATCTATCGGGTTTTCATAACAAAGGTCTTATATAATTCAACATATATGTATATCAAAGGTGTATCAACATGCGATTAAATACAATGATTATCCAAGTGGGGACACTTGTATAATCATTTCTAGAAATTAACGAAAAGAATATATATCTGATTTATCATATACTAACATGTTGATATTCAATGGGCGTATATAATATAAATTTAACAATGTATACACTAATAATAATAATTTTAAAACATTCTTACACTTTTCCATTGCATAAAGAAAATGCAAAGTTAGGATACTTGCCTGATGTGCTGCTTACAATTACGCAACTTAGTTTTATCTTTTATGAAATCACCTATCATTAATCAGATCATTTTACTGATTAGTATATCATAACGTATACATAACACGCTTATTGCGACAAGACATTCCTAATCACATTGCCACACAACTTTAACAACCATTGAATCACAAATAAACATTTATCTAGCCAATTATCTAAGTCCAGATCAATTTCTGAAACATGTCGGTCTACCGACAGCTTTATCGGTAATAATCGAGTCTAAGACTCTTTCTCAAAGTTCAACATTCATAAATATCAGTCATATAATGACTTATAATAATTTTTAAATAACTATTATCATTTATCATAATTTTTGAAATATGAAAATCATTATTAAATGATTTAAGTATCACATAATTCTATTATCATTAACATTTAATCAATATTAAATTATTAATGAAACCATTGCCAAAATATTAAAGTTATGTATAATAACTCAAAATATTTTTAACATATTTATTATTACCCTTAAATGATTTTTTTTAAAACATTTAAATCATTTTTAAATAATTACCATTAATATTTAATTATTAATGAACTATTATCTAAATATTAAAAGTCATTAATTATAACTTAAAATATTTTTAATCCATTTATATCCTTTTTAAATGATTTTAAAATTAATAAAACCATTTATAAACTATTTATTTAATATAATTATTAAATAAATTTAATATCATTAATCATTAAATAAATATCATTAATATTAAATTATTAATGAAATTATTCTTTAAATATTAAAAGTTATATTTTATAACTTCAAATATTTTTACACACTTTATTTTCATTTAAAATGATTTTTAAAATAATAAAATCATTTTTAAACTAAATTATTTAATATAATTATTAAATAACTTTAATATTATTAATAATCATTAATTAATGAATTTAATCTTTAAATATTAAAAGTTATATTTTATAACTTAAAATATTTTAAATACCTTATTATTATTTAAAATAATTTTTAAAATAATAAAATCATTTTTAATTTAATTATTTAATTCATTTAACAAATAACTTAATTATCATTAATATTCATTTATGAATGAAAATTATCAAATAATATTAAAAGTTATTAAAAATAACTTAAAATATTTTTCTTATATCATAATATAATTTTAAATGATTTTTCATGAATTAAAATCATTTTTAAATAATTTATTTAATATTATCATTAAATAAATTAATTACTTTTGATATTCCAAAAATATTAAATATTTATGAAATATATTTAAAATAATTAAAATATAATTTTGGATATTAAAATAATTTTTAATAATTTATTTTGTATTTTCGTAATTTAAAACTAATTTTCTATAATTATTAATTAATTTCCATAAAATAATATTTTGTCTGTCGCTAAAGGTTACCTATAGCTTACGTAACCGTCATATATAGGTGTTCTTCGTGTTCATACATAAACCTGAGATCTTCATATGGCGATTCTTGAGAGTGGCCGTATTTGACCCACTTTAATTCTTTTGTGTATTGTGTTTCTCGGAATTACAAAAGCTAGATTTTGTAGACAAAGTTCAAGACTACATTTTCTAACAAACAAAATGATCAAACAACCTAACACAAGCTAGATCTACGCGCGTCCCAAGATGTTGTCGAGTCATGTTCTTCATTTTCAGGTTTACTAGAAATGAAGAAACGATTCAATGACCACTTTTGATCGACTATAACGTGCAAACACATGAATCATTCTTGTGATATAAAGGGTTCAGGTTGTAGCTAGCATGCAAGAGAGTAGATCTATTACATAAAATACAAATGACATGAACAAAATCCAAAAGTGACGACTCGTTAAAACCATGTCGATCGACATGTTCATATGTTTTACGGGTTACCCGTAAAAAGCGAGAGAACATGCTTTCGACCTTGCTAGTTTGACCCATCCATCAAATCCAACCTGCATTTACGAAATAAGTGATATTAAGGCATGATAATGTAGTCTAACAAACATACTACAACTTAGATGCAAGAACCATAACGATACATCAAACCACCGCCGAGATCAAGCCATTTAAGAACACCGTCGAGCTTTCGGGCTCATTCAGGTTACCCGTGGAAATGGCGGTCGCCAATGATCGGTCGACCTTTGAATTCTAAGTTATAACTTATAATCTACAACCCGATCTAGGTCGATTCTTGATCCGAGCAAAGATCTCATAACAGACTACAATATTCAACACTTATAACACAAAAATCAAACACCTACAGAGATCTAAACGACCTGACATTCGTTGTCAGACGCCTCTTTTAAAAATTTCCAGATTTTGTAAAAACTCAAATTCGAGCCTATAGATGTTATGGATCTAACATCCATCAACCCAGATCATCATTATACACTAGATTTAACATGATTTAACAAACAATTTTAACATCTAACATGGAATCAAATCTCAGATTTCTAATTAGGGTTTTATACCTTCTTTGATCAAATATGATTTCTAGCTTCTGAATCTGTTAAAGGTGTTTGTGGGGGCTTGAATTGTGAGCTGATATACTATATAATTCGTGGGTTTTTAGAGAGAGAAGTTCTAGGTTGAGCTTGGTGAATAAATTGAGCAATAATGCAATATTTTCTCTTTTTAATCTATATATACATTAATCTAGATGCATGTATTGGCTGGAAATAAGTGGCTGATCAGTTGGTATGAGTCACATGGGGTTGTTGGTTTGGTGAACAACTTCATCAATTGTCAAAACCTACAAGTTAGCCTCAATTATACACTTAGGGGCATAATAGTCATTTGATTTTCCAATTTAATGGCAAAATTGAAATCATGCAAACCTTTAGGGTTTAACCCTTAGGGTTTAACCTAAGGTTTAACACAAAACATTAATAAGATTTAGCAATTTAGGGTTTGTACAAAATAATAAAGAAAAATTAATTAAATTTTAGTTTCTAAAATTTTGCAAAATTAATATTGTTAATTAAATTAAGTTTGTAATTACATGAACATTAGGGTTTATTACCCTTAATCATAATGAACTTTGCTAATAAAGCAATTAGGGTTTAAAATATCGATAATTACGGTTTCTAGAAATACAATTAGGGTTTCTAGAAATTAAATTAGGGTTCTAGGTTTTGGGGTTTAAATTTACTAATTAAGTTTATTTTAATTAGCAATTAAAGTCTATCACACGTGTTATTAATCACTGTAACACAACTCTTGACAGATCAAACCTCCAGTTTAGGTTTTCCGGATTAGGGTTTCTAATATTTAAAATTAGGGTTTTCTAAATATTAGGATTTCCAGAATTTTAATTAGGGTTTACCTAATTAATACATTTAATACACGACATAAATTGTATTACACACTTATAAAACAATCTCACACTCTAATTTGGATCTCAAATTAGGGTTTAACATTATTACTAGGGTTTGGTCAAAATACACCGTAATTGACCAACCATTATCAATACGGACATACCGTACATATTCATAGCACTGAAAAATCAAAATATAAGTAATATTATATTATTATTCTCATACCTTGACAATAATCCAAAATTAGGGTTTGAATTCCATATCTGATTTATCTGCCATAATTAACCTTATTAATTAAGTTAAAATAATTTACTTAATAACCTGATCAAACTTCATATAATACAATTATTATAAGTATTCTAAAAATCACTTCATATATTATTTAAATAATATATGATTATATATTCTTGGAAAATAAATAAAAACATTTTTATCTTAAAATTAATTATTATAAGAATATACTTTATAATAATCAAAAATTCTAAAATAAATTTACTTGTAAATATTCATGTAATAAATATATTTTTATTTACCACATAAATACATATACACATAATCTTGTACAAATCCTCATCCTAAAAAAAAATTTATACGCAAAATTTATTTATATAGAAAATATCGGGTTGTCACAGGGACAACGACGGGGGAGGATAGAAAAGCACGCTTCAAAACCCAGCCATGTATGATCACTCGATAATCGGGATGCAGAGCCTGATATACAGAATGAATGCTAAACCAGTTCCCTCTAGGTTGCGTAAAGCCGAGAACCTATATCACAAAAGTAAATCAACATCAGAACCTTTACTCTTCATCAATAGGAAAAAAGGAAGATTACATGCAGTTTTTACCTCGTTTGCATGCAAGTAGACCGAGGGGTGTCAACTCAAATCACCCAGAAACTCTAGGACCATCACCTGAATGCCTGGAAAATCCCTGCGGGGAGTATGAGCAACAAGAGTGGGGTCCGTAATCGGTACATCATCCTCCTTGTCCTCAACATCCCGCATCTGCAACTCAGAGATAAGATTTAATCACCACCTCTACCAAACGCATTTAGGTCAGCCTTAACTCGAAGCAGGGGTCGAGGCACATTAGAAGCCCTCCTCTGCACACCTGAAGTGGTCCTGCGGGAACTACTCGGCTGATCCAAATCCATATATCTGGACACTAGTCTCCAAATCACCTCAAAAAAGGTGTGGTAAATTCTAACCTGGAGCTTTTCAAAAGCATTTTATGACTATATGCATGCATGCATTATTTTAACATATGCCTACAATAGAGTTAAAAATGCATGTCTACCCAATGCCTAGACTTTTGGAAATTTTTTGATAGTCTCCTTTGTAAAAAGGACTATCCATATGCACATAGGCATGACTAGGTGGCCATTCAGTAGCACACCTACCCACAGTCATAAACATCCTATATGCATAAATGTAAGACCCCAACTTTTTAAAAATAAAATTGAATTTCCACTATTCATTATTTTGAAATAGTAAGGGGTGGATTTGATTAATGTGGTTAGTTATGGATAAAATGTACAAATTTTACAATATAAGCAAGTGGTTATAAAATATTCATTGTTGTCAGGGAATATCCATTTGGTCGTGGAATATTCTTGTAATCGGGAAATATTCGTACGATGACGCAGCCATTTGTAGGACCCATAACGGAAAACAGTCGGATGAAGAAAATGACAAGTTTGAGTTTTTATAAATAACGGCGTAGTTGTTACCGTTAACACTGTTGGAATACTTGGTAGTTAAAATACGATAATACAATATTGCGTGGTTGCCAAAGAGAAGACACCGGTATTGCACAATATTTTTTAGATTATTGATTCTTACGTAAGAAGGCACTACTCAATAATTGTTACAGTAATTACTATTCAATATTTTATTTTATTGATTCAATAATTGCTACGTTGATATTTTATATTATTGTTGTTTCAATAATTGTCACGGCACAATATTTCCATTATCAGATCAATAATTCTTATTATTTGAATAATATTATTAGATAACATTATTGGCAATGTCTAAGAAAGTTTTGTTTAGGAAAGGGGGTTGTTAACCTAATTGCGCGCCAGTAAGGAGAAATCCTTATCAGAAAGCCCCCTCTTTCCTAGGAACGACCTGGTTGTCATTATTGTGATTTTGTAATATTATTTGTGAATAATTAATTATTGATTTATATGATAAGAAAATATTTATTGTACGTGGTTATAAATGAAGGAATTAATGTTAAGGTGTTTTATCAATATTTTGTTGGAATAGAGGTGTTGAAAATCATCCGTATGTAGATTTCGGTCATTTTTCGTTAAGAATTTGGAAAAACTTTCTTCTACAAAGTTGTAGAGAATTAAATTTCCTATCAGAAAAATATGAATTATTGAAGTTTTGAAAATTAATGTTTTTAATTAAAAACATGGGTGGGCCCCACTTTTATTTTTGGTGGAAAAATGCTTAATTTGTGAGCCCCACTGGTGGTGTGTTGAATTTGGTCAAGAAGGTGTGCGTAGAATTTTTTTAAAGAATATTAATATTTTATTAATTTAGTCTTCTTTGGCGTTCTGACATTTTTCTATAAATAGGGTGCTTAGTTATAATTGAAAATCACACCAAAATATGAAGTTTTCTCTCTCTATAATATCGAGCGTATTTTTGTGAGTATTTAGATACTTTGAGAGTTGTTATTCAGTGCAAGTTTTCTTCAGCATTATATCCGATATTTCAGCCAGAAGTACTATTCTTTTGAGGTAAAGGATGTTATTTTTTTCGTAAATGATGTTATTATTTCAATATCATTATACCAAAATATTGGTATGAATTTTATTATAAAATTTTTACCTTTTTCAGGTCGAGGTTACTATTCACGTATACGACACTATTCATGAATACGGTACTATTCACGAGTACTATTCACGAAGTATGATTTTTCTTGTGAAATTTCTACCTTTTCTTGTCGGGGGTTACTATTCACGTATACGACACTAATCACGTATACAACACTATTCACGTATATGGCATTATTCATGTATACGATACTATTCACAGAAAAAATAAATTTTCTTTGCTTTGTCCGAGTTGTCTATTATGGTTACTATGTTTGATTGTATCCATGTTTTGATCTCCATTCTTAAATTTTGCTCCCCATTTAATTATTATGGAGTATTTTTGAACTTGGATAAACTAAAGTACGAATCCCTAATCTTTGATCTTTTATCGCACTTGATTCATTTTCTTTAAGATATTTTTCATCACCCTCAGTCCTAAATTGTGATATAACTGAATATCTTTGGCCTGTAGTGCAAAGATGAATGATTTCCTGATGAATATCTTTGGCGCGTATTGCAAAGATGGACAGGTGTTGAGATGAACATGACCAACTGATGAATATCTTTGGCCTGTAGTGCAAAGATGAATATTTGACTTAAGATGTATTGTGACACCCCCAAAATAGGTATACATCACCCATCTTGGGTCGCCAAATACATGGTACAGAATACAAATACAAACTTAATTATACAACCGTCGTGTAATATACGACAATACATAAACTTAGAGTTTAATAGGAATATTGTCATCTAGACAATATCCACACTCAAATGAGTCCTCATTACATTTATTGTGACACTATTTAACAAAATAATGAGGACTACTAATGCTATCATCTGGACCATCACTCCTTTCCCCGACTCGTCCCAGCTATATTCTCATTTCCTGAAGAGAACAGTGAAAGAAAGGGTAAGCTCAATTAGCCCAGTAAGAAATATTATGACTAAGATAATGCAGAATAAATTATCAATAGTCTTCAACAATGTTAAACTGATAAAATACAATAGACATCAAGTTTAACTGCAGCGGAATAAGCAATCCATTAGAAGAGTCAAGTAGAGAATAAAACCTACTATCTTCTATGATTTAAAAATGTTTTCTTCAATTTTTATCGCTGAGACTCAGCTTAATAAATAAACCACATCATCGAATCATCCCTGCACTACGGGCCAAGGATATTCATTAATTCATCAATGGTCATGACTATACCGAATAATCCCTGGTCATAATCATACCAAGTCCATCTCTGCACGTAAGCCAAAGATATACAACTATAAAACCAATAATCAACAGTCCATCTTTGCACGTAAGCCAAAGATTTATAATTCAATAATCAACATTCCATCTTTGCACGTAAGCCAAAGATAACTTTCATCATCATATAAGCATGAGGATGATGACAATGATATAAGCATTAATCAAACGAAAATAAGGATAAATATTAAAGACTTTAAATTTATCCAAATATTATCAATCACATAATAAATTCATAATCTAATATTATTAATATCATAACAATATTTTAATCACTTCTTAAACTTATAAACAATTTATTTCAATTGTTTACACTTTACCAAATAATGCATTTAATCATTCAAAAATGTCATACTCATAAGATTTCATCACCAATGATCAAATCCCTCATCAAAAATCTGCATATACCTTATATAGGATTTCCAAGCCATAAAATTCTATTTTCCAACTTTATTACTTCACATAACATATTTAACTCATATGTTCGTAACTAAACTATTTTCATGAAAAATACCAAATCAGTCCCAAAAATATTTCTTTTCTGGGATTTAGCAGAGTATAGTCCCATAATGAACATATATTTTTCTCGGAATTTTTAAAATTCATTTACTATTTTTCAAAAATTAATTTCTTATTAATTCCTTAAGAAATTAGCTACCTCAAGGTTAACTCTAGAAATTTCCAAATCTTGGAAGGATCTTACACATGTTAATGTGAGCTTCCAGTTTAAATTTCATGGTCATCGGAGTTATAGAACTCCGGTTATAGCATTTTTTGTCAGAAAAACCTAAATATTGAAATGATCATAACTTGCTCATTTTAAGTCGGAATGAGCTCATTTTTGGACAGGAGGTACCTTATACCATATACTTTCATGTACCAAAAGGCCGGAATTTTTCTCACAAACTAAGTGGCCGAAAATGCCCTTTTAAAAATCTAGACAGTAGCTATTTTCCATTTTTCAGTTTTTCGTGCTTTGCTAAAATCAGTCCACACGAAATTCTACAACACTTTTTCCAGTGATTCCACTTGGATAAGTTAGGAAACTCATAGATCTAACTCTAGAACTTGACTACACTCAAAAATTCGAAATATAATAGGAGATATGATCAATTGAATTTCATGCTCCATTTTTTCCAAAATCTGATTTTCAATCCTTTGTGATTTCTAAGAAACTTTCATGTTTTCACATAATAACCAACATAACTCATCATGACAATGCCATAATAATTAAATAAAACAAGTTCAAGAATAAATTTTAAAGATTTATAAGTTAATTTATCATGAACTCAATAATGTCCAAATTGTCAACATGATACTTCTTTGTTGAGTAAAATTCAAGAATGCTCAGAAGAATATTTCCATGAAAGGATACTGGATGAAGCGCAAATATCAAGAATATGCCACTAATTTCATGGAGTATAGAAGTCAAAACTTTAACCAACTCAGTATAATAAAGAATATATGAAACTATAAATGGATTTTCACCCGCCCTGCGGTAATCCACTTATACAGATCATTTCCACAATTTAATAAGGAATGAATACAAAGGATCATTCACCATGCATGTGACGCCCCTCAAATAGGTATACATCACCCATCTTGAGTCGCCAATACATGGTAAAAAATTCAAATACAACTTAATTATACAACAGTCATGTAAAGTACGACAAAATACATGCTGTGAGTGTTAATACAAATATTGCCTTCTAGACAATATCCACTCTCACAATAAGTCCTCAATACATTTATTATCACACTATTTAACAGAATAGTGAGGACTACTAGCTAACACTATCATCCAGAACATCACTCCGTTCCCCGACTCGTCCCATCTACATTCTCATTTCTCAAGAGAAGAAAGATTGAAAGAAAAGGGTGAGCTCAACTAGCCAATGAAGAAATATTATGACTAAGATAATAATGAGAATAAATTATCATTAGTCCTCAACAATGTTAAACTAATAAAATACAATAGACATCAAGTTTAAGCTGCAATGAGACAAACAATCCATTAAAAGAGTCAAGTAGAGAATAAAATCTACTATCTTTTATGTTTTAAAAGGTTTTTCATCACTTTTATCATTTGGGACTCAAATTTTAATAAATAATCCACATCATCCTTGCACTACGGGCCAAGGATATTCATTAGGGTCACGACCACAAATTCCATGCACTACGGGCCAAGGATATTTGTGTATTCATCAATGGTCATGATCATGCCAACAACTGTCCATTAATGCACTATGGGCCAATGAGGACTTTTACCACATCACTTGTTACATTACGGTCATGATTACACTGAATAATCCCTGGTCATAATCATACCAAGTCCATCCATGCTCTACAGGCCATAGATGACTTTAAAAAAAATATAAACATGAGGATGATGACAATGATATAAGAATTCAATAAAACAAGTTCAAGAATTAAGTTATTCAGGAACTAATAACGTCCAAATTGTCAACATGATACTGCTTTGTAGAGTAAAATTCAATAATGCTCAAAAGAATATTTCCATGAAAAATACTGGATGAAGCGCAAATATCAAGGATATTTCACTAATTTCATGGAGTATAGAAGTCAAAATTTTAACTAACTGAGTATAATAATGAATGGAATAACAAAAGAAATCACCATGCACGCGGTACTTCGTATAGACAGGTTATTCCAACAGAATAATAATAACGGAACCAGGTCAGGTGAAAATCACACCGACAGGATGTTCCAATAGAATAATAAAGAATGGAATAACAACGAAATCACCATGCATGCGGTACTTGCAGAGACAAAGTTATTCCAACCAGAATAATAAAAGCGAGAATAATAAAGAGCGGAACGGGTCCAAGTAGTATACAAGATAATAAAGCACAGACAGGATGTTCCAACGGAATAATAAAGACAGAATAATAGAGAATGTCACCAAGTATAGGGTAGCCCGCGTATACAGGTTATTCCAACAGAACAATAAGAAATGGAATAACAACAGTTCTCTTCATGAATACAAAAAGAATAATATTCCTTACCGTAAAAGAAACTGAATATAAGAGTAGTTAAGTAGCAGAATACTTTTCTTCCTTCTCTCTTACAGTTTATCTCTCTAGAGTTTCAGTGAATTCGTAAGAAAATAATGAAGGAATGAGCTTCTATTTATAGAAGAATGGAATGCATAGTAACTAACTCATGAACGGTCCAGATTGATTTACTTTAATCTGACGGTCCATAATTAAAGAAAAATCTTTTAAATAAAATATAATATATATATATATATATATTATATAATAAGGCACATGTTTGTTTGAAAATAAAAACATAATCCGTGAGAAATTCTCAGCTTTTTCCCCAAAATTCTTCTTCCAACATGTGGCCCCCACCCACATGTCATTATCCATCATATATATATATATATATATATATATATATATATATATATATATATATATATATATATACCAATCCCCATCTTTTACGTAACCTCCCTCCCATAAATCAAGATTTCCCCCACCAAATTGACAATTCCCATAATGCATATATAATATAACCCCACATCACTTAATAATGTAAATCCCCACCAAAACCCACTAACACACAAATACTCTTACACACACTAAAACACACACACACACATGACACACATATATATATATATATATATATATATATATATATATAATATATATATATATATATATATATATATATATATATATATATATATATACTTTATAACTTCCTTAGATAATTTTGAAAAATGGGTAAATAGGGATCCAAATAATAAGCAAAACCGAGTAACTTCTCACGTAAACATCAATAATCAATATCGTAGGTGTGCTACTATGCAACCGCCAGACATTGTACTTTTACTATGAGAGTAGTTCAACAAAGATCAGCGGTAAAACTTTCGCCGTTATTTTCAATAAAATATTTTTGTCGTTTTCTCAATCCGACAATAATTCTGTTGTGGGGTCCACCAATGATTGTACTGTCGTACGGATATTCCCTGACAAAATGAATATTTCCCGACCAATCGAATATAATATGACAACTTGCAAACTTTGCAAAATTTGTAAATATTTCCCACAACTATAACATTATATCAAATTCATTCCATAATATTCAAAAATGATAATTATAGAAAAATTCATCTTTATTCAAAAAGTTGGGGTCTTACAACCTCTCCTTCTTAAGAAATTTCGCCCTCGAAATTAGGGTACGTACCTGGTATATCGAAGAGGTAAGGATACCTTGACTTCATTTCAGATTCTAACTCCCAGGTCATTTCCTCAACATCGTGGTTTCTCCACAAAACTTTGACTTGAGGTATAACCTTGGAGCGTAAAATATGTTCCTTCTTATCCAAGATTTGAATAGGTACCTCTTTATACGTTATGTCTTCCACTATTTCGTCCGGTTCTAACTCAATAATGTGGTTCAGATCTTTCATATATTTACGTAACATGGATATGTGAAAAATGTTAAGAACACGAGACATACTTGGCCGTAAAGCGAGTCTATAGGCCACAGTTCCTACTCGATCGAGGATTAAAAATGGGCCAATGAATCGAGAATTGAGCTTTACTCTCTTTCCGAATCTCGTAACTCCTTTCCATGGAGCAACACGTAACAACACATGATCTCCTATATCGAATTCTGCGTCCTTTCGATGAAGATCAACATAACTCTTTTGTCGATCTTGTGAGGTTTTTATACGTTGTCAGATCGTTTGAATCTTTTCCATAGTCATACGTACCAACTTCGGTCCCAACAACGTTGCTTCACCCACCTCATCCCAGCATACTGGAGAATGACACTTTCTTCCATACAACGCCTCAAATGGAGCCATGCCAATGCTTGCTTGATAACTGTTGTTGTAGAAAAACTCCACCGATGGTAAGAACTTATCCCAACTTCCCTTGAAGTCAAGGACACAGAGTCTTAATAAATCTTCCAGAGTTTAAATAGTCCTCTCTGATTTTCCGTCTGTCTGAGGATGATATGCCAAACTAAATTGTAAATCCTTGCCCATAGCTTTTTGCAAACTAACCCAAAATCGTGAAGTGAATCTTGGGTCTCGATCAGAAACTATGGATACTGGCATACCATGCAGTCTTACAATCTCGTTTATGTACATACGAGCAAGACGTTCAAGTGTATAATTTTCTCGTATTGGTAAGAAATGAACAGATTTGGTCAATCTATCAACAATGACCCAAATTGCTTCTACGCCTTGAGAAACCTTGGGAAGACCGATGCTTGAAATCCATGGTAATGTGCTCCCACTTCCATTACGGAATTTCAAGTGGTTGCAATGGACCTTTTGGTACTTGATGCTCGCCTTGACTCGTTGACAAGTTAGACACCTTGAGATAAACAGCGCTATCTCTCTCTTCATATTGCTCCACCAAAATGTATGACGAAGATCACGGTACATTTTAGTACTCCTAGGATGGATTGCAAACGGTGTGTTGTGCGCCTCCATCATGATTTTATACTTTAAATCAGGGTCGTTAGGAACACAAAGTCTGGAGTTGACTCGAAGTATTCCTTTATCATCGATTCTTGATTCCGGCATAGCACCTTCTTGCACTTTCTTCCTCATACGCATCAGCTCCAGGTCTGTAGTTTGAGAAGCTTTAACTTTATCAATTAAAGTCAGTTCTACTCGTATATTCGCCATCATCATGTGGGTCCCTGGAGTCTTTATCTCTATCTCCATCCTTTGCAAGTCCTATAAAATGGGCCTTTGCGTTGACAATATCGCACTCGTACCCGCATATGATCTTCTACTCAATACGTCAACTACCACATTCGCTTTTCCAGGATGGTATTGGATGGTATGATCATAATCTTTCAATAGTTCAAGCCAACATCGTTGTCACATGTTGAGTTCCTTTTGAGTGAAGAAATATTTGAGGCTTTTATGATCCGTAAAGATTTCCACTTTCTTCCCATACAAGTAATGCCTCCAAATCTTTAGTTCGAAGACAACAGCTGCCAACTCTAGATCATGAGTAGGATAATTCCTCTCATATTCATTGAGTTGTCGTGAGGCATAGGCTATGACTTTCCCATGTTGCATGAGAAAACAACCTAACCCTTGCCCAAAGCATCACTGTAGATGACAAATCCCTCCGAACCAGATGGTATTGTTAGAACAGGTGCTGAAATGAGTCTCCTCTTGAGTTCTTGAAAACTCTTCTCACATTCCTCGCTCCAACCAAACTTTGTATCTTTTCGAGAGTTAATGGAGTAGCGATTCGAGAAAACCCTTCTACGAATCTCCGACAATAACCAGCTAAGCCGAGAAAGCTACGTACTTCGGTCACTGATTTAGGTTGTTCCCAGCTTTGAATAGCTTCAATCTTTGCTGGGTCAACAGATATTCCATGACTTGATACCACGTGCCCAAGGAATGCTACTTCCTCAAGCCAGAACTCGCATTTCTTCAACTTGGCATAAAGCTTATATTCACAAAGCTTTTGGACTATCAGCCTCAAGTGTTTCTCATGATCTTCACGGATTTTGGAATAAATAAGGATGTCATCAATAAAGACGACCACAAAGTGATCCAAATATTCTTTGAATACTCGGTTCATCATATCTATGAAGGCAGCAGGAGCATTAGTCAATCCAAAAGACAGGACTAGGAATTCATAATGCCCGTACCGAGTTCTAAAAGCCGTCTTTGGATTGTCATCGGTTTTAATCTTCAACTGGTGATATCTGGAACGAAGATCAATCTTTGAAAAGAATTTGGCGCCTTGCAACTGGTCAAACATGTCATTAATACGTAGCAATGGGTACCTATTTTTGATGGTGACATGATTCAACTCCCGATAAATAATACAAAGTCGCATACTCCCATCTTTCTTTTCCACGAATAGAACAGGAGCACCCCAAGGAGAAGTACTAGGACAAATAAAGCCAATGTCTAATAATTCCTGCAGTTGGGTCTTTAACTCCTGAAGTTCAATAGGAGCCATTCGATATGGGGCTTTGGAAATGGGTTTTGTACCGGGTTCAAGGTCGATACAAAATTCAATTTCACTCTCTGGAGGTAGGTCAGGAAGTTCTTCAGGGAATACGTCAGAAAATTGATTAACAATAGAAATATCATTCAAAATTGTCGTATTTTTGTTTAGATCTATGACATGAGCTAAGAAAGCTTGACATCCATTTTTCAATAAACGAATAGCTTTATGGCTTGAGATGACAGTGACTGATTTTAATGGTTTGGTTTCTTGAATTCGCATAATAGGTTGGTTAGGAATATGAAAGCTAACAACCCTACGAAAATAATCAATTTTTGCATGATGAGTAGTTAACCAATCAATCCCTAGAATCACATCAAATGCAAGTATTTTCAAAGAAATAAGATCGACAGGTAATGTGCGGTTACCAATTTGAATCAAACAAGACTTATAAACCGTGGATGTAATGAAGGTTTCTCCCAACGGGGTTTCAACAGATAAGTCAAAGTCTAATCTCTCTGGAGTCAAATTTAAACATTGAGCGCAAGTAGGAGAAATGAAAGAGTGGGTAGAACCAGTATCAAATAAAGTATAAACTTCGCTAGAGTTTATGATTAGCTTACCCGTGATGACCTCGTTCGGGTTCCTTATTATCTGGGAGGTCACAACAAACGCTCTCCCTTGCATTACCGGCTTTGCCTTTTCTGGGACGGCCTTTGGTGCCTCCATCCTAGCTAAACTTGTCTTTGGTGAACGACAAAATCAGGCTAGGTGACCTTCTCTTCCACAATTATAACATTCTTTGGACGGCATCGCGCAGTTTGGACTAATATGTCCCTCCCCTCCACATTTGAAGCATATGATAGGTGGTCATTCTCCTTCTTTAACAATGGGTGCTGGTGCTGACGTCTTTCCATCATTGTTGAATCTCCTCTTCTTGAAATGTTCATTCTTACTGTTTTGGCCTTGATTACCACCGAAGTGGTTACCATTTCTGGCCTGTTGATTCCCTCCACGCTTGTAGTCATCGCTTCGATGACTGTTCTCACTGGTATTATCATTTTGCCGGTTGCTCTCTTTTGGTTGGATTGACTCATTATCACGCTCCAATAACTGAGCCCTATTAACAACATCTGAATACAAACACAGTTTATGAGAGATAAGATATTGACATATCTCAGGTTTCAAGCCTCTTAAAAACATTCGCGTCATTCTCTCCTCATTATCAACCAAATAGGATGCAAACCGGGACAACTCAGCAAACATGGCTTCGTACTGCGATACGGTCATGTTGTTTTTCTCCAGTTTAATGAACTCTACCTCTTTCATGTGACGAATACTTTCAAGAAAGTACTTGTCGTTGAACAGTTCCTGGAACTTCTCCCAAGACATCTTGGTCACGGCGGGTTGAGTACGTTTCTGATTCCCACCAAGAATCGCCTCTACTATCGATATATATATATATATATATATATATATATATATATACTTTATAACTTCCTTCCGATAATTTTAAAAAATGGGTAAATAGGGATCCAAATAATAAGCAAAATTGAGTAACTTTTCACGTAAGCATCAATATGTTGAGAAATGTCTTAGCTAATTATTCTGGCTAGACGAACATTTATTAGAATTAGATAGATTCGAAAAGAGAAATCAATTATTATTGACAGATCGATGCCAATTATTTTGGCTAGACCGAGAAGTAATTAGAATTTGAAATAACAGTATTTTGTTGTTAAATCAAAATCTTGATTCTGAGATTGAGAAGAACAACCTTTTATATAAAGGGAACATTTTATTGGTCGTAAATTCGACAGTTGCGCTATGTTTAAGTATTATGCATAATATAGGGTACAAGGAGTTGGCCGACTCTAAGTACTTGCAGAGGGGTATGATTTAATCTTTATGGTTATCTGATACACCTGAGTATATATCAAAGTAAATCTTTGATATCTACCCGAGAAGATAAGTTCAAGATCTTGTGTGATCACTTAGCATAAATTTGGAAAACATTCCACTTTGCTATTTCGTAGAATTGATTCTTGATTATTCATTAGAATATCGTAGAAACTTTGAATGCGTTGTACTCTTTCATTATTGAATTATTGTGTTGTATAGAATACGAGAAGATTTGTTATTGAATAACGATTTGTTCAGCTATTTCAAAGTTCCCCGAACTTTGGTTTCATTCTACCAAAATAGATAGTCTGTTGTTTTTAATTCTCATACATTTACTGTATGTCTTAACTTACGGGGCAAATTAGTTGCTAACCCTTGCTAAATAAAACTTTTTAGCTAGGGACGAAGTGGCAGGAGGTGCTGCGAAGGATAAAGGCAAAGGCATAGTTATTAATTAGTTATGATTAGCATATTTATTATGTTGTATTGTAAACCCTTTTTGTTTATCTGAAGGGTAATGTTGTAATGTTAATGTTAGAAAACCTGGGACTTATGTATTAACAACATATGTTAATGAATTATGTATTCCTATTTATATTTGAATGGGTAATTAGATGCTATTATATTGTGGATCGTGAACACCAAACTCGGGGGTCAGGTAACCCGGATTTGGGGGTGTCACAGGTTGGTATCAAAGCTGTAGTGACCAAGGTGTCACCAGTTGGTAGTAAAGTTGTAGGTTATAAACCTTTAGTGGGGTGGGGAAAACCCTAGGAATATAACCATGAGCGAGATAGAGAATACTCATTTAGAGTACTAAGTGAGGGATTGTTGAAGCATATCGATAGTGAGATACGTGGACACATAGTGTGAGAAGTGTGTACTGGAAAAGTACTAATCAAGTTGTTTAAACTGATTGTACGATGTCGGGAGAAGATAAGATGAGTATAGAGATGTAAGTGGTACGTGCAGACCGATTGCCGATGAGGCGAGGTGCCAAAAGATGAGCGAGTCAGTAGAAGAGGTGGGAAAAGACAAACCTATGGTTAATCTTGGGAGTGATCATGACATTTATCCCGAGATGTATCTGAGTGAAGATGAGGAGGCAGAGTCCGAAGAAGCCAAGGTGGACAAAGAAAGTAAGACCAAAGTAGGAGAACAAGATCAACTATTACAGAAGTCCAGGAACTCCGAAGTAAGGTATTTCTCTTGGAGGAGTTGTGGAAGACCGAGCGAGCGTTACGCAAAATGACTGAAGAACGGAATGAACTAAAGGCGCAGGTGGACAGAATGAAGGCTAAAGGTGGTGGATCATCTGAAGGAACCATCAAGAAGGACAAAAAGAAGAGAAAGAGGGAAAAAGACAGCGAAAACTCTGAAAATTCAAACCCGAAGAAGAGGCAAGCTTGCAGTAAGTGTGGAAAGACTCACGCGGGAGAATGCATGATGTGGAAAAACGTGTGCTTAAATCATAAAGGGAAGGACATATTTCTTTGCATTGTCTTAAGCCGAATTTGAGGAAGTGTTTCTCATGTGGTAGAACGGGTCACAGATTCAACAAGTGTCCCAACAAGAAGAAGACTGGTGAAGGGAGTGGTCGGTAGACAACTTAGATATATGTGATAGTATCTTTGGGTAGAATGTTAGGATATTAAGTGTTGTAATATCGAGAATGGTGTATAAACATATGTAAATATATAATGATTATATGAAATGTTTCTGAACCCCTCAGAGAATGGACGCCAAAGGTCTAACTAGGGTAAGTTCATACACTCATATAATTGTGGCAAGTTTCTGAACTCATAAGTGTGGTAAGTTTGATGAACTGGGATTAGATATTTGAATATGGTAAATGGCAACTTTCTGTGTAAAGTTGGAGAATTGCAGCTTTCTGTGTAAAGTTGTGTTGTTAATCCTGAAATTTATTTAAAATGGGATAGTAATATGTGTTAAGTACTAAATGTACTATGTGCTATTTGAATAAATATGCAATTATATGAAAAATATATGTTAAATTCTTATTGTGTTAAGAATTTGTGTAGAGAAAGAGAATTAATATAAGATTTTTATTTAATCAGATCATGCTGCCTAGACGACAAAATCGAAATCAAAGAGAAGAGCAGTCGGTAAATAATGAAGGAGGTCAAGTGGACCCAATGCAAAATTTTGCAAATATGATAGCTGAAGCGATGGAAAATAGAGCTCTAGCAAGAGGAAGGGCGAGAAATCATCAAGCTGACAGATTGGCAAACTTCAAAGATTTTAAAGCGGTAGGACCGTCGGAATTCAAGGGAACCACGGATTCGATTGAAGCCGAAACTTGGGTGAAGGAGATGGAGAAAGCATTCGTCATTGCGCGAGTGGCAGAAGAGCAGAAGACGACTTTTGCAACATATCTGATGAAGGGTGAAGCTAATTATTGGTGGGAGACAAATCAGGCGTGAGCTGGTATAGCCATAGTGACTTGGACCAGATTCAAGGAATTATTCTTTGAGAATTACTTTTCAACAAGTATGCAAGCTCGAATGGAAGTTAAGTTTCTAGAACTTAAGCAGGAGAATATGTCAATTTATGAATACGCAGCTAAATTCAACGAATTAGCAAGATTTTCACCTCATCAAGTGGATATGGAATTATGGAAAATGAGAAGATTTGAGAATGGATTGAAACCAGGGATATACAATAATGTAGCTGTGTTGCAGATAAATACGTTCGCGGCTTTGTTGGAGAAAACATTAATTGCTGAAGGAGGGAGAGAAGCTGCATCTCGATTCTATCAGGAGAAGAAGAAGAAGACCAATGACGGATGTGACACCCCCAAATCCAGGAACCTCAATTCCACAGATTTGGTGTTCACTGTCCAATTAAATCATAACTAACTACCCATAAACAAAGGATATAATTAAACTCAAAAGCTTAAACAATAAATCTCCCACCAAAGGGTTACATAATCTCAAATAAATCCCAGGTCATCTAACCTTTATTACAATCATCAGCAAAAAACTAAAACATAATCATAATTAAATCTATTACATAAGCTTTATAAATAAAATATAAATTAAACGTTATCGTCTAATCAAGCACTTTGCCCTTGTCTTTTCTTATAGAAAGCTCTTCAAACTTCTTAACTTTATCTGCATTGTTTTGTGCAAGAGTGAGCAAACAATTGTCCACAAGAAGGATAATATACAATAACATTTTATGAATGATAATTAACTAAGCTTTCAATGGTAAAGTATTCTTACCAGAACAATAAACTTTAATTCAACAGCTATGAGTTCAAAGGAATAATGAACGTTTAAGTTAACAATGGATATCAACATCAAAGAATATACTGAGGGTCACAAGACCACGAACTCTATTCTAGGTTTTCAAGTATTTCTACTTGAACCTTTAATAGTCTAAAAGACTATAATCATCATCTATGTCCTAGATTCACAGGTGTTTCTACTATAACCTTTAATACTCTAAATGACTATATGGACCATCATCCCGTACTCCAGGTGATTAGCCCTCTGTACTATGTATTGCGCAAACATTTTAACGCTATTGCGTAGCTCTAAAATAATCCCCTGATATAGGGTTGTTCATCTCAGCTTAGATTACCAGGTTCCGAACCAAAGGAAGTTTGGTTGGGAATTAACTTTAAAGGAAGTCTAGATTTTTAGAACACTCATTAAAAAGTACTGGTTGAATCAGATAGGAACCAATAACTATTCAAGGGTTTGATTATAATATCTTCATGAATAAGGTATATCAATAAATCAATAAGGCTAGAGTATTAACAATTTCTAAGTTAAACAAATGTTATCATTGACAACATGCTTTCAAAGTTGTGTGTGAGCACATAAACAAACCAAAGGAATTTTGGTTTAGGTTGACTTCAAGGGTAATTTAGAGTTTAGAATATTCATTAACTAAAAAAAATAATTGAATTGGTAAAGAATCGCTAAAAAACTTGTAGTTCAGTACAATAATGTAAGATAGTACAATGATATTGAAGAACGAGGATCAAACCACAGTTATTAGTAGATAAATAAACACACTTATTACATTAAAATTATAGACTTTGAATAACCAAGGTAATCTCGATTGGAATAAAGAAACAAAGATTAACTAACTTGCTCAACAATAAATGAGGGTTAAAGAACTTGCATGACAATAAATCGTTAAACAAGAGATTAGAAATAGAGAATTTGCATAAGTATAACATAACGGTGAAAAGACACCTTGCTGAATAATAAAGTAGCAAAAGTTAGGGAACTTGCCTCGTGCGTAGGTTAAACAATCACTACTCACGTTCACCCCAAGTCCTACACATACCATATGTATTGACAATACACATTAGTTATACTAGCATTACCTTCATGAGTTGCTTTCTTACTTTTAGTATAGCTACTAACTAAGTTAAGTTTAAATAACACCACATCTTTTCATGAACACTACTTTTTAGCTTTATTACAACTACTTAAGTGATCATGTCATTGCACCACATACACATTAACAACTTGATACAACATCATATTACATGGCCACATGTTATCATTAGGTTATACTAATACACAAAGGATTGCACTTGCATTCGCGCATCCTGACGCCCTCTGATTGGCTCCAAATACATTACAGTCCTAACAATGGCCATTTTGACCCTTCATAACGATTTCAAATTGAAAACCTTAAAAGTAAAAGTTATAGACCTATTCATCCTCTTTCCGAATCATCTTGAATCATCTCAATTGGAGTTCGTATTAAAATGTTATGGCCATTTTACTACAGGAGGTCAAAACTGTCAGGACCTGCACCACTTTTCAAGAGTCAAGGTGCGAGAGGCAACATATGTGGGAGCGAATTCAGTCTTTGGGCGTGAACTTTTGGGCCATTTTTTATTTGGTAGATTTTAGCGATAGGCAAATTGAGAATTGAGGTTGAAACTGAAACTTAGTATTTGAGACTCCAAATTATAGAACACCCCGAAACAAAACATAGAACAAAGCTATGTCTTAATTTCTAACACCAATTAACATGTATAACTTATGCAAATTACACAGAAACTTCACCAAGCATACAAATACTAAATTAACATAACTTAAACTATAATTCTAGAAAAATTAAATACTGGAATAACATATTTTAAAACCAAAACTCCATTTGTGATATTTCTTGACACAGTGAACACTGTAATCATAATGATACACCAATTTGATTCTTTTGAACTAAGTTCTCTTTATTTTATACCCGATTAACAATTCACAGTTCAATTTTTACAACTAGCATACAATCACATGCTAATTTTGTTATCCTACAAAATCATGTTCATGTACATTTAATCACTATAATATCTATACTTGCCCAAATTGCTTCGTTCAAATTGAATTATGCTCGTTTCTTAATGAACAAACATATACAAGACTCAATTAACAGCTTAGCATACAAATTGACCATCAAAATTGACACTTACACAAACCATATAAGAAAATATTCATAGAAACATACACTAATATTATTTTTCTACTGTCATCTGAAATTAGCATACTATTCATTTCTGACTACAACTTTCAACATCATAACTATACATACTTACCATAAACAGGTTACATAACACTAATTTACAGAAAGCTGGAATTCTCAGAACATATAGTCTTTGCTGTAAAACACATATACATGTATATACATATATAATACCAAGGTTGTGAACATACCTTCAAATGGTCGAACAATCCTTGCTAAACTCACTTGAATTGTCGTGAAATCCTTAAGCTTCCTCTCAATCTCTCTCATTTCTCTCTGACAAGCTCTATCAAACTCTCTCTAAACTCTCAGACTTAGCCAAGTATGCGTAAAGAAAACTGATATGGCCAAATGTAACAAAAATAAAAGGGATAACTTTAATACCCTACTAAACACAATATCAGTTACTAAAAGAAACGTATATATTATGAATATATTATATTTATTGTTTAATTTAATTTATTTATTTATTTTATATTATTAATAATTCAAAATTTAAAAATCCAAAAGTCATAAGGCTTTGTTTGGCAAAAAGTCTTTAAAATAAAGACTTAATATTTTAAACCTTGTTTGGTTAAATCAATTAAAAATTACTTTTATTTTATTTTAAAAAACCACTTACACTATAGTTTAAAATCTCATATTTATACCTCCATATTCAACATTAGTTAAATAACCAATTACAACATACTAAACAAATTTTCCCACTTAATCCAAATATCCCAAAATTATAATCTCATTATAATTTTATTTAATAAATTAACATATCACTATAATTATTAAATTAAAAAAACAATATAACATCTCATGTTATATTACAACTCTCTAAATTATAAACTAAATTAATTTAGAATATTATCTAATAAATTTAATTCATAAATATTTAATAACAACAATCACATCAATAAAATATTTATTAGAGTGTTATCTAATAAATTTAATTCACACATACCTACTAATAACAACTACATAAATAGAACACTTATTTAATTTAATAAATATTTTAAATTACAAAACAACAACTTCATCAATAAAATATTTATTTAATTTAATAAATATTTTAAATTAAAAATAAAATCTTGGATTGTTACATCCTTCCCTCCTTACAAGGATTCTGTCCCCAGAATCACAACTCAAACAATTTGTTCGTCACATTCGTCCCTCCTTAAAAAGATTCTGTCCCCAGAATCGAAGACATAGATTAAACAAATAACTCAGGGTAATTCTTCATCATTTCAGTTTTGAGTTCCCACGTAGCATCTTCGACGCTGTGGTTCCTCCATATCACCTTCACAGAAGGTATTACCTTACCCCTAAGTATTTGTTCTTTTCTGTTAACTATCTGGATAGAAATTTCCTAGTGGAACAACCATAACGGTTCGTACTTGGTCACATGATTACAGTCGAGCTTGTTTGATCATATCACCAAAACATGAAAAACATTGCGAATGCGCTCTACTGTAGAGGTAAGGCTACCTCTAAACCATCTTTTCAACTTCATCAGTGCTTCCTATACTATAACCGCTTTATACCCACTATAGTTCATCAAACTTACCACACTTTAGAAATTCAGGAACTTGCCACAATTATATGAGTTTAGGAACTTATCCTAGTCAGACCATAGGCATCCATTCGCTGAGGGGTTCAAAACATACCATATGATTATGAGTCACGAACTTACCATATGCTTTAGTTTTAAGAACCAAACCTAATCCTAATATCATCTAACTATCAAATATATACATGAGAAATGAATCACCTTTCCACCACATATACATGGATAACGCGATATCGACATTCCAATAATTATCAATGTGATAAACCAAGTATATGCAAAAAAACTCTGCCCATACAAAAGTTTGTACGACTTAGTCACCATATGAGTCCTCAGTTGAAATCCCACCTAACATTATCTTACTCTTAACTTATTCTTAACTTGCCCATAACTTTCTCAATGCGGATTCCTCGTATGACATTATCAAAAACTTCTCATGCTCTAAGCACGCCTTTCGATGTCTGGATTTCATTTTAGTTTGGCAATTAATTTGCAATCGATATGACATACTTATTTCTAATTGCATTCCACACGTTCTTGCAAACCTTTCTGAAAATTCGATGTGAATCGTGAATCTCAATTCGGCACAATTGACACGGAAACACTGTGCCTTGAAACAATTTCTTAAACATACAACTTCACACACTGTTCGATAGGTAAAATACTAAGTTCGACATACCATAGAATCTAACACCATATCTTGCCACCAATAGTATTATCGAAGGCAATATATATATTCGTGCTTCCTAGTTGATTCAATATATAAATTTTATGCAAAACTTCATTTTCAATTCCTAGCATTAGCGAAACCTAGTTTCTTCCTTCTACTTTCAATTATCCTTCAGTATCGATTTTGAAACCCTCATCTTGGAGCTACTCTTCCTTTACTCTGTCTAGAAAAGTTGTATGGTTTTCCACCTGAACAGCTTTTCCTCTGACTTTTCATATATCTTACCTCCTACCACAAATTAGTCATTTCTATTATGAACCCATCTTGCACAGTTAATAAAAATAACTCCTACCTTTTTCTTAAGACGTCGGCAACCATAATCATTTAGGATTTTACATTCACAATCCTTGATCAACTCCTACTATCACTTCAACACACGCTTAAATACCCCTATATACTTTAGACACTTATGGTTTGTTTATATCTCACACTAATATCCAAAAGTAATATCATTAAATTCTCAGGGCAACCACTAATACCTCTACTCTAAATCGTGAGTCGGATATCCTTTCACATAAAAATTTTAAATGACGAGATACATAAGAAATGACCCTGTCGCTCTACCTAAACACACATCATAGTATATTATAGGATGCGTCGCTATACAACATAACATTCCTGTATTATCTGGTAGAGACATCACATGTGCCATATTAATTCCAATACAAAAATTCTACACATCAACTTACCAGAATCAATATTCACACTTTCCATATTTAGGGAACAGTCTAACTCTTCCCGAAGCGAATCTAGTTTCTAAACGAATTCATCAGGCAAAATTATCAAGTAGCACATGAATTAATTAACTCGCAGCTGTATAGATAACTAATCGGAACCATACCTTGCATTGCGTCCTGGATCTTCATGTTGGATGATTGTTCAGTTGGTCGACTCGGCAGACCTGATTCCACAATAACCAGTTTGCAACTGCCCCCTTTGCTTCCCCTTGCTTTTCCTACCGCTTTCTTTGGGCACTCTCGAGCCAAGTGCTCTTTCGATCCACGCATAAAGCAGGCTCCCTTCCTCGTTCTTGAACACTTTGGTGCAATGTGGCCCTTCAAACCACAATTAAATCACACCCTTTTTCCCTTCAAACAACCACCTACATGTTTCTTTCCATAGTTTTTACAGGCCTCCACCTTCTTCTTTTCCTTCCCTTGCTGATTTTCAGCGTTAATATTATTGTCCCACTTTATTTTCCAGGCGTTACCGATATAACTATCATCCACCTTATCATCTGCACTCTTCCTTCCCCTCTACTCTTGATTGTATGCCATCGTATTACCTTCCCCGTTTACATCAATCGTTCTTTCCAGCTCTGTTGTGAATGAATTTGGTTGGAACATCGAGATTTGATTGTTTAGCCAGAAGTTCAGTTGATTTGGCAGTGCTCCCATCAGTAAATTCACCAATTGTGGCACTAGATTTGCATTAGCTTCCCTATTGTATGCATATTCCTTGGGTCTCTGCTGACGTTGATGTCTTCTTCTAGGCGGCATCTTACTGTTTAAAACTTATACCATTAGATCATCGTTCACACATGCATTAAAATTTTCAAACTTATCTTAACCACTTATAGACAATAAATAATGATGTATTTATTCGTTTATTACATCACCACATCACAAAATAACCTCACTGCTATTTATACCTATAATAATAAAATATTAGGATTACTTCATCATATCCCACTATTTATTTCAAAAATCAGGATTTACATTTTATTAATTTTCATCGTGATTTATAAATAATCTTAATGTTTTTCTTGTAATCTACAAGAACATTCCACATTGTATAACTTCATTGCGCTCTTGCTCCATGATACGAACCATTGACGATCTATCATATACCAAAAATAAATCTCAACCAATATGGACAATAGAATACTAAATTCTAAGTTCCATCTTTCGCTTGGCCTTCTTCAACTTGTCTTCAACACGATCTATGCGTTTAGAAGCCTTCACCCTCGTGTCTTCAGCTCTCGCACGCTTTGCTGACTTCTTTTCTCAATCATTCCTATGCAATCTCATTCCCAGCTAATAACTATCCTCTTTAATATTCTGACTGAGCTAATATCTGCTCTACATCTTCAAATTGTACAGTAAGGTCTTGAGTCGCGACATCTTCTTGCGCTAACGTGGCTTGGTGCTTTACAGCTTGACCTTCTAATTTCTCGACCTTCTTTTATAACTCAATCTTATGACCATACACCTCATTGAGGGAATTCCCCCTCCTCGTTCTCATCCTTCACCTTTATCACCCCAAATTTATCCTCTCGTTCAAACTCAAGCCTATACCCAAGGTCTACAACAGAAATCAACGGGTATGTATAATACTCGCTACTCCTAAGTACTCACGAGCACATAAGTCATAAACACATAAGGTCTTTTATCATTTTATCTTCAATGGATTTCCCTCAATTCATTCCTTAAAACTTGATAAGAGTTTATCACCTCTATATTTTCGATCTCCTAGAAAGTTATAGCCTAAGGTTTCCCCACCTAAGGTTCATAACCTAAGGCTTTGATACCAACTTGTGACACCCCCAAATCCGGGCACCTCAATCCCACATATTTGGTTTTCACTGTCCAATTAAATCATAATTAACTACCCATAAACAAAGGATAGAATTAAACTCAAAAGCTTAAACAATAAATCTCCCACCAAAGGCTTACATAATCTCAAATAAATCCCAGGTCATCTAACCTTTATTACAATCATCAGCGGAAAACTAAAACATAATCATAATTAAATCTATTACATAAGCTTTATAAATAAAATATAAATTAAACGTTGTCATCTAATCAAGCACTTTGCCCTTGTCTTTTCTTGTAGAAAGCTCTTCAAACTTCTTAACTTCATCTGAATTGTTTTGTGCAAGAGTGAGCAAACAATTGCCCATAAGAAGGATAATATATAATAACGTTTTGTGAATGATAATTAACTAAGCTTTCAATGGAAAACTATTCTTACCGGAACAATAAACTTTAATTCAACATCTATTAGTTCAAAGGAATAATGAACGTTTAAGTTAACAATAGATATCAAAATCAAAGAATACACTGTGGGTCACAAGCCACGAACTCTATTCTAGGTTTTCAAGTATTTCTACTTTTACCTTTAAAAGTCTAAAAGACTATAATCATCATCTATGTCCTAGGTTCACAGGTGTTTCTACTGTAACCTTTAATGATCCTAAACGACTATATGGACCATCATCCACGTACTCGGTGATCATCCCTTTGTACTATGTATCACATGAAACATTTTAACGCTTATCACAGTAGCTCTAAAATAATCCCACGATATAGGGTTGTTCATCTCAAACTTAGATTATCGTGTTACGAACCAAAGGAAGTTTGGTTGGGAATTAACTTTAAAGGAAGTCTAGATTTTTAGAACGCTCATCAACCAAGTACTGGTTGAATCAGATAGGAACCAATAACTATTCAAGGGTTTGATTATAATATCTTCATGAACAAGGTATATCGATAAATCAATAAGGCTAGAGTATTAACAAATTCTAAGTTGAATAAATGTTATCATTGACAACATGCTTTCAAAGTTGTGTGTGAGCACATAAACAAACAAAAGGAAGTTTGGTTTGGGTTGACTTCAAGGGTAATTTAGAGTTTAGAATATTCATTAACTAAAAAAAATAGTTGAATTGGTAAAGAATCGCTAAGAAACTTAGAGTTCAGTACAATAATGTAAGATAGTACGATGATATTGAAGAACGAGGATCAAACCACAGTTATTAGTAGCTGAATAAACACACTTATTACATTAAAATTACAGACTTTGAATAACCAAGGTAATCTCGATTGGAATAAAGAAAAAAAGATTAACTAACTTGCTCAACAATAAATGAGGGTTAAAGAACTTTCAAGACAATAAATCGTTAAACAAGAGATTAGAAATAGAGAATTTGCATAAGTATAATATAACGGTGAAAAGTAACCTTACGGAATAATAAAGTAGCAAAAGTTAGGGAACTTGCCTCGAGCGTAGGTTAAACAATCACTACTCACGTTCACCCCAAGTCCTACACATACAATATGTATTAATAATACACATTAGTTATACTAGCATTACCTTCATGAGTTGCTTTCTTACTTTTAGTATAGCTACTAACTAAGTTAAGTTTAAATAACACCACATCTTTTCATGAACATTACTTTTTAGCTTTATTACAACTACTTAAGTGATCATGTTACTGTACCACATACACATTAACAACTTGATACAACATCTTATTACATGTCCACATGTTATCATTAGGTTATACTAATACACAAAGGATTACACTTGCATTCGCGCATCCCAACGCCCTTTGATTGACTCCAAATACATAGCAGTCCTAAAGATGGCCATTTTTACCCTTCATAACGATTTGAAATTGAAAACCTTAAAGAATAAAGGTTATAGGCCTATTCGTTCTCTTTCTGAATCATCTTGAATCACCTCGATCGGAGTTCGTATGAAAATGTTATGGCCATTTTACTACAGGAGGTCAAATCGTCAGACCTGACCACTTTTTCAGTATTTGAAACTGAGCGATGCATACCAATGCCAAATTTTGGGCTATTTTTGATGTCAAGTATGGAGATTTTGGTATTTGGGCGTGAAATTGTAATCTGGGCTGAAACTTGGTACCGAGGCTCAATCAACAGAACACCCCAAAACAAAACATGTAACAAAGCTATGTCTTAATTTCTAACACCAATTAACATGTATAACTTATGCAAATTACACATAAACTTCACCAAGCATACAAATACTAAATTAACACAACTTAAACCATAATTTTAGAAAAATTAAATACTGGAATAGCATATTTTAAAACCAAAACTCTATTTTTGATATTTCTTGACACAGTGAACACTGTAATCATAATGATACACCAATTTGATTCTTTTGAACTAAGTTCTCTTTATTTCATACCCGATTAACAATTCACAGTTCAATTTTTACAACTAGCATACAATCATATACTAATTTTGTTATCCTACAAAATCATGTTCATGTACATGTAATCACTGTAATCTCTATACTTGCCCAAATTGCTTCGTTCAAATTGTATTATGCTCGTTTCTTAATGAACTAACATATACAAGACTCAATTAACATCTTAGCATACAAATTGACCATCAAAATTGATACTTACACAAGCCATATAAGAAAATATTCATAGAAACATACACTAATATTATTTTTCTACTGTCATCTGAAATTAGCATACTATTCATTTCTGACTACAACTTTCAACATCATAACTATACATACTTACCATAAGCAAAGTTACATAACACTAATTCTGTAAAGCTAGAATTCTCGTAACATATAGTCTTTTTTGTCAGAAACACATATACATGTATATACATATATAATACCAAGGTTGTGAACATACCTTCAAATGGTCGAACAATCCTTGCTAAACTCACTTGAATTGTCGTGAAATCCTTAAGCTTCCTCTCAATCTCTCTCAATTCTCTCTGACAAGCTCTATCAAACTTTCTCTAAACTCTCAGACTTAGCCAAGTATGCGTAAAGAAAACTGATATGGCCAAACATAACAAAAATAAAACTGATAACTTAAATACCTTACTAAACACAATATCAGTTACTAAAAGAAACGTATATATTATGAATATATTATATTTATTATTTAATTTATATTATTAATAATTCAAAATTTAAAAATCCAAAATCCATAAGGCTTTGTTTGGCAAAAAGTCTTTAAAATAAAGACTTAATATTTTAAGCCTTGTTTGGTTAAATCAATTAAAAATTACTTTAATTTTATTTTAATAAACCACTTACACTATAGTTTAAAATCCCATATTTATACCTCCATATTCAACATTAGTTAAATAACCAATTACAACATACTAAACAAATTTTTCCACTTGATCCAAATATCACAAAATTATAATCTCATTATAATTTTATTTAATAAATTAACATATCATTATAATTATTAAATTAAAACAACAATATAACATCTCATGTTATATTACAACTCTCTAAATTATAAACTAAATTAATTTAGAATATTATCTAATAAATTTAATTCATAAATATTTAATAACAACAATCACATCAATAAAATATTTATTAGAGTGTTATCTAATAAATTTAATTCACACATACCTACTAATAACAACCACATAAATAGAACACTTATTTAATTTAAGAAATATTTTAAATTACAAAACAACAACTTCATCAATAAAATATTTATTTAATTTAATAAATATTTTAAATTACAAATAAAATCTTTGATTGTTACAACGGAGGAAGCAGTGGGGGTAGTAACCCGAACAAAAGGAAGTGGAGTGCGAATACCCAATCGGATAGCAAGATTAAAGGGAATAAGAAAGGAGGAGAGCCTTGTGCGATTTGTGGGAAGAACCATGCAGGTGTTTGTCTGAAGAAGAAAGGAGTCTGCTATAACTGCAGGCAAGAGGGGCATATGTCACCCAATTGTCCCAGTCCAAAAAAGATTCAAGGTTGTTATGCGTGCGGATCGACTGATCATTTGGCTAGGAACTTTCCTAAGAAGAATGCGGAGAAGGAAAGTGTCAACAAGGGACCTGGTAACGAAAACTTAGCGATTCGAGGACATGCACAACCAGGAAGACCAACAGCACGTACATTTAACATGACGGCGCTAGATGCAGTGGCTACTCAGGAGGGTGGCAGCAGGTAACGATTTTGCTTAATATTTAAATTACGCGATTAATATTGGATAAATATTGTTGTGAATTGTTTTCTTTTATGAATCCAACTCACAGGTTAGAATTTAAAACACAAATTAATATTGTGTTGATAAAAATGAATTGATGATACAACTTTAAAAGATTGTAGAGAATAAAAAAGCGGTGATTCCGAGGACGAAATCCTTTTAAGGAGGGGTGAATGTGATAACCCGGGATTTCGAATAATCCAAATTTTTCGAATAATTTTTTTTTAATTTTATATTGACATTGACTGTTAATATTGTATTGAGTATCTATGATACGAGTCTTGAGAATTAGTCAATCTGTGTATTGACTGAGAAATTAGAGTAGAGTTGTGCTTAAAAGCTTTATAAACCCTAACCCTGATTTCTGGATAGGGATTCGACATAAATTGGAGTTATAATATCTGTAACTGTGAGTATGTTCTTGTAATGTATAAAGTTAATGTCTAATAATTAACTGGTTAGGGTTTTATATTGTAAACCCTAATAAGGGATTAGAAACCCTAATATTAGATTTAGAAAACCTAATGTACAGTTAAAAACCCTAATTGTACGCCAGGAAACCCTAATTAGGCAACCCAAATCTTAATTGGCAAGCCTAAAGTAATTATTAAACGTTAATATGATTAGGAAACCCTAATTGTAATTTAGAAATTTTAATTTTTCTAATTTAAAATGTAGCGCCCCCAAATCCGGGTATCTTCCAACCCGACAGATGGTGCAATACTGTACTAACATTCATACATTCATTCAATTGAAAAGTCTCAAAAGAACAAACATTCCTTCTATATTATCAAAATAATATTTACATTGTCCCCAGTTCTAAACCCATTATAAAGGTTCTTTGTCATAATATCAATAACATTACAACATTAACCTATACTATTACATAGACAGCTTAACGATCTGCCTAAGCTTTTCCTTTATCCTTATTCGATCCTTCGGGACGTTCAATCTTAGCTGCATTCGTATGGTTCAAGCAAGAGTGAGCATAACTAGCTTAGCAAGTATGACAATTTTAATAAACAACATGTTTGATACATACGAATCATATATCTTCGATAACTGAACAATAGTTATGAAGTACTATTGATGACTCAAAATAACACTTCATCTTTCTTTCAAAATGTTTTACAATAATAATAATATTCAGTAAAACATTCGCTCCGGTCAGGGACCTTGAGCATTTCATTCTTCTTTGAAAAGGACAACCCGGAACTAAGTCCGTAAGCCCGGTTACTTACGAGCACTTCTAGGTGATCAACCTATTGTACTCTATGTTGATCAACACTACATTCATTAAATGTATTTACGTTTAATTGGTAGCAACCTCGCTTGCCTGTCGTTTAACCCACAAAAACATTTGTTTAACATTCCATTCTTCTTTTGAAAACCATATCAATTAGTTGACAAAAGATAATAACATTTGATAACAGATGAATAGATTATCAATAATCCACTCAATATATCAAGTCTAGCCGAAAGATTGGCTTTAACTTCATCATACTTTAGTCAATGCGTAAGAATACACGAACTTCAAAACTTGTTCAGATTGATTGAGACAAGAGTTAGAATACTTGCCTTTAGCGTCTGCTACGGTATAAATACTTTACGTTCAAGCCTTTCAAGTATCTACAATGCATGATCACATAATGCCTCACATTAGGTCATATATAATCAAGTATATATATGACTATCTTACCCTTCATCTTATCTAATTGTGTATTAGATTCATTTACTATTCATTTCAATTTATCATTATACTTACATTCATTTGACTAGGTTATCTCAACCTTTATACAACATCTCTAAGGTTTAACAAAGTTTAAACAATGTTACTTTATGTTCTTCAAAGTATGTTTACTTTCAAGTCAATTACCATTCATTCTTTGTACTTATAAACAACCTTCACTGTCATTGCTCGAGACCCATATTTGTGGCACCCGACTTTATAACTTCTGACTTAAATTGCATGCTGCTTAAGTTAACGATGTGGAAGTCCTGGACTTGGCGCTGCGACGCGAGTCCTCACTTAGTGGGATCTTATTTGTGGCATGAAGTCTCACTTAGTAGGCGTGCACTGCTGGCGCCACTCTCTGAGAAGGTCATGCTATCAGACATGGTGTCGGTGCCACAAAATGTACTAGAGTTCACGCTGCAGTGCGAGTTTCTAGTGTGCTTCGACACCTTTATTGCTACCGCAGCGTGCCATCATTTGGTTTTAGGGTTGAGCCATGGGTATGGCCAACTTTGTGCACCAGAAAAAATTTTTCAAACTTTAAATTTTGTGAACTTCCTGGACGCATAACTTCTTCGTTATAAGTCCGAATTGGCTCGTTCAAAAGCCTACGGTTCACAAATTACGTAATCTACGCGTTCATGCAAGAATTTTATCTATTTGACTTTTTTTGCTAAAAATTCACCTATTGGTTCATTTTTAACGTAAACGATAAACGTTCGTGAACAATCAACGCTCGTTTCTTCGTTCTAAGTCGGAATTCGGTCATTTTTGAGTCCGCAACTCTAGAATGATGAACATGACTTGTCTCCGTTGGAAAATAACATTTTCGAGTTCAAACTCAAAATTTGACTTCTAATCCGGGAATTTCACGAATTCGACGATCATCGTCTAATCGTGCGATTTCTGGCAAATCTTCATTACTTATGATTTGTTCATTACTTTCATTGCATTCAATTCATTCTATGAACACATCCATATACCTAATACAACAACTTATTTTCATTGTTAGATTTTGACTTTATTCATTCATGAACTTATAACTTATTCAATTATAAACTACTTATAGCTTCAGTGTTCATAACTTATGAAAGTTATAGTCTTTTAATCACCATGCATATATGTTCTTACATATAGTTTCATTCTTTCATTTATGATACATATACATACAAATTCTTTACTTCCATATTACTTCTATTAATAAACTCATTACAAGTTCATAATACTTTCACATAAGTTTATAACTTATGCTAGCTTAAATGACTTATTACCAACTTATGTGGCTTAAGTACATTGCTTACACATTTTTCTTACTTCTTAACATTCATATTCCTTAATCCAACTTTTCTTATCATCATATCATGGTAGATATAGAAGATAAGTAGAGGAGAAGTCTTACATTTGAAGTCTTTGTAAGTAGTCTCCTTCTTCTTCTTGCTTATGGAAGTGACTTATTTGCAACTTAATCTTCCTAACAATTAAGCACTTTGAGAGAGTGTGGATTGCTTGAACAACTAAAAAATGGCTAGCACTCCTTCTCTATTTATAGAATTCCCAAGGTTAGGGCAAATTGGACAATAAACCAATCCCACCTCCTTACTATTCATTACTTGGCTAACACAAAACTTATCCTTTGCTTGGCCATTAATTCTTTTACTTGGTCATTACATTAACTTGATCACCACACATTTAACTTGGTTACTACATATTAACCATATTAATATTGTTTGCCCCATGGGTCACAACAATTCATTGGACTTTAGTTTGGGCTTAGATTAACATATCCTTTGGGCTTTGTTTTTAACAAACACTCACTTGCTTATTAATTAACATTGGGCCTTAACATTTAATTTACTTGGGCTTGTACCAATTGTTTAACCAATCTTCCAAGTCCATTCTCATTACTTAATACATATACATATTATCTATGTATTATTTTCGTATTCTAATTCGTATACAAATTCATTATATACGATATTCCATCCTTCATACAAGCTTGTATAATACTTCATATTATACTCGTTTTCCTTACATTGTACAATACCTAAGTATCATACAATTAGTACTTACTTACTAATACTTCGCTTTCCTTAATATTCTCAAATTAAGTCCGTAAGCGAAATATTACATTTTCCATAACTAGATTATTATTACATAATCCTTCTTACCTTGATATTATATCATTACGTATTTCTCGGAAATTCAAAAATAATTCCCGAGCAAATACCGATAAATAGTGTTTTTCAGAAAATTTCTCGAAAAACGTTTATTTTCGTCTTAGAAATACAAATACTTTAATTCCTTCACATAGCTAAAATACTACGACATTCCAACATCAATAGGTTATAGAATAACAACCATCTTTATATCACATAGAATATGATTTTATTATTATTTAATTCAATAAAATCATTTTACAATAAAATCCGAATTTCTCGGTTGTTACATAAAATCCTAATTTAAAATTTTTGGAAGCTAATGATTTAAAACCTAAGGGTTAGAACCTTCGGGTTAAACCCTAAGGGTTTGAGCAATGTCAAGTATGCCATTAAATTTAGAACAAAAAAGACCAAAATGCCCTTTTAGTATATTTTAATATGTAACTTGCAATATGTGCTAGCAACTTTAGTTGGTGAACTACTATGTTGACTTTGTGACATAAAATCTAGAAAAATCAGTCCATAACATCAGATCTAGCATCAAGACAAGCAATATATATTAGATTGGAGAGAGAAAGTCATAAAAAAAAATTGTTATTTGCTCTCAAGCTCTCCATAACTCATTATCTCTATAAACCTCTGAATTCCCCAAGTATTTCTGTGACGCCCCCAAAACAGGTATACATCACCCATCTTGGGTCGCCAGAATATACACTACAAAAATCAAATACAAACTTCATTTATACAACTGTTGAACTGTCGTAAATATGTAATACTATTGACGATATATCTTGTGAGTTTTAATACAAATGTATGTAACTCTCATGGTGCCTTGACCACAACCTTACAATGGTACTTTACATAAAAGTACAGTCAAAAACTGTTTTAGAAATTAAAATCTTTAGGAAGTGCTTAAGGAAACCTTCGTACATAAGAGGCCATGAATCTAAGTTATGATAGATATCATATGTCCAGAGAATTATCCTTGGTTGACCCAATAGACCCCAAAGAAAAACGAGAAGAATACTATCATGTTCCTTCCAATGGTGAGTCTTCTCTTGACATATAACTATCTCCACTATCTCCAAGTGAAAATTATATTTTAAATAAACTCCAAGATCATATAGGTAGTGCTCGTAGATATACTCAGCAAGTGGATGTGCACAACCCTGTCTTAAGATAACACGAGGTTGTATGTCATTAGACATCTTGTATGATAGTGACAAAACACCCTTCCAAAGTTGGGTTCGCCTCACCCTATTCGGTTCACCAAAATTAAATATTAAATGACGTATACAATATGACACACTTATCTAAAGTTCTCAATAAAATTATTTCTATACTATTTAGGGAGAACCTCAACAGCTATAGACCACCGTTCTATTCGCCTGTTATCCCCGCTTGACCCAGCTACACTCTTATTACCAGAAAGGAATTGTGAAGTAAAAGAGTGAGCACAACTAGCCCAATAAAGAATATCTTGACTAAAGATAATTAAATTATCAATAGCTTTTGTCAATAATAAATCAGAGATTTAGAACATATGATAGATGATAAAACTTTTCAACCATAGTTGCAGCGAAACGAGCAATCCATTAAAAGAGTCAAATAGACCATTAGGTCTATTATCTTCTCCATGTTAAAAGTCCACCAATAATGTTTTATCCCTATAACGTCAATCAACAATTCCTATCACCAATCATATGAATAACTCATAATCATAATTGTGATTCTGAATTCCTTTTTGCACCCAGGACGAAGATAATTTTCATCACCTATCTTCACCTGAAACATCAAAAATCATGGTTATACCAAATCACAATCTCTGCTCATAATCATACTAATAAATTTATCTTTGCACTACGACCAAAGATATTCATTAACAATTCATCTTTGCACTACAGGCCAAAGACATACAACTGTATTTTAGAAGAGTCAAGTAGAGCATGATATCTACTATCTTCTATGAATTTAAAAGCTTATTATCAATATTTTATCGCTGAGACTCAGCTTAATAAATAATTCACATCATCGAATCACCCATGCACTACGGCCAAGGATATTTGTTAATATCACATCCTTGAATTATCCATGCACTACGGCCAATGATATTCATTATTATCACATCCATGAATTAATATTTCATTGTTGAGACTCAGCTCAATAATTAATCCACATCATCAATTCATCCCTGCACTATAGGCCAAGGATATTCTTTTAGTATCACGACCATGAATTATCCATGCACTACGGGCCAAAGATAATCGTGTTTTCATCAACGGTCCTGATCATGCTATAAAACAATTCATCTTTGCACCTTTGGCCGAAGAGAATCCATAGCTATAATCATACCAAA
Organism: Panax ginseng; assembly: GCA_020205605.1. NCBI lineage: Eukaryota > Viridiplantae > Streptophyta > Magnoliopsida > Apiales > Araliaceae > Panax > Panax ginseng. The sequence goes on along the minus strand of CM035132.1, from coordinate 131,353,210 downwards.
AACTGTCCATCAATGCACTACGGCCAATGAGGATTTTTTCCACATCATTTGTAACATTACGGTCATGATTATACCGAATAATCCCTGGTCATAATCATACCAAGTCCATCTATGCACTACAGGCCACAGATGACTTTCAACATAATATATACATGAGAATGATGACAATGATATAAGTATTAATCAAACGAAAAACAAGAATAAATATTAAAGACATTAAATTTATCCAAATATTATCAACCACTCATAATCTAATATTATTAATATCATAACAATATTTTAATCACTTCTTAAACTTATAAACAATTTATTTTAATTATTTACACTTTACCAAATAATGCATTTAATCATTCAAAAATGCCATACTCATAAGATTTCATCACCAATGATTAAATCCCTCATCAAAAATAGGCTTATACCTTATATAGGATTTCCAAGCCATAAAATCCTATTTTCCAACTTTGTTACTTCACATAACATAATTAACTCATATGTTCGTAACTAAAATATTTTCATGCAAAATACCAAATCAGTCCCAAAAATATTTCTTTTCCGGGAATTAGTAGAATATAGTCCCATAATGAACATATATTTTTCTCGGAATTTTTAAAATTCATTTACTATTTTTCAAAAATCAATTTCTAATCAATTCCTTAAGAAATTAGCTACCTCAAGTTTAACTCCAGAAATTTCCAAATCTTGGCAGGATCTTACACATGTTAACGTGAGCTTCCAGTTTAAATTTCATGGTCATCGGAGTTATATAACTCTGGTTATAGCGTTTTTCATCGGAAAAACCTAAATATTGAAATGGTCATAACTTGGTCATTTTAAGTCGGAATGAGCTCATTTTTGGACAGGAGGTACTTTATACCATAAACTTTCATGTCCAAAAATGCTGGAATTTTTCTCACAAATTAATTGGACAAAAATGCCCTTTTAAAAATTCTGGCAGTAGCTGTTTTCCCATTTTTGTCTTTTTCATGCTTTGCTAAAATCAGTCCACACGAAAATCTACAATACCTTTTCTAGTGATTCCACTTGGATAAGTTAGGAAACTTATAGATCTAACTCTAGAACTTGACCACACTCAAAAATTCAAAATATAATAGGAGATATGGTCAATTGAATTTCATGTTCCATTTTCACCAAAATCGATTTTTCAACCCTTTGTGATTTCTAAGAAACTTTCAATGTTTTAACATAATAACCAACATAACTCATCATAACACTTACTAATACTACATATACTCATGATTTTCATCAGTCCAATGCTTTTATTATGACTCTCATCATAATCAACGTAAACAGATCTTTTCCACAATTTAATAAGGAATGAATACAAATGATCATTCACTATGCATGTGGTAATCCACATAAACAGGTTATTCCAACAGAATAATAAGGAATGGAATAACAGAAGAATTCATCATGTATGCGATAGATCGTACAGACAGGTTATTCTCAATGTAATAATAAAAAGAATGTAACCAGTCGAGGCATAATCCGCGACCGATAGGATATTCCAATGTAATAATAAAGAACAGAACGAAGTCAAGCGAAATTACATGACAAGCAGGATGTTCCAATGAGAATAATAAAGAATGGAATAACAACAAAAATCATCATGTATGCGGTATCAGATAGATAAAAGTTATTCTAATGTAATAATAAATAACTAAACTAGGTCAAAGTAAATTAAGACCGCTGGGATATTCCAACGAATAATAAAGAATGGAATAACAATGAAATCACCATGCATGCGGTACTTCGACTAGATAGGTTATTTCAACAGAATAATAAGGAATGGAATAGAAGAATTTCACCAAGTATAGGATAGTCCAGCATGATATACAAAGTTATTCCAATGAATAATAAAGAATGGAACAACAGAAGTTCTCTTCATGAATACAAAAAAAATAATACCCCTTACAGGTACAACAAATAATATCCCTTACCTTGTAAAGAAGAGTACTCCGACGGTAGGGCGGGGATATACTTGAAGAAACTTGCACTATGCTCAAAGCTTTTTTAAATGCTAAAGAAATACGCTCAAGATTATAGAAGAAGAATTCTCTCTACAGTTTCTCTCTCTAGAGTTTCAGTGAATTCGTAAGAAATAATGAAGGAATGAGCTTCTATTTATAGAGGAATGGACTGCATAGTAACTAATTCATGAACGTTCCAGATTGATTTACTTTTAATCGAACGGTTCATATTTAAAGCAAAATATTTTAAATAAAATATAATATATTCTATTTATAATCTAATAAAACGAATAACTTTATAAAAGTATTTTGTTTTATATAAAAAGATTTTACTATGCAAACACTATGCAGGCACTATGCAAATACTATGCATAATAAAATATAATATATTCTAATTATTGTCTAATAAAACAGATAACTTTATAAAAGTATTCTATTTTATATAAAAAGATTTTACTATTAGCCTAATAAAACGAATAACTTTATAAAAGTATTCTGTTTTATATAAAAAGCTTTTTTGTTTTATTACATTAATAATACTAATAAAACAAAACTTCATCATCATTATTATAACTCACATTATTAATCGACCAGGTCGTTCCCAAGAAAGAGGGGGCTTTCCAATAAGGATTTCTCCCTATTGGCACATAATTAGGTGACCAAACCTCCTCCTGGCGTAACTTCTAGACATCGTTAATATTGCAAATAATAATATTAATAACTCGTCATCTCAATATTGATTTAATAATATATAAAATATCGACAATAATTGAATCAATTAACGTGAGATACTATGCAACAATTACTGAAGCAATAATTGAACAAAACTGAGTGACTTCTCACGTAAACATCAATAATCAATATCGTTGCATTTCAGTCCATTCTCCAAGTTCAGGAATTAGTTACTATTCAGTCCATTCTCCTATAAATAGAAGCTCATTCCTTCTTTATTTCTTATTTAATTCACCGAAACTCGAGAGAGAAACTATAGAGAAAAAGAAAAAGTATTCTCGCTACTTCACTACTCCTATATCCAGTTTGTTCTAAGGTAAGGGATATTATTTGTTGTACTCGTAAAGGGTATTATTTCTTTCGTATTCATGAAGAGAACTTCTGTTATTCCATTCTTTATTATTTTGTTGGAATAACCTGTATACACGGACTACCCTATACTTGGTGAAATTCTTTTGTTATTCCATTCTTTATTATTATGTTGGAATAACATGTCTATGCGAAGTACCACATACATGGTGAAATTCTTCTATTATTCTATTCTTTATTATTATGTTGAATAACTGCCCATCGCAAGTACCGCATACATGGTGAAATTCTTCTGTTATTCAATTTTTTATTATTCATTGGAACATCCTGCCGGTGCATTTACGCATGACCGGTTCCGTTATTTATTATTCTCGTTGGAATATCATGTATGCGTAGCGCTTACGCATGACCGGTTCCGTTATTTATTATTCGTTGGAACATCCCGCCGGCATGTAATTTTCGCGTTACACGGTTTCGTTATTTATTATTACATTGGAATATCTTTATGCGTGCATTTATGCATGACTTTCGGTTTCGTTATTTATTATTTCATTGGAATAACCTGCCTATGCGCGGTCTATCATTATGTCCGGTGATTTCTTTTGTTATTCCATTCTTTATTATACTCGGTTGGTTAAAGTTTTGACTTCTATACTCCATGAAATTAGTGGAATATCCTTGATATTTTGCGCTTCATCCAAAGATCTTTTCATGGAAGTATTCTTACGAGCATTCTTGAATTTTACTCTACAAAGGCGTATCATGTTGATGTTTGGACATTATTGGTTCTGGATAAATTAATTCTTGAACTTTTTTATTGAATTATTATGTCATTGTCATCATCCTCATGTTTATATTATGTTGAAAGTCATATGTGGCCTGTAGTGCATAGATGGACTTGGTATGATTATAACCAGGGATTATTCGGTATAATCATTACCGTAATGTTACAAATGATGTGGAAAAAGTCCTCATTGGCCCGTAGTGCATTGATGGACAGTTTTTGGTATGATTATGACTATGGATTCTCTTCGGCCAAGGGTGTAAAGATGAATTATTTTATGGCATGATCGTGACCGTTGATGAAAACATAATTATCTTTGGCCCATAGTGCATGGATAATTCGTGGTCGTGATACTAAATAATATCATTGGCCTGTAGTGTAGGGATGATTTGATGATGTGGATTATTTATTAAGCTGAATCTCAACGATAAAAGTGATGAAAAACCTTTTAAATCATAGAAGATAATAGATTTTATTCTCTACTTGACTCTTCTAATGGATTGTTTGTTCCGCTGCAGTTAAACTTGATGTCTATTGTATTTTATCAGTTTAACATTGTTGAAGACTAATGATAATTTATTCGCATTATCTTAGTCATAATATTTCTTCTTGGGCTAGTTGAGCTCACCTGTTCCTTCACCGTTTTCTCTGTGAAATGAGAATATATTTGGGACGCGAGTCGGGGAATGGATTGATTGATTCCGATGATAACATTAGTAGTCCTCACTATTCTGTTAAATAGTGTGATAATAAGTGTAATGAGGACTGAATTTGAGTTTGTATACTGTCTATGAGGACTCCATTGAGAGTGGATATTGTCTAGAAGGCAATATTCTTGTTTAAACTCTCAGTTTATGTTTTGTCGTATTTTACACGACAGTTGTATAATTAAGTTGTATTTGATTTATGTACCATTTATTTGGCGACTCAAGATGGGTGATGTATACCAATTTTGGGGGCGTCACAAGATTCGTGTACAAAATATAGGTGGAAATGATTGCAACGCGCGGCTTGTCACAAACAAGTAGTTCAAAGAGTTGGGACCACTAGAGTTTTTGGGAAAGCCAGATACGATTAAGGCGGAAACGTGGGTTAAACAAATTACCAAGATATTTGATGTCTTGGGATGCATGGAGGAACAAAAGGTTCCATTTGCCACCTTTATGTTCTGTGGTGAGGTAGATTACTGGTGGGAATCTATGAAGCGTACCCAGCCAGCCGCACTCAATATGTCTTGGGAAACGTTTCAGAAACTATTCAATGAAAAGTACTTTCCTGAAAGCATTCGTCATACGAAGGAGGTAGAGTTTATTAGACTGGAACAGAACAACATAACTGTGTCCCAGTACGAGGCTATGTTAACGCAGTTATCCAGGTTTGCACCTCATTTGGTAGAAAATGAGGAACGTATGACGCGGATGTTTCTGAGAGGTCTAAAACCCAAAATTTGTCAATATCTCATTTCTAAAAAAATTTCTCTATACTCTGGTGGTAATCGTGGCAATAATAGTAGAAGAAGTGAGTCAAGGGGAGATTTCAAAAGAGAAGGTACAACAATGATAATGTAAAGACGTCAACACCAACATCAACTGTTTCTAGGGGAGGAGAATGACCACCGGTCCTATATTATAAATGCGGGAAAGAAGGACACATCAGCCCAAACTACCCACAATAATTCAAGTTATGTTATAACTGTGGAAATGAAGGTCATATAGCTCAAGATTGTTCTGTAGTGAAACCAAGTACAGCGGGGATGGTGACACCAAAGGCTATCCCGGACAAGTCAAAGTCAACGGTTTCTGGAAGAGCGTTTGTCGTAACTAGCCAAAACGCGAGGAACCCGAACGAGCTGATCACGGGTAAGCTAATCATAAACTCTTGTGAAGTTTATACCTTACTAGATACCAGTTCTACCCATTCTTTTATCTCTCCTGCTTGTACTCAACATTTGAACTTGACTCCGGAGAAATTAGACTTTGACTTTTCTGTTGAGACTCCGTTAGGAGAAACATTCATTACATCAACTATTTATAAATTTTACTTGATCCAAGTTGGCACCATCACCTTACCTGTTGATGTAATGCCCCAGAAAATCGAACCTTTATAAATACTTTTAATAATGAATAAAATAATATTATTTATTATTATTAGGTGTTGATAAGATAAATGTCGTTCTATAACCTAGAAACGTCGGAACGTCAGAACGTCGTAGTATTTTAACTACGTTAATGAATTAAAGTGTTTGAATTTCTAAGACGAAAATAAAAGCTTTCCGAGAAATTTTTTGAAAAATACTATTCATTGATTTCTGCTCGGGAATTATTTTTGGATTTCTGAGAAATACGTAACGTTATAATATCAAGGTAAGATTGATTATGTAATAATAATAATCTAAGTATGGAAAACGTAATATTTTGCATGCAGACCTAATTTGGGAATGTTAGGTTTATTAAGCGTTAAGGAAAGTAAGTTGTAATTGTATGATGTGTATGCATTGTACGAGGTTTATTAAGTTGGAATTATTTTTGATGAATGAACTTAAGCCGAATAAGTTGAATAAGTAACTTGAACCTAAATAAGTTGATAAACTTGTGAAGAACTTATCATATGTTTGTCATATGATGTTAGTATGTTCAATATAGTATGAGAACATTGATTGATGGACTTAAATCCATATTAAGTTACAAGCATGAGAAATTGTAGTTAATAAGTTGAATAAGCCATTCACTTATGAGAATAAGTCAAAACCTACTTTGAGAATAAGTTGGTGTAATAAGTAACTTGTAATGTTCACATGTTGGTTAAAATCCATTTAGAATCGTTAGTAATGAAGTTTTGCCAGAATTCACACGATTAGACGATAATTATCGAATTCGTAAAATTCTCGGAATAGAAGTCGTATTTTGTGTTTGAAGTCAGAAATGTTGGTTTTCAATGGAGACAAGTCATATTTGGCATTATAGAGTTGCGGACTCGAAAATGACCGAATTATGACTTGAACGAAGAAACGAGCGTTGAACGTTCACGGACGTTTATCGTTTTTTGTTAAAAATGAACTAATAGGTGAAATTTTAGCAAACGAAGTAAAATAGATAAAATTCTTGCATTAACGCATAGAATATGTAATTTGTGAACCGTAGGCTTTTGAACGAGCCAATTCGGACTTATAACGAAGAAGTTATGCGTCTGGGAGTTTCGTCAAATTTGCAAAACCTGAAAATTTTCTAAGGCACAGAGTTGGCGCCGCAGCGTCGAAACAGTGTCTGAGCACATTGCTAACTCGCACCGCAGCGTGACCTGAAGAGTAAGGACTCGCATCGCAGCGCAAAGTCCGGTTTGTACCTATTGTTAACTCTCATGTAATATATGCATTAGGAAATGCTAAGCGGCCAACCCTAGAATGTGGACAGTAAAGAATGTTTACAAGTATAACATAAACAGTAACTTAGTAGCAATTAACTGAGAAACTTAATAAGGTATTGTAAGGTACTTATAAACCTTATGTATGTTGATTAAAGGTTAATAATCAATTGAATATGAACGAAATGGGAATGGCGTAATGAAAAGCTGAAACCCATAATAACAGATCTAAGTCAGGATTTAGATTGAAATGAAGGATAAGATATAAAAGTATACATACTTGATTATATATGATCTACTGTGGTACATTATATGATCATGTATTGTAGAGACTTAGAGACTTAAAAGTGTACTTGTGATAATCAATAAGGAGACGTTGAAGGCAAGTATTCCAAACCTTTTTTCAGTTCAGTCTGGACAAGCTGTGTAATTTATGTATTCCTTCGCATGAAGTTTTTAACGATGAAGTCTAAGCCAATTCTTTCGGTTAGACTTATATTATGATTCTGTCAAGCATGATTAATGTTTACCGAGTTATATTGATATGGTTTTCAATCAAAGACCGAGTATACTAAAATATTTTTGTCGTTTAACGACAGGCACGTGAGGTTGCCACAACTTAAATGTATACACGTTTAATGAATGTAGTGTTTATCAACATAGAGTACTATGGGCTAATCACCCAGAAGTACTCGTAAGCTATGACGGACTTACGGACTTAGTGTCGGTTTATCCTTTTCAAAAGAAATTATGAACTGCTCATAGTCTTCAGCCATAGTTGATATTCTAATTAATATTGTTGTTGAAAAACGTTTTGAATAAAAAGAAGTACTATTTTGAATTATCGATAGTACTTCGTAACTATTGTTCAGTTACTGAAGATATCTGAGTTCTATGTTTCAAGCATGTTGTTTATTAGAATTGTAGAACATGTTGAGCTAGTCATGCTCACTCTTGCTTGAACCATATGAACACAACCAAGATCGAGCGGACCGAAGGCTCCGGCAAGGAGAAGGGCAAGGCAAAGACGAACCCTTAGATTACTTATGTAATAGTATAGTTGAATTTCTGTAATATATTGAATATTATGACAAGAACGAACGAATGGGTTATAAAGAACCTGGGAAATGTAATATTATTTTGAATATATAGAAGATATATTAGTTCTTTTGAGAGTTTTCAATTGAATGAATGTATGAATGGTAGTACCATGTAGCACCATTTGTCGGGTTAGAAGATACCCGAATTTGGGGGCGTCACAGGTTAGTATCAAAGCTATAAGCGCAATGCATGAAGAACCCCGAGCCTTTTGCTGGTGACGTCTTTATAAGGGAATGCACCAAAGCTAGACTTTCCGTAGGGGACGCCGAGCAAGTCAGTGGCAAATTGATATGTACCCTTGTGAGTTGTTATGGTTGAAAGTACCATTAGCGTCACAGGTTGGTATCAGAGCATTGGGTTATAAAACTTAAGGGGGGATTAAAAACCTTAAGTCATAACCTTAAGAGAAGTCAAAGAAGTACAAGAAGAAAACAACCTTATAAAAATGCATTATGATTATGTTATGTCTTTTTATTATTCTACTGACGTGTACTAATAAACTTAATTATTTTGTGTAGATGTCAGGAGTAAACGGAATGGTTGTAAATGGTCAAACCATTAGTGAAGAGTCGGTGAACCAAGTAGAGGTTATACCGAACCCTATAGCAACAGATCTGGAGGTGGTAGTTATTGAGTCTGGAGACTCGGATGAAGCTGACTACATGTCAGTATTCGACGGAATGATAGAGGAGGAAGTAGAGATAATGTCCTTTAATCCAGTAGCTATAGCAGTGGAGATAGCTCATGGGGGGTCGATGATGTCTCTTTTTATGTCAGTATTGGATAGAAATATTCATTACTGTTAGGAAATCAAGGAGCTGAAGGCAGAGCTCCAAACTGTTATAGAGGACAAGACTGATGTCGAGTCCATGCGGGAGCAGGAAAATGATGAGAGGATTTTGGCTAAGGACAAAGTCCACGAGTTAAAGCATGAGGTCTTTGAGCTCAAGGAGGAGCTAAAGACCAAGGTGCAGAAGATATGGAGAATGTCCTATATCTATAGGAGTTCTCATACAGATTTCCAGCAGTGGGTAGCTGGATATCCTGTAGAGGTGGGGAAACACGACATACTATTAGCCGTGATATCATTGCCGGTCTTGCCAAGGCAGATTTCGAGAATGCCTTAAGGCAGATGTAGATTAGTGGTAGCTAGAGTAGAATGTAAATATTTTGTAATTAGTAGTGACGTAAAGCCCTCTTTGTATAGTTAAGGGTAGTCTTTTGTAAATCCAAATTTTTGGAAAGCGATAGCGGGAAAGTAATGTAATCAACCTAGGCTGTGTATGTAACCGATGTAGTATTATACTAAGAAGAATGAATATAAGTCTTTTCGTGGAAAGAAATGAGTAATGGATGATGGAGTTATTGTTTAATATTAATGATAACTAATAAAGAAATGAATCATAACAAAATATGTTTATTGTATCAGCAAAATGCCGCCGAGAAGAGTGCAATGTAACCAAGGTGCTAACGTGAATCAACCAGAGGGAGGTTTGGTTAACCCAATGCAGGAGTTTGTTAACCTATTAATAGCTGCCTTTAATAGAACATGGGCTAATATCCCCGTAAATTTAGGAGTAGCACGAGCTACTACCTTTAAGGATTTCAAGAGTGTGGGTCCGCCGGAGTTCAAAAGAACTACAGACCCTATTGAAGCCCAAACATGGGTTAAGAAAATAGAGAAGGCATTTGTGATAGCAAATGTTGACGAGACCCAAAAGGTTGCCTTTGCGACCTATATAATGAAGGGAGAGGCCAACTTTTGGTGTGAAGCCAATTAGGCTAGGGCTGGGATAGCAAATCTGACATGAGAGAAGTTCAAGGAGATATTCTTCGAGAACTACTTTCCCACGAGCATGCAGGGAAGGATGGAGATGCATTTCTGGAGTTGAAACAAGGGGACATGACAATTCCCCAATACGCCGCCAAGTTTAATGAACTGGCGAGGTTCGCTCCACATCAAGTGGATACTGAGGTGAGGAAGGCGCGATGGTTCGAGCAGGGCTTGAAACCCTGGCTCTATAACCGTATTTCGGTATTCCAAAGTACTTCTTTTGGAACCATTTTAGAGAAGGCGATAATCGTCGAGGGTGGTAGTGAGGCTCTGAGTCAATACCACAAAGACAAGAAGAGAAAGGGGAAAGTAGATGGGGGAGTAAAGATCGAGGGAGCCAGTGGTAGTGGCGAGGGTCAGAAGAGGAAGGTATTTAGCTCTGGGAATATCGGAGTGAAGCAAGGAGACCCGAAAAAGAGAATGGAGGCCTGCAAGACCTGTGGGAAGACTCACTTAGGAGTCTGTCTCAAGGGGAAGGCCGTCTGTTATAATTGTGGACAAGAGGGGCACATTGCGCCTAATTGTCCGAGTTCGAAGAAGAATCACGGATGCTTTGTGTGTGGGTCAACCGACCACATGGAAAAGAACTACCCGGAGAAGGGGACGGATGTGAACCGGGGCACTAATATCGGTAAGTTAGCTATTAGTGGACTAGCGCAGCCAGGTAGGTCGATGGGCCGTACCTTTAACATGATAGTCCAAGATGCAGTTGCATCAGGGGACATCGTCGCAGGTATTATTCTGATCAACGACATAAATGCTTACATGCTGTTTGATTCGGGTGCTACCTGTTCGTTTATAACATGCGATTTTGCTAGACGATTAGGATTACTTCCTGAAAAGTTGCCTATACCTTTAAATATTAACGTAGTAAACGAAGAAATAATTCCTGTAGAAGATGTTCATAGGAGTTGTTGCGTAGATATATGGGGTTGTAAATTATCTAATTTAGGAGAATTCGACGTAAGTCTCGGAATGGATTGGTTAGTGAACCATGGGGCAATTATAGATTGTCAAAAGAAATTTGTGAATATTAAGACGTTAAAACAACCTCAGGTAGTATTTTACGGGAATAGATCGCCGGGATGTTCGTGTTGTCTAACCATGACACAAACTAGGAATTTATTGAGGAAGGGATGCGTAGGCTATCTATGTCATGTTGTTGATACCCAGAGAGTGGTAGCAACCATGGAACAAATACATATAGTGAGAGAATTCACCGATGTATTTTTGAGTGAATTGTCGGGTCTTCCGCCAGATAGGGAGACAGAGTTTGTGATAGAAATCGTGCTAGGAGCGGCACTAGTTTCCAGGGTACCGTATCGTATGGCGCCAGTGGAGATGAAGGAGTTGATGGTGCAGTTACAAGAACTGTTGGACAGGAAGTACATTCAGCCGAGTGTTTCGTCGTGGGGAGCACCGGTATTGTTTGTTAAGAAGAAGGACGGATCGTTAAGACTGTGTATGGACTATCGAGAGTTGAACAAGTTAACGATAAAGAATAAATACCCATTGCCCAGGATCGATGATCTTTTTGATCAGTTGAAAGGGTCTAAGTATTTTTCTAAAATAGATTTAAGAACGGGGTATCATCAGTTGAAGGTTAGGAAGGAGGATGTACCAAAGACAACATTCAGGACTCGTTATGGTCATTACGAGTTTATGGTGATGTTGTTTGGGTTGAAAAATGCACCAGCTGCATTTATGGATATGATGAACAGAGTGTTCAAACAATATTTGGACAAGTTTGTCGTGGTGTTTATCGATGATATTCTAGTCTATTCTAAGATGCCAGAAGATCATGCTGAACACCTAAGATTAGTGTTGGAGACACTAAGAAAGGAGAATTTGTATGCAAAATTCACTAAGTGTGAATTTTAGTTGGAGAAGGTATAATTTTTAAGTCATGTCATTGAGCACGAAGGAATTTTAGTAGATCCAGCGAAGGTGGAAGCCGTGATGAATTGGGAACAACCAAAAACGCCGACTGAGGTCCGGAGTTTCCTAGGGTTAACGGGTTACTATCGGAGATTCATCCAGGATTTTTTGAAGATAACTACTCCGTTGACTAACTTGACAAGGAAGACGGTGAAATACGCTTGGACTGACAAGTGTGAGGATAGTTTTCAAGAACTGAAAAAGAGGTTGAGTGAAGCGCATGTTTTGTCATTACCCGATGACATAGGAAATTTTGCACTATATAGCGATGCTTCGCATAGAGGACTTGGTTGCGTGCTCATGCAACATGGCAAGGTTATTGTGTATGCATCTAGGCAGTTGAAGGATTATGAGAAAGTTTATCCTACTCATGATCTAGAACTGGCCGCAGTAGTTTTTGCTCTAAAGATTTGGAGATATTATCTTTATGGAGAAAAATGTGAGATATACACGGACCACAAAAGTCTAAAATATATCTTCACACAGAAGGAGTTGAATATAAGGCAGAGGAGATGGTTGGAGTTGATAAACGATTACGACTGTGAAATCCTGTATCACCTTGGAAAAGCCAATGTAGTTGGCGACGCCTTAAGTAGGAAGGGTCGGGAAAAGTTGTCTTTGTTAACGTCTCAAACTGAGTTAATAACAAAGATGGCTAGGATGGAGTTGGAAGTGAAGCTGCCAAGTGAAGGAGGACAAATGTTGTTTGCAACGGAGATGCAATCTACCATCGTAGAGAGAGTTAAAGAAGTACAACTCAAAATTGATGAGTGCGGCCGGATGAAAGAGCGGCTGGCCAATGAAAAGGATACCAAGTACAGTCTTTATAATGAGGGATTATTGAGATTTGAAGGAAGAATTTGGGTTCCGAATGAGACGGAATTAAAGAAGCAGGTATTGCAAGAGGCTCATAGTTCGAGGTTTTCAATTCATCCTAGTAGCACTAAGATGTATCAAGACCTTCGACAGAGTTTTTGGTGGGCGAACATGAAGAGAGAGATAGCAGAGTATGTGAGTAGGTGCTTAACTTGCCAGAAAGTTAAGGCCGAACATCAACGACCAAGTGGCTTGTTACTGTCATTGGAAATTTCGGAGTGGAAGTGGGAGAATATCACTATGGATTTTGTGGTAGGACTTTCGACTAAAACCAAGGGTTATGATGTGATTTGGGTAATAGTAGACCAATTGACAAAGTCGGCTCACTTTTTGCCAATTAGGGTTAAGTATAACTTAGATCAGTTAGCTAGACTCTATATTAAGGAAATAATCTCTAGACATGGAGTACCAGTATCAATTGTGTCAGATCGTGATCCACGATTCACATCAAACTTTTGGAGGAGTCTACAAGAGCAGTTAGGAACACAGTTGAAGCTGAGTTCGGCGTATCATCCACAGACGGATGGACAGAGCGAGAGAACAATTCAGACGTTAGAAGATATGAAGATCTTGCGTCATGGATTTCAAGGGTAGTTGGGATGATCATCTACCCTTAGTGGAGTTTGCGTATAACAATAGTTATCATGCAAGCATAGGTATGCCGCCTTACGAAACTTTGTATGGGAGGAAATGCAAAACGCCACTGTATTTGGATGAGGTAAGAGAATGCCGAATGTTGGGACCAGAATTGGTTCAACAGACAGCAGACATTGTCAAGGTGATACAAATGCGTCTTCTAGTAGCTCAAGATAGATAGAAGAAGTTTACGGATCCACATAGAGAGAATCGAGAGTTTGAAGTAGGTTCGTACGTATTCCTAAAAGTATCTCCTTGGAAAGGAAAGATACGTTTTGGGAAGCAGGGAAAATTAAGTCCGAGATTCATAGGACCTTTTGAGGTATTAAAACGGGTGGGTGAAGTAGCTTACATGATAGCATTACCTCCAGACCTAAAACGAATACATAATGTGTTTCACGTATCCGTGTTACGTCCTTATAAGCCAGATTATAAGCACGTGATAGAGTATAAACCTATTCATATCGAGAAGGACTTAACGTACGAAGAAACGCCTATTCAAATTGTTGATAGGAAGGAACAAGTTCTGCGAAATAAAGTCATACCTTTCGTGAAGGTGATATTGAAGAACCACGATGCAGAAGAAGCAACGTGGGAGTTAGAAGAAATGATGAAAAAGAATTACCCTCAATTATTTGTGTAATTTTTTATTTTAGCGAGATTCTGGGGACAGAATCTTTATAAGGGGAAGAGAGTGTAACGCCCCAGAAAATCGAACCTTTGTAAATACTTTTAATAATGAATAAAATAATATTATTTATTATTATTACGTGTTGATAAGATGAATGTCGTTCTATAACCTAGAAATGTCGGAACGACGTAGTATTTTTACTACGTTAATGAATTAAAGTGTTTGAATTTCTAAGACAAAAATAAAAGGTTTCCGAGAAATTTTCTGAAAAACACTATTCATTGATTTCTGCTCGGGAATTATTTTTGGATTTCTGAGAAATACATAACGTTATAATATCAAGGTAAGATTGATTATGTAATAATAATCTAAGTATGGAAAACCTAATATTTCGCATGCGGACCTAATTTGGGAACGTTAGGTTTATTAAGCGTTAAGGAAAGAAAGTTGTAATTGTATGATGTGTATGCATTATACGATGTAATGAACGTAAGTATAATACGACGTATTATACTATTAAGAATGGAGAATGAAATAACATATATTACGAATAAATATACGAGCTAGCATACGAGGATTATACGTGGTGTATATATGTTAAGTTGTTAATTAATTGTATTGGACTTGTAGGATTATTAGCTTAATGGTAGAAGTCCAATAGAAAGTGATACTCAAGCCCAAGTGTTTGATAAGTCATGAGTCCAAAATATTCTAATGCAAGCCCAATAAGAAATTAGCTAGATTAATTAGCAAGCCCAATGAATTGGCCATGATCTATAGAGCAAACCAAGTGAGATGTGGGTAGACTTAATGGGCAAACATTTTAAGTGGTGAGCAAGTGTTGTGATGACCAAGTATTTGAAGTGGCTAGCAAGTAGACTTGGTTGTTAAGTAATGAATAGTAAAGAGGTGGGATTAAGGAGGTTAATTGAGGAGGTGCAATGCCTAATTGACCATAATGCCCTCAATTTGGATAGCCTATAAATAGGATAGTTGGTTGATCATTTTTCATTGTTCAACTTTCATCCAAAACAAAGTAACTTATTGGTTAGAGAGAATAAACACTTTTAAAGCCAAATCAACCTTTTTCTAGATTTCAAAGAAGAAGACTTTAGTCATCAAAGGTAAATGATCTTATGATCTAGTAGTCTATCTCTACCATAATAAGATTGATAGAGAAGTGTGATTGTATGCTAAGAACCTATAAGAAGACTTTGATGAATGAACTTAAGCCGAATAAGTTGAATAAGTAACTTGAACCTAAATAAGTTGATAAACTTGTGAAGAACTTATCATTTGTTTGTCATATGATGTTATTATGTTTAATATAGTATGAGAACATTGATTGATGGACTTAAATCCATATTAAGTTACAAGCATAAGAAATTGTAGTTAATAAGTTTAATAAGCCATTGAGTTATGAGAATAAGTCAAAACCTACTTTGAGAATAAGTTGGTATAATAAGTAACTTGTAATGTCCATATGTTGGTTAAAATCCATTTAGAATCGTTAGTAATGAAGTTTTGCCGGAATTCACACAATTAGACGATAATCGTCGAATTCGTAAAATTCTCGGAATGGAAGTCGTATTTTGTGTTTGAAGTCAGAAATGTTGGTTTTCGATGGAGACAAGTCATATTTGGCATTATAGAGTTGCGGACTCAAAAATGACCGAATTTCGACTTAGAACAAAGAAATGAGCGTTGAACGTTCACGGACGTTTATCGTTTTCGTTAAAAATGAAATAATAGGTGAAATTTTAGAAAACGAAGTCAAATAGATAAAATTCTTACATGAACGCATAGAGTATGTAATTTGTGAATCGTAGGCTTTTAAACGAGCCAATTCGGACTTATAATGAAGAAATTATGCATGCGGGAGTTTCGTCAAATTTGCAAAAGCTGCAAATTTTCTAAAAGCACAGAGTTAAGCGCATGCCAACCCAAGTCCAATGAGTGGGCCATATGTCACGACAACATGATGTCTCGAAAGACATGCTAACTCGTGCAGCAATGCGACACAAGAGTAAGGACTCACGTAGCAACGCCGAGTCCGGTTTGTACTCATCTTGTTAACTCGTCTTGCATACGGAAGAAAGTTAAAGGGTGAAATACAATACCAACCCTAGAATGTGGACTGTAAAGAATGTTTACATGTATAACATGAACAGTAACTTAGTAGCAATTAACTAAGAAACTTAATAAGGTATTGTAAGGTACTTATAAACCTTATGTATGTTGATTAAAGGTTAATAATCAATTGGATATGAATGAAATGAGAATGACGAAATGAAAAGCCGAAACCCATAATAACAGATCTAATTCAGGATTTAGATTGAAATGAAGGGTAAGATATAATAGTATACATACTTGTTATATATGATCTAATGTGGTACGTTATATGATCATGTTTTGTAGAGACTTAGAGACTTAAAGTGTACGTGTGATAATCAGTAAGCAGACGCTGAAGGCAAGTATTCTAAACCTTGTTTCAGTTCAGTCTGGACAAGCTGTGTAATTCATGTATTCCTTCGCATGAAGTTTTTAACGATGAAGTCTAAGCCAATTCTTTCGGCTAGACTTATATTATGATTTTGTCAAGCATGATTAATGGTTACTGAGTTATATTGGTTTGGTTTTCAATCGAAGACCGAGTATGCTAAAATGTTATTGTCGTTTAACGACATGCACGTGAGGTTGCCACAACTTAAATATATACACGTTTAATGAATGTAGTGTTGATCAACATAGAGTACTATGGGCTGATCACCCAGAAGTGCTTGTAAGCTATGCCGGACTTACGGACTTAGTGTTGGGTTGTCCTTTTCAAAAGAAATTATTGTTGAAAAATGTTTTGAATGAAAAGAAGTGCTATTTTGAATTATCGATAGTACTTCGTAACTATTTTTTAGTTACTGAAGATATATGAGTTCTATGTTTCAAGCACGTTATTTATTAGAATTGTAGAACTTGTTGAGCTAGTCATGCTCACTCTTGCTTGAACCATATGAACACAGCCAAGATCGAGAGGACCGAAGGCTCCGGCAAGGACAAGGGCAAGGTGAAGACGAACCCTTAGATTACTTATGTAATAGTATAGTTGAATGTCTGTAATATATTGAATATTATGACAAGAACGAATTAATGTGTTATAAAGAACCTGGGAAATGTAATATTATTTTGAATATATAGAAGATATATTAGTTCTTTTGAGACTTTTCAATTGAATGAATGTATGAATGGTAGTACCGTGTAGCACCATCTGTCGGGTTGGAAGATACCCGGATTTGGGGGCGTCACAGTTGATCTTATCTCTTTAAAGATACCTGGATTGGTTAACTACTCATCATGCCAAAATTGATTGTTTTCGTAAGGTTGTTAGTTTTCATATTCCTAACCAACCTGTAATGCGAATTCAAGTAACCAAATCACTAAAGTCAATCACTGTCATATCAAGCCATAAAGCCATTCGTTTATTGAAAAACGGATTTCAAGCTTTCTTATCCCATGTCATGGACTTGAACAAAAACACGTCAGATTTGAACAATATTTTTGTTGTTAGTGAATTTCCTGACGTATTTCCTGAAGAACTTCCCGGTCTACCCCCAGAACGTGATGTTAAATTCTTTATTGACCTTGAACCTGGTACAAAACCCATTTCTAAAACTCCATATTGAATGACTCCTATTGAACTTCAGGAGTTAAAGGTCCAACTACAGGAGTTGTTGGACATCGGTTTCATTCATCCTAGTATATCTCCTTGGGGTGCTCCTGTTTTATTCGTAAAGAAGAAAGTCGAGAGTATGCGAGTTTGTATTGACTACCGGGAATTGAACCATGTTGTGATGCCCCCAAAATAGGTCCACACAACCTATTATGAGTCGCCAAATACATGGTGCAAAAAATAACTATAACTCCATTATTACAATTGTCGTGCAAAATACGACAACATATATGCTGTGAGTTTAAATACAAATGTTGTCTTCTAGAAAATATCCAAACTCAAATAAGTCCTCATTACAATTATTGATACACTATTTTACAAAATAGTGAGGATTGCTAAAACAACTGACTTGAAACATCACTCCACACCTCAACTAGTTCCCGTTATATTCTCGCTTCCTGAGAAGAAAAATGGAACAAAAAGGAAAAGGGTGAGCTCAACTAGCCCAGTAAAGAATATTATGACTAAGATAATGTAGAAAAAATTATCCTTCGTCCTCAACAGGGAAAAATCTAATAGAATACAATAGACAACAAGTTATAGATCAGCAACAGCAGCAGAAACAATAATTCATTAGAAAAGTTAAGTAGAGAATGAAATCTACTATCTTCTATGATTTAAAAGTCCATCATCAATATTTTATCCCTGTAACATCAATCAATATACATCTTGAATCAAATATTCATCTTTGCACTACGGGCCAAAGATATTCATTTGTATCACCAGTTGGTCATATTCATCTCAACACCTGTCCATCTTTGCACTACGGGCCAAAGATATTCATTAGGTAATCATTCATCTTTGCACCACAGGCCAAAGATATTCATCAATATCACCATTTAAGACTGAGGATGATGAAAAATAATTTTAAAAAATAAATCAGTTAGATGAAGGACACGATTAAGGATTCACAATTTAGTTTATCCTAGTTCAAGAATACTCCATAATAATCAATTGTGGAGCAAAATTAAAGAATAAAGTTCAAAACATAGATCCAATCAAAGATAGGAACCAGAACAGACAACTTGGCCATAAGGAAGAAAATTTGATTTTTCTGTGAATAGTACCGTATACGTGAATAGTAACCCCGACACGAAAAGGTAAAACTTTTACAATAAAAATCATACTTCAGGAATAGTACCATAGACGTGAATAATGCCGTATACGAGAATTGTAACCTCGACATGAAAAGGTAAAACTTTCATAATAAATTTCATACCAATATTTCGGTGAAATGATATTGAAAGAAATAATATCATTTACGAAAAAAATAACATCCCTTACCTCAAAATAATAGTACTTCTGGCTGAAATATCGGATATAATGCTAAAGGAAACTTGCACTGCTTACCAACTCTCAAAGTATCTAAATACTCAAAAAAATATGCTCGATTTTATAGAGAGAGAAAACTTCTGATTCTGGTGTGATTTTCAATTCTAACTAAGTACCCTATTTATAGGAAAAGTGTGGCACACCAAAGCTGACAAAAATTACCTACGAAGGCTTTTTCTTAGCACTCCATCTTTGAAGCACACCACTTTTGAAAAAAATATTTCAGTACATTTCACCAACAAAGGACAAGAGTGGGGCCCACCTATGTTTTTTAATAAAAACATTTATTTTCAAAACTTTGATAATTCATAATAAATAGCCCTTTTATCAGAAAAGTATGAACCTTATGTCCATTCTATATAAAATTTAATTGTATACTACTTTGTAGAAGAAAGTTTTTTCAAATTCCAAACAGAAAATGACCGAAATTTTTAATACCTCAATTCTGACAAAATACTGATAAAACACCTCAGTACTAATTCCTTCATTCATATCCACTTAAAATAAATATTTCCTTATCATATAAATTAATAATTAATTATTCACAAATAATATTAAAGAATCACAATAATGACAACCAGGTCGTTCCCAAGAAAGAATGGGGCTTTCCGATAAGGATTTCTCCTTACTGGCGCGCAATTAGGTGACCAAACCCCTTTCTTAGACAGAACTTCCTTAGACATTGTCAATAATGATATCTAATAATATTATTTAAATAATAGGAATTATTAACCTGATAATGGGAAATACTGTGCAGTGACAATTATTAAAACAACAATAATATAAAATATCAACGTAGCAATTATTGAATCCATAAAATAAAATATTGAACATTAATTATTGTAGCAATTATTGAGTAGTGCCTTCTTACATAGGAATCAATAATCCAAAAATACTGTGCAATACTGTGTGCTACAACGCGTATTTCTTTACTTTACCCACCGGGTATTCCAACAGTTTTAACGGTAACAACTACGTCGTTATTTATAAAAAAAAACTCATACTTGTCATTTTCTTCCTCTGACAGTTTTCCGTTATGGGGTCCACAAATGGCTACGCCGTCGTATGAATATTCCCCGACAGCAAGTGTGACACCCCCAAATCTAGGTACTTCATTGCCACAAGATTTGGTGCTCACTATCTATACATTCATACTGTCTATCCAAATAAAATAATATTTAAACCATAATCCTCCCTATTAATAGGGTTACATCAATTAATCCAAAAACATCACAGGTTATCTAACCTTTAAACATCATTCAAATGCAAAAATAAGTTATTACATCACATCATTAAAATAGAAGTCTTTCATCAAATTAAAAGTCTAATTATCATAACAATAATCATAATTACAAGTCTTCATCACTTATACATTTTTCCCTTTCCTTTGCTAGTTGAAGGCTCATCTACCTTCTCAACCTTAGCTGCAATGAGTATATAAATATGCAAGAGTGAGCAAAACAATTGCTCACTAAGTATAACAATGAAGCAACAGGAGAATAATAATATTAATTACTAACAATAGGCTCATCAAGACTGAGTAGTACTCTAACAATGATAATCAGAAACTGGAATCCAAAATATGGAATATATATCACTGAGGGTCATAAGACCATAAACTATGTCCAAGTTGTGAGTAATCTTTCAACTCCAACTTTAACAGTCATAAGACTATAAGGACTCCCCATACTTAGGGGGGATCAGCCCTTCGTACAATGTATTGTGCACAAACATTTCAATGCTAAGCGTAAAATATCCCCTAATAATAATAGGGTTGTTCATCTCAGTATTTAGAGTACAAGTCCGCACCAAAGAAAGTTTGGTTTGGATAAGCTTTCAAGGATAATTTGAAGTTTAACGAACATCAACTAGAGGACTAGTTGAATAAATGGTGTTTGATAACACAACAGTTGTTAATAACAACATAACATAGAACAATTGAGAATCATAAGTGAACTGATTATACATATTAAACTCATGCTTGAAACAACTATAAAACATAAGTATTTAACAAAATGAATAAAATGGTAAACCTTTGTTTGAGCAATAAATGTGCTAAGATATGGATTTTATAACATTAAAAAATGAAATTACTGAATGTACATTAACTGATAGCAAGCTGGAAACTAAAAACTTGCTCAACATGGTATTAACTCATACAAGGAATTAAAACAGTTCAATAATAAAGACGAGAGTTCAAAAACTGCGTTCATTATACAATAATAGAACTTAACAAACTTGTTTAACTATAAACAAGTTAGAATGAATCAATCAAAGGAGAATTTCAAATAACATTAGAGTTGAAGTTTGCTCGAATAAATTTTTAGTAACAATTGACTTATGCAATAGAAGTTAAGATAATAAGCTTGCTCAATTAAAAGAATAAAGTTACACAATATAGTAATAGAACTAATTCAACGAAAGTGTAGAGTTAGAAAACTTTCTCAATGTAAAAAGATAGGGTTTAAAAACTTTCCTCGAGCGTAAGCTAAAATATTAAACTCACGTTCACCTACACATTGGTTTAGAACCACATTATCTATTAGACATGCATGCTAACATACCATAACATGTACATTTCTAGCTAAACTTACCATTTTAGCAAAAGTCTTTCATTACCATTTACATTTCAGAAATTCTAAGTGTTTACTTTGCAACACTTGCCTAACATTCAATGGGTATACTAAGCTATCACATAATGCCTTCGAGATTTTCTAATCATTTCTACCATTTTGAATTCACAACTTTGATCTAGCCTTGTTGTTACATGTTGGACACATTACCATAACCTTAAACTAAGCTACAAAGAACAACCAAAGTCTGCAGGATTATAAGACTTGAAGATTCTAAAATAGGCTTTGGGCGGCCGCCGCAGCTTTTTTATCTTCAGGAGGTGCGGCATACCATAAGCTTGGCGCTACGCTACCTAAGATTTCTAAGGGTCACATGTGATACGACTCACGTAACTTCGCTTTTGCAAAACAGAGTTTCGGCACTTTTCTTAAGCCAACTAACACGAATTTAAACCACCAAACAGTGATAATGACACGTAAAATAAATATACACTATCATAGACATGATTGATAACATATACAACCACTTAGCTCAATTTAACAACCACTAAAACTATTTTAATTTCTTAATTTTCATGTTTTCATGAAAAACTCAGTTTTCTTGATCACTGTGAATTCAATACATGACCAGATCATCTCATTCAAATTACGTTATGTTCGTATCTCAACCAAATAGCATAAAAAAAACTCAATTAACATCTTATCATGCAATTTGACCATCAAAATTGCTACTTACATAGATACATATGAAAATATAAACACTGATATCATTTTCTTTTACTGTTATCCGAAATTAACATGAATTTCTCGTTGAAGAACGACCTCTAGTCATCATATACTCATATAATCACAAGTAATCCCATTGTATAGAAACAATTCAATAATTTGAAATTCATAGATTATATAATAGTTTGCCGTAATACTTATAAACATATATAATATCAAAGTTGTAAAACGTACCTTCAATTACTAATACAATCACTGTTAATTACTGGAATTGCTGTGAAAATTCTCAAGACTCTCTCTCAATTCCCTCACAACTTCTCTCTCAATACTCTGAACTCTCAAGCTTTACAAATAAGAATGCGTATAAACAAGAGCTAAGCTAATTAACAAGCGTATTTTAAAAACTGATAAACCCTTAATAATAACACTAATTACAATTTCAATTACTAACGTATATAATATAAATATATTATATTTATTATTTTAATTTAATTTGTTTATTTTATTTAAAGTCAAAAACTAGAAATCCCAAAAGCCATAAGGCTTGTTTGGCAAACTCTTTAAATTTTAAAGAATTAAAATACTTTTAAGCCTTGTTTGGCAAACCTAAATTAAACCTTTTTTAATTTATTTTAATAAACACTTTAGTTTATAATTATAATCACATACTATATTTTAATTAAATATAGCCTTTTAGCAAATATCACAAAATTTTAATTTTCATTATAAATTTATTTAATAATTTAATATACCATCTAAATTATTAAATCAAAACAACAATATAACATCTCATGTTATTTTATAGCTCTCTAAATTATAAATTAATTAAATTTAGAAAGTACTCTTGTAGCGCCCAAATCCGGGTCCTAAATCACCACGGATCCGGTGCACTATTTCTATAACTATTGCGGAAGATATAAACATAAATTGTTTATACATTAAACATTATACATTATCCCCAAGGTCGAGTAACCATAACTTATACACCATTCATTATCCTATCTGACATACAAAAATTTTATCATACATTATTGTTACCAATCTATCTACACATGTAAACTAAAGTTGGGACTGTCTTTAATCTTTCCTTGTATCTGATGCATTCACTTAATCTGCAATGTTTTATCATGATATAGCAAGGGTGAGCATGAAAGTTGCCCAACAAGTTTAAATTCTATTTAAGGATATATCATGATTGAAAGAGTCAGAATAATAAGCTGGCTATAATTCATCAATATAATTGAGAACTAGCATGAACAAACTTTTGACTGAACAAGTATTGAACATGAACAAGTATATCTGGACCAACTGGTAATGAAGGTGATCAGCCTTTCATACCTGACTTATACATGCAATATGTACAGAGTACAATTCTACATGGCAATCAGCAATGATTAACCATAAGCATATCTAAATGAAACAACTCTTAGTAGAGTTTAGTAAAACACTTGCATGTTCCGTTGATTACCGTTACAAAATATAACTTAGCTTTTTCTGAAGACCTAATATAGATAATACTGATCTCCAAATATTAGAATAATATCATCACAGTATAATAATGTTATATATATATACATAGAATAACTTAAACACATAACACATAACCCTATCAGTCTATACAACACATAAAACTTAGCATCAAGTCAGACTATTTTAGTCCGAGTTGAAACTAACACAATTCTATCATCCCGACGGTCTAGTCAGACAATTATCGAGTTTAAGTTTCATTAAACTATGTCTAAACACTTAACAATTATCTTAGATAATTTATTAATCAGTCAAAACAATTTTCATAGGCTCGTAATAATTTTCAAGTAATTATTACTATTTATTATGATTTTTCAATCATTAATAACGTATTTATATAATATAAATACCATAATATTCCTTTATCATTAATATTAATTTAATATTAAATATCAATGAAAATCATAACATAATTTTATAATATATTTATAATATCACAAAGTATTTTAATACTTTAAAATCATATTTATATGATTTTTAAACACTTAAATCAATTATCCAATAATTGATATTAATATTAAAATATTAATATTTTTTATGATAAAATATCAAAAGTTATATTTTATAACTTCAAATATTTTTATAACACTTAAATTATTTTCATATAATTTTTAAAGCATTAATTCTAGTTTTCCATAATTTATCTAATATATTCATTAAATAAATTAATTACCATTAATAATAATTTATTAATGAAATTCATCACAAAATATCAAAAGTCATTAAAAATAAATTAAAATATTTTCTAACACTATAATATAATTTTTCATGATTTTCAAGAATTAAAACCATTTTTAAATAATTTATTTAATAATATAATTAAATAAATTAAATACCATTTATATTCCAAAATATTAAATATTTATGAAATATACTCAAAATAATTAAAAACTATTTTTAGGCTTTAAAATAATTTTTAGGAATTTATTATATGTTTTTAATAATTAAAAACCATTTAATACTAATTATTTAATAAAATTACTAAATTAATAATTAATCTCGTTTAAAGGGCCCTATAATGATTTAAACTGTCATTATAGGTGTTCTTTGTCGCATTCTTGAGGAAACCCAGAACTCATTGTCAGTCGCTAAGGTATCTAGTTTGACCAACGATAAATCTTTGATCCTAAAGTTTCTGGGTTGGCTAAAGCTTCAAGATTGTAGTATTCATGTAATACTACAACTGATATCATGTTTTATGGTCATTCAACAAAATACCAGCAAGATCTAGACTCTCAAACTTCTTGTCAGAGTTGTTCTTGAGTTTCTGGATTTTCCAGAAACTCGAGTACTGTAAGGGTCCTTACTTTGCATCCTTCTATCTTTGATTCTAGGAATGTTTTATGTGATCTATGAATTCAATAGTGCAGTAGAGGTGTCAGGGTACAATAACATGCTATCATTTTAGTCTAACATCATAACACATGCAAGGTCCATGCTAGTCAAACTATGTCAGAAATTTTGGCTGATGAAGATCTGGGTTTTTCAGAAAATCTTCATGAGCCATTTCGGTCAACCTAGTTTGACCAAGTTTATCTACAATTCTGTTAATGATATGGGGTTTCTAGATACATCAATATGAAGCCTATATGTCACACAACAACTATAAAATAACAACATGGCTATAACATTTAACAGAAGCAAGATCTGAAGCCTAGAAAACGGTTGTTAGAAATTCTGGGTTTTCTGGGGATTTTCTTGGTTTTCGTAAACGGTTTGTGTTTCATCAACGTTCTTTGACCGTTAATAACTTTTAATCTATTCATGATCTGGGCTTGATTCAAGTTCCAGATCAAAGACCTTACAACAGACTACAAGTACAACCATTTTAACATAAAAAAATATAAACAGTAAAGATTCATAAGAATTCGACATTGGGTTATTGTCGACCACATTTTTCCAGTTTTCCAGATTTTTGAAATCTTTAATTTCAAGAATCTAAGTGTTATCGATCTGTGATATTACAACCCAGATCACTAATATATACTACATACTACACATTTAAACATAAAATCACAACATCAAACATCAGATCTAAGGATTTCTAGAATTAGGGTTTATACCTCATGAATGCTAAATTCTTGACTTTGATCTTTGTGATCTATTTCTGGCTTGCTAATGCTCTTACTAGTGACTGATTTACTTCATATTTTCGTGGCTAAGGAGAGAGAAAGGTTTGGTTGAGTGTAAGGATGCAAATGAGCTTAGTTTGGTGACTTTCCCTCTCCTTGATCTATATATAAAATGATAATATATTTAACGATCATGTGATCGATTGTTGATTGATTAAAGTAGCTTTCTAGACCTCATGGCTATCCTAGGGTTGGCCACCAACCACAAATAGGGTTAGATCTACACTCCACCTCATTAAAATATAAAGAAGGGTAGTTTGGTCTTTTGACACATAAAGTGCATGGCAACTTGGTAACTTTCCATAATTATTAGGTTTTGACCCTTAGGGTTTAACCCTAAGATTACACAAATTTATATTCTAGACTTTTCTAATTTGGTTCTAAAAATAGAAAATTATAATTAGGGCTCCCTAATTATAATAAAGTTTACTAATCACATTCAAGCTTGCTAATTAGGGTTAAGGCTTCCTAATTAACATTAAACTCTATAAATTAATAATTAGGTTTTCTCTAATTGTACATTAGGGTTTTCAACATTAGAAATTAGGGCTTTCTAATTAATCAATTAGGGTTATCCCTAATTATACTTATAATTAATAACATAGAAACTCTATACTTATCTTCAAGCTTCCCAATTAGGGTTTTAATATTCCAAATTAGGGTTACGGATTTTTGAAACTGTAATTAGGGTTTCCATAGTCGGTAATAGGGTTTTTTATAAGTTGATAGGGTTTTATAACTGAATGTCGAGGCTCTTAGTATATTATTAGGGTTTGTGACTGATATAATTTATCCGGTCAACCCTTGACCCTTAACCACATACTGTACACATATATAACCATATACACAGATACTCTTAACACTGTAAACCTTCACCAAAAGTTTTTAAATTCTCCAAATTCATTCCTAAAAATGTCAAATACATACACTTATTTTATGTCTAGGTTTATTATTTAACCTTTATTCAATCTTTTAAGATTTTATAAAATTGTTTAAATTCTTGGGTTATCACATTCACCCCTTCTTCTAAAAATTTTGTCCCCGAAATTCAACTTACACCTCATACCTCGCATACACAACATCACATTCTACCCAATACATCACTCACAAGAGTAAAAATTTTCGAATTGTGCTGAGGAGTCATATAGACTATTTGTCTGTCATTTTCGCAAAGGTTTTATGGAAATTCATCCGTAAATCGTCATAACTTACGGACACAAGGGTGATTAGCCCGATATGCCCTATACTGGCCAAGTACTACTGGTCGGAACAATTTTTTCCTCTTATCCGCCTTAGGCGCACAAACATTCTTACCTCAGTCTTATTGGATTCCGCACCAAAACAATTTGGTTTGGGAAATTTCTTTCAATGAACATTGAGAGTTTTCATAAACATTAGTCTAGCTGAATCTAATAGCGTAGACTCATATCAATAATTCAATTCAATCGAATTATTTATATGTAGCCAAACCCCGTTGGCAAATTAAATTCTTGAAAATATTTTTGGAGAATGACGTCATGATGCCATACTGTATTAACAGTCCGTTTGAGGATGCCATCATTGCATGACTTTGCCATAACACAACATACAATAGTGGAACAATGATTTTTAGATCGAATTCACACTATGTATTCCTGTATTTATAACTCTATCAACTTTTTATCATCTCTGCACCAGGTTACATGGTACATTAGTGATAAATAAAATATAATTTGATATTTCAAATCATTTAAGGTCTCAGCCAAAATAAGTAGCATAAACTATACTTTAAACCGCTTTTAAAAAATGATTACGAGTCTACAATTTTTTTTAAAAGCACATAGTAGTGCGATTTAGCTTGATGTCAACATTTGAAGTCTAGCATAAGCTATGAAGTTTTGGAAAACTTATATCTCCACTAATAATTATTTTCTTAAATAGTCTATTTATTCCTATTATCCTCAATACTCCATTCACACTTAATTCTACCCAGTTCGTCAAACTTACCACACTTATGAGTTCAAGAACTTTTCATAATTATATAAGTTTAAGAACTTGTCCTAGTTAGACCTTTAACGTCCATTCTCTGAGGGGTTCATAAACATTTCATATAACCATGAGTCACGAACGTAAAATAAGTATGAGTTTTAAGAACTCGTACGTAACCTTGTATCCTCTACCTATAACCTATCTATATGTTATACACATGAGAAAAGAATCACCCTCTTAGCACATATATAGCAAATAGCACGACACAAATATTTCAATGATTATCAATGTCAAAAACTAAGTGGTTGTTACACCACGTACAATTCCCTGCCCACACAAGGAATCATATAACTCAGCTGCTGACATAAGTCCTCAATTAAAATCCCCACCTAATCTTAACACCCTTCTCAATACGAATTTCATTTAATTCGTATTCATAATTCTTTCTTGAATCTGTACCAATTCATAGTACAACTTACACACAGCAATCTTGTTATAACTTTTAAATCATTTACTAGATCCTTCTCTATACTATAACCTTATCAGATCACGGGGTGATCTCATCGTATATATTATGATTTATTTCTATAACTTGATCGTTTTATTTTACGATCTCCTATCACTGTACTTTTAGTCTTTTAGACTCTATCTATTCATCACTACTGTTCACCTTTATTATCAAAGTTAGGGAACTCCGTATCTTTATAACTCGCCGAGATTCGTCTTTGAATCTTACCAACACACTAACTCTATGTGAGTTAGATCTTATCCTAATCACTGCGGTTATTAGTCTAAGGTAACTCTACCCTAGGTTTATAACCAACAGCTTTGATACCAAATGTAGCGCCCCGAAATCCGGGTCCTAAATCACCACGGATCTGGTGCACTATTTCTATAACTATTGCGGAAGATATAAACATAAATTGTTTATACATTAAACATTATACACTATCCCCAAGGTCGAGTAACCATAACTTATACACCATTCATTATCCTATCTGACATACAAAGATTTTATCATACATTATTGTTACCAATCTATCTACACATGTAAACTAAAGTTGGGACTGTCTTTAACCTTTCCTTGTATCTGATGCATTCACTTAATCTGCAATGTTTTATCATGATATAGCAAGGGTGAGCATGAAAGTTGCCCAACAAGTTTAAATTCTATTTAAGGATATATCATGATTGAAAGAGTCAGAATAATAAGCTGGCTATAATTCATCAATATAATTGAGAACTAGCACGAACAAACTTTTGACTAAACAAGTATTGAACATGAACAAGTATATCTGGACCAACTGGTAATGAAGGTGATCAACCTTTCATACCTGACTTATACATGCAATATGTACAGAGTACAATTCTACATGGCAATCAGCAATGATTAACCATAAGCATATCTGAATGAAACAACTCTTAGTAGAGTTTAGTACAACACTTGCATGTTCCGTTGATTACCGTTACAAAATATAACTTAGCTTTTTCTGAAGACCTAATATAGATAATACCGATCTCCAAATATTAGAATAATATCATCACAGTATAGTACTGTTATATATATATATATATATATATATATATAGAATAACTTAAACACATAACACATAACCCTATCAGTCTATACAACACATAAAACTTAACATCAAGTCAGACTATTTTAGTCCGAGTTGAAACTGACACAATTCTATCATCCCGACAGTCTAGTCGGACAATTATCGAGTTTAAGTTTCATTAAACTCTATCTAAATACTTAACAATTATCTTAGATAATTTATTAATCAGTCAAAACAATTTTCATAGGCTCATAATAATTTTCAAGTAATTATTACTATTTATTATGATTTTTCAATCATTAATAACGTATTTATATAATATAAATACCATAATATTCCTTTATCATTAATATTAATTTAATATTAAATATCAATGAAAATCATAATATAATTTTATAATATATTTATAATATCACAAAGTATTTTAATACTTTAAAATCATATTTATATTATTTTTAAACACTTAAATCAATTATCAATAATTGATATTAATATTAAAATATTAATATTTTCATGATAAAATATCAAAAGTTATATTTTATAACTTCAAATATTTTTATAACACTTAAATTATTTTCATATAATTTTTAAAGCATTAATTCTATTTTTTCATAATTTATCTAATATATGCATTAAATAAATTAATTACCATTAATAATAATTTATTAATGAAATTCATCACAAAATATCAAAAGTCATTAAAAATAACTTAAAATATTTTCTAACACTATAATATAATATTTCATGATTTTTCATGAATTAAAATTATTTTTAAATAATTTATTTAATAATATAATTAAATAAATTAAATACCATTTATATTCCAAAAATATTAAATATTTATGAAATATACTCAAAATAATTAAAAACTATTTTTTAGGCTTTAAAATAATTTTTAGGAATTTATTATATGTTTTTAATAATTAAAACCATTTAATACTAATTATTTAATAAAATTACTAAATTAATAATTAATCTATCGCTAAAAGGGCCTATATAATGATTTAAATCGTCATATATAGGTGTTCTTGGGCTATTCTTGAGGAAACCCGTAACTCATCATCACCGCTTTAAGGTATCTAGTTTGACCAACGATAAATCTTTGATCCTAAAGTTTTTGGGTTGGCTAAAGCTTCAAGATTGTAGTATTCGTAATACTATAACTGATATCATGTTTTATGGTCATTCAACAAAATACCAGCAAGATCTAGACTCTCAAACTTCTTGTCAGAGCTGTTCTTGAGTTTCTGGATTTTCCAGAAACTCGAGCAGTGCAAGGGTCCCTACTTTGCATCCTTCTATCTTTGATTCTAGGAATGTTTTATGTGATCTATGAATTCAAAAGTGCAGTAAAGGTGTCAGGGTACAATAACATGCTATCATATCAGTCTAGCATCATAACACATGCAAGATCCATGCTAGTCAAACTATGTCAGAAATTTCGGCTGATGAAAATATGGGTTTTCCAGAAAATCATCATAAGCCATTTCGGTCAACCTAGTTTGACCAAGTTTATCTACAATTATGTTAATGATATGGGGTTTCTAGATACATCAATATGAAGCCTATATGTCACAAAACAACTATAAAACAACAACATGGCTATAACATTTAACAGAAGCAAGATCTGAAGCCCAGAAAACGGTTATCAGAAATTCTGGGTTTTCTGGGGATCTTCTGGGTTTTCCAGAAACGGTTTTCGTGCTCGGTCAACGTTCTTTGACTATTAATAACTTTTAATCTATTCATGATCTGGGCTTGATTCAAGTTCCAGATCAAAGACCTTACAACAGACTACAAGTACAACCATTTAAACAGCCGAAAATATAAACAGGTAAAGATCTATGGGGTCTTCCATTCGGTTACCAGACCACATTTTTCCAGTTTTCCAGTTTTTTGAAATCTTTAATTTCGAGCATCTAAGTGTTATGGATCTGTGATATTACAACCCAGATCACTAATATATACTACATACTACACATTTAAACATAAAATCACAATATCAAACATCAGATCTAAGGATTTCTAGAGTTAGGGTTTATACCTCATGAATGCTAAATTCTTGACTCTGATGTGACGCCCCTAAAATGGGTCCAATCCATCCAACCTATTCTGAGTCGCCAAATACATGGTACAGAAAATAACTACAACTTTATTACTACAGTTGTCGTGCAAAATACAACAATACATATTTTGTGAGTTTTAATACCAACTGTGACTCATGTCCCAACTATGGAAAACACCTCACATTGATACATTACATGAAGGTACAGTCAATAACTATTTTAGAAATTAAAATCTTTGGGAAGTGCTCAAGGAAACCTTCGTACATAGGAGGCCATGAATCTAAGTTATGATAAATATCATATGTCCAGAGAATTATCCTTGGTTGATCCAATAGACCCCAAAGAAAAAGGAGAAGATTACTATCATGCTCCTTCCAATGGTTAGTCTTCTCTTGACATATAACTATCTCCACCGTCTTCGTTTGATCATTATGTTTCAACCAAACTCCAAGATCATATAGGTAGTGCTCGTATATATACTCAGCAAGTGGATGTGCTCAACCCTGTCTTATGATAACACGAGGTTGTATGTCATTAGACATCTTGTATGATAGTGGCAAAACACCCTTCCAAAGTTGGGTTCACCTCACCCTATTCGGTTCACCAAAATTAAATATCAAATGACATATACAATAATGCACACACTTATCTAAAGTTCTCAATAAAATTATTTCCATACTATTTAGGAGAACCTCAATAGCTATAGACCACCATTCTATTCCCCTGTTATCCCCGCTCGACCCAGCTACACTCTTATTACCTGAAAGGAATTGTGAAGCAAAAGGGTGAGCACAACTAGCCCAGTAAAGAATATCATGACTAAAGATAATTAAATTATCAATAGCCTTCATCAGTAATAAATCAGAGATTTAGAACATATGGTAGATGATAAAACTTTTCAACCATAGTTGCAGTGGAACGAGCATTCCATTAGAAGAGTCAAATAGACCATAATGTCTATTATCTTCTCTATGTTAAAAGTCCACCAACAATGTTTTATCCCTGTAACATCAATTAACAGTTCCTGTCCACAATCATATGAATAACTCATAATCATATTTGTGGTTCCAAATTCCTTTTCTCATCCTGGACGAAGATATTTTTTATCACTTGTCTTTACCTGAAACATCAAAGATCATGGTTATACCAAATCACAGTTCATGTTCATAATCATACTAATAAATTCATCTTTGTACTACGAGCCAAAGATATTCATTAACAGTTCATCTTTGCACTACATGCCAAAGATATTCAACAACAGGTCATCTTTGCACTACGGGCCAAAGATATTCAACAACAGGTCATCTTTGCACTATGGGCCAAAGATATTCATCAATAATTCATCTTTTCACTACATGCCAAAGATATTAATATCTCAAAGAAATACATAATCATTTCAGAATTTATATAAACCATAATTATAACCATGTTGATCAATTCACCTTTGCACTTAAGCTAAAAATATTCAATTGTAAATTCAATGGTCATGATCATACCAGTCAACGATTCAACTTTGCACTACTGACCAAAGAGAACCTATAGTCACGATTATACCAATAATCTACCCATCTTTACACTCAAGTCAAAGAGAAATTTCTTCACCAGGATTATAAAAATGTTATATATGATAATAAAAACAATATGATCAAAACATGGATTTAATTCCAAGAGTAAGATTCATAAATCAACGATTTCATAATACCTTAATCCAAATATTATAACACTTAATAATCTCATAATCTAATATTATTAATATTACCAAAATATTTTAATCATTTCTTAAACTTATAAACAATTTATTTTAATTGTTTACACTTTACCAATTAATGTATTTAATCATCCTAAAATGCCAAAATCATAAGATTTCATCACCAATAACCAACAACCTCATCAAAAATCTGCATATACCATATATAGGATTCTCAAGCCATAAAATCCTATTTTCCAATTTTGTTACTTCACATAACATATTTAATTCATTTACTCATAACTAGTCCATTTTCATGAAAAATACCAAATCGGGTTCCAAAAATATTTTTTTCCGGGATTTAGCGTAATATAGTCCCATATTAAACATATATTTTTCTCAGAATTTTTAAAATTCATTTACTATTTTTCACATGGCCAAAACTGCCGAATATTTAGACATTTATCATAAATTGTACGTTTGTCCAAAAATTCTGAAATTTACAGAGTATACTGATATTAAATAGATGTACTCCCAATAAAAATTTCATCAATTTTGGAGTTAGCCACAAGGAGTTATAAGGGTTTACTTTTAAAATAGTCTTTTGCCATAAAATTCATAACTCCTAATCTATACATCCAAAATCGCTATTTTTGGACACAATCTAGAAAACTCATCAAAATATCATTTCTAATTTTTCCAGAATTTTTGAAGGTCGGAAAAATTACGAAACTGAAAAACATAATAACCCTTAAAATCTCTTACAATCCCTTACCTCGAAAAGAAGCAAAGATTTCAATCGAAATGTAAAGTCGAAGGAACCTTGCCTTCGAATAGTAACTCTCAAAGTATCTAAATACTCACAAAATACGCTTGATAATATAGAGAGAGAGAGAGAAAGCTTATGTTTCGTGTGATTTTCAATTCTAACTTAGCCTCTATTTATAGGAAAATATTAACACAGCAAAGCGCATTTGGCCTGCTACCCGATCGCTTTTACTCGCTACTATTGCCACCCACCACATTTGAATTAGAATTTCAAAGACATTTCTTCACCAACCATAGGTGGGGCCCACGCATTCTAGAATTTTCCACCAAAATGATAAATTTCAAACTTCAACAATTTCGAACCAGTCACCTCTTAAAATTCATAACAATTTATCGTTCATTTTTAACGATTCAAAATTTGTGGACATATACTCAACTTATATATGTATAACATATCCAAAAATCACAATGATCAAACTACGATTAAAAATTATAACTCACATAATATATCGTAAAAATCTTGATTTGATTTTTAATACCTCCATTTCGACAAAAAATACTGATAAAACACCTCAACATTAATTCCTTCAATTATAACTACATAAAATAAATAAATCCATCATTTATATCCGCATTAAATAAATATTTCCTTATTAATAATTAATTATTCACAAATAATATTACAGAATCACATTAATGACAACCAGGTAGTTCCCAGGAAAGAGGAGGCTTTCCAATAAGGATTTCTCCTTACTAGCGCACAATTAGGTGACCAAACCTCTCCTAGACTGAACTTTCTAGACATTGCCAATAATGTTATCTAATAATATTATTCAAATAATATGAATTATTGATCCGATAATAGAAATATCGTGCGTTGACAATTATTGAAACAACAATAATATAAAATATCAACGCAAAGAATTATTGAATCAATAAAATAAAATATTGAGCGAAGAATTATCGTAACAATTATTGAGTAGTGTCTTCTTACGTAAGGATCAATAATTCAAAAATACTGTGTAATACTGGTGTGCTCTTTGTGCAACCACGCATACATCGTATTTTTAACCACCGGGTATTCCAACAAAGTTGTTAATTCAGAATAACTACGCCGTTATTTATAAAAACTCATACTTGTCATTTTCTTCACCCAACAGTTATTCTGTTATGGGGCCCATAATGATCACGTAGTCGCATTTAATATTCCCCCAACAACAAGAATATTCCATTTAGCAAACGAATATTTCCTATGAAATGAGTATTTTATAACCACTTGCGAATTTTGAAAATTTTACATATATCACCCTTAACTTTAAACTTTTATCAATTTAACCATTTACTGAATAATAATTATAAGAAAAATTGAATATTTTTATTTCATAAAATATGGGGTCTTACATCTGATCTTTGTGATCTGTTTCTGGCTTGCTAATGCCCTTACTAGTGACTGATATACTTCATATTTACGTAGCTAAGGAGAGAGAAAGGTTTGGTTGAGTGTAAGGATGCAAATGAGCTTAGTTTGGTGACTTTCCCTCTCTTTGATCTATATATAAAATGATAATATGCAATGGTTGATCATGTGATCAGTTGTTGATTGATTAAAGTAGCTTTCTAGACCACATGACTATCCTAGGGTTGGCCACCAACCACAAATAGGGTTAGATCTACACTCCACCTCATTAAAATATAAAGAAGGGTAGTTTGGTCTTTTGACACATAAAGTGCATGGCAACTTGGTAACTTCCCATAATTATTAGGTTTTAACCCTTAGGGTTTAACCCTAAGATTACACAAATTCATATTCTAGACTTTTCTAATTTGGTTCTAAAAATAAAAAATTATAATTAGGGCTCCCTAATTATAATAAAGTTTACTAATCACATTCAAGCTTGCTAATTAGGGTTAAGGCTTCCTAATTAACATTAAACTCTATAAATTAATAATTAGGTTTTCTCTAATTGTACATTAGGGTTTTCAACATTAGAAATTAGGGCTTTCTAATTAATTAATTAGGGTTATCCCTAATTATACTTACAATTAATAACATAGAAACTCTATACTTATCTTCAAGCTTCCCAATTAGGGTTTTAATATTCCAAATTAGGGTTACGGATTTTTGGAACTGTAATTAGGGTTTCCATAGCTGGTAATAGAGTTTTTTATCAGTCGATAAGGTTTTTTAATTGAACGTCGAGGCTCTTAGTATATTATTAGGGTTTGTGACTGATATAATTTATCCGGTCAACCCTTGACCCTTAACCACATACTGTACACATATATGACCATATACACAGATAATCTTAACAGTGTAAACCTTCACCAAAAGTTTTTAAATTCACCAAATTCATTCCTAAAAATATCAAATACATACACTTATTTTCTGTCTAGGTTTATTATTTAACCTCTATTCAATCTTTTAAGATTTTATAAAATTGTCTAAATTCTCGGGTTATCACAACTCTATTAAATTTAGATTCATCAATACAACAAGAGACACACCAAATAAATATTTATATTATTCAATAAATATTTAATATTACACTTTGAAATTTCGGATTGTTACAACAAGAATATTCCACGACCAAACGAATATTCCTTCACAAAATAAATATTTTATGACCACTTGTTTACTTTGAAAATTTTGCATATATCACCTATAACTACGACATTATATCAAATCAACACCTTATTATTCAAAAATGATAATTAGAGAAATTAAATCTTTATTCATAAAAAGTTGGGGTCTTACAACCTACCCTCTTTATGAAATTTTGTCCTCGAAATTGATGTACATACCTGGTATGTCGAAGAGGTAAGGATACCATGTTTTCATATCCGATTCTAACTCCCATGTCATTTCCTCAATATCATGGTTTCTCCATAAAACTTTAACTTGAGGTATAACCTTTGAGCGTAAAATATGTTCCTTCTTATCCAAGATTTTAATAGTTACCTCTTCATATGTTAAAAATCTTCAGATATCTTGTCTGTTTCTAACTCAATAATGTGGTTCGGGTCTTTCACATATTTACGTAGCATGGATATGTGCAAGACGTTATGAACACGAGACATACTTGGCGGTAAAGCGAGTCTATAGGCCACATTTCCTACTCGATCGAGGATTTTAAATGGACCAATAAATCGAGGGTTAAGATTTCCTCTCTTCATCGATTCTTGCTTCTAGAATAACGTCTTCTTGCACTTTCTTCTTTACATTCATCAGTTCTGAGTCTGTTGCTTGAGTGACTTTAACTTTATCGATTAAAGTCAGTTCTAATCATATATTTGCTATTTTCACGTAGGTTCTAGGAGTCTTTAACTCTATCTCCATCTTTTGTAAGTCATACGAAATGGGTCTTTGTATTAACAACGTCGCACTCGTAACCGCATATGATCTCCTACTTAACGTGTTAGCTACTACGTTCGCTTTTCCACTATGGTATTGTCAAAAACAGGTGCTAAAATGAGTTTCCTTTTGAGTTCTTGGAAGCTCTTCTCGCATTCCTCACTCCATCTGAATTTTTTATCTTTACAAGTTAGCTGAGTTAATGGAGTGGCAATTCGAAAAAAAAATCCTTCCACGAATCTCCGATAATAACCATCTAAGCCTCGAAAGCTACGTATTTCGGTTACAGACTTAGGTTGCTCTCAACTATGACTCATATCCCAACCTTAGATAGCACGTCACAATGGCACCTATTGGTTTACCACCACACAAATATGGCGTCCCCTATGGAGAGTTTTGCTTTGGTGCATTCCACAAAGGAAGTCACTTGATAGAGGCTTGAGTACCAACTCTTGTAGTTGAGTTTTTAACTCCTAAAGTTCAATAGGAGCCTTTCGATATGAGATTTTAAAAATGGGTTTTGTACCAGGTTCAAGGTCAATACAAAATTTGATTTCACGCTCTGGGGGTAGGCCATGAATTTCTTCGGGAAATACGTTAGGAAATTCATTAACAAAAGA
Source organism: Panax ginseng (assembly GCA_020205605.1). Lineage (NCBI taxonomy): Eukaryota > Viridiplantae > Streptophyta > Magnoliopsida > Apiales > Araliaceae > Panax > Panax ginseng. Next base: position 131,314,987 of record CM035132.1, on the reverse strand, counting down.
AATATCATTCAAATCTGGCGTATTTTTGTTTAAATTTATAACATGGGCTAAGAAAGTTTAACATCCATTTTTCAATAAACGAATGGCTTTATGGCTTGATATTAAAGTGTTTGACTTTAGTGGTTTGGTTGCTTGAATTCACATAATAGGTTGGTTAGGAATATGAAAGCTAACATCCTTACGAAAACAATCAATTTTAGCATGATGAGTAGTTAACCAATTAATCCCTAAAATCACGTCAAATGCAAGTATTTTCAAAGATATAAGATCAACAGGTACGGTGAGGGTACCAATTTGAATCAAACAAGATTTATAAACAGTGGATGTAACAAAGGTTTCTCCTAATGGAGTTTTAACAGATAAGTCAAAGTCTAATTTCTCAGGGGTTAAATTCAAACGTTGAGCACAAGCAGGAGAAATAAAAGAATGGGAAGAACCGGTATATAATAAGGTATAGACTTTGCAAGAGTTTATAATTAGCTTACCCGTGATAACTTTGTTCGGTTCCTCATCACAAAAAGCGCTCTCCCTTAAACTATCGAGATTATTTTGTCCGTAGTCACCTTTGGTGCTACCATCCCAGCTGGACTTGACTTTGCTATCAGATAAAATCAGGCTATATGACCGTCCTTTCCATAACTGAAACACACCATGGAAGGCTGTGAACAGTTTTGACTTATGTGTCCCTCCTCTCCGCATCTTTAGCATCTAACTGGCGGTCGTTCTCCTCCCCTAGAATTTGTTGCTGGTGCTGCTGCCGACGCCCTCCCATCAACGTTAAATCTTCTCTTCTTAAAATTTCCACTTGAATCATTTCTTCTATTATCTTGGCCATGATTACCACCGAAGTGGTTACCATTTCTGGCATGATAATTTCCTCCACGATGGTTATCATTATTCCGATGGTTGTTGCCACCGGTACGATTATTATCGTGTTGTTGGTCGTTCTCTTTTGGTTGAGCTGACTCATAATCCCTCTCCAATAACTGAGCCCTATTCACTACATCTTAATACAAACATAGTTTGTGAGAAATGAGGTATTGACGTATTTTGGATTTCAAACCTCGTAGAAACATTCACGTCATTCTCTTCTCATTATCAACCAAATTGAATACAACCTGGAACAACTCGGCAAACATAGCTTCGTACTGCGACACGATTATATTATTTTACTCTAGGTTGATGAACTCTACCTCCTTCATGTGATGAATACTTTCGAGAAAATACTTGTCGTTAAACAATTCTTGGAATTTCTTCCAAGACATCTTGAGTGCGGCAGGCTGAGTACGCTTTACGGATTCCAACCAGTAATCTGCCTCTCCTCGCAACATGAAGGTGGCAAAGGGAACCTTTTGCTCCTTAGAGCATCCCAAGACATCAAATATCTTGGTAATCTGCTTAATCCATGCCTCTACCTTAAGTGGTTCTGGCTTTCCCAAAAACTTCGACGGTCCTAACTCCTGGAAAAACAAACGTGGTAGCTGACGCATTGAGTAGAAGATCGTATAAGGGTACGAGTGCGATGTTGTTAACACAAAGACCAATTTTGTACGACTTACAAAGGATGGAGATAGAGTTAAAGGCTCCATGTACCCACGTGATGATATCAAACATATGAGTAGAACCGACTTTAATCTATAAAGTTAAAGCTGCTCAAGCCACAGACCCAGAGCTGATGCGTATGAAGAAGAAAGTACAAGAAGGTGCTATTCCAGAAGCAAGAATCGATGAAGAAGGAATACTTTGAGTCAAATCCAAACTTCACATTCTTAACGATTCTAACTTGAAGCATAGAATCATGATGGAGGCACACAACACACCATTTGCAATTCATCTTGGGAGTACCAAAATATATCATGATCTTCGACATACATTTTGGTGGAAAAATATGAAGAGAGAGATCACAGAGTTTATCTCGAGGTGTTTAACTTGTTAACTGGTAAAGACGGAGCATCAAGTGCCAAAAGGGTCCATTGCAACCACTTGAGATTCCAAAATGGAAGTGTGAACACATTATCATGGACTTCGTTACGGGTCTTCCCAAGGTTTCTCAAGGAATAGATGCAATTTGGGTTATTGTTGATAGATTAACCAAGTCTGCTCACTTCTTACCGATACGGGAGACTTATTCCCTTGAATGTCTCGCTCGTATATATGTGAATGAGATTGTGAGATTGCATGTCATGCCAATATCCATAGTTTCAGATCGTGACCCAAGATCCACTTCACGATTTTGGGTTAGTTTGCAGAAAGTTATAAGCACAGATTTACAATTCAGTTCGGCATACCGTCCTCAAACAGACGAGCAATCAGAAAGGACTATTCAAACTCTTGAAGATCTATTAAAGACTCTGTGTCCTAGATTTCAAAGGAAGTTGGGATAAGTACTTGCCATTGGTGGAGTTCTCCTACAACAATAGTTATCAAGCAAGTATAACCGTGGCTCTATTCGAAGCGTTGTATGGAAGAAAGTGTTGTTCTCCAGTATGTTGGGACGAGGTGGGTGAAGCAACATTGTTGGGACCATAATTGGTACGCATGACTACAGAAAAGATCCAAATGATCCAACAATGTATGCAAACGACACAAGGTCGACAAAAGAGTTATGCAGATCTTTATCGAAAGGACGTGGAATTTTATATTGGGGATCATGTATTATTACATATTGCTCCATGGAAGGGAGTTACAAGATTTGGGAAGAGTGGAAAGCTCAATCCACGATTTATTGGTCCATTTGAGATTTTGACCGAATAGAAAATGTGGCCTATAGACTCGCATTACCTCTAAGCATGTCTCGTGTTCATAATGTTTTTCACATATCTATGCTTCGTAAATATGTGAAAGACCCAAACCACATTATTGAGTTAGAATCAGACGAGATAGCCGAAGATTTAACGTACGAGGAGGTACCTATCAAGATATTAGATAGTAAGGAGCATGTCCTACGCACAAAGGTTATACCACAAGTCAATGTTTTGTGGAGGAACCATGCTATTGAGGAAATGACCTGGGAGTTGGAATTAGAAATGAAAGCGAGGTACCCTCACCTTTTTGAAACACTAGGTACATACGTCAATTTCGAGTATGAAATATCATAAGGAGGGGAGGTTGTAAGACCCCAACTTTTTATAAATAAAATTGAATTTCCTTTATTCATTATTTTGAAATAGTAAGGGGTGGATTTGATTAATGTGTTTAGTTACGGGTCAAATGTGTAAATTTTGCAATATAAGCAAGTGGTTATAAAATATTCATTGTCGTCGGAGAATATTCGTTTGGACATGGAATATTCTTGGGGTCGGGGAATATTCGTACGACGACGCAACCATTTGTGGGCCCCATAACAGAAAACGGTCGGATGAAGAAAATGACAAGTTTGAGTTTTTATAAATAACGACGTAGTTGTTACCGTTAACACTGTTGGAATACCTAGTGGTTAAAATACAGTAATACATGTGGTTGCACAGTAGCACAGTATTTTTGGATTATTGATTCTTACGTAAGATCGCACTACTCAATAATTGTTACATTAATTATTGTTCAATATTTTATTTTATTGATTCAATAATTGCTACATTGATATTTTATATTATTGTTGTTTCAATAATTGTCACTGCACAATATTTCCATTATCATATCAATAATTCAAATTATTTGAATAATATTATTAGATAGCATTATTAGCAATATCTAAGAAAATTCTATCTAGGAAAGGGGTTTGGTCACCTAATTGCGCGTCAGTAAGGAGAAATCCTTATCGGAAAGCCCCCTCTTTCCTGGGAACGACCTGATTGTCATTATTATGATTCTATAATATTATTTGTAAATAATTAATTATTGAAATAAATTAAAAGGAGATATTTATTTTATGTGATTGTAAATAAAGGAATTAATATTGAGGTGTTTTATCAGTATTTTGTAAGAATAAAGGTGTTCAAAATCATTCGTATGGATTTCAGTCATTTTCTATTGAGAATTTAGAAAAACTTTCTTTTACAAAGTTGTAGAGAATTAAATTTCCTATGTAATGGACATAAAATTCGTATTTTTTGATAAAAGGGCTATTTTTTTATGAATTATTGAAGTTTTGGAAATAAATATTTTTAATTAAAAACATGGGTGGGCCCCACTTTTGTTTTTGGTAGAAAAATGCTAAATTTGGTGGGCCATACTAGTGGTGTGCTGAATTTGGTCAAGAATGTGTGCGTAGAATTTTTTTAAAGAATATTAATATTTTATTAATTTAGTCTACTTTGGCGTTCTGGCATTTTCCTATAAATAGGGTGCTTAGTTAGAATTGAAAATCAAACTAGAATCTGAAGTTTTCTCTCTCTATAATATCGAGGGTATTTTTGTGAGTATTTAGATACTTTGAGAGTTGCTATTCAGTTCAAGTTTCCTTTAGCATTATATCCGATATTTTAGCCAGATGTACTATTCTTTTGAGGTAAAGGATGTTATTCTTTCAATATCGTTATACCGAAATATTGGTATGACTTTTATTATGAATTTTTTACCTTTTTATGTCGAGGTTACTATTCATGTATACCGCACTATTCACGTATACGACACTATTCACGAATACGGTACTATTCATGAGTACTATTCACGAAGTATGATTTTTCTTGTGAAATTTCTACCTTTTCTTGTCGGGGTTACTATTCACGTATACGACACTATTCACGTACACGGTACTATTCACGAATATGGCACTATTCACAAAAAAAATTAAGTTTTCTTTTCTTTGTCCAAGTTGTCTATTACGGTTACTATCTTTGATTGTATCCATGTTTTGATCTTCATTCTTGAATTTTGCTCCCCAATTGATTATTATGGAGTATTTTTTAACATGGATAAACTAAAATACGAATCCCTAATTTTTGATCTTTTATCTCACTGGATTCGTTTTCTTTAAGATATTTTTCATCATTCTCAGTCCTAAATGGTGATATAACTGAGTATTTTTGGCTTGTAGTGCAAAGATGAATGATTATGTAAGACCCCAACTCTTTATAAATAAAATTGAATTTTCTCTATTTATTATTTTGAAATAGTAAGGGTTGATTTGATTAATGTGGTTAGTTATGGGTAAAATGCGTAAATATTTTAAATAAGCAAGTGGTTATAAAATATCCATTGTTGTCGGAGAATATTTGTTTAGTCGTGGAATATTCTTGCTATCGGAGAATATTCGTACGACGACGCAGCCATTTGTGGGCCCCATAATGGATAACGGTCGGATGAAGAAAACGACAAGTATGAGTTTATTTATAAATTAAGGCATAGTTGTTACCGTTAACACTGTTGGGATACCCGGTGGTTAAAATACAGTAATACGCGGTGTTGTATAGTAGCACACGGTATTGCACAAATTATTGGTTCTTACGTAAGAAGTTACTACTCAATAATTGTTACAGTAATTACTGTTCAATATTTTATTTTATTGATTCAATAATTGTTGCATTGATATTTTATATTATTGATTCAATAATTGTCACTGCACAGTATTTCCCATTATCAGATCAATAATTCATATTATTTGAATAATATTATTAGATAGCATTATTAACAATGTCTAAGGAAGTTCTGTCTAGAAAAGGGGTTTGGTCACCTAATTGCGCACCTGTTAGGAGAAATCCTTATCGGAAAGCCCCCTCTTTTCTGGGAACGACCTGGTTGTCATTATTGTGATTCTGTAATATTATTTGTGAATAATTAATTATTGATAAAAATGATAAGGAAATATTTATTTTATGTGGATATAAATGAAGGAATTAATACTTAGGTGTTTTATTAGTATTTTGTCCAAATGGAGGAATTTTTAGAAAAGTGACAATTGTTGAAAATTGATATTTTATCTATATTATTATATTACATTATAAATGTATAATGTGATAATATAATAATATAATAACGATGATATTTTTACAATGAATGTGCGATATATGAATAAATGAGGAGGAAGAGTATTTTTGCTACAATAAATGCTAAAAACATGTTAAACATGTTGGTGGGCCCTAATTTTGACTGAAATTTGATTATAGCCTGCAAGATCATCCGTATTTGGATTTCGGTCATTTTTTATTTGGAATTTGGAAAAACTTTCTTCGACAAAGTTGTAGAGAATTAAATCTCCTATGAAATGGACATAAGATTCAAATTTTTCTGATAAAAGGGTTATTTATTATGAATTATTAAAGTTCCGAAATAATTGATTTTTGGAGTTTTAAATATTTTTTTTAAGAAAAACGTTTTTTTTATATGGGTGGGCCCCACTGGTGGCTGAAATCAGATTGTCAAGAGGTGGGCGTGATTCTTTTTTATAAATATAATATTTTATTAAATTTTTTGCTTTGGCGTTCTAAGTATTTTTCTATAAATAGGGTGCTTAGGTTAGAATTGAAAATCACACCAGAATCTGAAGTTTTCTCTCTCTATAATATCGAGCGTATTTTTGTGAGTATTTAGATACTTTGAGTGTTGCTATACGGTGCAAGTTTCTTTCAGTATTATATTAGATATTCCAGTCAGAAGTACCGTTCTTTTGAGGTAAATGGTGTTATTTTTTCGTAAATGATATTATTTCTTTCAATATCATTATACCGAAATATTGGTATGAATTTTATTATGAAATTTTTACCTTTTTATGTCGAAGTTACTATTCACGTATACGACACTATTCATGAATACGGTACAATTCACGAAGTATGATTTTTCTTATGAAATTTTTATCTTTTTGTGTTGGGATTACTATTCATGTATACGACACTATTTACGTATATGACACTAATTACGAATACGACACTATTCATAGAAAAATTAAATTTTCTTTCTTTGTCCAAGTTGTCTATTATGGTTACTATCTTTGATTGTATCCATGTTTTGATCTTCATTCTTGAATTTTGCTCCACAATTGATTATTATGGAGTATTTTTGAACTTGGATAAACTAAAGTACGAATCCCTAATCTTTGTCCTTTTATATCACGGGATTCATTTTCTTTATTTTCATCATCCTCAATCCTAAAGGGTGATATAACTGAATATCTTGGGCCTGTAGCGCAAAGATAAATGATTATCTGATGAATATCTTTGGCCCGTAGTGTAAAGATGAACAGGTGTTGAGATGAACATGACCAACTGAGGATACGAATAAATATCTTTGTCCCGTAGTGCAAAGATGAATATTTGATTCATGATGAATATTGATTGATGTTACAAGGATAAAATATCGATGATGGACCTTTAAATCATAGAAGATACTAGACTTCATTCTCTACTTAACTCTTCTAATGAATTATTATTTTCGCTGCGAATATTGATATAAAACTTGTTGTCCATTATATTTTATCTGATGTATTGAAGGCTAACGATAATTTTTTTTTTCATTATCTTAGTCATAACATTCTTTACTGGGCTAGTTGAACTCATCCTTTTCCTTTTTGTTCCCATTTTTCTTCTTAGGAGGCGAGAATATAGCGGGAACTAGTCGGGGTGTGGAGTGATGGTTCAAGACAGTTGTTATAGTAGTCCACCTTATTTTGTAAAATAGTGTATCAATAATTGTAATGAGGACTTTATTTGAGTTTGGATATTGTTTAGAAGATAACATTTGTATTAAAACTCACAGTATATGTGTTGTCGTATTTTGCACGACAATTGTAATAATGAAGTTTGTAGTTGTTTTCTATACCATGTATTTGGCAACTCAGATTGGGTTGGGTGGATTGGACCTATTTTGGGGGCGTCACAGTTGGTATCAGAGCTTAGGGATATGGTCTCTGGCGGAGATCAGGGAATAGAACTAGGAGAGGAGAGACGAATAAATCCTTCGCTAGTGTGTCCTACCTAAGCTTATTTGTTATATAAATGGTCGGTATTAATATAGGGATAATATGTGGTATGTTAATTTCTTTAATTAACCCTTGTTTTGCGATAGTATTTGAGAATGGCAGCTGAAAATATTAGCAATGGTGTGAATGAGACAGTTGAGAAACCTATAATCACCAACTAGGAGAATGTGCATCAAGAAGGCAATCTTCCTCTTGTAAACAACACCACCGATCAAACGAATGAATGATGGGATGTTTAGAAGCTTTTTGCAGTTCATGTCAAACCAGACGAGAGAGACTCCTGTTCAAAATACAGGTGGAGACGATGGCAATTCACGGCTGGTTACTGCTAAGAAATTTAAGGAGTTGGGACTGTTAGAGTTTATGCCCTAGAGGCCAATTATTTGATATAATTGCTTAACGTTTTGATATTATATTTGATTGAATAAATGAATGATTTTATTATGGTTTTATTTACTGCGTTATATAATTTTTTAACATAATAAAATTTCTTAGAATAGTGATACAAATTATATGGTTTCAAGTATGTGACTTGAAAATGAGATTATATAATTACAATTAGTATCATTGTTCTTAAATGTCCCTAGTCGAGTATCATTGTTGATGGGACAACATTGATACATTGAGACTAGTATGTGGATTGACTGATGACCAAATCTCATTGGTCATAAATATATGAGATATTAAGCCAATGCATAGGTACATGTTAGAGAACGATGTACTGGACAGACCCACTATGAGAATTCTATGTGGAGCATTATGTGAAGTGTCATTAGAAATTCTCATAGTGATAATGATGTAATGGTCCTCTGACCTGAAATCACTATATTACTACACGGGAATTTATGTACTTTGATATCATCAAATGTCACCTTTAATAGGGTGGACTATAAAGGTGATTATTGGGTACATCATGAATAGTGTGAGGAATATGAGTGATTTAGATGGAATTTAACCCTCGTATATATTAGGGATGATATCCATAGGCCTCTTGATAGAGTAGGACTATGAAATGCATGACCATGTTCAAATAGTGATTTGTTTCATATAGTCTGCTCATTGATCAAGAAAACTCAGATTAAATTATGAAGAGTATGACACATTCCATGACTCGAGTTTAATCCAAGATATTAAGGTTAAAAGGATTAAATTACATTAAAACATTGGTCACGAAAAGGTTGTATCGAATCATCAATCTTATTATTACTTGGGTAGCAGTGATGCATTACTAGATGCCGCTCACTGTTTATAATTTTATAATATAATTTTAAAATTATTGCCAACGTAATAAGAACCTATAAGGTCACACACATAGAACGTAATTTAAAATGGAATTAATTTAAATTTCAAGGATTTAAATATATTAATATGATTAATAGTATTTAAATCACGAATTTAAATTAAAAAGGATAATTTGTATATATGTATATTAATTAAGTAAGACTTAATTAAGATATATATATATATATATATATATAAATTCGGATTTTATTAAAATACGCTTTTTGATTAATCCTTTTTAACTACTATATATATGATATAGTAGCCACTTAGGTAATATCATAACATCATAACCCTAAGCCGCTTCTTAGAGAGAGACTAGAGAAAGCAGTTCTAAAATCCATTCCTTTTTGGTGGCTAGTATCATAGATTCGCATCTTTGTAGATCGTCATGACGACGGTTCATGGGCATTCATGTGGATACCGTAGAGGCGCGATTCGTTTGGATTGCGTTGGAGATTCGAGTGCATCAATTTCAGAAGCATTTTTATATTCGGTATAATTTCTAACCATTGAATTAATTATTTTTCGCATGGATCCTGTTTAGGGTTTCAGAAATTGCTTTAAATTGTTCTATTTCTGCTGTGCGTTTTTGTGTCGAAACCCTACAGTGGTATCAAAGCTACTTGCGAAACGATTAATTCAGATAACGTGTTTAATTGTTTTCAATATATATGGTATGTGATGATACAATTTTACCGATCTGAAATTGATTATATTGTTTTCGATATATATGATATATGATGATACAATTTTACCGAATTGTTAATTGAGTATATGATATTCTGTAATCGACATATTTTGATATTATAAATATTAGTAATAGATATGCATGTATATGATGTTCTGTTAATTGAGTATATGATATTCTGTAATTGACATATTCTGGTATTATGAATATCAGTAATAGATATGCATGTATATATTGTTCATTAATTGTATCTTATATGGCATAATAATGATTCGCTTTTAATATGATTAATTGAAACTGGACATATATGATATGTATCGGGTGTATTGTTATTATTTTTGGTGGATTAAAATAGCCATGCATTTAATCAGTATTCAGTTTTAATCGGTGGGACCACCGCTGTGGGGAGACCCCCTGGACCCCTAAATAAATAGCATACGATGGTCGTGACCCCAATTTGTTATATATATTTTTCTTTAATTTTATATAAACTGTTATATGCTTATTGTGATATGCATGGTGCACAGTTATGGCCTTTTGACCCATAGGTTAGTGGTTTTGGTTTTGAAATACGGCTTGCATGTCGTGCCTTTCTATAAATTCTAATTTAAAATTCTCTTCTCATCTAAATCCCCTCGAATGTAACTCGAGGTTTCTTTATGTCATGTAATAATCTGTAATCAATGAAGATGAAAAGATGAAGGACACGATGGAAAGATGATAATGGAGAGGAGGCACATGCTTGAGGAAGATCCAAGGAAGCTATTTATTTTAAGATCTTTTACCACCTTAGATTGACCTTCAATCTTTCATTAGCTTGAAAAGATTGACAGTGGATTAGGCCATAACTGTGACACATTTAATTTTGCACTTTATTTATGCTTGTATGTGATATGATATGATAAATAATGTGCATGCTTAATAAGATTAAAATTGGTGAGATCTAAATTTATTAATAAAATCCCTCATTAAATTATTAAGTCTAAATCAGATGCCTTCCAATGAATAACACTCATCAAGACCTTGATCAATAGATGTAGGTTTGCCAAAGCAAAGTACCCTATTTATCTAGGTAAGATGCGATAGGATAATTGTGATATCCAAACTGTTAAAATCATTGGGCCCGACTTAACTAAGTTATCTTAATAGGATTGTGGACTTAGAGGCATAGAGTTTGGTAGGTACCATTAGATGGACTAGAAACAATTGTTGTTTACCAAACTATCCAGGAGTTATATATGATATAATTGACAAAAAGGGTTGTCTACCTAAATAATTGTGTTTTAAGAGATTAGCCAAAGCTAACTTAGGGCATAATGAAATATAGATCTTGGCTCACTAGAAAGATTTAATTGAAAAATGCTTTCCGAATTAATGGTGAGGGCTATTAATTTGAATAAAATAGTGGGAGGTATATTTTGAATGTACTATTATCAATTACATAATATCAACTCTGCAATTTGACTTATTATTTTTTGCACTTATAAATTGTAGATATCAATGGCAAACAACAACAATACAAGTAGTCTTTCACTACGATCAGTCCTTGAGAAGGACAAGCTGAGTGGAATTAATTTCCTTGACTGGCATAGGAACTTGAGGATTGTCCTCAAACAAGAGCGCAAGCTATATGTCATTGAAAAGCCCATTCCTGTAGCACCAGCTGATACTGCACTACGTGCGGAGTATAATGCTTACAAGAAGCATCAAGATGATGCTCTGGACATGAGTTGTCTCATGCTAGCAACCATGAACGCTGAGCTTCAGAAGCAACATGAGTTGGTGGATGCTTATGAGATAATCGAGCATCTCAAGAAATTGTTCGAACGGCATGCTGGACAGAAGAGGTATGATACAAGCAAGGCATTGTATCACTGTAAAATGGGTGAACGTAATCCAGTTGGTCCACATGTGCTGAAAATGATTGGGTATATTGAGTACCTTGATAGGTTGGGTTTTCCAAGCACTCCGGAGGCCCAAAGAGATCTTGTTTTGCAATCCTAACAAGCAGCCTATTCTCAATTTGTCATGAATTATCTTATGAATGAAATTGTGAAACCCCTTACTGAGTTGTTGAGCATGTTAAGAACTGCCGAGAACAACATGAAAAAGGTAGGGCCCACTCCCATAATGATGGTGCAAAAGGGGAATGCTAAGGGAAAATGGAAAGGCAAGAAGAAGATAGGATCTAATTCTAGTGCCAAACCTAAATCCAAAACCAAACAGGCTTTAAAACCTAAAGGTGGGGTAGCTAAAGAAGGTGATTGTCACTTTTGTGGAAAACCTGGACACTAGAAGAGGAATTGTCTTGCTTATTTGGAAGAAGTGAAGAAAAGGAAAGGAAGTGGGACTTCTGATTCAGGTATATATGTTATAGAAGTCAACTTGTCTACTTCTACATCATGGGTATTAGATACTGGATGTGGTTCTCACATTTGTGTTAATGTGCAGGAACTCCGAAGGAGTAGGACTTTGGCAAAAGGAGAGGTTGACCTACGTGTTGTGAATGGAGCAAGAGTTGTTGCACTGGCCGTAGGAACTTATCATTTATCTTTGCCCTTTGGGCTAGTTTTAGAATTAGAAGATTGTTATTTTGTGCCTGCTATAAGCAAAAACATTATTTCTGTTTCTTGTTTGGACAAGAAATGTTTTCATTTATAATAAAGAACAACTGTTGTTCGTTTTACTTCAATGATATATGTTATGGTGTTGCACAATTGTTTAATGGTCTTTATATTCTTGATTTGGAAATGCCTGTCTATAACATAAATACAAAACGATTTAAATCAAATGATTCAAATCCGACATATCTCTGGCACTGTCGTTTGGGCCATATAAATGAGAAACGCATATCAAAACTCCATAAAGATGGATTTTTGGATTCATTTGATTTTGAATCATATGAAAAATGTGAATCTTTTTTATTAGGAAAGATGATTAAAGCCCCTTTCACTGGACACAGTGAATGGGCTAGCGATATATTGGGACTTATACATAGTGATGTATGTGGACCCATGAGTTCGTTAGCAAGAGGTAGGTTTTATTTCTTCGTTACATTTACTGACGACTTCAGTAGATATGGATATGTGTATCTTATGAGACACAAATCTGAATCCTTTTTAAAGTTCAAGGAATTCAAGAATGAAGTTCAAAACCAATTTGGCAAAAGCATAAATGCCCTTCGATCCGATCGAGGAGGTGAATACTTAAGCCAAGACTTTGATGACCTTCTAAAGGAGTGTGGTATTATATCACAGCTCACTCCACCTGGAACACCACAATGGAATGGTGTGTCTGAGAGGAGGAATCGAACCTTGTTGGACATGGTACGATCAATGATGAGTCATGCAGATCTTCCAATAAGCTTCTGGGGTCATGCCCTAGAGACAGCTACATTCACACTTAACCGTGTTCCTACAAAGACGGTTCAGATGACACAATATGAGATGTAGACTGGGAAACGTCCTAGTGTGTCGTTCATGAAGATTTGGGGTTGCAAGGCATTTATAAAACGTCTGGATTCTAACAAGCTCGGACCCAAATCTGACAAATGTAATTTTGTGGGATACCCAAAAGAAACAAAAGGGTATTATTTCTACAAACCTTCTGAGAACAAAGTGTTTGTTGCTCGAACTGGTATTTTTCTACAAAGAGAATTTGTCTCTAAAGGAAACAGTGGGAGGAAAGTAGAACTCGAAGAAATTCGAGAACCACAGAATATCATTGAACCTGAGTTGGAACGTGAGCAGGAACCACAAGATGTTATGGAAAGTGAACCTGCTCAAATTACACAAGGAATTCGTAGATCTGGTAGGACACGCCAAGAGCCCGAGAGATATTATGGATATCTTGTGACTCAAAACGGCGATGTGATGCTCATAGATCAGGATGAGCCTGCTTCCTACCTAGAAGCTATGAATGGACCAGATTCTGAGAGATGGCTTAAATCCATGAGATCTAAAATGGACTCCATGTATACTAACCAAGTATGGACTTTGGTTGATCCACCCGAAGGGGTAAAACTAATAGGGTGCAAGTGGGTTTTCAAGAAGAAACCGACATGGATGGTAATGTACAAACCTATAAAGGTCGACTGGTAGCAAAAGGTTTCAAACAAGTTCAAGGTCTTGACTATGATGAAACCTTCTCTCCGATGGCAATGGTTAAATCTATCAGGATCTTACTTTGCTATCGCAGACTTTTTATGATTACTGAAATCGCAAGATGGATGTCAAAACTGCTTTCCTTAATGGAAATCTCCTTGAGGATGTGTATATGACACAACCTGAGGGTTTTGTCACTCCAAAGGATGCTTGAAAGGTATGTAAGCTGCAACGATCCATTTATGGATTGAAGCAAGCCTCTCGGAGTTGGAATCTTCGATTTGATGAAGCAGTCAAAGAGTTTGGCTTTATTAAAAATGAAGATGAATCTTGTGTATATAAGAAGGTTAGTGGGAGTCACATTGTATTCCTGATATTTTATGTTGACGACATATTAATTATTGGGAATGACATTCCTTCATTACAGGCTGTAAAAATATGGTTAGGAAAATGTTTCTCCGTGAAAGATTTAGGCGATGCAGCCTACATTTTAGGTATCAAGATCTATCGAGATAGATCGAGAAAGATGATCGGCCTAAGTTAGAGTACATATATTGATAAAGTGCTGAAACGGTTCAGCATGTAAGAGGTAAAAAGAGGACATTTACCCATGACTCATGGTGTAAAGATCTCTAAGGCCCAATGTCCTAAATCACAAGATGATGGGGAGCATATGAGAAAGATCCCTTATGCTTCGACAATTGAATCTATCATGTATGCAATGATATGTACTCGTCCGTATGTCTCGTATGCTTTGAGCATGACAAGCAGATACCAGTCGAATCCAGGTGAAGGTCACTGGACAGTAGTCAAGAATATCCTCAAGTACCTTAAAAGGACTAAGGATTCATTCTTGGTATATGGAGGTGAAGATGAACTAGCAGTAAAGGGTTACACAAATGCTAGTTTCTAGACTGATAATGATGATTATAAGTCTCAGTCAGGTTTTGTATTTTTCCTTAATGGTGGTGCTATTAGCTGGAAGAGTTCGAAGCAAGAGGCGAAGAGCGATTCTACAATGAAGTGAGTATATATTGTCGCTTCTAGTGTGGCCAAGGAGGCTATATGGATTAAAAACTTCATCACTGAACTAGGTGTTGTTCCAACCATTGTTGATCCGGTTAAGCTATACTGTGATAACAATGGAGCCATTGCACAGGCTAAGGAACCCAGATCTCACCAATGATCCAAGCATATACTTAGGCGGCACCATCTCATCCGTGAAATTATTGATAGAGGAGATGTACATATAGGAAGAGTGCCAACTGATGATAATGTTGCAGATCCACTGGCCAAGGCTTTGTCGCAGCAGAAGCACGACGGTCACACTAGTTCCATGGGTATTAGATACATGAGTGATTTGCTCTAGTACAAGTGGGAGACTGTTAGAGTTTATGCCCTAGAGGCCAATTATTTGATATAATTGCTTAACGTTTTGATATTATATTTGATTGAATAAATAAATGATTTTATTATGGTTTTATTTACTGCGTTATATAATTGTTAACATAATAAAATTCCTTAGAATAGTGATACAAATTATATGGTTTCAAGTGTGGGACTTGAACATGAGATTATATAATTACAATTAGTATCATTGTTCTTAAATGTCCCTAGTCGAGTATCATTGTTGATGGGACAACATTCATTGAGACTAGTATGTGGATTGACTGATGACCAAATCTCATTGGTCATAAATATATGAGATATTAAGTCAATGCATAGGTACATGTTAGAGAACGATGTCTTTGGATGATGACTCCACCATGAGAATTCTATATGGAGCATTATGCGAAGTGTCATTAGAAATTCTCATAGTGATAATGATGTAATGGTCCTCCGACCTGAAATCACTATATTACTACACGGGAATTTATGTACTTTGATATCATCAAATGTCACCTTTAATAGGGTGGACTATAAAGGTGATTATTGTGTACATCATGAATCATGTGAGGAATATGAGTGATCTAGATGGAATTTAACCCTCCTATATATTAGGGATAATATCCATAGGCCTCTTGATTGAGTAGGACTATGAAATGCATGGCCATGCTCAAATAGTGATTTGTTTCATATAGTCTGCTCATTGATCAAGAAAACTCAGATTAAATTATGAAGATTATGACACATTCCA
The DNA here is from genome assembly GCA_020205605.1 of Panax ginseng. NCBI lineage: Eukaryota > Viridiplantae > Streptophyta > Magnoliopsida > Apiales > Araliaceae > Panax > Panax ginseng. The sequence continues at coordinate 131,298,923 of CM035132.1, read as the reverse complement.
TGACTCGAGTTTAATCCAGGATATTAAGGTTAAAAGGATTAAATTACATTGAAACATTGGTCACGAAAAGGTTGTATCGAATCATCGATCTTATTATTACTTGGGTAGCTGTGATGCATTACTAGATGCCGTTCACTGTTTATAATTTTATAATATGATTTTAAAATTATTGTCAACGTAATAGTAACCTATAGGGTCACACACATAGAACGTAATTTCAAATGGAATTAATTTAAATTTCAAGGATTTAAATATATTAATATGATTAATAGTATTTAAATCACGAATTTAAATTAAAAAGGATAATTTGTATATATGTATATTAATTAAGTAAGACTTAATTAAGATATATATATATATATAAATTCGGATTTTATTAAAATACGTTTTTGATTAATCCCTTTTTAACTACTATATATATGATATAGTAGCCACTTAGGGTAATATCATAACATCATAACCCTAGCCGCTCTTAGAGAGAGACTAGAGAGAAACGATTCTAAAATCCATTCCTTTTTGGTGGCTAGTACCGCATTTACATCGCAGATCGTATTTGACTGGTCATGCATGCGTTCGTGTGGATACCGTAGAGGCGCGATTCGTTTGGATTGCGTTAGAGATTCGAGCGCATCAATTTCAGAAGCATTTTCATATTCGGTATAATTTCTAACCACTGAATTAATTATTTTTCGCATGGATCCTGTTTAGGATTTCAGAAATTGCTTTAAATTGTTCTATTTCCGCTGTGCATTTCTGTGTCAAAACCCTACAGGGACCGCCAGAGTTTTTGGGAAAGCCAGATCCGATCAAGGCAGAAACGTGGGTTAAACAAATTACCAAGATATTTGATGTCTTGGGATGCACGAAAGAATAGAAGGTTTCATTCGCGACCTTTATGTTCCGTGGTGAGGCAGATTACTGGTGGTAATCTGTGAAACGTACCCAACCAGCCACACTTAATATGTCTTTGGAAACGTTTCAAAAACTGTTCAATGACAAGTACTTTCCTGAAAGTATTCGTCATATGAAGGAGGTAGAGTTTATTAGACTGGAACAGAACAACATGATGGTGTCCCAATACGAGGATAAGTTCACGGAGTGTTCCAGGTTTGCACCGCATTTAGTAGAGAATGAGGAACGTATGACGCGGATGTTTCTGAGAGGTCTAAAACCCGAAATTAATCAATATCTTATTTCTCACAAATTTTCTCTATATTCAGATGTTGTGAACATGGCTCAATTATTAGAGCGAGATAATGAGTCTGATCAACTGAGGGACCAAAACCAGGGTCATACCGATGGCAACAGTCATCGGAGCAATGATAACTAGCGGGGAGGAAAAAATACGGACAAAAGCGGTAACCACTTTGGTGGTAATCGTTGTCATGATAGTAGAAGAAGCGAGTCTGGGGGAGATTTCAAAAAGAGAAGGTACAACAATGACAACGTGAAGACGTCAGCACCAGCATCAACAGTTCCTGGGGGAGGAGAACGACCACCAGTTGTATGTTATAAATGCGGGAAAGAGGGACATATCAGACCAAACTACCCACAATAATTCAAGGTATGTTATAACTATGGAAATGAAGGTCATATAGCTTGAGATTTTTCTGTAGCAAAACCAAGTCCAGCGGGAATGGTGACTCTAAAGGCTGTTCTGAACAAGTCAAAGTCAGCGGCTCCTGGAAGAGCGTTTGTTGTGACTGCCCAAAACATGAGGAACCCAAACGAGGTGATCACGGGTAAGCTAATCATAAACTCTTGCAAAGTTTATGCCTTACTAGATACCGGTTCTACCCATTCTGTTATCTCTCCTGCTTGTGCTCAACGTTTAAACTTGATACTTGAGAAATTAGACTTTGACTTATCTATTAAAACTCCGTTAGGAGAAACTTTTATTATGTCCACTGTTTATAAATCTTGCTTGATTCAAGTTGGGACCCTCACATTACCTATTGATCTCATCTCTTTGAAAATACTTGCATTTGATGTGATTTTAGGGATTGATTGGTTAACCACTCATCATGCTAAAATCAATTATTTTCGTAAGGTTATTAGCTTTCATATTCCTAACCAACCTGTTATACGAAATCAAACAACCAAACCACTAAAGTCAATCACTGTCATATCAAGCCATAAAGCTATTCGTTTATTGAAAAACGAATGTCAAGCTTTCTTAGCTCATGTCATGGATTTAAACAAAAATACGTCAGATTTGAATGATATTTCTCTTGTTAATGATTTCCTGACTTTCCCAAAGAAAATCTTGGCCTACCACCAGAGCGTATTATCGAATTTTGTATCGACTTTGAACCCGATACAAAACCTATTTCTAAAATTTATATCGAATGGCTCTTATTGAACTTCAGGAGTTAAAAACCCAATTACAATAGTTAGTACCCGAGCCTCTATCTGGTGACTTCCTTTGTGGAATGCACCGAAGCCAGACTCTCCGTAGGGGAGGCTATATTGTGTGGTGGTAAAACGATAGGTGCCATTGTGACGTGCAATCCAAGGTTGGGATATGAGTCACAGTTGAGAGTAACATAAGTTAGTAATCAAAATACGTAGCTTTTTAGGCTTAGTTGGTTATTATCAGAGATTTGTTGAAGGATTTTCTCGAATCGTTACTCTATTAACTCAGCTAACTCATAAAGATACAAAATTCGGATGGAGCGAGGAATGTAAGAAGAGCTTCCAAGAACTCAAGAGGAGACTCATTTCGGCACTTGTTCTGACAATACTATAGACACTCAAAATATTCTTCACATCTGTTACTAACATTACTGGAGGGCAAATTCGTCTTTCAGAGATAACCTTGGAAGACAGCTCACATCCATTTCGGATACTACCGGAAGTTCAGTCTCAAACTCAGAACACACACCTAGAGTATCAATTCCAGCCTCAGAGATAACCCCGAGTTTCATCCTTAGAGATAACCCCAAGGAATGTTGTTGCAGTTCCGGTGATAACTCCGGAAATGCTTGTTTCAAATGCATACAATCAGCTTCAATCTCAGACCTTCTGTCGAGGGGGAAGATAGGCACACTTACAGATGACCCTGTGGAATTCAAACACTTGCAGCAGTCCAATCTCAGATGTAACCCTGAGCAACGTCTGCTATCAGCCCAAACTGGAGATAACCCCGGTGAGGAGTCAAATCGTCATCATGCCACCTCAACCCCAGCGCGGCGTCTCAACATTTCATACATACATTGCTACACAACAATGTCCCACAAGAGCCAAGGAGTTCCAATCCCGAGTGACTATTACGCGTGATAGCACACCGGATAGAATTTGAAGCTTGAAGACCATGGGCATGGTCCCCTCTTCCTGACTTCGTACAACCTCTAATCCCATGTCATAGCGTAACTCTCGACAAAAGTAGTTCGAAGAAGGTCTTGTACACCTCTTTCGGATGCTCGGATTGAAGTTCTGCAAGTTCGAGCGGACATCATAGTGAACGAGTGCACGTACTTCGAGATGACGGGACCCACGGAGCCCGAGGCACCCCATGCAGCCACAGGTTCATCTGCGGCTGCCGCATGTACACCTGCGACCACCAACTCTTTAAATATAGAGCTTGGGGTGGCCATTTTAAGAAAAAAAAGGCGAGGAAGCCCTGTCCAATTTGCTCTGTATACACCCCATATTGAGTGCTTTCTTATTTTAAACACCTGTTAGCTCACATATAGCTATATTTTACTAGCGGGAGTTGAGTGTTTATCCATCTAGAGTTATAGAAGCCTGCATTGGCAGCCCACTGTAAGCCTTCTCACACTCTACAAAGCCTTTCTCTTCATCTTTGCACACATTATTCTTCACATTGAGAGTCATGTTGTGTGCGTATACCCGGACTTCGGTCCGTGGTTTTCATTTTTGTCTCAGTATATATATATATATATATATATATATATATATATATATATATATATATATATACTTATATACGTATATATTTATATATGGACTAATATTATCGAGTTATGCCTCGATTGAGCCTGAACTTATGTTTGGAGAGTTTACTTTCTTTTATATATATATATACGTCCCACCTGGAGTTTACTTCATGGAGGTTGATAGTATTTATTGCTTTATTTACATTTAGTCCCGCTTGGAGTTTACTTCGTGGTGGTTGATCGCATTTATTGCTTTATTTACATTTCTGATCCCCCATGGAGTTGCTTTGTGGTGGTTGATCATGTATATATGTATATATATATATATATATTTATCGTTTCTATATATTTACATTTCCGATCCCCCATGGAGGTGCTTCATGGTGGTTGATCATGTCTGTATATATATATATATATATATATATATTTATAGCTTTTTTATATATAACTGCTTACTACTTTTCATACAAATTGCGGCATCATGTGAGCCTCAGAATCATGTGATCACAGATTCAGTCTACTGAATCTAAATTCGGTTCCCGTGATGAACATTTTCGGCTGTAAGCAGCTTGTACATTATTTACGGTGTCCGAATTTCCTTAGATGGCTTTCATGCCCATGAGGAGATCGACATTGCTGTTGTGAGACCCCAGATTTTATGAATAAAGATTTAAATTTCTCGAAATATTTTTTTTAATATTATGGTGTGGATTTGATATAATGTTATAGTTGAGGGTGACATTTACAAATTTTGCAAAGTATGCAAGTTGTTATAAAATATTCGTTTGGTCGGGGAATATTCTTTTTGTTGGGAATATCCATATGACGGCACAATCATTGGTGAACCCACAACGGAAGTATTGTCGTAGTAAGAAAATGACAGAATTATCTTTTTATAAAATAACGGCGAAAGTGTTACCGTTAAAACTGTTGAACTACCTGGTAGTAAAAGTACAGTAATACGCGTGGTTGCATAGTAGCACATGGTATTGATTATTGATGCTTATGTAAGAAGTCACTCAGTTATACTCAATTATTGCTACGGTAATTGCTGCATCATATCTCTCATATTATTGATTCGATTATTGTCACAGTATCATATGCATATTATGATATATTATTAAATCAATAATTGAGACGACAAAGTTATTCATATTATTAAATTGCAATATTTACAATGTCTAGAAGTTCTATCAAGGAGAGGTTTAATCATTGAATTGCGCGCCAATAAGGAGAAATCCTTATCGAAAAGCCCCATCTTTCCTGAGAACGACCTGGTTGTTAAATATTGTGAGTTATAATATTAATGATGAATAATTTTGTGTTGATTAAAGATGAATTTGATAGTTCCATTGTGTTGGGATTATTGGTATTAGTGAAAATCAACATCTATTCCGATGATAATTGATGTCTGGGGGTTATATTGATAAATCAGGTAATTTATCGGATAAATAAGCAATTAATTGCTACTAATTCACATGCTTATATAACTATTTGTTCACATGTGTGTACTATTGAATCACATTCATGTACTATTAGGGGAGTTGGTGCAAGATTGATAATACTTGCATGACTAAGTTAAAGATGGAGGTATAAATGGAGGTACTATACTGTAATTCGTATTTTCACATGATTATAACTATTGATTCACATTATTTACTATTAGGGGAGGTGGTGCAAGTTTGATAATACTTGCAGGACTAAATTAAAAATGAAAGAAAAGTTGGAGGTATTGTACTGTAATATTTCGAGCCCCAAAACGTGCAATTATTGAAACTATATTTTCCTATAAATAGAAGCTCATTCTTCCTTTATTTCTCACCAATTCACCAAAGCTATAGAGCAATTATTATAGAGAGAAATTATAGAGAGAAAGAAGAAGAGTAAGGGGTATTATTTCTTTCATATTCATGAAGAGAGCTATTGTTATTCCATTCCTTATTATTCTGTTGGAATAACCAGTATATGCGGACTACCGTATATATGGTGAAATTCTTCTGTTATTCCATTCTTTATTATTATCTTTCGAATAACTTTGTCTATATCTAAACCGCATACATGGTGAAATTCTTCTATTATTCCATTTTTTATTATTCCATCGAAATATCATGTCTGTGCGTTTACGCATTACCTGGTTCCATTATTTATTATTCTGTCGGAATATCTTGTCTGTGCATTTACACATGACCTGGTTCCATTCTTTATTATTCTGTTGGGAATAACCTGTCTGTGCGGTCTATCGCATGTATGGTGAATTCTTCTATTATTTCATTATTTATTATTCTGTCGGAATATCATGTCTGTGCATTTACACATGACCTGGTTCCATTCTTTATTATTCTGTTGGGAATAACATGTCTGTGTAGTCTATCGCACGCATGGTGAATCCTTCTATTATTCCATTCTTTATTATTCTGTTGGAATAACCTATCTATGTGGATTACCACATGCATGGTGAATGATCCTTTGTATTCATTCCTTATTAAATATTGGAAATGATATGTCTACGTGGATTATCGCATGGCGAGTGAAAATCCACTTGCAGTTTCATATACTCTATTATACTCAGTTGATTAAAGATTTAGCTTCTATACTCCATGAAATTAGTGGAATATCCTTGATATTTGCGCTTCATCCAGTATCTTTTCATGGAAATATTCTTCAGAGCATTCTTGAATTTTACTCCACAAAGAAGTATCATGTTGACAATTTGGACATTATTGAGTTCAGGATAAATTAACTTATAATCTTTAAAATTTATTCTTGAACTTGTTTTATTGAATTATTATGTCATTGTCATAATGTGTTATGTTGGTTGTTATGTGAAAACATGAAAGTTTCTTAGAAATCACAAAGGGTTGAAAATTAGATTTTAATAAAAATGGAACATTAAATTCAATTGACCATATATCCTATTATATTTCGAATTTTTGGGTGTGGTCAAGTTCTAGAGTTAGATCTATGAGTCTTCTAACTTATCCAAGTGGAATCACTGGAAAAGGTGTTGTGAATTTTTGTGTGGACTGTTTTTAGCAAAGGAGTCAAAAGCTACAAAATAGCAAAAAGCTACTGCCCAAAAATTTAAAAGGGGTGTTTCGGCCACTTAATTTGTGAGAAAAATTCCGACCATTTGGGACATGAAAGTATATGGAATAAAGAAGCTCCTATCCAAAAATGAGCTCATTTCGTCTTAAAATGAGCACGTTATGACTATTTCAATATTTAGATTTTTCTGACGGAAAACGCTATAACCGGAGTTCTATAACTCGATGACCATGAAATTTAAACTGGAAGCTCACTATAACATTTGTAAGATCTTGCCAAGATTTGGTAATTTTTGGAGTTAAACTTGAGGTAACTAATTTCTTAAGAAATTAATTAGAAATTGATTTTTGAAAATACTTAAGGGAGTTGAAAATTATAAAAAATACTTGTTTGTGTATGAAATATATGTATATATGTTTGGACAAAGGATAGAAAAATAATAAGTTGATTTGGTAATTTTTCATGAAAATGGTTTAGTTACAAACATATGAGTTAAATATGTTACGTGAAGTTGAAAAATTGGTAAATAGGATTTTAGGGCTTGAAAATCATGTATAAGATATATGTAGATACTTGATGAGTGATTTGATCATTGGTGATGAAATCTTATAAGTATAACATTTTTGAATGATTAAATGCATTATTTGGTAAAGTGTAAACAATTAAATTAAATTGTTTATAAGTTTAAGAAGTGATTAAAATATTGTTATAATATTAACAATATTAGATTATGATTTATCTAAGTGATGGATAATATTTGGATAAATTTAAAGTCTTTAATATTTATCTTTGTTTTCATTTGATTAATGCTTATATTATTGTCATCATCCGCATGCTTATATTGTGATGAAAGTCATCTTTGGCTTACATGCATAGATGGACTTGGTGTGATTATGACCAGGGATTGTTCGGTATAATCATGACCGTAATGTGACGAATGATGTGGTAAAAATCCTCAGTGGCCTTTAGTGCATTGATGGATAGTTTTTGGTATGATTATGACCAGGGATTATTCGGTATAGTCATGACCATTGATGATTTAATGAATATCCTTGGCTCGTAGTGCAGGGATGTTTCGATGATGTGGTTTATTTATTAAGCTGAGTCTCAGCGATAAAAATTGATGAAAACATTTTTTTTAAAACATAGAAGTTAGTATATTTTATTCTCTACTTGACTCTTCTAATGGATTGTTTATTCCGCTACAGTTAAACTTGATGTCTAGTGTATTTTATCAGTTTAACATTGTTGAAGACTAATGATAATTTATTCTGCATTATCTTAGTCATAATATTTCTTACTAGACTAGTTGAGCTCACCCTTTCTTTCGTTGTTCTCTTCAGGAAATGAGAATATAGCTGGGACTAGTTGGGAAATGGAGTGACTGTCCAGATGATAGCATTAGTAGTCCTCACTATGGCATGACAAGCAATATATAATTGTATTGAGGACCTAAGATGTGTGTGTCGTATTTTATACGTCACTTAATAATTGATTTTAGTGAACAACAATAGGGTGATGAGAACCCAACCCTGAAAGCGTCAAAAGTGCACTGCAGTAAAATGAAGAGAACAGAAATCTTCTCGTGTCCCTTTGGAGACTTGAAATATTTGCTGCTGTACTTTATATGGCATGTATTAATTTTAGTATGAATATTGTCATATTATATACGTTACAATATTTGTATTGAAACTCACAGTATATATGTCATCGTATTTTGCACGACTGTTGTATAATTAAGTTGTATTTGAATTTATGTACCATGTATCTGGCGACTCAAGATGGGTGATGAATACCTATTTTGGGGGCGTCACAGCTGTACATTATTTTCTCGAAAATGCCTCGCATCTCAAAAAAAAAAAGCAAACAAGCCGAGCATTTAATAATAAAATGGAAGTATGAAAAGTCTCAATTACTATTGAGCATAGGGTTTGAAAAACCTCTTTAATAAAACCTCATTTCTATATCATACTTAAAACTGAATTTTTATACAAATTCAAACCCTTTGTATATAGGTGCGAACGAGGCCTCACACTTCTTCCAAATAATTGCACATTGATCCACATACACACACACACATTCATATAATAGTTTCTTAAAAAGTGGCGATCACCGTGGCAACACGGATGTCGGGGGGGTGCCTAACACCTTCCCTCCTCATAATCAAGCCCCCGAACCCAAATGAATCTCGGTTTCACAGACCCGTTTAGCAGTGTCACATCACTGGGTCAATGTGCAAACCTTTTCTCAGTTGCATTGGTGTAACTAGTCAAAAACACCAACTGGAGACTCCTACAGTCAAATCATCGACATTATACATGTCGGACCTTTTTCACTTGTTTTTTCAAACAAATCTCACATAACATGAGAACACCAAAGAACAAGTAACGAAAAAGGGACAAATAAAAATTTTGACCTCGATAGGTGGCGACTCTGCTGGGGATTCCAGTAAGAGGGCTTAAGCTGTTATTACAAGCTTTTTCAAAACTGTTATATGCTTGTGTGTGAATGTTGCATTTACATTTATGATGAATGTGTACGAATGCATTTTACTTACTACACTGTTATATATCTATCTGTGATATTAGTGCTTCGTACATGTCATCATTTTCATAAACGATGAGACACGTTGTATGTGAATGTATGTTGTGTGGTTCCTCCACTAGGAGGCTATCCTGTCGGTGTTTGATTACTGGACTCGTAGGGAGACTAATTCCAACGAGGCTCAGGAAAGGCACCACCTCGATTCGCTCCAGTTGAAAGACCGGATTAACTTCCCGTCAAGTAGATTGTGATGATCTGGGGACCTTCATGCCAAAAAGCTGCGAGAGTAAACCTAAGATAGGTCATCCTCTAATAAACCAAATGTAGAGGGAAGTCTCTTCATACTTTCTACTTTTAAATTACTTGTAAAAACATTTACTTGTAATTCCATGTTCATCTTTATGTAATGGAAAATATGAAGAATATTTGTGCATACATGACATGTTATCAAATAACACCAATTTTTGCAGGATGATATTCCTAAAATGGACACATTATGATAGCATTCACATTATCCCTAAGACTAAACTACATAAGTCTTTTGTAGGGAAATAATAGGGCCTATTACCCGCTCAAAATCTAAAAAGGCCACGAGCCTACAACCAATCATGTCTTCTTCTGACCAATTTAATCCCATTTCTCGAGAAGAATTTTACAGATTAAGTAAACAAATTATAGATTTGGTTGTCTTGCTTAAAGAATTGCATTAGTCTACTCAGGGTACAAAGATGCCTACATATCTAGAATCCTCTACACAATGAGGAACACAAGGTTTGGATAAAACAAATCCAGAACCTCAGCTGGATATAACTAACAAAGACCCTGAAAACACCCATCTCAAAGGAGATCCAAACACCGGTGATATCAGGAAGAAGGTCCTTCAAATGGAGGAAACCATCCGTTCGCTCAAAGAGATTGGAACACATGAAAGTGTTTCATATGCCGACCTTTGCATATTCCCTGGTGTTCATTATCCATAGAAATTTAAAACCCCTAAATTTGAGAAGTATGACGGATTAGGGGATCCTTACACACATTTGAAGGTGTTTATTGGAGAACTTAGATCTTATACGAAAAACGAGAAGCTCAGAATGCAGCTATTCTAGAAGAGTCTGACTGGAGAAGCCCGTTTATGGTATACCAGATTAGACAACTCAAAGATCCATAGCTGGGAAGAGCTAGCTCACGCCTTCCTCACTCAATACAGTTTTCAATCTCAGATGGCTCCTGACCGGTACCAGATTACCAAGGTCAAGAAACAGTCCAATGAGTCTTTCAGAGAATATGCTCAAAGGTGGAGGCGCCTTGTTGCTCAAGTTATTCCTTCCATGACGGAGTCAGAAATGGTCATGGATTTTATAGACATACAAGAAGCTCCTTTCTATGAAAGAGTCTTAGCTGGTATTGGCAAACAATTCTCTGAGATGATCAAGCATGGAGAGATGACTGAGATGGGATTAAAGTTAAGTAAGATTCAAGACCTAGCCGCTCCTAAAGCAGTTGCTAAGCACATCCAGTCCGGATCTTATGGAAACAACCCTAGAGGGTCCATAAAAAGAAAGAGGAGGATGCTTCCTTGATACTACAAGGTCAGAAGGACAGTCAAAACATGCCTCTACAGAGGAGAAACTACTCCCCTTTCCAAGCACAGTCTTCAAACCCTCCATTGCCTAAAGGTGGAGATGCAAAGCGCCCTCGAATGTCCACACCCTTAGGGGACTCGCTCGAGAATATTCTTGCTCTTCTGACTACTCAGAAAAAAATCACACATCTTCTTCCATCAGCCAACCCTAATCGGAGGGGTTTTAATGCTACTCGGAAGTGTGCTTATCATGCCGGGGCACCAGGACATGATACTCAAGATTGTTGGGCCTTGAAACATAAGATCCAAGATTTAATAGACAATGGTGAGATCGTGGTTACCAAACCAAATCAACCTCATGTGCAAGATAACCCTATTCCTCAACACAAAGAAGAAGAGGTCAACATGATTAGTTGGAGCGCTGGGCAGAGTTTCAATTTTAATGGTGAATCATCCCAGACCATCAAAGAAGGTGTTAACAGATGGGATTACACAAAGTTCCAATTTGCTATGGAATGAAAGATGAAGGCTCTTTGTAAGCAAATTGAACAATTGGCAGAACTGGTGACCCATCAGCATCAAGTCACGCGCCAGTTAGTCAGTCAGGAGCATGCCTATCTCTTTCCTTTTGTTATGAATGCTTCACCATCACCTTCAGAAAGCAAAGCTATGGAGGATAAGGTTGCAAAGAGAGCCAATGCTAAAGCCCATAGGGATTTTTCCAATCAAAGGAAATTTACATACCTGGGCCAACCTATGGAGGAGATATTTCAGATGCTAATCAACGAAGGAAGAATTACCTCCCTTCTACCTCCAATCAATCCCTTTTTAAGACGGTTCAACTCTAATGGAGTTTGTCAATATCATTCACATTCTCGCGGTCACAGCACAGAAGAATGTTGGGCACTCCGCCATCTTATTCAGAATCTAATTAATAGCGGTGTCCTGCAACTGGCAGACGATGACACTGTGCTACTCGAGAGTGGGAATACATTTCCTACCAAATGGAAGGGATTAGTAGCAGTTCTATCCGCTGATGTTGATGAGACTGTCAAACCATTTCATATACAAGAAATTCAACTTAAAGGAGCTGACAATCCTTTGAAAGTGGCTGCACCAGAGCCAATTTCTTTACCCTTCAAACCATAGTATCATGTTGTCAGCTTACACAAAGTCCCATGGAATTATGGAGAAGCTGAAGGATCCACATCTCATATTACTGCTAAAGTGTCGAAGGAAAATCCACGGTATCTTCCTCGGAGGGTGATGAAGCTCACCAGGGAAGATTCCCATGGAGAAGATTGAGAAATTCCTCCTCACTATGGGCCATAATGAAGCCAAGGTGGTTCTAAGCTTAAGAGAAGCTTCACATCAGATCTCAATACTGGACTTGGTTTTCTCTTCCAAAGATCATAGGAAGATCTTACTTAAGGTTTTATAAGAAGCCTACTTAACAAAATCAGTGGATGTGAAAAAATTTTAACATCTGGTTGATCACATTTTTAACAACAATGTGATATCCTTCACTGATGATGACATACCGCCCGAAGGGATCGATCATTGTAAGCCATTGCACATCATAGTTTTGTCCTCCGGGTATATGTTAGCTGAAGTTCTGATAGATGGAGGTTCGTCTTTGAATATCTGTCCTTATGCCACTTTGGTAAAGATGAACGTCAATCTCAAACGGATCCAAAGTAGCCATACAGTTATCAAAGCTTTTGATGGATCCCGACGAAATTCTGTCAGAGAGATTGAGCTGCCAATTGAGATTGATCCAAACACAATCAATGTATCCTTGCACGTCCTCAAGATAGATTCAGGATACAACCTACTATTGGGGAGACCATGGATCCACATGGCTGGAGCCATTCCTTCTACACTACATCAACAACTCAAATACATTGTCAATAATAGCCTAGTCACTGTCAACGCTGAGCCGGAATGTCCTAAACAAGGAGATCTACCAATCATCATCTTCAATTCAGAAGTTGAGCTGGCCAGTTTTCATACTTTGGAAGTGAGTAACATGTAATACCATCCTATTGGAGTGCCACTTCTTGTACCCAAGATTTCTGTCGAGGTTATGTCGGCCACTCAAGGAATGATGTCATTGGGTCATCAGCCTAGACAAGGGCTTGGTAAAAATTAACATGGTATTAAGCACCCAATTCAAATGTCTAGTCAAACTGGGACAGCCGGACTAGGCTATTCTACCAGTTCCAGTCATAAGAATCCTCATAAACACAAGCAGATTCCTCAAGCTTCTACCACACGACGATTTTCTCCATCTACACCTCATGAACTGATACAGTCTCCGATAAAGGTGCTAGCCCATGTTATGGCTATGCTGTTTCCCAAACCAGTACCATTGAAAACAAAAGAGGTGCTGATTCCTGATCCCAAAGTGGAAGAAATGGAACAGAAACGTAAACATGACATCACCTTGATGATATCAGGCATACGCATCATTGTCCATGATGAACATACAAATAGATACAACCTAGACGATGATTGCCCAGATGTTATGGTAATCATTTGGGAAAAGCAGGACGATGACAACCCCTCCATCACTGCAGTCCATCAGGACTTTGCCCTCGATAATTGGAGTAGCACTCCATGCATTGGTAGACGAGGGTAAAACGGGCAAAAATCCATCTACCTTATAGATAACTTTAATTGCTTACTTTTCTATACGGTATTAGCAGTTATTTTATCAGTACATGCTAACACTTTTGTATGATTAAACAGTTTCATATATTAAGTGAAATCATATTTTATTTTAGGACTCTGAATTTAGATGTGCATGTACTTGCTGATGAGGTGCCTTTTCTCCACAAGGACTGTAACTTTGATGCAAAGTTGGACTCAGACTTGATGAAAATACAAGAGGACATTGAGACACCTCAAGAGATTGAGGAATGGGTCGAAGACAAACTTAAACCCAACCTTGACTAAACCACTTCTTTCAATCTTGGAACCTTAGAAAGCCCTAAGCTAATCCAGATTGGTTCAGACCTCACCCCAAACAAACTGAATGATATGGTTGCGCTATTAACCCAATTCCAGGATGTGTTTCCATGGTCTCACAAAGACATGGTGGGTTTGTCCAATGACATTGTCCTTCATCGCCTTCCCATTAAAGAGGGATTCAAGCCAGCCAGGCAAAAGATCAGGCGATTAAAACCTGAGTGGAGTTTAAAGGTAAAAGAAGAAATTGTGAAACAATTTCAAGCTGGCATTATCATGGTGTCTACATATCCGGAGTGGATATCCAACATAGTTCCCGTGCCTAAACTAGGAGGAAAGGTGCGATTTTGCGTGGATTACCAGGATTTGAACAAAGCTTGCCTTAAAGATAGCTTTCCCGTACCCTTTATCCACATTCTCATTGACAATACTGCTCAATACGACATGTACTCCTTTGCGGATTGCTTCGCGGGGTACCATCAAATTATGGTTGCTGAGGAAGATCATGAGAAAATTGCTTTTATCACGCCTTGGGGAACATTTTGTTATAGACGGTTGTCATTCGACCTTATCAATGCCAGAGCAACCTATCAGTGAGCTATGATGGCTCTTTTCCATTACTTAATGCATAAGGAGATAGAGATCTATGTGGATGACATCATTGTCAAGTCCCGAAGGGAGGAAGACCACTTAGACCATCTCAAAAAGCTCTTCAATAGTTTGCATAAGTACAACTTAAAGTTGAATCCAGCCAAGTGCGCCTTTGGCGTTAAATCAGGCAAGTTGCTAGGTTTCCTAGTCAGCCGTAAAGGGATTTAGCTGGATCCCACCAAAATCTAGGCCATCAAGGAAATGCCCATTCCTCAAATAGAGAAGGAAATACGGGGATTTTTGGGAAGAATCAACTTCATTAGCAGATTTATTTCTCAACTCACAGCAACCTGTGAGCCCATCTTCAAATTGTTAAGGAAGAACTCCTCCATGAAATGGAACGATGAGTGTTAGAAAGCCTTCCTTACCATTAAAGAGCAGTTGGTTAATGCTCGTATTTTGGTACCTCCCAGGGATGATGTTCCCTTGTTCATGTACTTGTCCATTAATGACAATGCTAAGGGCTACATGCTAGGGCAAAAAGATGATAGAGGCTAAGAACGAGCTATCTATTACCTCAGCAAAAGATTCAACATCAATGAACACAAGTACACTATAATTAAGAAGACTTGTTGTGCTTTAGCATGGGCTTCCATGAAGTTACAACAATACCTCCATGGTCACACAACCCATCTCATATCCCATGTAGATCCTCTCAAGTTTGTGTTCAGTAAGCCCATACTAAATTTTCGGTTGTCCAGATGGTAGTTGATCCTACAACAATTTGACATCGTCTACGTGACGCAAAATTTTGTCTAAGGTCAAGGAATTGCGGATCAACTGGCCGCCGCACCTGCAGGGGACTACAAACCCTTGAAAACATACTTCCCCGATGAAGGCGTAATGGCAGTTCAACAATACCATCAGTACGATGCATGCCACACATGGAAAATGTATTTTAATTGGAGCTGTTAACACAGAAGGTTCTGGAGCTGGAGCAGTTTTAGTATCCGGTACGGGGGAGCAGTATTCTATCGCCGTAAAATTGTAGTTTGTCAGCACCAACAACACATCTGAGTATGAAGGCTGTATCATGGGGCTAAAACTTGCCCGTTTAATAGGCATCAGGCGGTTAACTGTCTTTGGGAATTCTGAATTGGTAATCAAACAATCCACAAGAATCCATCAAACCAAAGAATTACATTTGCTGCCTTACCAGCGATAAGTTTTACAGATGGCTTTGGAGTTTAAAGAAATCTCCTTTCTACACATTCCTCGTAATAGGAATGATTTTGCGGATGCACTAGCAACATTGGCCTCCTTGATTCACATACTTGACAAGGAAAACATGCCAAGTATCATATTTGCCCTACAAAAGGCCCCAACTTATGGGAACTATGTTGGAGAAGTATCAGACGAGCTACCTCCCATCCACAACCCTTGACATCAACATATCAAGGAGTATCTACGAGTTAGATCTACACCCGCTGAGGCGAGCCTGCCTAAAAAGAGGCGGATCTATCGACTTGCTATGAAATTCTACCTGAGCGGAGATGCACTCTACAAAAGAGATACAGGATTAGGTCTCCTCAGATGTCTGGACAAAGACCAAGCTCAGAGGCTTATGGATGAGATCCATGGTGGAGTCTGTGGCCCCCACATGAGCGGACCCTTACTTGTTAAGAAAATCCTCAAAACAGGGCATTATTGGCTTACGCTCAAAGCTGACTGTGATGATCACGTCAAGAGGTGCTATCAATGCCAAATTTATGGGAATGCTATCCACGCCCCTCCAAGGGAACTACACAATATGAGTTCGCCATGGCCCTTCTCAATGTGGGGAATGGACGTGATCGGGCCCATCGAGCCCAAAGACAGTAATGGACATTGATTCATATTCACCATGATCGACTACTTCACCAAATGGGTAGAAGTAGCCTCCTTCCCCAGGGTTACCAAAGAAGTCATCATTGCTTACATCAAAAATAATATCGTCTGTCAATATGGACAACCAGAGGTCATTGTGTTAGATAATGCTAAGAACCTCAACAACAAAATGATGGAGGAGTTATGCAGTAAATTCCACATCAAACACCTTAACTCCGTCATCTACCGTCCAAAGATGAATAGTGTTGTTGAAGCGGCTAATAAAAACATTAAGAAGATCATGTAGAAAATGTTCGCCAACCACAAAGGATGGCCTGACCTCTTTCCTCTGACTTTATTAGCCTACAGAACTTCTATGCGTTCTTCCACTGGGGCAACCCCCTACTTATTAGCCTATAGGATGGAAGAAGTGCTCCCCATAGAAGTTGAAATGTAATCCCTTAGAGTGTTGATGGACGCTCAGCTAGATGAAGACCAATGGGTACAAGACAGGTATCACCAATTGTCTCTAATAGACGAAAGGCAAACCGCGACTATCTTCCATGGTCAGTTATATCAGCAAAGGATCATAATATCCTATAATAGGAAAGTCCGGCTATGGAAGTTCAAACAACATGACTTGGTTTTGAAGAAGATCATTGACAACCAAGATCAATCTAAGGGAAAATTCGCTCCTAACTGGGAAGGCCCGTTTGTTGTCAAGGAGGTATTAACAGGAGGCGCTCTCAGACTACAGGAAATGGATGGCGATGAATTTCCACAATGCATCAACTCAGACACCGTGAAATGGTACTATATCTGAGGATATCATCAGGCAAACATCCTATTTTTTGATCACCAAATCACCAATCATTTCGGTTTTCTAACCCTTTTTACATACTCTTCTGCCCCTCAGGGAAACATACACTTCAAACCAGCAGCTTGGTTTCACCTCATTTCAAACTTATCACACAATTTCAGTTATCCTAAAGATGGGATTGAACCTTTCACACCTGCAGTTTATCCTGAAGATGAGATTAAACTTTTCTACGCTTGTAGTTTGTCCTGAAGACGGGATCAAATTTTTTTTCCACTCCTGCAGTTTGTCCCAATCATGGGATCAAACTTTCTTCTCCCCGCAGTAGAGCCTGCACATGGGATTCATCTCTTTGGCTGCAATTCGTCCTGAGGGGCGAACTACATCGACCTGATCTCCCTGATACCTGGGAGTACGTAGGCAACCATATTCTATATGGCCTGGTCGCAATAAAAAAAACAAACAAAAACATTTCTACCCTTTCTCTATAAAAACACTTCTACACCTTTCTTCATCAATAAAGCTTCTATACCCATCTGCCTTTCATATTCAACATTGAACCTCTTACACCAGGTTCAAACTACGCAGACCTGATCTCCTCTTCAATAGGAGTACGTAGGTAGCCATTTATGGTTCGGTCTAACCCCTTACCAGAATAAAAATACTTGTCACACGGTACTGGGATCAAACTTCAATCCATCAAATGTTATCGGCTTCAGACCAAAGGGATGAAATTACCCAACCTCTCTTCACAAATAAGAGATTCGGTGACCATCTAAGCTGCGGTTGTGCCTCAAAGAGCAACACCAATCTATAAGAGATGGAATTAACTAGGCTTCTCATAAATAGGAGTGCTGGCGACCATCTGTGGTGCGGTCAATCTTAGAGAGGAAAAGCCACACTCCTCTCCACATTTCCATATAGAGACCAGTCCCAAGACACCAAAGATGGTAGGGATACACACAGATCAATGATAAGTTCTGAAAGATCCTGTGATGTCTCAATGTCCACACATCAAGGATGAGTTCAGAATGCATCAAGAGCACAAGCCCTAAAGAAACAGGCAAATATCAAGCAAGTATCAAGGCACAACTAAAAGGGAAGTAAATCAAAATATATTTCTCTTCCATATATAATACTGTTTGATATATACATATGTGATGTACATGAAAAAATGGCTAAGCTAGTCTGTACAGGAAAATACAAAGCTATCTACTGATCTGTATGTATACAGACTATCAGATCTAACATAACATCCCTCTCCGAAGAAGAAGGTATCACTGCAAGCTCCTGCCCAATGGTATCTACACGAGCTAGCAGATCAGAGGCTAACTGCATATGCATGATGCTCATCAATATATGCACTCATATCGGCAAGGATGCCGGTCGTAAGGGATCTCCTTTGAAATCGCATCTGTGATGATGGCCACATCCCGGGCAGATTGGGCAGCATCTCGCTCTACAATCAATGCATCTCTGGCTGATCTGGCCTCGTCTCTCTCTAATAGAACTGCGTCTCTCCCATCAAAAGCTATCCACATCAAGGCCCTAGCCTGATCTCTCTCAAAGGTCATCAAATATAGACTCTACTCTAGATACTATGTTGAATGTTCAATGACAGTAGCACTCGTAGTGGGAGAATCCATCACAAATGATGGCTACCCAGTAGTCAAATCCTCCTCGATAGGAATATCAATCTCCTCCATAGGCTCCTCATCGTCGGAATCAGTCCCCTGCACTGTGGATATTACCGCAGCCGATGCAGTCTTTATCTCCATCCATACAGAATACTCTGCAGAACAACTCGGATGACTGACATAAAACTCAGCTAACTCTCTATGATCCTAATAGGCATACAACATGGATCTATCCCCCGCTGATAACTGGCATGAAGCGAAGCGCTAACTCGATGCCCCCTCAAATGGATGAAAATCCTAAAACTGGTCAAACTGACACATCATGACCAGTGGGTGGTAAGTAATCATGCCTCTCAAACCAGCCAGAGAAAGATAATCCATGCCCGGAGCATGAATAATGAAGTTGTAGGGTGAACTAAGCCCTGTACACGGTAATATAGTGAACGGATCTCCAATCCCTGCCAGGAAAGCTGACTAAGATGCAGCATCTGTACACTCTGTAGGCTGAAAGGAGTATGACATGGCTATATCATGGGTGAAACAGTACCCATGCCATTTGAAAGTGCTAATCGGTCTCAAGTGTGACATAAACCACACGTACCGCATGACCGAGCTGCCTATAAACACTCCTGTCGGATAAGTGTAACAGTATGTAGCCGACCTTAGAGTCTCTGTTATAATCATCGGTATAATGGTGTGACCCTACCTGAGAGCTCTCACTGCCACAATAACCCCTATGCCCAACTTATCCATATACCGTGACATGTAGACATATGACAGTACGCCAATGATCCTCCGGTGGGGTGAAATCCCTAGAATGTTGTGTATAACTATCCTCAAAGCCAAATCTGTCAAACAGAAAATGTTGGGATATAACATGGCTAGATGTGAGCTCATCATGCACCCCTCCGGCTTCGTTCAGTTCGAGTTGCAAAGGAGGTCTCGCAAGCTGAATAGGCCAAATCAAGAATAAAAATGCTACGCGATTGAGCAGAATAGCCTGGAATCCTAGTTTTCACGGGCCAAACTCTGGCTCCGCACATCACTCATTGGTATTTGCCTGAATACAAGGTATACTATACTGATGAGCTCAGCTTTTGCAAATCATGCTCGGCAATGCCTCATAGAGGTCTGACGCCTCCATATACAGGGTCGTAACCCTAAAAGATAGTGTATCCCTGGTGGGGGTTACAACGCATTGTCATCCATTGACATGACCCTGGCGGGGGTTACAACGCATTATTCATCCATGAACGAATCCCTAGCGGGGGTTACAACGCGTTCTCAACCATTGATACACACATCAATGAAGGTCAAACAACCGTGACGTTATCTCAGTCGATGGCAAGTAAACCCATCGAAGCATCAGAAATTGTTTGATGAGTGTGGTACCTGTGTCCACGTATCCCCGGTGGGGGTCACAACGTCGAAGTCAAACATTGATAAAGTAACCCCGATGGGGGTCACAACGCAGACTTTTAATCATCCACGTATCCCCGACGGGGGTCACAACGCGATTCAACCATTAATATACGTGTAAATGAAGGTCAAGCATCCTTGGCATACTCCCCAATAAGGGTCACAATGCAATGCAATCATTGACACACACATCAATGAATGCCAAGCAGCCTCGACAGTTTACCCAACATGAACCTATCCTATGATACACACATCAGTGAAGGTCAGGCAGCCCTGACAATACATACTATTGGCAGTAACTCTAATAGGATCATGGTATATACTGGTGACACAAACCAAAGAATACCATCCTCATCGGAGAGGACCGATGGTGGAATATGTTATACACATCCTCAAACAAACAAAGATTTATCCCCATGGATCTCTTGTACACGAGAGGCACCTCTATGGAGTAAAGGTCTGTATCAAGGATCCAGGACTTTGGTGATAGCCCCAACGTTAACATCCTTGAAGACTTGGATCGCATGTCCAATACATTACTGATTGTCATCCCCGGCAGGATTAATAGGGAACCGACAATCATTCATTCATGTATCAAACATTTGCATCATGTTGCTGCACATAGCATCATGTTTATCTTGTTGCATTTCAAGTGTCTAGGATTCTTTATCCTATCCATGCCTTGCATTGTATGAATATGATAAAGAGGGGTATCTATAAACACTTGAAATTTTTTGCACACCTGTTACTAACATTATAGGAGGGCAGATTTGTCTTTCAAAGATAACCTTGGAGGATAGCTCACATCCATTCTGGATACTATCGAAAGTTTAGTCTCAAACCCGGAACATACACCGAGAGTATCAATTCCAACCTCGGAGATAACCCCGAGTTTCTTCCTTGGAGATAACCCCAAGGAATGCTGTTGCAGTTCGGGCGATAACTCCGGAAATGCTTGTTTCAAATGCATGCAATCAACTTCAATCTCAGACCTCCTGCCGAGGCACTCATCCAAACACCCAGAGCTAACACCGGGAAGACATACACACTTACAGATGACCCTGCGGAATTCAAACACTTGCAGCAGTCAAATCTCAAATGTAACCCTAAGCAACTTCTGCTATCAGCCCAAACCAGAGATAACCCCGATGAGGAGTTAAATCGTCATCTTGCCACCTCAACCCCAGCGCGTCGTCTCAACATTTCATACATACATTACTACACAACAATGTTCCACAAGAGCCAAGGAGTTCCAATCCCAAGTGACTATTACGCGTGACAGCACACCGGATAGAATTTGAAGCTTGAATACCATGGGCATGGTCCCCTCTTCCTTACTTCGTACAATCTCTAATCCCATGTCATAGCGTAACTCTCGACAAATGCAATTCGAAGAAGGTCTTATACACCTCATTCGGATGCTCGGATTGAAGTTCTGCAAGTTCAAGCGGACATCACAGTGCACGAGTGCACGTACTTCGAGATGACGTGACCAGCAAAGCCCGGGGCACCCCGGGCAGCCGCAAGTGCATATGCGACTGCCACAGGTACACCTGCGGCCACCAGCTCTATAAATATAAAGCTTGGGATGGCCATTTTAAGAATAAAGAGGCGAGGAAGCCCTGTTCAATTTTCTTTGTACACACCCCATATTGAGTGCTTTCTCATTTTAAACACCTGTT
Source organism: Panax ginseng (assembly GCA_020205605.1). NCBI lineage: Eukaryota > Viridiplantae > Streptophyta > Magnoliopsida > Apiales > Araliaceae > Panax > Panax ginseng. Next base: position 131,276,871 of record CM035132.1, on the reverse strand, counting down.
AACTCACATATAGCTATATTTTATCGGCGAAAGCTGATAGTTTATCCATCTAGAGTCATACAAACCTGCATTGGCAGCCCACTGTAAGCCTTCTCACACTATACAAAGCCTTTCTCTTCATCTTTGCACACACTATTCTTCACATTGAGAGTCGTGTTATGTGCGTATACCCGGACTTAGGTCCGTGGTTTTCATATTTGTCTGTATATATATATATACTTATATACGTATATATTTATATATGGAATAACATTATCGAGTTATGCCTCGATTGAGCCTAGACTTATGTCTAGAGCGTTTACTTGTTTATATATATATATATATATATATATATATATATGAACTATTAATCGAACTACATTCGATGAGCACAGGTTTTATATCCGTGCGTTACCGCTTTATATAGAGCCAGGTTTTATATCCCATGTGTTTACCGCTTTTATATATATATATATATATATATATATATATATATATATATATATATTTACATTTTGTCCCGCTTGGAGTTTACTTACGTGGCGGTTGATCGTATTATTGCTTTATTTATATTTAGTCCCTTTTGAGTTTACTTCGTGGCGGTTGATCGCATTTATTGCTTTATTTACATTTCTGATCCCCCATGGAGTTGCTTCGTGGTGGTTGATCATGTCCATATATATATATATATATATATATATATATATATATATATATATATATATATATATACCACGTTTATATATTTACATTTCCGATCCCCCATGGAGGTACTTCGTGGTGGTTGATCATGTCTGTATATATATATTTACAGCTTTTATATATAATTGCTTACTTCTTTTCTTACAAATTGCGGCATCATGTGAGCCTAGGAATCATGTGATCACATATTCAGTCTACTGAATCTAGATTCGGTTCCCGTGATGGACATTTTCGACAGTAAGCAGCTTGTACATTATTTACGGTGTCCGAATTTTCTTAGATGGCTTTCATGCCCATGAGGAGTTTGACATTGCTGTACATTATTTTCTCGAAGATGCCTCGCATCTCGAAAATAAAAGCAAACAAGCCGAGCATTTAATAATAAAATGGAAGTATGAAAAGGTCTCAATTACTTTTGAGCACAGGGTTTGAAAAATCACTTTTATAAAACCTCATTGTTGTATCTTGCTTAAAACTGAATTTTTATACAAATTCAAACCCTTTGTATATAGGTTAGAACGAGGCCTCGCACTACTTCCAAATTATTGCACATTGATCCACACATATTCATATAACAGTTTCTTGAAAAGTGGTGGTCACTATGGTAACACGGATGTCGGGGGGTGCCTAACACCTTCCCTCTGCATAATCAAGCCCCCAAACCCAAATGAATCTCGGTTTCATAGACCCATTTAGCAGTGTCACATCACTGGGTCAATCTGCAAACCTTGTCTCAGTTGCGTTGGTGCAACTAGTTAAAAACACCAACTGGCGACTCTTACAGTCAAATCGTCGACATTATACGTGTCAGACCTTTTTCACTTGTTTTTTCAAACAAATCTCACATAACATGTGAACACCAAAGAACAAGTAACGAAAAGGGACAAATAAAAATCCCGACGTCAACAAATACCATCGTGGAAAAACGAACGTGGTAGCGGACGCGTTGAGTAAAAATTTGTATGTGGTTACGAGTGATACATTGTTAACATAAAGACCCATTTCATATGACTTACAAAAGATGGAGATAGAGTTAAAGACTCCATGAACCTACGTGAAAAATAGCGAATATACGATTAGAACCGACTTTAATCGATAAAGTTAAAGTCACTCAAGCTACAGACTCAGAGCTGATGAATGTGAAGAAGAAGGTGCATGAAGGCGTTATTCTAGAAGCAAGAATCGATGAAGAGAGGAAATTTCAACCCTCGATTTAATTGGTCCATTTGAAATCCTCGATCGAGTAAGAAATGTGGCCTATAGACTCGCTTTACCACCAAGTATGTCTCGTGTTCATAAAGTGTTACACATATCCATGTTACGTAAATATGTGAAAGACCTGAATCACATTATTAAATTAGAACCAGACGAGATAGCTGAAGATTTAACGTACGAGGAGGTACCAGTCAAGATCTTGGATAGGAAGGAGCTTGTCCTACCCACAAATGTTATACCACAAGTCAAAGTTTTGTGGAGGATCCATGTTATTGAGGAAATAACCTAGGAGTTGGAATCGAAAATGAAAGCGAGGTACCCTTACCTTTTCTAAACACCAGATACGTACGGAGAAATCCTTATGCGCGCTAGTAATGAGAAATCCTTATCGGAAAGCACCCTCTTTGCTGGAAACGACCTGGTTGTCATTATTGTGATTCTGTAATATTATTTGTGAATAATTAATTATTGATAAAAATGATAAAAAAAAATATTTATTTTATGTGGATATAAATGAAGGAATTAATGCTGAGGTATTTTATTAGTATTTTGTCGGAATGGAGGATTTTTTAGAAAAGTGATAATTATTAAAAATTGATATTTTATCTATATTATTATATTACATTATAAATGTATAATGTGATAATATAATAATATAATAATGATGATATTTTTACAATGAATGTGCGATATATGAATAAATGAGGAGGGAGGGTATTTTTGCTACAATAAATACTAAAAACATGTTTAACATGTTGGTGGGCCCTATTTTTGACTAAAATTTAATTATAGCCTGCAAGATCATTTGTATGTAGAGTTCGGTCATTTTCTGTTTGGAATTTGGAAAACTTTTCTTCTACAAAGTTGTAGAGAATTAAATTTCCTATGGAATGGATATAAGATTAGAATTTTTTTTGATAAAAGGGCTATTTATTATGAATTATTGAAGTTCCGGAATAATTGATTTTTATAGTTTTAATTTTTTTTTAAGAAAAACATTTTTTTCATGTGGGTGGGCCCCACTGGTGGCTGAAATCAGATTGTCAAGAGGTGGGCGTGAATTTTTTTTATAAATATAATATTTTATTAAATTTTCTGCTTTGGCGTTCTAAGCATTTTCCTATAAATAGGGTGCTTAGGTTAGAATTGAAAATCTTACCAGAATCTGAAGTTTTCTCTTTCTATAATATCGAGCGTATTTTTGTAAGTATTTAGATACTTTGAATGTTGCTATATGGTGCAAGTTTCCTTCAGCATTTTATTCGATATTCCAGTCAGAAGTACTATTCTTTCGAGGTAAAGGATGTTATTTTTTTGTAAATGATATTATTTCTTTCAATATCATTATACCGAAATATTGGTATGAATTTTTTTATGAAATTTTTACCTTTTCATGTCGAAGTTACAATTTACGTATACGACACTATTCATGTATACGATACTATTCACAAATACGGTACTATTCACGAAGTATGATTTTTCTTATGAAATTTTTACCTTTTCATGTTGGGATTACTATTCACGTATACGGCACTATTTACATATACGACACTATTCACGAATACGACACTATTCATAGAAAAATTAAATTTTCTTTTCTTTGTCCAAGTTGTCTAATATGGTTACTATCTTTGATTGTATTCATGTTTTGATCTTTATTCTTCAATTTTGCTCCATAATTGATTATTATGGAGTATTTTTGAACTTGGATAAATTGAAGTATGAATCCCTAATCTTTGTCCTTTTATATCACTTGATTTGTTTTCTTTCTTTTCATCATCCTCAGTCTTAAATGGTGATATAACTGAATATCTTTAGCCTGTAGCGCAAAGTTAAATGATCATCTGATGAATATCTTTGGCCTATAGTGCAAAGATGAACACACTACAAGAAAAAGGCCTAACAACGACCAATACTATCAGCGATCGCATATGCGGTCGCTGATATTCGTATTAGCGACCGACATCTGTGACCGTGAATTAATCCAGTCGCTATTGTATATAAGCGATCGCCTGTGGTCACTATCATAATTTTGCCTCCAAAATTTGGCAGGAAATGTTGGCGCCAAGGTTCTGTGCGACCAATTAAAATTAGCGACTGCATGCGGTCGCAGATGGCGGTCACTGATCAAACTTAATTTTATCAGTACCAGGTATTCGCTCGACATAGCACACCGAAGGAAAATAAAGGAGGGAGCTCAGAATAAAGAAAAGAGGGAGAAAGAGGGAGAAGAGAAGAAGGGAAAAAGGAGCTCTCTCACTGCCATCGTCGGCGCCACTGCCCACTGCCATCGCTACCGCCGCCACCGCCACTGGCCACTGCCATCTCCGCCGCCACTGCCCACTGCCATCTCCGCCACCACAGGTAACCCCCTAACTTCTCTTTTTTTTTTCTTCTGAATTTGATATAGATTTGGTGTATATATTATCTATGTACATAGATTGGGTTTATATAGATTGTGGTATATAGATTTGGTGTATATATTATCTATGTATATAGATTGGGTGTATATAGATTGTGGTTTAGACGAAATTGATTTGGCATCATAATTTTTTCCTGCTGTATCAACATAAAGATGAATCCTCAAGTAATTTGTTTAAATATGGACCATTTATTGCAACAGACAGTAATATATTTTGGAACCAGTGGCCTTCAACATAATTATTTACTTTATGCTCGCTGAGGGTTTCTATGCAGCATTTTAACTGCCCATCTTTGATTTCATTCTTTAACATACTGAAGCACAAAAGCTTATTAAATTATGTTAACTCGTGTAATGCCATGCCTGTTTGGTACCCCTCGCTCTATGTTTGCCAAGCATATGTCATCATACTAGAATCACAAAGTCTAGCGTTACTAAAAAATAGAGAATCACCTTGTGGGCCATGTTGCTAAACTATGTTCTTATGGAATTTAAAGCCTATGAAGGGCTGTTTTGAACAAAGAATTTAAAACCTTGCACCCTTAAGTTTTAAGCCATGAATACAAAGTATATAGCAATTAGATTATGTGATAATGTTTAAAATTGAAGACTTAGGGACTGTTATGATAATTTAGTGTTAAACCATGCTGAAAATGCTTTGAATGGACTGTTTTGGACCGTTTTGGGTATCAAATGACTTTATAGGACTAATAGTCCCACGTTAAGGGACTAATAGTATGCCTTCTTCTGCAATCTATTCACTCATACTCAGGTGAATGGATTATAACCAAAAGAAACTACAATCAATTTACTACTAACTCCAGTTTAATAAACTTACTGAATATATTGGATTCTCCTAAATTATGCCCTAAATTATAGTTGTACACATTCTGTTTTGTTGTTAGGATTATATTCTGCTGAAATTGGAATTCACATCCTTTGATTTGGGACTTCATATTATTTGGTAATGTTTTAATTGATATTATATTGGTAATGTATATGGGTCTGAATTTTTTACTGCTTTAATTTGAATTCAATCGTTATTGTTTTGGTCTTATTGTATTGGAAATTTGTATATTTCTCTTGGTTTGTGTCTTGGGTGCCTAGAAATGTCCATATATACATGCCGTCGTGCATATGGCTAGTCCATATTGTAGGGTAGACTCTGGCAAATTTTTTTAAAGTATTATAAGTATAAGTTTGAAAAATGTTCATAAGTAATATAAGTATAAGTTTGTAGGAGAGTCTGGGTGCTGTTTATCAATTGGATATAAATATATTGGTGATCCAAGAGAGCCTATTAAAACATTGGGCCGATGGTCGATGGGCTTGGGTAGCGAGGCCACACGAGGTTACGCCAAGCTTAGCTAAACCTCACGGGACCAAGCCAAGCTTGGTTGTCGACATGGTAAGCTAAAGGGGGAAATTTATTAAGCCAAAATAAGCGATCTTAGGGAACTATTAGTGCAACAGAGAAGGTAACTAGACACACTTGGTCAATAAAGAGAATGTTTTGGCTATAACAGAGAAACAAGGGTATTTAACACTTATGTATACAAGAATAAAGCTACAAAATGTTATAGAAGCTATAAATTGCTCAACCAAGTTTTGACTATCCCAAAACATAAAAGATTATAGAAAGGGACCGTGAGGGGTATAATCTTAAAACATCTTAGTCGAGGCCTTAGATGGACTCTTCAATTCGTGGTGTGAAGCCTTAGATAGTGGTAGTTTTCTTAAGAAAAAACATTTCAATGCATCTGAATACCAACCAAATATGTATGTCTGATATAAAGCTAGCATGAATGAAATACCTTACGTATTCACTTACGATAAACAATAAAAACAAATTTAAAACAAATTAAAATAAAATAACATGATATAATATAACTAGTAAACTAAGTAGTATTTACTTAGTTTCTCATACTAAATTTAATAACATTTAAAGTTTCTCATAGTGCTTTAATTTGCGTTCATTCGTTAACATTGAGTATGCTTAATTGTTAATCATATGCTTACAAGTATGCTCAAGTCATATGGTTATAAGTATGCTCAAGTCATATGCTTACAAGTATGCTGAAATGTTAATCATATGGTTACAAGTATGCTCAAGTCATATGGTTACAAGTATGCTCAAGTCATATGATTAATAAGCTCATGTTGTCTATAGTAGGTACCGTGGAATCATGGACCTCTATTCAGACCGTAGTTGGATGGCACGACAAAAGTCAAGTGCCTAGATAGGTGCTATAACTGAATTTAGAGCTGGTTACCAAGTGTTTTTGGAGTATGCATATAGTCACCCGGAATATATGAATGGTCAGTCGCAGATACGATGTCCATGTTTGAAGTGTAAGAATGTAAATTATATGAACAGAGATATGGTAAACTATCATTTACTTGTTTCTGGGTTCATAAAAAATCACGAAGAATGCTGGTGGGCACATGGGCAGAGAAGAGATGGTGGCATCACAGAAGTACATAATTCGGGCAGTAGTACTCATCGTATGAATGAAATGGTTCATGATATTGCAGGGCCATATTTTGATTGGGAACAAGGCAGAGAGCAACCTATGAATTCCGATGCCAAAGACTTCTTTAAGTTGTTAGACGAGGGTAGCGAGCCATTGTGGCATGGTTGCACCAAACACACTACATTGTCTGTAGTGGCGACATTACTTAACATCAAGGTTGATCATAACATGAGCCATGAGTGTGTTTTGAGTCGCTTCTTGAAAGCCATTAAGAGTATGTTGCCTGACGGTGAGAAATTACCTGGTATCTATTACTTTTGTAAGAAAATGGTGAAGATGTTGGGTCTTGGATACCAAAAGATCGATGCATGTCCCAACGATTGCATGTTATTTTATAAGGAAAATGAACAGATGACAAGGTGCACGTTTTGTGACGAACGAGAATTTTGTAATTAATTTTAATATTTATTGAATTAAATAAATATTTTTCGATGATTTAATTATTAGATTAAATAATTAATTGACGCAATTGTGGTAGATTAATTTAATTATATGTGTTACATTTATTAAATTAATGTAGAGAGTTTTTATTATCAAAGTATGTGATTATGTGAGCTTATTGTATTAAAAGAAATATTTAATAAGCATATTGGTATTTTAATTAATTTAATTATTAATTAGAGAATTAATAATTTGACATTATTTATTAATGAGAAAATTATTTATGTGACTATGTGAATTTATGAGAAATTATTATATTTTATTTAAAATATATTAAATAAAATATTGGATTTATTTTATAAGGAGTGTAACATTTTCAAACTATATGATAAAGCTTTATTAAATTAAATGACTTTGAATCAATTAAGGGTTGCCAAACAAGGCCCTAGTAGTGGTTGGATGCGATTACCCATGTTTGGGTTAATCGACCATTCTGTGTGTCAGATTCTCTTCTCTTCTCACTGTTATATTACGTCTTCTTTTATTATTATTATTCTAAGCCCGAAAAGAAGAAGCGAGAGAGAGTTTGAGAACTTGAGAGAGAGATGCTAAATCTGTGATTAAAGGTGAAGAAGTGTGAGATATTGGGAATTGTTGTCACCTGTGTAATCTAAGCGAGTATTCAAGGGTAGTCCTTCTTCCCAAATTTTAAAGTTACGTCATTTAGTTTTTATAAAATGGCTTTCATATATTTTGTAAAATCTCGTAATTGAAAAAGGGTTTGATTATGAGTTTATATATGGGTTAAGATATATCAAATCGTATTTGATTATATATATATTATGTGAATTATCATGTCATCAGTTTCATAATACTATGAATTTCTATTTCAAAATTTACTGAGTTTGGGTTTTGGCCATATGGCCTTATACGTGATATTTCATGTATTGAACGATATTATCCCTAAATTTTACATTCAGTATGTTGTTATGCATGTTGATCTGAAGAGACCAAAGTTTAAATAAACGGATTGATTGTTATAACGAATTCAGTAGTGACAATTTTCATTTTTTTAATTTCAAAACCTTCAAGAACATCAAGAACGGTGGAAGTAAATGTGTTGATTTTGCAAATTATGTGTTATAACTTGTTAAAAATCATGCTAGATGGGTTAAGTAATGATTATATATGTATTACAATGATTGGGTAAGTCTAAATTCGTGTAAAAATAACTAATTGGAAGTTATGGCCATATTCATGTATAATTTTACGTGTGATTAATTTTTGGCCTAATTTGGCCTTGTTATGTTCATGAATCGTAAGCTAGTAAACTGCAGAAAATGAGCCTAAGTAACTTTCGCCCCTTCTACGGACGTTACCAAACTACATTACCCCGCCCCGGTGGTCAAACAAAAATAAATAAATAAAAAATAAAAAATAAATAAATATTCGATGAAAATTTTTATTAAAATATTTATAAAATAAATTAAATATTTTAATTGAGATATTTATGGAATAAAATAAATATTCGATGAAAATTATTATTAAAATATTTATAAAATAAATTAAATATTTTAATTGAGATATTATGGAATAAAATAAATATTTGATAAAAATTATTATTAAAATATTTATAAAATAAATTAAATATTTTAATTGAGATATTTATGGAATAAAATAAATATTCGATGAAAATTATTATTAAAATATTTATAAAATAAAGTAAATATTTTAATTGAGATGTTTATGGAATAAAATAAATATTCGATGGAAATTATTATGAAATAATTTATTCGAGTGTAATAATAGTAAGAGAATGAAAATATTCTAATTTAATTAAGTAATTAAATTAGAAGGGTAATGATTTGTTAAATAAAGTAGAGTTTATATTAAATAATTAAGTGAAAATGTAACTAATGAATGTCGTGAATACATATGGTATGTGTGTAGGATTTGTGGTGAACGGAAGTAGTAATCGTTTAGCCTATGCATGAGGCAAGTTTCCTAACCCTACTTGTCATTATTATTCAAGTTTATTATTTACCTCGAGTAAATTATCATTACTATTATTCAAGTTCAAATGTTATATTAAAGATTGATTATCTTTTCAAAGCATGATTCAGTTATACAATAATTGTTCTATTGTATACTTCTTGAGATTATTATTCAATTTCAATATCATTATTATTGAACCTTATTAGACTAGCGAACCCTTATTGATTCGACTAGTCCATAGTTGATGAGCGTTCTAAATTTCAGAACCCTTGATGAATTATCCAAACCAAACTTCCTTTGGTGCGGACTCGAATGTCAAATTGAGATGAACAACCCTGCAAAGGAATTTACTTATGCGTTAGCGTTAAGATATTATTATGCAAGATGGTACTAAAAGTGATCCCTAAAACGAAAGTAGAAAGGTCCATAGTCTTACGATCGTTAAAGGTTTCAAGTATAACCCTTGATAACCTAGGACATAGTTCAAGGTCTTATGACCCTCAGAAATCTTTTGATTCTTGTTATTCATTCTTGATTCAAAAGTTGAGCTTTTATTCAAATGTCTTTGATTCACTCGCATGTTATTATACTGTTATTTCATTGTTATACTTGTGGGCATTTGTGCTCACTCTTGCGTAATAATAACATAGCAGTTAAGAACGAAAGAACCGACGAACCTTCTACTAGTAAAGGTAAGGGCAAGGTTAACAAGTGATGAAGACTTGTTGTTTTATATGATGATGTATTTGTTTAAGACTTAATTGTTTATGATTCCGCATAAATGTTTAAGGTTAAAGTAACCTGGGATTGTATTTATTATGTAGTTGATGTAACCCCATAAGGGGAGATTTATTATTATTTCAATCTATTGCATGGTTTGCATTTATTATGGGTAGATAGATAGATGATATTTGTATAGTGAACACCAAATCCCGTGGAATTGAAGTACCCGAATTTGGGGGTGTCACAAGTTGGTATCAAAGATGTAGGTTATGAACCTTAGGTGGGGGAACAACCTTAGGTAGTAGCCTTATAGAAAGAAGATAGTGATGGAAAACTCTTATCGTGTTATAAGAAATGATTTTATGTAATTCATTGAAGATAACAAAAGACCTTATGTGTTTATGTGTTAAAGTATGCGTTAGATGATACGACTTAGTAACTAAAACTTAAAATTTTGTTGTCAGGATGTCGAATGTTGGAGAAGCTAGTCAAGTGGGGAGGAAGAACCCGTGTACCTATAGTAATCGACAGAGAGGAGGAGCCCCAGACATTCATGTCGTTGAGGGAGGCGGTGCATGAGAGGAGTCATCTCCATTTATCACCGTTGTTGGTCAGGAGCATGAGCCCGAGACTGATCCTGAGGAGGATCCTGAGGAGGAATTTGTTGAGGAAGAGGAAGAGGAAGAAGAGGAGTTACCACGGTACACCGTTGATGCTGAGATGTATGACACGTTATACGACCGTAACGTGGAGTTATGAGATGAGGTCCATGATTTGACTGAGCGAGCGGTTATTCAGCATATTACTCTTGAGCAGAAGGAGAGGGAGATTTTGACTCTTCACTCTCGATTGGCAAATGTAGAATGGGATTTGGTCCATCAGAAGGGTCAAACCGAAGATAAGACCAGAAGAGATAGAAAGCGAAGAAGGAAATCAAGGAAACATCCGAAAAAGGTGAACATAGCGAGAGGAAGGTTGGGTAAGAGAATCTCGAAGTGATCGTAATGCGAGAGGATGATAGTCGTGCAAAGAAAGCGAAGATTGGGGAAACATACTCTACACTTAATCATGCAATGGATGAGGCCCAAGATCGAGTTTTGAGATACCCCATCCAATTCGAAGGACTTCCATCGTATATGTTGGATCGCAGGACGATGTCTCGTATCATGGATGAGGAGCGTGGCAAGGCTATTCAGCACCTTGACAGACAGTGATAAAATTTGTTTAATTATGTGAAAGACTTAATTAGTTTTTATATGTAAATTCTGACGTGTTTATGAACGAAAGAATATTTGAATGTTTTAAATCTTGTGGATTCTTTATTCCAGGATAGTTGATGTAAATAGCAGTTATGCTATCGTTTAATGTTAAAACTTTGATTTGAATGCAAATTTATCAAGTTGTTTGAGATGATGTGTTAAGTGATATGTTAAATTGTTGAGTAATGCTTTAACTATTTAGAAAAATAAATAAAGTTCTAATAAAGCGTTTATTTAACAGAAAAATGCCGCCAAGGAGAAGACAACAACGTCAACCGGCTCAGGAAGAGTCAACCAATAATAACAATTATGCCAACAATAATCTCGTGCAGCAGTTTGTGAACTTACTGACTGGAGCCATGAATAACCAACCTCAAGCTCCACCAAACACAACGTTTAAGGACTTCAAGGCGGTGGGACCGCCAGAGTTCAAAGGTTCCATGAACCCAATCGAGGCTCAAACGTGGGTTATGGAAATGGATAAGGTTTTCGACGTTGCTAGGGTTCGAGAAGACCAAAAGACCGCTTTTGCAACGTTTATGCTGAAGTCTGAGGCTAGCTACGGGTGGCAAGCAAACAAAGTGCGAGGAGGTGAAGGTGTAATTACGTGGGAGAGATTTAAAGAGATGTTTTTCGAAATGTATTTCCCAACTAGTTCACAGAACCAGATAGAGGTTCAATTTCTAGAGTTGAAGCAGGGAAATATGAGCGTGCCTGACTATGCGGCTAAATTCAACGAGTTGGCAAGGTTCGCCCCGTATCAAGTTCACACGGATGAGAGGAAGGCGAGACAGTTTGAGCAAGGACTAAAGCCTTGGGTGTACATCAAGGTATTAATGTTTCAAATTTAAACACGTTTCTTTGGAGTCTTTCGAAAAGGCCATCCTCATTTGAAGGAGGAAGCGATGCGGTGACCAAGTACAATCAAGATCAAAAGAAGAAGAAGAGTGAAGGTGAAGGAAATAACAAGGTCGATTGGAAGTGGCACGGGAGGTGGAAATTTCAATCGAGGAAAAAAAGGTGGAGCAATGACTCATCATCGGGGAATCAGCAAGGTAGTCAGAAGAAAAGAATCGAAGCATGCCCAACTTGCGGGAAAGCCCATCTAGGAGTTTGTATGAAAGGAAAAAGAGTGTGATACAATTGTGGACAGGAAAGCCACATAGCACCAAACTGTCCAAACCCAAAGAAGGGTGCTTGTTTTACTTGTGGTTCGAAGGACCATCTGGCAAGAGATTGTCCCAAGAAGGGATCGGGAGGGTTAGGATCAGAAGGAAACCGGGGAAATAACAGTGGAAATGCCTTAACCATCACCGGACCAACCGCAACAAACCGACCGACCGCCCGGACTTTCAATATCATGGTGCAGGATGCAATCCAGTCTCATGATGTGGTGTCAGTTATCATTCCGATCAATAAAATTAATGCTTATGTTTTATTTGATTCGGGTGATACTTGTTCCTTTATATCTGAAGACTTTGCTAATAGTTTAGATTTGCTTATGGATTAGTTGGAATATCCCATGAATATAGAAATTGCGAATAGGGAGATAATTCCTGTTAAGTACGTGTTTAAGAACTGTAGAGTGGATATTAAGGGTAATATCATGAACGTAGATCTTATCCCTATTCGACTTGGGGAATTTGACGTTATTTTGGGAATGGACTGGTTATTCAATTACGGGGCTGTAATTGATTGCCAAAAAAAGCGTATTAACCTGACTCCATCAAAGGTTGTGTTTTATGGTAGCAAGTAGCCTAGACAAGCGAGTTGTCTAACGATGATGCAGGCCAAGAAGTTGTTAAGACAATGTTGTGTATGATACTTAGCTTACATAGTCGACAGTCAAAAAGAGAATCCGAAGGTAGAACAAATACCGATTGTGAGGGACTTCATCGACGTATTTCCAGACGATTTACCAGGACTTCCACCAGATAGAGAGGTAGATTTTTTAATCGATTTGGCGCCCGGAACTGCTCCAATATCGAAGGCACCATACCGAATGGCACGAGTAGAGATGAAGGAATTAATGGTACAACTACAAGAATTGTTGGACAAGAAGTACATTCAACCGAGCGTATCGCTGTGGGGAGCGCCTGTGTTGTTTGTGAAAAAGAAGGATGGATCGATGCGACTCTGTATTGACTATAGAGAACTAAATAAGGTCACGATTAAGAACAGATATCCATTACCGAGGATCGATGACCTGTTTGATCAATTGAATGGAGCGAGATACTTTTCCAAGATAGACTTGAGAAGCGTTTATCATCAATTGAAGGTGAGGCCGGAGGATGTACCAAAGGCGCATTCGTAACACGATACGGTCACTACTGAATTTTTAGTAATGTCGTTTGGTCTTACGAATGCTCCCCGCAACATTTATGGGACTAATGAATGGTGTGTTCAAGCCGTTTTTGGACAAGTTCGTAGTGGTATTTATAGATGACATTTTGGTCTATTCGAAAACCAAAAAGAACACGAAGAGCATTTGAGATTAACGTTGGAAGTATTGAGAAGGGAAAAGTTGTATGCCAAGTTTTTGAAATGCGAATTTTGGATTGAACGAGTGCAATTTCTTGGGCACGTGATCGATAAAAACGGAATTTCGGTAGATCCATCCAAAGTCGAAGCCGTGAGTAACTAGGATCAGCCGAGGACGCCATCGGAAGTACGAAGTTTTCTTGGATTGGCAGGATATTATAGAAGGTTCATTCAAGACTTTTCCAAGATCGCAACTCCGTTAATGAATTTAACTCGAAAAGCTATGAAATTTGTTTGGACGGATAAGTGTGAGGAAAGTTTTCAAGAATTGAAGAAGAGGTTGAGTACGGCCCCTGTGTTATCTCTTCAGGATGATACAGGTGAAATTTTGTTGTTTATAGTGATGCATCGCATAAAGGACTTGGTTGTGTGCTGATGCAAAACGACAAAGTCATTGCGTATGCATCACGACAATTGAAGGATTATGAGAAGGGATATCCGACCCATGACTTGGAGTTAGCTGCAGTTATTTTTGCTTTGAAAATTTGGAGGTACTATCTCTACGGGGAGAAGTGTGAAATATATACGGACCATAAGAGTCTGAAATATATTTTCACGCAGAAGGACTTGAATATGCGTCAAAGAAGGTGGTTGGAGTTAATTAAGGACTACGACTATGAGATTTTATACCATCTGGGTAAGGCGAATGTCGTTGCCGATGCCTTAAGTAGAAAGGGTCAGGAGAAGTTGATGATGTTGACTGCTCAGGACGAGCTAATTGCAGAAATGGAGAAACTGGAATTGAAAGTGAAGTATCCTATGGAGATTGATGAGAAAATATTTCAGATGCAATCTGGTATAACCCTACTGGATAAAGTTAAGGAGGCTCAGCTTCAGGACGAAGAATGTAAAAATGTGACAAAGAAGATATCTGAAGGAACCGAACCAAGATTTAAGATGGATAAGGAAGGAATACTGAGATTTGATAATAGAATTTGGGTACCGCCAGTTCAAGAGATTAAGGAAGATATTTTAAGCGAGGCTCATAGTTCACGATATTCGATTCACCCTGGTAGTACCAAGATGTACCAAGATCTTAGACAACATTTCTGGTGGCCGAATTTGAAGCGTGATGTTGCAGAATGTGTTGCCAAGTGTCTGACCTGTCAGAAAGTGAAAGCGGAACATCAGAGACCGAGTGGATTGCTACAACCGTTAGAGATCCCAGAGTGGAAATGGGAACATATTACAATGGACTTCGTGGTTGGCCTTCCGACGACTCAGAAAGGCTACGACGCAGTATGGGTTATCGTTGACCGACTGACGAAATCTGCACACTTCCTTCCGATTAAAATAAGATTCAACTTAGATCAATTGGTGAGGCTATACGTAAAAGAGATTGTTTCGAGGCACGGAGTTCCGGTATCAATTGTTTCAGATAGGGATCCGCGCTTCACATTAAATTTCTGGAAACGTCTTCGGAAATGCATGGGTACGCAATTGCGAATGAGTCTGACTTACCACCCTCAAACAGACGGATGAGAGTGAGAGAACGATTGAGGACATTAGAAGATATGCTAAGAGCTCGTGTGATGGACTTTAAAGGAAATTGGGATGATCACCTACCATTAGTAGAGCTCTCGGCTACAACAATTGATTACCACGCTAGTATAGGCATGTTACCACGGAAGCGTTATCACAGTGAAAGTCGAACTCCGCTTACTTATGATGAAGTTGGTGAAAGACAATTGTTAGGGCCAGAATTGGTACAGCAGACGGCAGAAATAGTCAAAGTGATCCGAGCACGACTGGTAGCGGCTCAAGATCGACAGAAGAAATACGTTGATCCACATCATAAAAATATCAAGTTTGAATCAGGTAGTTATGTTTTCTTGAAGGTCTCTCCCTGGAAGGGGATGATCAGGTTCGGAAAGAAAGGAAAATTGAGCCCAAGATTCATTGGACCCTTTGAAGTACTTAGAAGAATCGGAGAAGTTGCGTACGAGGTAGCCTTACCTCCAGCACTCGAGAATGTCCACAACGTCTTCCATGTTTCTGTATTACGACCCTACAAGGCCGATTACAAGCATGTAATTGAATAAGAACCCCTACATTTTGAGAAAGACTTATCTTACAAAGAAATTCCTGTCCAAATTGTCGACCGAAAAGAACAAGTTCTCAGAAATAAAGTTATACCTTTTGTTAAGGTAATTTGGAGGAACCACAACGCTGACAAAGCTACGTGGGAACTCGAAGAGAATATGATGAAGAATTACCCTCATTTATTTACTTAATTATGTGTAACCGATTCTGGGGACAGAATCTTTGTAAGGGGGGAGAATGTAACAGGTCGAATTTATTGAGTCGTGATTCTGGGGACAGAATCCTTTTAAGGGGGGAAAGATGTGACGAATAAGAATTTTGTAATTAATTTTAATATTTTTTGAATTAAATAAATATTTTTTGATGATTTAATTATTAAATTAAATAATTAATTGACGCAATTGTGGTAGATTAATTTAATTATATGTGTTACATTTATTAAATAAATGTAGAGAGGTTTTATTATCAAAGTATGTGATTATGTGAGCTTATTGTATTAAAAGAAATATTTAATAAGCATATTGGTATTTTAATTAATTTAATTATTAATTAGAGAATTAATAATTTGACATTATTTATTAATGAGAAAATTATTTATGTGACTATGTGAATTTATGAGAAATTATTATATTTTATTTAAAATATATTAAATAAAATATTGGATTTATTTTATAAGGAGTGTGACATTTTCAAACTATATGATAAAGCTTTATTAAATTAAATGACTTTGAATCAATTAAGGGTTGCCTTAACAAGGCCCTAGTAGTGGTTGGATGCGATTACCCATGTTTGGGTTAATCGACCATTCTGTGCAGATCGCTTCTCTCTTCTCCTCTTATATTACGCCTTCTTTTATTATTATTATTCTAAGTCCGGAAAAAGCAGAGAGGAGAGAGAGTTTGAGAACTTTGAGAGAGATTGCGAATCATTGTGATTAAAGGTGAAGAAGTGTGAGAAATTGGGAATTGTTGTCACCTGTGTAATCTAAGCAGAGTATTCAAGGGTAATCCTTCTTCCCAAATTTTAAAGTTACGTCATTTAGTTTTTATAAAATGGCTTTCATATATTTTGTAAAATCTACGAATTGAAAAAGGGTTTGATTATGAGTTTATATATGGGTTAAGATATATCAAATCGTATTTGATTATATATATATTATGTGAATTATCATGTCATCGGTTTCATAATACTATGAATTGCTATTTCAAAATTTGAGAGTTGGGTTTTGGCCATATGGCCTTATACGTGATATTTCATGTATGAACGATATTATCCCTAAATTTTACATTCGTATGTTGTTATGCATGTTGATACGAAGAGACCAAAGTTTAAATAAACGGATTGGTGTTATAACTAATTCAGTAGTGACAATTTTCATTTTTTTATTTTCAAAACCTTCAAGAACATCAAGAACAGTGGAAGTAAATGTGTTGATTTTGCAAATTATGTGTTATAACTTGTTAAAAATCATGCTAGATGGGTTAAGTAATGATTATATATATATTACAATGATTGGGTAAGTCTAAATTCGTGTAAAAATAACTAATTGGAAGTTATGGCCATATTCATGTATAATTTTACGTGTGATTGATTTTTGGCCTAATTTGGCCTTGTTATGTTCATGAATCGCAGAATCAGCAGAATCAGTAAACTATGAAATCGAAAAATGAGCTCTGGGTAACCGCTTCCCCCGTGACGTTACTAAACTACATTACTACTTTCCTGCCAATGATCAATAAAAAAAATAAATAATAAAAAAATAAATAAATAAATAAATAAATATTCGATGAAAATTATTATTAAAATATTTATAAAATAAATTAAATATTTTAATTGAGATATTTATGGAATAAAATAAATATTCGATGAAAATTATTATTAAAATATTTATAAAATAAATTAAATATTTTAATTGAGATATTATGGAATAAAATAAATATTTGATGAAAATTATTATTAAAATATTTATAAAATAAATTAATTATTTTAATTGAGATATTTATGGAATAAAATAAATATTCGATGAAAATTATTATTAAAATATTTATAAAATAAAGTAAATATTTTAATTGAGATGTTTATGGAATAAAATAAATATTCGATGAAAATTATTATAAAATAATTTATTCGAGTGTAATAATAGTAAGAGAATGAAAATATTCTAATTTAATTAAGTAATTAAATTAGAAGGGTAATGATTTGTTAAATAAAGTAGAGTTTATATTAAATAATTAAGTGAAAATGTAACTAATGAATGTCGTGAATACATATGGTATGTGTGTAGGATTTGTGGTGAACGGAAGTAGTAATCGTTTAGCCTATGCACGAGGCAAGTTTCCTAACCCTACTTGTCATTATTGTTCAAGTTTATTATTTACCTCGAGTAAATTATCATTACTATTATTCAAGTTCAAATGTTATATTAAAGATTGATTATCTTTTCAAAGCATGATTCAGTTATACAATAATTGTTCTATTGTATACTTCCTGAGATTATTATTCAATTTGAATATCATTAGTATTGAACCTTATTAGACTAGCGAACCCTTATTGATTCGACAAGTCCATAGTTGATGAGCGTTCTAAATTTCAGAACCCTTGATGAATTATCCAAACCAAACTTCCTTTGGTGTGGACTCGAATGTCAAATTGAGATGAATAACCCTGCAAAGGGATTTACTTATGTGTTAGCGTTAAGATATTGTGCACAGTATGGTACTAAGGGCTGATCCCCCTAAGTACGAGTAGAAAGGTCCATAGTCTTATGACTGTTAAAGGTTTCAAGTATAACCCTTGATAACCTAGGACATAGTTCAAGGTCTTATGACCCTCAGAAATCTTTTAATTCTTGTTATTCATTCTTGATTCAAAAGTTGAGCTTTTATTCAGATGTCTTTGATTCACTCACATGTTATTATACTGTTATTTCATTGTTATACTTGTGCGCATTTGTGCTCACTCTTGCGTAATAATAACATTGCAGTTAAGAACGAAAGAACTGACGAACCTTCTACTAGTAAAGGCAAGGGCAAGGTTAACAAGTGATGAAGACTTGTTGTTTTATATGATGATGTATTTGTTTAAGACTTAAGTTAATGATGTTGTTTAAGACTTAATTGTTTATGATTCCGCACAGATGTTTAAGGTTAGAGTAACCTGGGATTGTATTTATTATGTAGTTGATGTAACCCCATAAGGGGTGATTTATTATTATTTATATCTATTGCATGGTTTACATTTATTATGGGTAGATAGATAGATGATATTTGTATAGTGAACACCAAATCCCGTGGAATTGAAGTACCCGGATTTGGGGGTGTCACACGTTTTGTAGTCATGATCGGTTTAGGCCTAATAAAGAGAGTGTGACTACAAAAAAATCAAGTATACCATTTAAGATTCTAAGGTATTTTCCAATAACACATCGGCTAAAAAGATTGTACATGTCTTCAAGAACAGCTGAACATATGAGTTGGCATGCGAAATCTCCAGCTAAAGATGGAGAATTAAATCATCCCGCAGATGGGCAGGCTTGGAAAGATTTCAACTTAGCACATCCTGGGTTTGCATTGGAGCCTAGAAATATGAGGCTTGGATTGTCCACCGATGGTTTCAATCCGTTTGGCCACTCAGTTGTTCCGTACTCATGTTGGTCTGTGATTGTTACTCCGTACAACTTGCTTCCTTGGATGTGTATGAAACAGCCATACTTGTTTCTTTCACTCGTGGTTCCTGGTCCTAAGAGTCCTGGAAAGAACTTAGATGTTTACTTGAGACCTCTTATAGAAGAGTTGAAGGTATTGTGGGAGGATGGAGTATAGACTTGGGATGTTGCAACAAAAACAAATTTCAACCTTAGGGCAGCAGTTATGTGGACTATAAGTGACTTCCCAGCTTATGGTATTTTAGCTGGATGGAGTACACACGGGAAGTTGGCATGTCCGTATTGTATGGAGCATACAAAGTCTTTCAATCTATCAAAAGGTCGAAAGCCTTGCTGGTTTGACTGTCATCGTCGGTTCTTGCTGGTAGATCACTCGTTTCGAAGAAATAGAGAACACTTCAGGAAAAGGAAAGTAGACAATGATATGCCTGCACCGCGATTGTCGGGAACGGAGATGCGAGATCGTGTGATGAGATTGCCGGTTATCCCATTTGGTAAGATTGATGCCACAAATATAATCAATGGGTTTGGAGAATCTCATAACTGGGTTCGGAGAAGCATATTTTGGGAATTGCCTTATTGGTC
Organism: Panax ginseng; assembly: GCA_020205605.1. Classification (NCBI taxonomy): domain Eukaryota; kingdom Viridiplantae; phylum Streptophyta; class Magnoliopsida; order Apiales; family Araliaceae; genus Panax; species Panax ginseng. The sequence goes on along the minus strand of CM035132.1, from coordinate 131,256,828 downwards.
TACAAATTTGATTCGTCATAATTTAGATGTGATGCATATTGAGAAAAATGTGTTTGACAATGTGTTTAACAGCATGATGAATGTTACGGGGAAGACAAAAGATAATGATAAGGCACGTTTGGACATGAAAGATATTTGTAAGCATCCTGGATTAGAACTTTATGAATCTCCTAATGGTAAGATTATCAAACCTCATGCAAGGTACACATTGTCCAAAAAGCAAGTTGAAGATGTGTGCACATGGGTTAAGTCTCTGAAACTACCAGATGGATATGCGTCAAACATTGCAAGGTGTGTTATGGGTGGGAAATTGCAAGGGATAATGAGTCATGACTGTCATGTGTTCATGGAGAGACTCATGCCTATAGCATTTCGGGATCAGCTTGATAAACCAATATGGGATGTTTGATGGATCTTAGTCGTTTCTTCAAAGTCTTATGTTCAAAATCATTAAATGAGAAGGACATGTCTGTACTTGAGAAGAACATCATAGAGATCATGTGTAAACTAGAGAAAATATTCCCACCTGGTTTTTTTGACTCCATGGAGCATTTGCAAATCCATGTTCCCTATAAAGCTCGTGTTGGGGGTCCAGTTCAATATAGATGGATGTACCCTTTCGAGAGGGTGATGGGAAACCTTAAGATGAAGGTGAAGAATAGAGCTTATGTCAAGGGGTCGATATGTGAGGCATACAGTTTCGATGAGATATCTACGTTTGTCTCAGACTATTTTTCGGATGAAGTCTTGACAAAGGCCAATCAAGTATCGAGACATGATGATGGGGGAAATGTTGAACTAAATGGTCGGCTCTCTGTATTTGGTCTATCGGGTCGCGCTTATGGAAAAGGGAAGCACATATTCCTCTCTGAGCAAGAATTACATGCTGCACATACTTACATTCTTCTCAATTGCGAGGAGATTGACAAATTTATGAGATACACATGTAAACTTGATAATTTATCTTTTAAGTTGAAAATTTATTCCAATATGTTAATGTTTATAACATGGTATAGATTGTACGATGACGAGTTAAAAGTGAAGCATCCCAGCATAACTGATAAAGATATTCAAATCAATCGTGATAAAAAATTTGCACTTTGGCTAAAGGACAAAGTAAGTTAAATTTCTTAAGCACAACATATATATATATATATATATATATATATATATATATATATACTCCATATTAACTATGACTTCATTTAATAAGATGGAATTTTTGTAGACTTTGACTGAGGGATCAACAATTCTGACTAATGTACAAGTCCTAGCTATGGGACCAGACAGGGACCAAGTCAGCCGCAATGGTTACAAAATAAATGGTTGTGAATTTTGTACAACGGCATATGGGCGTGGTAAAAGAACCATGAACTATGGAGTGTGTGTCCAAGGAGATTGTTACAATGAGCTTGGTCGTGCCTTTTATGGGGAGTTGGAGGAAATCGTAGAGTTGTCGTACAAGGGCACGTACGGGGGTCATATTAACTTGTTCAAGTGTCGTTGGTTTGATTCAGAAAAAGGGATACGTGTTGACAAACATGGAATCGTCGATATTGACCTCCATAGGTCGGCTTACTCCAACGAACCGTTTATTTTACCAACTCAAACAGTACAAGTATACTACACTCCTAGTCCTGTTAGGAAAAGGGATAGACCGCCTATAGATTGGCAAGTTGTAATTCATACTCCCGCGCACAGTCGTGTCTAAGTAATAGTCGGGGATTTCTACCAAGAGGAGATGCTTCATAGACCTCCTATAATAAATATAGAGGAAAACAATGATGTAATCTAGATAGAGGGTGTAGATGAACCTGATGAATTGGATCCCGAGACAGTTATTGTGCCAGATGACAGTGATACTGAGGAAGAGTTATTGACTAACACTAACACAAAATCTAAAGAAGAAGATGGTTATGAATCTCCGACACTTGTACAAAATGATTCTGACTCAGACAACGATTTTCATTAAAATGTATGTTTAGTTTTAATTGTATTACAATGAATTACATATAGGAATGTTATTTATATCCTTAACATGTTTATGTACCCTTCATTTATAGTTGTCGTAGTTAACTATTTTATACAATTAATTATCATTATTGTCCTTTTCTATAAAATGTATATTTAGTTTTAATTGTATTACATACAATTACATATGTACATGTTCTCTATATCCTTGACATGTTTATGTACCTTTCATTTATAACTCATACAAACATCCTAAATATTTTATTTATAGATGTCTTTTGAACCTGCTGCACGAAAGCGCGGGTTGGGTCGGGGTTCTAATCATGTGCCTAAGGCCCCAGCTAATCCGGATGATCTCATTCTTATACAGATCCGTCCTCCTCCAAAAAGCACGTAAGTTAAACATCGTGTATATATAAGGGTTTAATATTTCCATTGTTATAAATATATATGATTGTAAATTATTGTATATTGTAGTGATTTTTAAGATAGTAAAATTGTGAAGTGCATTTCACAATTATGCTTGCAGAACTGGCCTACGCCAGTGATTACATGGGCGAGAACATCTTTTGCCCATAAGGATGCAGTTTGGGCTGAATTACATGTATATTTTTATCACTCTGATAGATAATACATAGTTAATCAAATAATATTGTTTAGTAATGTTAGATTATGGTAATATAACAGTTTTAATATTATTATTGTTGTTTTATTTGTAGAAGCGGTATAGATGGGACAACGACTTGAGCATCGATTATTCGCATAACAACATTACGGCGAAGTGCGTTGTCCGAACTAAAGATAATCTGAACAAGGAACGACAAAAAGCCCTGCACAATGCTGAGATTGACCATCCAGGACAAGGTGAGCAGTATATGCATGAGCATAGTCCCTGGTGGTGCGCACATCCCATATGGGTGAAGATGTGTGACTAGTGGAGAGCTGAGAGCTGGGTCAAGAAACGCAAGACTACCACCTCAAACAGATCCTCAGGTGTATCTAAAGGCAAAAAGGCAAAAGGCACGTACAAGGGCGGCAGTATATCACAGCTGCAGCATATTGCTGCTAGGGTACGTATGTATAAGGGCTTAATTATTTGTTATTTGTTTCAAGAGCTGGCTTAGTTGTTTATTTTTATGTTTACAATCATGTTTTGTAGCTAAAATATCATATGTTTACATATTAATATGAGAACATGAACTGTAGGAGTCTAAGTCTTAAGGTCAACCTATCAATTGGTTGGATGTGTATGTGGCCACCCGTGATGGTCTGCCTGATGCTGTTCAGATAGTGGTAATAAGTTAACTTTATACTAATATGTTGTTTATAAATTGTGACGACCTTTTTTAGCATTTATTTATTTTTAACTATTTAATTGTTGACCTTCTGACATGAAACTTATAAGGGCTTAATGAAGGAGTGCTATCCTGAAGGCACCTCGCGTTCGTCGATTGATTATTAATTGTGGGATAGGGCGTCCATCGTGAAGAAAAACTATGTTAAAGGCCAAGGACAAAAATGATGCCCCGACCATCAGTGGCACAAAACTACCTTCCCGGTTTATACGATCATCAGTCATCCAAACCTATCATACTCCTGGCCGTTGTGAGAGCGATCTGCCAGAATCATGATCTTCTTCGTATAATGGGCGGGCATCTGCATTCTCTTAGTCCTGTTGAGTTGGCGGAGGCAGTGGCGGCAGCAGCAGCATCACAGCATCAGGGTGGCGACTAGGTATATATCGATATTGTTACTATCACTGTCTTACTTATATGTTTCACTACATTGTCTATTGTTTAGCTTTTCCCAAGTCATAGCAGTATCAACACATGTAACATATATATTTTATTCTTTTGTTAATTACAGGGTACTAATTTGGATGATCCATGAAGAGCTAGAACAGTCATGTTAGATTTGTAAAGCCTTGTTAGACTTGTTTTTTAGATTTTTAAAGCCTTGTAATCTTTTAGATTCATTCTTTGGACTGTATTGGTTTACGATTCTATTATATGGATGTTTACGATTGTATTGTGTTGTGTTGGTTTAGATTCATTCTTTGGACTGTATGGATGGATGTTTATTATATAGTAGTTATCATAGATGGATGGATGTTTATATATACTGATGTGTGTTGGGATAAAAAGCAGGTACAAAGCAGGTTATTTTTAGGAAATCAATAAAACAGGGAAAATATTTTAAAAAAACAATATCAGCGACCGCATGCGTTCGCTAATACTATAACAGCGACCGCGTTGCCTTCTTGGACGTCAACGATCGATTCGGTCGCTATTATCGGTCGCTGACACGTGTGCCATGTCACACCTGACAGATGACTCAGCATGAGTCAGAATAGCGACGGTTGCGGTCGCTGATTGCGGCCGCTACTCAATCGGTTGCTATTGTTGGTTGCTGATGTCCATCCAGCGACCAGATTATCTACGACTAGTATCGGCCGATCAGATGCGGTCGCCGATACTCATCTCATGTAATCACATGAGGTCGCCGATGAAAGTGATCGGTAATGACCACATACAGGTGTTGAGATGAACATGACCAACCGGGGATACGAATGAATATCTTTGGTTCATAGTACAAAGATGAATATTTGATTCATGATGAATATTGATTGATGTTACAGGGATAAAAAATTTATGATGGATCTTTAAATCATAGAAGATAGTAGACTTCATTCTCTACTTAACTCTTCTAATGAATTTTTATTTTCGTTGTGAATATTGATCTAAAACTTGTTGTCTATTATATTTTATCTGATGTATTGAAGGCTAACGATAATTTGTTTTTCATTATCTTAGTCATAACATTCTTTACTGGGCTAATTGAGCTCATCCTTTTCCTTTTTGTTCCATTTTTCTTCTTAGGAGACGAGAATATAGCGGGAACTAGTCGGGGTGTGGAGTGATGGTTCAAGACAGTTGTTATAGCAGTCCACACTATTTTGTAAAATAGTGTATCAATAATTTTAATGAGGAATTTATTTGAGTTTGGATATTGTCTAGAAGATAACATCTGTATTAAAACTCACACTATATGTGTTGTCGTATTTTGCACGACAATTGTAATAATGAAGTTTGTAGTTGTTTTCTGTACCATGTATTTGGCGATTCAGAATAGGTTGGGTGGATTCGACCTATTTTGGGGGCATCACAGATTACCTGATGAATATCTTTGGCGTGTATTGCAAAGATGGTCAGGTGTTGAGATGAACATGACCAACTGATGAATATCTTTGGCCTGTAGTGCAAAGATGAATATTTGACTTAAGATGTATATTGATTGATGTTACAGGGATATAAAATTTTGATGCTAGACTTTTAAATCATAGAAGATAGTAGATTTCATTTTATACTTAACTCTTCTAATGAATTATTATTTTCGCTGCAAATATTGATCTAAAACTTGTTGTCCATTATATTTATATTTCATCTGATTTATTGAAGGCTAACGATAATTTGTTCTACATTATCTTAGTCATAATATTCTTTACTAGGCTAGTTGAGCTCACCCTTTTCCTTTTTGTTCCATTTTTCTTCTAAGGAGGCGAGAATATAGTGGGAACTAGTCAGGGTGTGGAGTGATGTTTCAAGTCAGTTGTTTTAGCAGTTCTCACTATTTTGTAAAATAGTGTATCAATAATTGTAATGATGACTTATTTGAGTGTGGATATTATCTAGAAGATAATATTTGTATTTAAACTCACAGTATATGTGTTGTCGTATTTTGCACGACAATTGTAATAATGAAGTTCTAGTTGTTTTCTGTACCATGTATTTGGCGACTCAGAATGGGTTGTGTATACCTATTTTGGGGGCGTCATAATAAACATGTCAAAGTCGTAATCTGTAAGGGTAGTTTAATTACCAGGATTACTTTGCTTTACAACCTTTGTTCGTTTGTCCTCAAATAGGATAAGAAATAGCAGAAAAAGTGCCAATTTGACTATTTCAAAAGTTAAAATTTTTCACATCATTATGTTCAGCATGGGTAAATACTAACATTTACTATGTTGAATATTTTTTATCAATTCATATGAGCATGCATATTCACTTCTATGTGTTTAGAAGCATTTCATGTGATAACTCATTTTCCAACGGATAAAAACTAGAAAAGAGGACATACATACGTTACCAGGGGAGTGTAGAACACTTGTACGGTGACAGATTTTGCAGAAAGCCACCCGAACTAAGCAAATCTGAAGAAGAGCTCTCGGATTCTCCGTGTGGCGCAACTTAAAAATTACTCGTGAAAGTAACATAGCACTTAAAACTGAAAGTAGTATGCATACAAGGCAAGCATGTATGATGATAAAGTATATACTTTGTAATCAATCTTATTTATTTATTAATAAAAGAATTATTTATTAAAGGCATTTAATTATCTACATGGTGCCGTTTTAATAATATGTGATAAACCTATAGTTTTAAGCAATGCTTTCAGAATCATGATGAGATCATGCTAATGAGATCTAAATTCTTATATAGCTTAAAACTAAAATGTTCTCAATCGATGGATTACTAAAAAGGGGATTAGTGAATCCGGATAGATTGATGCATACGTTGCTTGCTCATTGGATGAGAATGATTGATCTCATGATCATTTGTGTGGAGACACTAAAGCAAGTATGTAGGTGCTTATTGGAGAATAAGTTCACTGAACGTGACTCGCTAAGGAATACCTAATGAAGTTTTACTTGTCTGTTAATAGGAATTCTTGTAGTGATAGTAGTACAAATGATCCTTAGACTTGAGATCATCATAGTATCTTATATATAATGAATTACACTTTGACTTATTCCTTAAGACCTTTAGGGTATATCAAAGGGTATACTTGGGTGTAATAAGTTATATATGGAGATAATGAATGATCAATAAAGAATCTACCACTTCTAGTAAAAGAAGAGAAATGTCCTATGTGATTCGATAAATGACAAACTAGGAATCCTTGGCCAAGGTGGAATGAAATTAGAAAGTAGTTTCTAATTTGTATTTATTACGAGTTGTGCATTTAGGAATCGAAATACATATAATTAAATAAGATAAGACTTGACAGTAATTCCATGTCTTATATTTAATTGGGACTTTGTATGGTGGAAGGATTGAATTGTATGGTAACTATTTACTCAAAGGTTCTTTTATGATTAATGTTGAAATCTATATTATCTGGAAAGTAGTTGATCGGTAGAGAGACTTATCCCTATTGTAGAATAAGTATTATTTATTTAAATAAATTAATAGTACTCTCATTTATTCCTAATAGGATTAGGAGGGAAAATTAGTTAAAGGAGTTTAATTAATTATCCCTAATAAGATTAAGGAGCCCAATTAATTAAAGGAATTTAATTAAATAAATAATACCTTATTTTAATTAAATAGGATTACCTAATATCTTTATAAGAGGAGTCTTGTAATAACCTAATATTTTCAATAAGAAATTTTATGAATAATTTTTTTTATATATATAAGGGTGGGAATATGTGCAAAGTAAAATATATGTATATATCTGATAAATAAAATTATTTATTAGATGTAACTAATTTTTTTTTGAACTATTGATCATTTTAGATTATATTTTTATAATAAATTTATGTTGTAATAAAAATATTTATTATTTATTTTTCATGAAAATATGATTATTGTATATATGATATGGATATTTATTTTCTGATCTTCGGCTGCCATTTCCTCTTCTTTTTCAGATGTTTCGAATTCTTGCCTCGTTTCCTTGATCCACTTACTCAACCTCTGAAACATTTTCTCAATGTCGTCCTCAAAAGAAAACAAGTCTGGAATTTTGGACCGAGTTTGTATAAACTGCTTCCAGCACCTGAAATAAGAAGCACAAAACACAAATAAAAATGTCTAAATAAAACTGGATTAATTAAACTGATATTGTAAAACTATTAAGATTTATACTAAATAGTCCCCAGCAACGGTGCCAAAAACTTGTTGGGTAAAATCTAATTACGCACAACACACAAGTATACGTGGTCAACAAGTAATAAAGTAATGAGTAGAGTGTCGTTCCCACAGAGACAATTTAGCAAGAAACTTAACTTCATAATTATCAATTTCCTATTAATCCTAATTTTATTAAACTATCCAACTCAATGATTAAAAATTATAGAAACTAAATTAAAAACAAATAAACTACCACAAACCAATTACCAATATCAAAATCTGGAAATTTCAAACAATTAATGGAGAATTAGACTTATGATTTCACCCTAAGCTTCACTTGGATTTTAACACTTTTATTCCAATTCAATTCACTATCCCAATTTATTAATCAAGAATACGAACATAGTATTAACCACCTCTCGATGCACTAATACCGTATTAACGTCAATCCACAATTAAGATAAAAATATGTTAAACACCTTAATCAACTAATCCACTATATCTCTATGTGAATTACAATTGAAGATGATTAAAGAATAAGTTCTCTATCCGATTACATGCGATGTTAAGCATATCTCTACCTTAACATTCATCACAATTAAGCTATTCACAAAATCATGAACACATGCTATATCAACTAGGTCTAGATTTGAATATCCTCTCTCGATTCCATCCAATTCCACAAAGAATTGTTGATCAGGCAATTCATAGATTCAAGCTCAAATCAATATAGATAAACTGGAAATAGCTTATTAAATTGGAAATCAAAGTTTACAAAATCATAGATTCACTCAAAGATCCATCATAAGCCTAAAAAGTGAATTAGTTCATAATTAACGAAATAAACACTGAATAAATCATGAAAATCATTCTTTCAATTACAGATAATAGCCTAAGACAAAGAATATTTAAAAACACCCTTCACGTAGCCTAGAATGACAATCGTCTCGAAAATATCCTTGAATTACTCCTCCAACGCTTGCTTAGAAAAACTGAGATTCATCTTCATAATTTGCCTTGTGTGTCTTTAATCCCATTGTTTGTTGTTAATTATATACTTCCACATGTATTCTGATCACAATTCCATGCCAATACGAATCCCAAGTCATCACCATCACTAAAACTCCACGTTTGAAGCATTAGAAACCAACTAGGAGACTTCAAATTCGAGTACCCAAGCCCCAGCTTGCCTTTTCCCTTTGTAATAGCAAGCCCCGACTTGCCTCCTTGCTGCTAATCCGCCCAGGACCCAAGCCCCGGCTTGCTATCAAGGCATAAAAGGTCAAGCACCAGCTTTCCTACCTTCTACAAATCTGTTGCACTGTCCTCTACTAAAATTGCCATATCTTTTAAACCAGGAGGAGTTACGGGGCCCTCCTCCTATCAAATCGAAGCTATAGACGATCTCTACAACGTTCATTCTTTGAGTTTTCAGAAATAACAAACGGATGAAGGTCGAAATTGCATCGGAAGTAGCTACTGCTGTGTAATGTCAACAAAACAACTCTTAGCTTTGTCTTTGTTGCTAAAAAAACCATACTCTCGCATCCGAACTTCCGATTGGAATGATACAAGACGTTCCGAAAAGCCAAGAAAAAGTCCCACAACATAGTCCAAGTTCCACGCCAAGAACATGAAATACACATGAAATGAACATGAAGGCCCGAACGATATCCGAAATTGCATTTCCTTGCAATTTCATACCAATAGTTGCTCAGTCAGCTTCCAAACATATAATCTACAAAATGGAAACAAAATGCATGAAAAGTAACTATGAAACACGAGATTAAGCAAATAATTCAAGTAATAGATGTCGGATAAGTAGGTATAAAACCTACTTATCAGTTATTCCAACAGAATAATAAAGAATGGAATAACAAAAGAATTTCACCATGTATGCGGTACTTTGCATAGACAGGTTATTCCAACATAATAATAAAGAATGGAATAACAACCCTTACGAGTATTGAAAGAAAATAACTCTCTTCATGGATATGAAAGAATAATACCCCTTTGTGACGCCCCCAAAATAGGTAACATCACCTATTCTGAGTCGCCAAAAACATGGTACAGAATACAAATACAATCTTAAATATATACAACATGTGTTGTGCGTTTTAATACAAATATTGTCTCTAGACAGTATTAAAACTCAAAATAAGTCCTCAATACATTTATTATCACACTATTTCATAGAATAGTGAGTACTAATAATGTTATCATCTGAACCGTCACTCCATTTCCCGACTAGTCCCTGCTACATTCTCATTTCCTGAAGAGAACAATGAAAGCAAAAGGATGAGCTCAACTAGCCCAGTAAGAAATATTATGACTAAGATAATGCAGAATAAATTATCGTTAGCCTTCAACAGTATTAAAACTGATAAAATATAACAAACATCAAGTTTAACTGCAGTGGAACAAGCAATCCATTAAAAGAGTCAAGTAGAGAATAAAATCTACTATCTTTTATGATTTAAAAAGGTTTTGCATCACTTTTATCGCTGAGACTCAGCTTAATATATAATCCACATCATCCTTGCACTACAGCCAAGGATATTCATTAGTATCACAACCACAAATTATCCATGCACTACGGGCCAAGGATATTCGTGTATTCATCAATGGTCATGATCATGCCAACAACTATCCATCAATGCACTACAGGCCAATGAGGACTTTTACCACATCATTTGTAATATTACTGTCATGATTATACCGATTAATTCCTGGTCATAATCATACCAAGTCCATCTATGCACTACAGGCCACAGATGACTTTCAACATAATATAAACATAAGGATGATGACAATGATATAAGAATTCAATAAAACAAGTTCAAGAATTAATTTATCCAGAAACCAATAACGTCCAAGTTGTCAACATTATACTGCTTTGTGGGGTAAAACTTAAGAATGCTCAGAAGAATATTTTCATGAAAAGATACTGGATGAAGTGCAAATATCAAGGATATTCCACTAATTTCATGGAGTATAAAAGCAAAAACTTTAACCAACTGAGTATAATAAAGAATGGAATAACAAAAGAAATCACCAGGCATGCGATAAACCGCACAGACAAGTTATTCCAACAGAATAATAAATAATGGAACCAGGTCATGCATAAACGCACAGAGAGGATATTCCGATAGAATAATAAAGAATGGAATAACAACAAAAATCACCATGCATACGGTACTTCGCATATACAGGTTATTCCAATAGAATAATAAATAACGGAATTGTGTACTGCAGAAAAGCATGCATGCAGGATATTCCAATGAGAATAATAAAGACGGAACCAGTCCGGCCAGAAATGCATGCACAGGATATTCCAATGAATAATAAAGAATGGAATAACAACAGAATTTCACCATGTATGCAGTAATTCGCATAGACAGGTTATTCCAGCAGAATAATAAATAATGGAATAACAGAAAAATTTCACCAAGTATAGGATAGACCGCGTATACATGTTATTCCAACAAAATAATAAAGAATGGAAAAACAGAAGTTCTCTTTATGAATATAAAAAAAAATACCCCTTATCTTATAAAGAAGAGTACTCCGACGGTAGGGCGGGGATATACTTGAAGAAACTTGCACTATGCTCAAAGCTTTCTTAAACGCTAAAGAAATACGTTCAAGATTATAGAAGAAGAATTCTCTCTACAGTTTCTCTCTCTAGAGTTTCAGTGAATTCGTAAGAAATAATGAAGGAATGAGCTTCTATTTATAGAAGAATGGACTGAATAGTAACCAATCCATGAACGATCCAGATTGATTTACTTTTAAACGGACGGTCCAGATTGGTTTAAAATAAAATATAATATATTTTATTTTAAACATCAATAATCAATACCGTGTGCTACTATGCAACCACGCGTATTCCTGTACTTTTAACACTAGGTGTTTCAACAGTTAACGGTAAAACTTCCACCATTATTTTCATAAAATATATTTTTTTGTCGTTTTCTCAATCCGACAATAATTCCGTTGTGGGGTCCACCAATGATTGTTCCGTCGTACGAATATTCCCTGTAAAAATGAATATTCCCCGACCAATCGAATATTATAAACAACTTGCATACTTTACAAAATTTCTAAATATTACCCACAACTATAACATTATATCAAATTCATTCCATAATATTTAAAAATGATAATTATAGAAAATTCATCTTTATTCATAAAAGTTGAGGTCTTACAATCTCCCTTTCTTATGAAATTTCACCCTCGAAAATAGGGTACGTACCTGGTATGTCGAAGAGGTAAGGATACCTTGATTTTATTTCAGATTCTAACTCCCAGGTCATTTCCTCAACATCGTGGTTCCTCCATAAAACTTTGACTTGAGGTATAACCTTGGAGCGTAGAATATGTTCCTTCTTATCCAAGATTTGAACATGAACCTCTTCATACGTTAAATCTTCTGCTATTTCGTCCGGTTCTAACTCAATAATATAGTTCGGGTCTTTCATATATTTACGTAACATGGATATATGAAAAACGTTATAAACACGAGACATACTTGGCGGTAAAGCGAGTCTATAGGCTACAGTCCCTACTCGATGGAGGATTAAAAATGGGCCAATGAATAGAGGATTGAGCTTTCCTCTCTTTCCAAATCTCGTAACTCCTTTCCATGGAGAAACACGTTAACACATGATCTCCAATATCGAATTCCACGTCCTTTCGATGAAGATCAGCATAACTCTTTTGTCGGTCTTGTGAGGTTTTTATACGTTGTCGGATCGTTTGAATCTTTTTCGTAGTCATACGTACCAACTCCGGTCCCAACAATGTTGTTTCATCCACCTCATTCCAGCATACTGGAGAAAGACACTTTCTTCCATACAATGCCTCGAATGGAGCCATGCCAATACTTGCTTGATAACTATTGTTGTAGGAAAACTCCACCAATGGTAAGAACTTGTCCCAACTTCCCTTGAAGTCAAGGACACAGAGTCTTAATAAATCTTCAAGAGTTTGAATAGTCCTCTCGATTGTCCGTAAATCGAGGATGATATGCCAAACTAAATTGTAAATCCGTGCCCATAGCTTTTTGCAAACTAACCCAAAATCTTGAAGTGAATCTTGGGTCTCGATCAGAAACTATGGATACTGGCATACCATGCAATCTTACAACCTCGTTTATGTACATACGAGCAAGATGTTCAAGTGTATAAGTTTCTCGTATTGGTAAGAAATGAGCAGAGTTGGTCAATCTATCAACAATGACCCAAATTGCATCTATGCCTTGAGAAACCTTGGGAAGACCAATAGCAAAATCCATGGTAATGTGCTCCCACTTCTATTCTGGAATTTTAAGTGGTTGCAATGGACCTTTTGGTACTTGATGTTCCGCCTTGACTTATTGACAAGTTATACACCTTGAGATAAACAGCGTTATCTTTCTCTTCATATTGCCCCACCAAAATGTATGTCAAAGATCATGATACATTTTGGTACTCCCAAGATGGATTACAAATGGTGTGTTGTGCGCCTCCATCATGATTTTATACTTTAAATCAGGATCGTTAGGAACACAAAGTCTGGAGTTGACTCGAAGTATTCCTTCTTCATCGATTCTTGCTTCCGGCATAGCACCTTCTTGTACTTTCTTCCTCATACGCATCAACTCCAGGTTTGTAGCTTGAGTAGCTTTAACTTTATCGATTAAAGTCGGTTCCACTCGTATATTCGCCATCATCACTTGGGTCCCTAGAGTCTTTATCTCTATCTCCATCCTTTGCAAGTCATACAAAATGGGCCTTTGCATTGACAATATCGCACTCGTACCCGCATATGATCTTCTACTCAATGTGTCAGCTACCACGTTCGCTTTTCTAGGATGGTATTGAATGGTATGATCATAATCTTTCAACAGTTCAAGCCAACGTCGATGTCGCATGTTGAGTTCCTTTTGAGTGAAGAAATATTTGAGGCTTTAATAATCTGTAAAGATCTCCACTTTCTCCCCATACAAGTAATGCCTCCAAATTTGAAGTGCGAAGACAACAGCTGCCAACTCTAGATCATGAGTAGGATAATTCCTCTCATATTCTTTGAGTTGTCGAGAGGCATAGGCTATGACTTTCCCATGTTTCATGAGAACACATCCTAACCCTTTGCCTGAAGCATCACTGTAGATGACAAATCCCGAGAGCGGATGGTATTGTCGAACAGTCTTTGAAATGAGTCTTCTCTTGAGTTCTTGAAAACTCTTCTAACATTCCTCGTTCCAACTGAATTTTGTATCTTTTCGAGTCAGCTAAGTTAAGGGAGTAGCAATTCGAGAAAACCCTTCTACGAATCTCCGATAATAACCAGCTAAGCCGAGAAAGCTACGTACTTCGATCACTGATTTAGGTTGCTCCCAGCTTTGAATAGCTTCAATCTTTGCTGGGTCAACAGATATTCCATGACTTGATATTACATGCCCAAGGAATGCTACTTCCTCAAGCCAGAACTCGCATTTCTTTAACTTGGCATAAAGTTTATATTCACGAAGCTTTTGGAGTATCAGCCTCAAGTGTTGCTCATGATCCTCACAGCTTTTGGAATAAATAAGGATGTCATCAATAAAGACGACCATAAAGTGATCCAAATATTCCTTGAATACTCAGTTCATCATATCCATGAAGGTAGCAGGAGCACTAGTTAATCCAAAAGACATAACTAGGAATTCATAATGCCCGTACCAAGTTCTGAAAGCCATCTTTGGAATGTCATCGGTTCTAATCTTCAATTGGTGATATCCAGAACGAAGATCAATCCTTGAAAAGAATTTGGCTCCTTGCAACTGGTCAAACAGGTCATCAATACGTGGCAATGGGTACCTATTTTTGATGGTGACGTGATTCAACTCCTGATAATCAATACAAAGTCGCATACTCCCATCTTTCTTCTTCACGAATAGAACAGGAGTACCCCAAGGAGAAGTACTAGGACGAATGAAACCGATGTCTAACAATTCCTGTAGTTAGGTCTTTAACTCCTGAAGTTCAATAAGAGCCGTTCGATATGTGGCTTTGGAAATAGGTTTTGTACCGGGTTCAAGGTCAATAAAAAATTCAATTTCACACTCTGGGGGTAGGCCAGGAAGTTCTTCAGGGAATACGTCAAGAATTTCATTAACAATAGAAATATCATTTAAAACTGATGTATTTTTGTTTAGATCCGTGACATGAGATAAGAAAGCTTGACATCCATTTTTCAATAAACGAATAGCTTTATGGCTTGAGATGACAGTGATTGATTTAAATGGTTTGGTTGCTTGAATTCGCATAATAGGTTGGTTAGGAATATGAAAGCCAACAACCTTACAAAAATAATCAATTTTTGCATGATGAGTGGTTAACCAATCAATCCCTAGAATTACGGCAAATGCAAGTATTTTCAATGAAATAAGATCAATAGGTATTGTGAGGGTACCGATTTGAACCAAAAAAGACTTATAAACAGTGGATGTAATGAAGGTTTCTCCCAATGGAGTTTCAACAGATAAGTCAAAGTCTAATTTCTCCGGAGTCAAATTTAAACGTTTAGCGCAAGTAGGAGAAATAAATGAATGGGTAGACCCGGTATCAAATAAGGTATATACTTCTCTAAAGTTTATGATAAGCTTACCCGTGATGACCTCGTTCGGGTTCCTTGCTTTCTGGGAGGTCACGACAAATGCTCTCCCTTGCACTACTGGCTTTGACTTTTCTGGGACATCCTTTGGTGCCTCCATCCTAGCTGAACGTGTCTTCGGTGAACGACAAAATCGGGCTAGGTGACCTTTTCTTCCATAATTATAACATGCTTTCGACGGGATCGAGCAATTTGGACTGATGTGTCCTTCCCCTCCGCATTTGAAGCATATAATAGGTGGTTGTTCTCCTTCCTTAACCACGGGTGCTGGTGCTGACGTCTTTCAATCATTGTTGAATCTCCTCTTCTTGAAATGTCCATTCTTATTACTTTGGCCATGATTACCACCGAAGTGGTTACCATTTCGCATGTTGATTCCTCCACGCTTATTGTCACCGCTCGATGGTGTTATCACCGGTATTATCATTTTTGCATTTACCGCTCTCTTCCGGGTTGGGTTGACTCATTATCGCGCTCCAATAACTTAGCCCTATTAACAACATCTGAATACAAACACAGTTTATGAGAGATAAGATATTGACGTATCTCGGTTTCAAACCTCTTATCAACCAAATGGGACGCAAACTGGGACAACTAAGCAAACTTGGCTTCGTACTGCGACAAGTCATGTTGTTTTGCTCCAGCTTAATGAACTCTACCTCTTTCATGTGACGAATACTTTTGGAAAAGTACTTGTCGTTGAAAAATTCTTAGAACTTCTCCAAAGTCATCTTCAGTGCGGAAGGTTGAGTACGTTTTACAGATTCCCACCAGTAATCTGCCTCTGCACGCAACATGAAGGTGGAAAAGGGAACCTTTTGCTCCTCGGAGCATCCCAAGACATCAAATATCTTGCAGATCTGCTTTATCCACGTCTCCGCCTTAAGTGGTTTTGGCTCTCCAAAAAACTCTGGTGGTCCCAGTTCCTTGAACTGCTTAGCGGTGACCATCCGATAGTTACCAGTATTTCCACCTGCATTTCGGACAGGAGTCTCTCTTGCCTGATGCTGCAAGAAATTGCAGAAAGCCTCTGAACATTCCATCGTTCATCATTTGGTCAGTGTTGTTGTTTGCATGAGGATTACCGCCTTCCTGATACACATTGTCTTGATTATTGATCTGTGGAGACTCAACGGTCTCCTGTGCTCCATTGATGTTATCAACATTCTCGGATGCCATTTTCAAATACTGCCACAAAACAAGGGTTAATTAACATATCACATATTATCCCTATACTCTGACCGACAAATTGAATACCAAATAAACTTAGGAAGGTCATACTAGCAAAGGAATTTCCCGTCTCTCCCCTCATAGTTCTTGTCTCACATCTCAGTCATGGATCATATCCCTAAGCTTTGATACCAACTGTGATGCCCCCAAAATAGGTATACATCACCTATTCTGAGTTGCCAAATACATGGTACAAAATACAATTATAATCTTTAATATACAACAAGAGAGCTGTGAGTTTTAATACAAATATTATCTTCTAGACAATATCCACTCTCAGAATAAGTCCTCATTACATTTATTATCACACTATTTAACAGAATAGTGAGGACTACTAATATTATCATCTGGACCGTCACTCCGTTCCCCGACTAGTCCCGGCTACGTTCTCATTTCTTGAAGAGAACAGTGAAAGAAAGGGTGAGCTCAACTAGCCCAGTAAGAAATATTATGACTAAGATAATGCAGAATAAATTATCATTAGTCTTCAACAATGTTAAACTGATAAAATAAAATAGACATCAAGTTTAACCTGCACGGAACATACAATCCATTAAAAGAGTCAAGTAGAGAATAAAATCTACTATCTTTTATGATTTAAAAGGTTTTTCATCACTTTTATTGCTAGGACTCAGCTTAATAAATAAACCACATCATCCCTGCACTACGGCCAAGGATATTTATTAGTATCACAACCACAAATTATCCATGCACTACGGGCCAAGGATATTCGTGTATTCATCAATGGTCATGATCATGCCAACAACTGTCCATCAATGCACTACGGGACAATGAGGACTTTTACCACATCATTTGTAACATTACGGTCATGATTACACCGAATAATCCCTGGTCATAATCACACCAAGTCCATCTATGCACTACAGGCCACAGATGACTTTAAAAAAAATATAAACATGAGGATGATGACAATGATATAAGAGTTCAATAAAACAAGTTCAAGAATTAATTTATTCAGGAACTAATAACATCCAAATTGTCAACATGATACTTCTTTGTAGAATAAAATTTAAGAATGCTCAGAAGAATATTTCCATGAAAAGATACTGGATGAAGCGCAAATATCAAGGATATTCCACTAATTTCATGGAGTATAGAAGTCAAAACTTTAACCAACTGAGTATAATAAAGAATGGAATAACAAAAGAAATCAACATGCATGCGGTGCCAGATAGACATGTTATTCCAATGTAATAATAAATAACGGAACTGTGTCAAAGCGTAATACGCACCAAGCGAGGATATTCCAATAGAATAATAAAGAATGGAATAACAACAGAAATCACCATGCATGCGATACTTAGCATGAGCGAGTTATTCCAACGTAATAATAAATAACGGAACCGTGTCGGCGTAAAACATACATGCATGGGATATTCCAATAGAATAATAAAGAGGCGGAATCAGTCCGGTAGAAAAGCGACCTTTGTGAGGATATTCAAAGAATAATAAAGAATGGAATAACAACGAGAATTTCACCATGTATGCGGGTATTTAGCAGACAAAGTTATTCAAAGAGAATAATAAATAATGGAATAATGTAAGAATTTCACCAAGTATAGGGTAGACCAAGATATACAAAAGTTATTCCAATGAATAATAAAGAATGGAATAACAGAAGTTCTCTTCATGAATATGAAAAAAAAAATACCCCTTATCTTATAAAGAAGAGTACTCCGACGGTAGGGCGGGGATATACTTTAAGAAACTTGCACTACGCTCAAAACTTTTTTAAATGCTAAAGAAATACGCTCAAGATTATAGAAGAAGAATTCTCTCTATAGTTTCTCTCTCTAGAGTTTCAGTAAATTCGTAAGAAATAATGAAGGAATGAGCTTCTATTTATAGAAAAATGGACTGAATAGTAACCAATCCATGATCGGTCCAGATTGATTTACTTTTAAACGAACGGTCCAGATTGGTTTACAATAAAATATAATATATTCTATTTATAATCTAATAAAACGAATAACTTTATAAAAGTATTTTGTTTTATAAAAAAAGATTTTACTATGCAAGCACTATGCAAACACTATGCATAATAAAATATAATATATTCTAATTATTGTCTAATAAAACAGATAACTTTATAAAAGTATTCTGTTTTATATAAAAAGATTTTACTATTAGCCTAATAAAACGAATAACTTTATAAAAGTATTATGTTTTATATAAAAAGCTTTTCTGTTTTATTACATTAATAATACTAATAAAACAAAACTTCATCATCATTATCATAATTCACACTATTAATCGACCAGGTCATTCCCAAGAAAGAGGGGGCTTTCCAATAAGGATTTCTCCCTATTGGCGAGCAATTAGGTGACCAGACCTCTCCTTGGCAGAACTTCTAGACATCGTTAATAATGAAAATAATAATATTAACAACTTTGTTATCTCAATTATTGATTTAATAATATATATAATATTGACAATAATTGAATCAAATAACGTGAGATACTATGCAGCAATTATTGAAGCAATAATTGAACAAAACTGAGTGACTTCTCACGTAAGCATCAATAATTAATCTGGTGTGCTACTATGCAACCACGCCGTATTCTCGTATTTTTAACTTTGGGTGTTTCAACGATTAACAGTAAAACTTCCGCCGTTATTTTCATAAAATATTTTTTTTTTTCGGTTTTCAATCCGACAATAATTCCGTTAATAGGGGTCCACTAATGATTGTGTCGTCGCACGAATATTCCCTGTTAAAACGAATATTCCCCGACCAATCGAATATTATAAACAACTTGCGTACTTTACAAAATTTCTTAATATTACCCACAACTATAACATTATATCAAATTCATTCCATAATATTTAAAAATGATAATTATAGAAAATTCATCTTTATTCATAAAAGTTGGTGTCTTACATTTATCAGCATTATTATAATTCACAATATTAATCGACCAGGTCGTTCCCAGGAAAGAGGGGGCATTCCAATAAGGATTCCTGTGAGACCCCGAATTTTATGAAATGAAAGTATTCAATTTTCTTATAATTATTCTATTTAAGGAAATGGTTAAATTGATAAAGGTTAAAGTTAAGGGTGATATTTGAAAATTTTGCAAAGTAAGCAAGTTGTTATAAAATAATTGGTGGTAAAATACGCGTGGTTGCATAGTAGCACACGGTATTGATTATATTGATGCTTACGTGAGAAATCACTCAGTTATACTCAATTATTGCTACAGTAATTGCTTCATCATATCTCTCATATTATTGATTCGATTATTATCACAGTATCATCTGCACAATATGTTATATTATTAAATCAATAATTAAGACAACAAAGTTATTCATATTATTAAATTGAAATATTTATAATGTCTAGAAGTTCTGTCAAGGAAAGGTTTGGTCACCTAATTGCGTGCCAATAAGAAGAATCTGTATCGGAAAGCCCCCTCTTTCTTGGGAACAACCTGGTTGTTAAATATTGTGAGTTATAATATTAATGATGAATAAGTTCGTGTTGATTAAAGATGAATTTGATAGTTCCATTGTGTTGGGATTATTTGTGTTAGTGGAAATCGACATCTATTCCGATGATAATTGATGGCTGGAGGTTATATTGTTCACTCGGGTATTTGGGACACTTTTCGTCTTGGAGTACTATTCACGAGTTACTATTCACCCAAATTACAATTCACTCTAGTATTATGCACTCGGGTATTTGGGATACTTTTCGTGTCGGGGAACTATTCACGGGGTACTATTCCTGAAGTACTATTCATGGGGTACTATTCACCCAAAAAATATATTCTTTTCGGTCCAAATCATTTTTTGGTACAATATTATTCCATGACGAGATGTGCTAATTTTTCAAACCGTGGGTTGAAATTATAATAGTAAATCAATATGGACCGTCGCTTTAAGTTTTAATAGTGAAACAGTATGGACCGTTGCTTTAAGTTTTAATAGTGAATCAGTATGGACTGTTGCTTTAAGTTTTAATAGTGAATAAGTATGGACCGTTGCTTTTAGTTTTAATAATAAATCAATATAGACTGTCCGTTTAAAAGTAAATCAATCTGGATCGTTCATGAATTAGTTACTATTCAGTTTATTCTCCTATAAATAGAAGCTCATTCCTTCATTATTTCTTACGAATTCACTGAAAATCTAGAGAGAGAAATTATAGAGAGAAGCTATAGAGACAAAATCTATAGAGAGAAAGAAGAAGAGAAGTCTGCTACCTCACTATTCCAGTATCCAATTTCTTCTGAGGTAAGGGATATTATTTGTTGTACTCGTAAGGGGTATTATTTTTTTCGTATTCATGAAGAGAACTTCTATTATTCCATTCTTTATTATTATGTTGGAATAACTCAGTATATCTAAATAATCGCATACATGGTGAAATTCATCTATTATTCTATTCTTTATTATTATGTTGGAATAACTTTTATGCATCTTAATCGCATACATGGTGACATTCTTCTATTATTCCATTCTTTATTATTATGTTGGAATAACCTGTCTATGTGAAGTACTGCATACATGGTGAAGTTCTTCTATTATTCCATTATTTATTCTGTCAGAATATCCTGTCTGTGCGTTTACGCAAGACCTAGTTCCATTATTTATTATTCTGTTGGAATAACCTGCCTGTGCAGTTTATAGCATGCATGGTGAATTCTGTTGTTATTCCATTATTTATTATTCTGTTGGAATATCCTGTCGGTGCGAATTACACCTGACCTGGTTCCGTTCTTTATTATTCTGTTGGAATATCCTGTCGGTGCGAATTACGCCTGACCTGGTTTCGTTCTTTATTATTCTATTGAGAATAACTTGTCTGTGCGGTCTATCACATGCATGGTGAATTCTTCTATTATTCCATTCTTTATTATTCTGTTGGAATAACCTGTCTATGTGGATTACCACATGCATGGTGAATGATCCTTAATTTTCATTCCTTATTAAATTGTGGAAATGATTTGTTTACGTGGATTATGAAGAAAATCATAATATAAGCATTGGACTGTTGATTATGATGAAAGTCATAATAAAAGCATTTGACTGATGAAAATCATGGGTATATATAGTATTAGTAAGTGTTATGATGAGTTATGTTGATTATTATGTGAAAACATGAAAGTTTCTTAGAAATCACAAAGGGTTGAAAATCGATTTTTGGTGAAAATGGAACATGAAATTCAATTGACCATATCTCATATTATATTTTGAATTTTTGAGTGTGGTCAAGTTCTAGAGTTAGATCTATGAGTTTTCTAACTTATCCAAGTGGAATCCTTGGAAAAGGTATTGTAAATTTTCGTGTGGACTTATTTTAGCAAAGGAGTCAAAAACTGAAAAGTACCAAAAAGTTACTGCCCATAATTTTGTAAGGGTTTTTTTGGCCACTTAATTTGTGAGAAAAATTCCGGCCTTTTGGGACATGGAAATATATGGTATAAAGTACTCTCTGTCCAAAAATGAGCTCATTTCGACTTAAAATGAGCAAGTTATGACTATTTCAATATTTAGGTTTTTTAGGCGAAAAATGCTATGCTTAGGAGTTCTATAACTCATTGACCATGAAATTTCAACTGGAAGCTCACGTTAACAGGTGTAAGATCCTGCCAAGATTTGGGAATTTCTGGAGTTAAACTTGAGGTAGCTAATTTCTTAAGGAATTAATTATAAATTTATTTTTGAAAAATACTTAAGGGAGTCGAAAAATTATAAAAAAAAATACTTGTTGTGTATGAAATATATGTATATATATTTGGACAAAGTATAGAAAAATATTAAGTTGATTTGGTAATTTTTCATGAAAATGGTTTAGTTACGAACGTATGAATTAAGTATGTTATGTGAAGTAACAAAATTGGAAAATAGGATTTTATGGCTTGGGAATCCTATATAGGGTACATGCATATTTTTGATGAGGGATTTGATCATTGGTGATGATATCTTATGAGTATGGCATTTTTGAATGATTAAATGCATTATGTGGTAAAGTATAAACAATTGAAATAAATTATTTATAAGTTTAAGAAGTGATTAAAATATTGTTATAATATTAATGATATTAGATTATGAGATTATTAAGTGATTGATAACATTGGGATATTCTTGAACCCTAGATAAGTTATATTATAAATATTTAATATTTATCTTTTATCTCATTTGATTGATTCTTTATATCATTGTCATGATCCTCATGCTTATATTGTGTTGAAAGTCATCTGTGGCTTACGTGCATAGATGGACTTGGTATGATTATGACCATGGATTATTTAGTATAATCATGACCATAATTGAAAACACTAATATCCTTGGCCCGTAGTCCATGGATAATTCGTGGTCGTGATACTATTAAGCTGAGTCTCAGCATTATTGGTTTTATAGTTGTATATCTTTGGCCTGTAGTGCAAAGATGAACTATTAGTTATTGGTTATACAGTTGTATATCTTTGGCCTGTAGTGCAAAGATGAATTGTTAATAAATATCTTTGGTCGTAGTGCAAAGATGAATTTATTAGTATGATTATGAGCATGAATTATAATTTGGTATAACCATAATTTTTGATGTTTCAGGTGAAGATAGGTGATGAAAATTATCTTCATCCTGGGTACGAAGAGGAATTTAGAATTCCAATTATGATTATGAGTTATTCATATGATTGTGGACAGGAATTGTTGTTTGATGTTACAGGGATAAAACATTATTGGTGGACTTTTAATATGGAGAAGATAATAGATCTGATGGTCTATCTAACTCTTCTAATGGATTGCTCGTTCTGCTACAATTATGGTTGAAAAGTTTTATCATCTACCATATGTTCTAAATCTCTGATTTATTACTGATGAAGGATATTGATAATTTAATTATCTTTAGTCATGATATTCTTTACTGTGCTAGTTATGCTCACCATTTTGCTTCACAATTCCTTCCGGTAATAAGAATGTAATTTGGGTCGGCCGGGGATAATAACGGGGAAATAGTGAGATGGTCCGAGAATGTTGAAGTTTCTTAATACATTATAAAATGGTATGACATGCAATATATAATTGCATTGAGGACCGGAGATGTGTGTGTCGTATTTTATACGTCACTTAATAATTGATTTTGGTGAACAACAATAGGTTGATGAGAACCCGACCTTGAAAGCGTCAAAAGTGCACTACATTAAAATGAAGAGAACAGAAATCTTCTCGTGTCCCTTTGGAGACTTGAAATATTTGTTGCTGTACTTTATATGGCATGTAATAATTTGAGTATGAATATTGTCGTATTATATACGTTACAATATTTGTATTGAAACTCATAGTATATATGTAAATGCGTATTTTTGCCTGACATGTGGTATAAATGAAGTTTATAATTGATTTCTGTTGTGTGATTTTTGGCGACTCAAGATGGGTGATGTATACCTATTTTGGGGGCGTCACAGTTGGTATCAAATCTTAGGGATATGATCCCTGGCTGAGATGTGAGACTTGAACTAGGAGGGGAGAGTCGCGTAATTCCTTCGCTAGTATGACCTACCTAAGTTTATTTGGTATTTAATTGGTCGGTCAGAGTATAGGGATGATATGTGATATGTCAATTAAACATTATTTTGAAACTATGTTCTAGAATGATATTTGAAATACAGGAGATGAGAAATGGGAAAATCATGATAGAGAGGAAATAACCAGGAAGGTGCAATCTGAAAAGGAAGCAAGGTATTCTCATCTCTTCAAATTACCAGGTACGTAAATTTCGAGGGAGAAATTTCATAAGGAGGGGAGATTGTGAGACCCCGAATTTTATGAAATGAAAGTATTCAATTTTCTTATAATTATTCTATTTAAGTAAATGGTTAAATTGATAAAGGTTAAAGTTAAGGGTGATATTTGAAAATTTTGCAAAGTAAGCAAGTTGTTATAAAATAATCGGTGGTAAAATACGCGTGGTTGCATAGTAGCACATGGTATTGATTATATTGATGCTTACGTGAGAAGTCACTCAGTTATACTCAATTTTTGCTACAGTAATTGCTACATCATATCTCTCATATTATTGATTCGATTATTGTCACATCATCATCTGCACAATATGTTATATTATTAAATCAATAATTAAGATGACAAAGTTATTCATATTATTAAATTACAATATTTACAATGTCTAGAAGTTCTGTCAAGGAGAGGTTTGGTCACATAATTGCGCGCCAATAAGGAGAAATCCTTATCGGAAAGCCCCTCTTTCCTGGAAATAACCTGGTTATTAAATATTATGAGATATAATATTAATGATGAATAAGTTCATGTTGATTAAAGATGAATTTGATAGTTCCATTGTGTTGGGATTATTTGTGTTAGTGGAAATCGACATCTATTCCGATGATAATTTATGTCTGGAGGTTATATTATTCACTCGGGTATTTGGGACACTTTTCGTCTCAGAGTACTATTCACGAGTTACTATTCACAAGTTATAATTCACCCAAATTACCATTCACTTTAGTATTGTTCACTTGGATATTTGGGACACTTTCGTGTCGGGGTACTATTCACTGGGTACTATTCCTAAAGTACTATTCACGGGATACTATTCACCCGAAAATATATTCTTTTCGGTCCAAATCATTTTTTGGTACAATATTATTCCATGAGGAGATGTGCTAATTTTTCAGACCGTTGGTTGAAATTATAATAGTAAATCAATATGGACCGTTTCTTTAAGTTTTAATAGTGAATCAGTATGGACCGTCGCTTTAAGTTTTAATAGTGAATAAGTATGCACCGTTGCTTTAAGTTTTAATAGTTAATCAGTATGGACCGTTATTTTAAGTTTTAATAGTAAATTAATATGGACCGTCCGTTTAAAAGAAAATCAATCTGGACCATTCATGAATTAGTTACTATTCAGTCCATTCTCCTATAAATAGAAGCTCATTCCTTCATTATTTCTTACGAATTCACTGAAACTCTAGAGAGAGAAATTATAGAGAAAATCTATAAAGAGAAAGAAGAAGAGAAGTCTGCTACCTCACTATTCTAGTATCCAATTTCTTCTGAGGTAAAAGATATTATTTGTTGTACTCGTAAGGAGTATTATTTCTTTCGTATTCATGAAGAGAACTTCTATTATTCCATTCTTTATTATTATGTTGGAATAACTTGTCTATACGAAGTACTGCATACATGGTGAAATTCTTCTATTATTCTATTCTTTATTATTATGTTGGAATAACCTGTATATGCGAAGTATTTCATACATGGTGACATTCTTCTATTATTCCATTCTTTATTATTATGTTGGAATAACTTTGTCATGCAATCTTTAACGCATACATGGTGAAATTCTTCTATTATTCCATTATTTATTCTGTCAGAATATCCTGTCTGTGCGTTTACGCAAGACCTGGTTCCATTATTTATTATTCTGTTGGAATAACCTGCCTGTGCAGTTTATAGCATGCATGGTGAATTCTGTTGTTATTCCATTATTTATTATTAAATTGGAATATCCTGTCGGTGCGGATTACGCCTGACCTGGTTTCGTTCTTTATTATTCTGTTGGAATATCCTGTCGGTGCGGATTACACCTAACCTGGTTCCGTTCTTTATTATTCTGTTGAGAATAACTTGTTTGTGCGGTATATCGCATGCATGGTGAATTCTTCTGTTATTCCATTCTTTATTATTCTGTTGGAATAACCTGTCTATGTGGATTACCACATGCATGGTGAATGATCCTTTATTTTCATTCCTTATTAAATTGTGGAAATGATTTGTTTACGTGGATTATGAAGAAAATCATAATATAAGCATTGGACTGTTGATTATGATGAAAGTCATAATAAAAGCATTTGACTGATGAAAATCATGGGTATATATAGTATTAGTAAGTGTTATGATGAGTTATGTTGATTATTATGTGAAAACATGAAAGTTTCTTAGAAATCACAAAGGGTTGAAAATCAGATTTTGGTGAAAATGGAACATGAAATTCAATTGACCATATCTCATATTATATTTTGAATTTTTGAGTGTGGTCAAGTTCTAGAGTTAGATCTATGAGTTTTCTAACTTATCCAAGTGGAATCACTGGAAAAGGTATTGTAAATTTTCGTGTGGACTTATTTTAGCAAAGGAGTCAAAAACTGAAAAGTACCAAAAAGTTACTGCCCATAATTTTGTAAGGGTTGTTTTGGCCACTTAATTTGTGAGAAAAATTTCGGCCTTTTGGGACATGGAAATATATAGTATAAAGTAACTCCTGTCCAAAAATGAGCTCATTCTGACTTAAAATGAGCAAGTTATGACTATTTCAATATTTAGGTTTTTCCGACGAAAAATGCTATAACCGGAGTTCTATAACTCTGATGACCATGAAATTTCAACTGGAAGCTCACGTTAACAGGTGTAAGATCCTGCCAAGATTTGGGAATTTCTGGAGTTAAACTTGAGGTAGCTAATTTCTTAAGGAATTAATTATAAATTTATTTTTGAAAAATACTTAAGGGAGTCGAAAAATTATAAAAAAAAATACTTGTTGTGTATGAAATATATGTATATATATTTGGACAAAGTATAGAAAAATATTAAGTTGATTTGGTAATTTTTCATGAAAATGGTTTAGTTACGAACGTATGAATTAAGTATGTTATGTGAAGTAACAAAATTGGAAAATAGGATTTTATGGCTTGGGAATCCTATATAGGGTACATGCATATTTTTTATGAGGGATTTGATCATTGGTGATGATATCTTATGAGTATGGCATTTTTGAATGATTAAATGCATTATGTGGTAAAGTATAAACAATTGAAATAAATTATTTATAAGTTTAAGAAGTGATTAAAATATTGTTATAATTTTAATGATATTAGATTATGAGATTATTAAGTGATTGATAACATTGGGATATTCTTGAACCCTAGATAAGTTATATTATAAATATTTAATATTTATCTTTTATCTCATTTGATTGATTCTTTATATCATTGTCATGATCCTCATGCTTATATTGTGTTGAAAGTCATACGTGGCTTACGTGCGTAGATGGACTTGGTATGATTATGACCATGGATTATTTGGTATAATCATGGATAGTAATTGAAAACACTAATATCCTTGGCCCGTAGTCCATGGATAATTCGTGGTCGTGATACTATTGTTGAGTCTCAAAGCATTATTGGTTTTATATTTGTATATCTTTGGCAGAAGTGCAAAGATGAACTATTAGTTATTGGTTATCTGGTTGTATATCTTGGCTTTTGTAGTGCAAAGATGAATTGTTAATAAATATCTTTGGTCGTAGTGCAAAGATGAATTTATTAGTATGATTATGAGCATGAATTATAATTTGGTATAACCATAATTTTTGATGTTTCAGGTGAAGATAGGTGATGAAAATTATCTTCATCCTGGGTGCGAAGAGGAATTTAGAATTCCAATTATGATTATGAGTTATTCATATGATTGTGGACAGGAATTGTTGTTTGATGTTACAGGGATAAAACATTATTGGTGGAATTTTAATATGGAGAAGATAATAGATCTGATGGTCTATCTAACTCTTCTAATGGATTGCTCGTTCTGCTACAATTATGGTTGAAAAGTTTTATCATCTACCATATGTTCTAAATCTCTGATTTATTACTGATGAAGGATATTGATAATTTAATTATCTTTAGTCATGATATTCTTTACTGTGCTAGTTATGCTCACCATTTTGCTTCACAATTCCTTCCAGGTAATAAGAATGTAGCTGGGTCGAGCGGGGATAACAGGGAAATAGTGAGATGGTCCGAGAATGTTGAAGTTTCTTAATACATTATAAAATGGTATGACATGCAATATATAATTGCATTGAGGACCGGAGATGTGTGTGTCGTATTTTATACGTCACTTAATAATTGATTTTGGTGAACAACAATAGGTTGATGAGAACCAGACCTTGAAAAAGCGTCAAAAAGTGCACTACATTAAAATGAAGAGAGAAATCTTCTCGTGTCCCTTTGGAGACTTGAAATATTTGTTGCTGTACTTTATATGGCATGTAATAATTTGAGTATGAATATTGTCGTATTATATACGTTACAATATTTGTATTGAAACTCATAGTATATATGTCGTCATATTTTTCACGACAGTGGTATAAATGAAGTTTATAATTAATTACTGTAGTGTGATTTCTGGCGACTCAAGATGGGTGATGTATACCTGTTTTGGGGGCGTCACAATTCCTCCCTATTGGCGCGCAATTAGGTGACCAAACCTCTCCTTGGAAGAACTTCTAGACATCGTTAATATTGTAAATAATAATATTAATAACTCTGTCATCTCAATTATTGATTTAATAATATATAAAATATCGAAAATAATTGAATCAAATAACGTGAGATACTATGCAACAATTACTGTTGCAATAATTGAACAAAACTGAGTGACTTCTCACATAAGCATCAATAATCAATATTGTGTGCTATTATGCAACCACGTGTATTACTGAACTTTTACTACCGAGTAGTTCAACAGTTTTAACGATAAAACTTTCGTCGTTATTTTCATAAAATATTTTTTTATCGTTTTCTCAATCCGACAATAATTCCGATGTGGGGTCCACCAATGATTGTGCCATCGTATGAATATTCCCTGTTAAAACGAATATTCACCGACCAATCGAATATTATATAACAACTTGCGTACTTTGCAAAATTTATAAATATTACCCACAACTATAACATTATATCAAATTCACTTCATAATATTAAAAAAATATTTCGAGAAAATTAAATCTTTATTCGTAAAATTTGGGATTTTACACCCTTACCTTAAGAAGAAAAGTATTCCAACGGGTAGGACAGGATTATACTTGAAGAAAACTTGCACTATTTTCTACGCTCAAAGCTTTCTTAAACTCTACAGAAATACGCTCAAGATTATAGAAGAAGAATTTTTTTTGAATTCTGGTGTGATTTTCAATTGTAACTAAGCATCATATTTATATGAGAATGGAAAGGATACTATGCAATAAAGTATAATATATTCTATTTATAATCTAATAAAACAAATAACTTTATAAAAGTATTCAGTTTTATATAAAAAAGATTTCAGTTTTATTACATTTATAATAATAATAAAACAGAAAAAAAAATATATATATATAAATATAAACATCCGTGACTTCAATTCCCTCAATATTTTTAACAACATTTATCATCATTATTATAATTCACAATATTAATCGACCAGGTCGTTCCCAGGAAAGAGGGGGCTTTCCAATAATGATTTATCCCTATTGGCGGGCAATTAGGTGACCAAACCTCATCTTGACAGAACTTCTAGACATCATTAATATTACAAATAATAATATTAATAACTTCGTCGTCTCAATTATTGATTTAATAATATATAAAATATTGACAATAATTGAATCAAATAATGTGAGATACTATGCAGCAATTACTGTAGCAATAATTGAACAAAAGCGAAAGTGACTTCTCACGTAAGCATCAATAATCAATATCGTGTGCTACTATGCAACCACGCGTATCATCGTATTTTTTTAACACCGGGTGTTTCAACAGATTAACGATAAAACTTCCGCCATTATTTTCATAAAATATTTTTGTCGTTTTTCAATCGATAAACAATAATTACATTGTGGGGTCCACCAATGATCAGGTCGTCGTATGAATATTCCTGTTAAAACAAATATTCTCCGACCAATCGAATATTATATAACAACTTGCGTACTTTGCAAAATTTATAAATATTACTCACAACTATAACATTATATCAAATTCACTCCATAATATTAAAAAAAATATTTTGAGAAATTTAAATCTTTATTCATAAAATTTGGGGTATCACAATATCCCCTCCTTATGAAATTTCGCCCTCGAAATTTACGTACATACCTGGTATGCCAAAAAAGATGAGGATACCTTGACTTCATTTCAAATTCTAACTCTTGAGGTATATCCTTTGAGTGTTGAATACGATCCTTCTTATCCAAGATTTTAACATGTATCTCCTCATACATTAAATCTTTTGCTATCTCGTCTAGTTCCAATTCAATAATGTGGTTCGGGTCGTCCACAAATTTACGTAACATCGATACGTGAAAAATGTTATGAACACGCGACATACTTGGCGGTAAAGCGAGTTTATAGGCCATAGTTCCTACTCGATCGAGGATTTCAAATGGGCCAATTAAATCAAGGGTTGAGATTTCCTCTCTTCATCGATTCTTTCTTCTAGAATAACGCCCTCTTGAACCTTCTTCTTCACATTCATCAGCTCTGAGTATGTAGCTTGCACGACTTTAACTTTATCGATTAAAGTCGATTCTACTCGTATATTCGTTATCTTTACGTGGGTCCCTAGAGTCTTTAACTCTATCTTCATCATTTGTAAGTTATAGGAAATGGTTTTTTATGTTAACAACATCACACTCGTAAACGCATACGATCTTCTACTCAACGTGTCAGCTACCACATTCGCTCTTCCACAATGATATTGAATGGTATAGTCATAATCTTCAATAGCTCGAGCCAACATCTTTGGAACATTATAAGTTTGTTTTGGTTGAAGAAATATTTAAGGGTTTTAGAAATGGGTTTTGTACTGGGGTCAATACAAAATTCGATTTCACGCTCTGGGGTAGACTAGGAAGTCTTCAAGAATACGTCAGGAAATTTATTAACAATAGAAATATCATTCGAAACTGTAACTCCCATCCAAGACTTGGATAGCACGTCACATTGATACCTATCAACTTGCCATCATCATTCACGACGTCGCCTACGGAAAGTCTGGCTTCGGTGCATTTCACACAAGGAAGTCAACAAAGAAAGGATCGGGGCTCTTTACTTATGGCTTGATATGATAGTGATTAACTTTAGTGGTTTGGTTACTTAAATTCGCATAACAGTTTGGTTAGGAATATGAAAGATAACAACCTTACAAAAAGCATGATGAGTAGTTAACCAATCGATTCCTAAAATCGCATCAAAGGCAAGTATTTTCAAAGAGATAAGATCGACAGGTAACGTGAAAGTGTCGATTTGAATCAACAAGATTTATAAACAATGGAGGTAACGAAGGTTTTTACTAACGAAGTTTCAACCAATAAGTCAAAGTCTAACTTCTCTAGGGTTAAATTTAAACATTGAGCGTAAGCAAGAGAGATAAAAGAATTGGTAGAACTGGTATCTAATAAGGTATAGACTTCGCAAGAATTTATAATTAACTAACCTGTGCTAACTTCGTTCGGATCACTCGCTTTTTGAGAAGTCACTAAAAACGCTCTTCCTAAAACCACCGACTTTGTTTTGTCTATATCCACCTTTGGTGCCACCGTCCCAGCTGAACTTGATTTTGGTGCACGACAAAATCGGGTTAGGTGTCCTTCTTTTCCACACTTGTAACATACTTTGGACTGCAACACGCAGTTTGGACTGATATGTCCCTCCCCTCCGTATTTGAAGCATACAATTGGTGGTCGTTCTCCTTACTTGAAAACGAGTGTTG
Organism: Panax ginseng; assembly: GCA_020205605.1. Classification (NCBI taxonomy): domain Eukaryota; kingdom Viridiplantae; phylum Streptophyta; class Magnoliopsida; order Apiales; family Araliaceae; genus Panax; species Panax ginseng. The sequence continues at coordinate 131,224,561 of CM035132.1, read as the reverse complement.
GTTCTGCTATCTTTCCATCATTATTGAACTTTTTCTTCTTGAAATTTCCACTCCTATTATCTTGGCCATGATTACCACAGAAGTGGTTACCATTCTTGGCATAATAATTTCCCCAACGATGGCTATCATTGTTCCGATGGCCGTTACCACCGGTACGATTATTATCGTGTTGTTGGTTGTTGCTTTTTGATTGTGCTGACTCATTATCGCGCTCCAATAACTGAGCCCTATTCCCAACATCTGAATATAAACTAAGTTTGTGAGAAATGAGGTATTGACGTATATCGGGTTTCAAACCTCTTAGAAACATTCTCCTCATTCGCTCCTCATTATCGACCAAATGGGATGCAAACTGGGATAACTCCATAAATTTAGCCTCGTATTGCGACACAGTCATATTGTCTTGCTCCAACTTGATAAACTCCACCTCCTTCATGTGACGAATACTTTCGGGAAAGTACTTGTCGTTGAACGACTCTTGGAACTTCTCCCAAGACATCTTGAAAAGCGTCGATCGCTTTACGATTTCTGATTTCCAAGAATGTCGCCTCTTCACGCAACATAAAGGTGGCAAAGGAACCTTTTGCTCCTCGGAGCATCCCAAGACATCAAATATCTTGGTGATCTCGCTTTAACCACGTCTCGCCTTTAAGTGGTTACGGCTTTTCCAAAAACTTTGGCGGTCGGCTCCTTGAATCGCTTAAGCGGTGGTAATCGTAGGTTGCCATTATTTCCACCTATATTTTTAACAGGAGTCTCTCTTACCTGATGTTGCATGAATTGCATAAAGCCTCTGAACATCCCATCGTTCATCATTTGATCGGTGTTATTATTTACCTGAGGATTATTGTCTCCTGTTGCACATTATCCTGGGTATTGATCATTGGTGACTCAACGGTCTCATGTGCTTCATTGCTGATCTCAACATTTTCATATGCCATTTTCAAACACTATCACAAAACAAGGGTTAATTAACATATCACATATTATCCCTATACTCTGACCGACAAATTAAATACCAAATAAACTTAGGTAGGTCATACTAGCGAAGGAATTCCCCGTCTCTCCCCTCCTAGTTCTTATCTCATATCTCAGCCAGGGATCATATCTTTAAGATTTGATACCAACTGTTACACCCCCAAAATAGGTATACATCACCTATTCTAAGTCGCCAAATACATGGTACAGAATACAAATACAACCTTAAATATACAACATGAGCTGTGAGTTTTAATACAAATATTGTCTTCTAGACAGTATTCAAACTCAAAATAAGTCCTCAATACATTTATTATCACAATATTTCATAGAATAGTGAGGACTACTAATGCTATCATCTGGACCGTCACTCCGTTCCCCGACTAGTCTCTGCTACGTTCTCATTTCCTGAAGAGAACAATGAAAGCAAAAGGGTGAGCTCAACTAGCCCAGCAAGAAATATTATGACTAAGATAATGCAGAATAAATTATCGTTAGCCTTCAACAGTGTTAAAGTGATACAATATAACAAACATAAGTTTAACTGCAGCAGAACAAGCATCCATTAGAAAAGTCAAGTAGAGAACAAAATCTACTATCTTCTATGATTTAAAAGGTTTTTCATCACTTTTATCGCTGAGACTCAGCTCAATAAATAATCCACATCATCCCTGCACTACGGCCAAGGATATTCATTAGTATCACAACCACAAATTATTCATGCAATACGGGCCAAGGATATTCGTGTTTTCATCAATGGTCATGATCATGCCATAAAACAATTCATCTTTGCACCCTTGGCCGAAGAGAATCCATAGCCATACTCATACCAAAAACTGTCCATCAATGCACTACGAGCCAATGAGGACTTTTTCCACATCATTTGTAACATTACGGTCATGATTATACCGAATAATCCCCGGTCATAATCATACCAAGTCCATCTATGCACTACAGGCCACAGATGACTTTCAACATAATATAAGCATGAGGATGATGACAATTCAATAAAACAAGTTCAAGAATAAATTTTAAAGATTTATAAGTTAATTTATCCTGAACACAATAACGTCCAAATTGTCAACATGATACTGCTTTGTGGAGTAAAATTCAAGAATGCTCAGAAGAATATTTCCATGAAAAGATACTGGATGAAGCGCAAATATCCAGGATATTCTACTAATTTCATGGAGTATAGAAGTCAAAACTTTAACCAACTAAGTATAATAAAATATATGAAACTGCAAATGGATTTTCACCCGCCATGCGGTAATCCACGTAGACAGATCATTTCCATAATTTAATAAGGAATGAATACGAAGGATCATTCACCATGCATGTGGTAATCCACATAGACATGTTATTCCAACAGAATAATAAAAAATGGAATAACAACAGAATTCACCAGGCATGCGATAGACCGCACAGATAGGTTATTCCCAAAAGAATAATAAAGAATAGAACCAAGTCATGCATAATCCGCACAGACAGGATATTCCAACAGAATAATAAAGAATGGAACCAGGTCATGCATAATCCGCACAGATAGGATATTCTAACAGAATATTAAAGAATAGAATAACAACAGAATTCACCAGGCATGTGATAGACCACACAAACAGGTTATTTCAACAGAATAATAAAGAATGGAATAACAAAAGAATTTCACCATTTATGCAGTACTTCGCATAGACATGTTATTCTAACATAATAATAAAGAATGGAATAACAACTCTTACGAGTATTGAAAGAAAATAACTCTCTTCATGAATATGAAAGAATAATACGCCTTACCTTAAGAAGAAGAGTATTCCGACGGGTAGGGCGGGGATATACTTGAAGAAAACTTGCACTATTTTCTACGCTCAAAGCTTTCTTAAACTCTACAGAAATACGCTCAGGATTATAGAAGAAGAATTTTCTGAATTCTGGTATGATTTTCAATTCTAACTAAGCATCCTATTTATAGGAGAATGGAAAGGATACTATGCAATAAAATATAATATATTCTATTTATAATCTAATAAAATAAATAACTTTATAAAAGTATTCTGTTTTATATAAAAAGATTTTACTATGCAAACACTATGCATAATAAAATATAATATATTTTATTTATAATCTAATAAAACAAATAACTTTATAAAAGTATTCTTTTTTATATAAAAAAATTACTATGCAAATACTATGCGAGCCTTATGAAAACACTATGCATAATAAAATATAATATATTCTATTTATAATCTAATAAAATAAATAACTTTATAAAAGTATTCTTTTTATATAAAAAAAAGATTTCTATTTTATTCCATTTATAATAATAATAAAACAATATATATATATATATATAAACTTCCGTGACTTCAATTTCCTCAATATTTTTAACAACATTTATCATCATTATTATAATTCATAATATTAATCGACCAGGTCGTTCCTAGGAAAGAGGGGGCTTTCCAATAAGGATTTCTCCCTATCAAGTGCGCAATTAGGTGACCAAACCTCTCCTTGTGTAACTTCTAGACATTGTTAATATTGTAAATAATAATATTAATAACTTTGTCGTCTCAATTATTGATTTAATAATATATAAAATATTGACAATAATTGAATCAAATAACGTGAGATAATATGCAGCAATTACAGTAGCAATAATTGAACAAAACTGAGTGACTTCTCACGTAAGCATCAATAATCAATACAGTGTGCTACTATGCAACCACGCATATCACTGTACTTTTAATATCGGGTGTTTCAACAGTTAACGGTAAAACTTCCGTCGTTATTTTCATAAAATATTTTTGTCGCTTTCTCAATCCGACAATAATTCCATTGTGGGGTCCACCAATGATTGTGCCGTCGTACGAATATTCCCTGTTAAAACGAAAATTCCCCGACCAATCGAATATTATATAACAACTTGCGTACTGTGAAAAATTTATAAATATTACCCACAACTATAACATTATATCAAATTCACTCCATAATATTAACAAAAATATTTTCGAAATCTTTATTCATAAAATTTGGGGTCTCACAACGTAGTTTCAAAAATTTGATAGAGTTGTTATGTTATCATTATCGGTTCAGATTACTTCACAACCATTGATTTGTTGTAGAAGGGTAGTACAAAGAAAACATTTAATCCTTTTAGCTAATATTTATAATTGTTAGTACTTGCTGGGCACTCAAATGCTCATCCTTGCTTAAATTAAATGTTTTCAGTTAAGTATGACCAACCAGAGGGCTCTGCCAGGAACAAAGGGAAAGGAAAGCTGACAGAATAAGGTAGTGTTATCTTATGTAATAGCTAGACTTAAATAAGATGATGATATCTATTATCTATCATGTAATGAAATGTTTTAAGGTCGCGTACTTGGGATTTAGACAACTCTAATATGTAAATTAATTTTGATATTTATGACAAAATTATTATTATTCCACTCAAAGAAATGGTATCGTGAAGCACTGAATTCGGGTTTCAAGTACCCGAATTTGGGGGCGTCACAGGTTGGTATCAGAGCTTTAGGGTTAGAAACTATAAGTGGGGATAGACCTTAGGCTATAACCTTAGAGCAGAGGAAAATGTTGAAAGTTCAAATAACTCATATAGAGTTTAAAAGGAGATGAATCGAGTAAATTCGTCGTCAAATCAAATAAAAGATAACTTATATAAAACTATTATTTGTTGTGTGTATACACTCTATGCTAATCAGGATAAATTATGTGTGTAGATGTCAAGAGGAAAAAGATTAGGATACCCTAAGATCGTAAAGAAGGAGCCAATCTCCATAACCAAGCCAATAGCTGAAATAGAAGTTCACATTGAAGGTAACCTTGAGGAAGTGATCATTTTAGAAAACATAGTACCAGATCCGAAAATGGTGGAGCTGACAGATAGTGATTTAGACACTAAAGTTGAAGCTGATCAAGCATCAACGGAGGTGCAGGATCTGAGAAACAAGGTTTCCTCTCTGGAAAAGCTGTGGGAAATAAAAAAGCTGCTAAATAGTCAGTTACAAAAAGCCTTACTAGAAATAATGGAAGAACAAGATAAGCTTAAAATCTGAATTGATCAAATGGGAGCCACAAGCAACATATCGTGTGCAGCTCCGAGCAAGAAGGGGAAGAGAAAGATAGAAGACCACGACTTAGGAAAATTTGATAAGAATAAATGGAAAAAGATATGTTATCTCTGTGGTTATGAAGGATATACCACTCTATATTGTCCCGACTATAAACCAGGTGCATGTTTTATTTGTGGATTAGAAGGTCATTGGGAGAAGGGTTGTCCAAAATCAGGGAAAAGGTGTAGGAAATAGGTAGAATTAGTATTTGATTACGTATGTTTGGTAATGTACGTGTGCATTATAATAATCCCAACTTTGGTGAAAGTTGTGGTAGCGATTCTCGACTTTTGTGGTCATAAAGGGATATCGGACGTTTAAAGCAGTATGTGTTATGCTATGTAAATTATTTTGAAATTGCTAAATGAATATGAATCTATGTTTGATTAAAGGAATAAGTTTGAAATATTAAACTTATACGATGAGGTTTAGAATGTAAGTTAATAAAATATAGATTTTATTTTATTTAACCAGAACATGCCGCCAAGACGTCAAACTCGAAACCAAAGGGCAGAAGAATCTGTCAACAATGCTGGAAGACAACAATCAGACCTGATACAGAATTTCATGAACATGGTAGCTCAAGCCATGCAGAATGGAATGCCGGCCATGGGAAATCAGCCAGACAACCAATTTACAAACTTCAAAGACTTTAAGGCCGTAGGACCGCCAGAATTTAGAGGTACCACTGACCTGATAGAAGCCCAAACTTGGGTTAAGGAAATAGAAAAAGCGTTTGTAGTAGCTAGGGTAGATGAGAGGCAAAAGACAACTTTTTCCACCTATATGATGAATGGAGAGGCGAATTTCTGGTGGGAAGCAAATCAAGCTAGAGCAGGAGAAGGAGTGATATAATGGACTAGGTTTAAGACGTTGTTCTTTGAGAACTATTTCTCGTCTAGTGTGCAGGCTAGGATGGAAGTGAAGTTTTTGGAATTGAAGTAGGAGAACTTGACAGTTGCGGAGTATGCCGCAAAGTTCAATGAATTAGCTAGGTTCGCTTCACACCAAGTGGATACGGAGGCTAGAAAGGCAAGGAAGTTAGAATCTGCAATTTGATGTTAGAATATGTTGGGATGTTAAGAAATGAAAGCGGCGTAATTGGAATCGTGTCAATTGATTGAGAAACGAATTCGCTAAAGGTGTCAAAAAATAGAGTTTTCGTGAAGAAACATGAAATTTAAGGAATTAAAATAGTTTAATTTGATGTTTAATTATTCTAAGTTGATGAATATGTGAGGAAACATGTTTGTGTTAGTGTTATATCAAATATATATGTTAATATCACGGTTTTGTGGGTAAAATTCATGTTAGTTGGGCTAAAAATGGAACATTGTTCGTGATTTTTTTTTTTGGTTCTCATGCATGCACCAGTATGATTGCGCTTAGTGCTAAGGTTAAAAAGCAAGCAATTGCGCCATACCCTGAGCCTAGGTAGTGAAGTCTGCTTAATTATAGGTCATGACCAATGGACTGATATTAGTTTAGTAAGCATGTTATTGATGTTGAGGCATAATATAAACTACAATAGCAGATTGTCATGCATTATACTACAAAGTATAAAAGAGTTTGAAGTGATTGTTAATTGAGTTATATAATGAAACTAAAATTGATATTTTTAAAAGTTAGAGATGAACGATTGAGTTATGTTGGCTCGTAATGAGATTTCAGATTTGTTAAGTGTGTTAACCTACATGGTTAGATGCTAAGTTAGGGTTATGATCTAAATGCTGGGTTAAACCCGAGAACTAATATTCATACAATTAATTGTTGTTGTGATTTCAATGATATATGTAGGGTAATTGGAGATTATTTTACACTTGTGTAGCTTACAAACAAGGCAAGTTTCTCAATCTTATCTCCTTACAATTGAGCAAGTTTTTTTTTAACTTCATTCTTTTCATATTGAATGCAAGTTTTCATTCCTATATTATTATTGTACAATTTCTTAAAATTGAGCAAGCCTAATCTATCTTGAATATGTTTGTACAAGCTCTTGTAGCCTAATTCGTTACATCGAGCGAGTTTTACTTTCTTTATTATCATTCGAAGCATATAATGTTCTAATACATTGATTCAAAGGAGATTGTTTTAACTCTTCTATAGCGCTTTGCATGCATATCGTGTTTACTCAATTGTATATTATTGTTATTCAATCTTTGACTTTGATAACCTTGTTCAAAGATTTATTGTTGTATTAAACCTTCAAGTAGTAAGCAAACCTTTATTGATTGAATTAATCTATATTTGAATAGTGTTCTAAAATTCTAGAAACACTGATAAGCTAGTTCCAAACTAAACTTTCTTTAGTGCGGAAATTCGAAATTCAAACTGAGACGAACAACCCTAACATAGGGGATTTTGTACGTGTAACGTTTAGATGTTTGTGCACAATACATGGTACAAAGGGCTGATCCCCCTAAGTACGTTAAGAAGAGTCTGTATAGTCTAATGACTGTTAAGGTTAAGGTAATAATACCTAAATACTGGGGACATAGTTCGTGTCTTAAGACCCTCAGACAATCAAAGTTCAAACTCATTTTCTATTTTTGATTCGTAGAACAAGTTCACTGTTGTTCAGAAATCGTTGATCACTCTTATATTGTTATCATTACTACTTCCTATATCAGTGAGCAATTGTTGCTCAATCTTGCATTTAACACTACAGCTAAAGTTGATAAAGTTGATGAGCCATCCACTAGCAAAGGAAAGGGCAAATTGTCCAAGTGCTGAAGACTTGTGAGAATGTTATTTAAATGTTTTATAATACAAGACTTGTTTTATTTTATGATGTATTCTGCAAACTGATGTAATAAATTTAAGGTTAGATTACCTGGGATTTATTTTGAGATTATAATGTAACCCTTTAATGGGAAAGACTATTGTTTAAGTTATTTAAATTATGTATTTATCCTTTGATGATGGGTAGTTAAATGTAATGATTTTGGTAAGTGAACACCAAATCTTATGGGAATGGAGTACCTGGATTTGGGGGTGTTCCAGGTTAGTATCAAAGCTTTAGGTTATGAACCTTAGGTGGGGAAACCTTAGGAAGTAACCTTTAAGGAAATAGAAAACATAGAGGTGTTCAACTCTTATCGGGTTTTAAGAGATGGATTAAGGTATCTGTGAGATCCCGAATTTTATGAAATAAAAGTATTCAAATTTTCTATTTTAGTAAATAGTTAAATTGATAAAAGTTTAAAGTTAAGGGTGATATGTGAAATTTTTTATAAAGTAAGCAAGTTGTTATAAAATATTCGTTTGGTCGGGGGATATTCTTTTTGTCGGGAATATCCATACGACGTCACAATAATTGGTGGACCCCACAACGAAAGTATTATCGTAGTAAGAAAATGACAGAATTATCTTTTTATAAAAATAACAGCGAAAGTGTTACCGTTAAAACTGTTGAACTACCTGGTAGTAAAAGTACAGTAATACGCGTGGTTGCATAGTAGCACACGATATTGATTATTGATGCTAACCTGAGAAATCACTCAGTTATACTCAATTATTGCTACAGTAATTGTTGCATCATATCTCTCATATTATTGATTCAATTGTTATCATAGTATCATCTACATAATATGATATATTATTAAATCAATAATTGAGACGACAAAGTTATTCATATTATTAATTGCAATATTGACAATGTCTAGAAGTTCTGTCAAGGAGAGGTTAGATAATCTAATTGCGCGCCAATAGGGAGAAATCCTTATCGAAAAGCCCCCTCTTTCTTGGGAACGACCTGGTTGTTAAATATTTTGAGTTATAATATTAATGATGAATAAGTTCGTGTTAATTAAAGATGTAATTAATAATTCCATTGTATGGGAATTATTAGTGTTAGTGGAAATCGACATTTATTTCAATAATAATTGATGTCTGGAAGTTATCGGGTAATTAATCGGATAAATGAGCAATTAATTGATATTAATTCACATGCATATAACTATTTGTTCATGTGTGTATACTATTGATTCACATTCATGTACTATTTGGGGAGTTGGTGCAAGATTGATAATACTTGCATGACTAAGTTAAAAACGGAGGTATAGATGAAGGTACTATACTATAATTAATTTTTTCACATGTTTAGAACTATTGAGTCACATGATTTACTATTGATTCATATGATTTACTATTAGGGGAGGTGGTTCAAGTTTGATAATACTTGCATGACTAAATTAAAAATGAAGGAAAAGAGGAAGGTATTATACTGTAATATTTCGAGCCCCAAAATGTGCAATTATGGAAACTATATTTTCCTATAAATAGAAGCTCATTCCTTCATTATTTTTCACCAATTCACTAAGTCTCACAAGAGAAATTATTATAGAGAGAAAGAAGAAGAGAAGTTTGCTACCTCATTATTCCAGTATCCAGTTTCTTCTAAGGTAAGGGATATTATTATATAGTAAGGGGTATTATTCTTTCGTATTCATGAAGAGAGTTATTTTCTTTCAATACTCGTAAGGGCTGTTATTCCATTCTTTATTATTATGTTGGAATAACTTTGTCTCATGCTAATTAACGCATATATGGTGAAATTCTTACATTATTCCATTCTTTATTATTACGTTGGAATAACTTTTTATGCATGCGATCTATCGTATGCCTGGTGAATTCTGTTGTTATTCCATTCTTTATTATTCTGTTAAAATATCCTGTTTGTGCGGATTATGCATGACCTAGTTCCATTCTTTATTATTTTGTTGGAATATCCTGTCTATACGGATTATACATGACCTGGTTCCATTCATTATTATTCTGTTGGAATAACCTATATATGTGGATTACCACATGCATGGTGAATGATCCTTCGTATTCATTCCTTATTAAATTGTGGATATGATCTGTCTACGTAGATTATCGCATGGCGGGTGAAAATCCATTTGCAGTTTCGTATATTCTATTATACTCATATGAGATATCATTTCTTTTGTACTCATCATGGAATATCATTTTCTATGGTATTTTTTTATGAGTTACTATTCACGGGTTACTATTCACTCTAGTATTATTCACTCGGATATTCGGGGAACTTTTCATGTCGGAGTACTATTCATGAGTTACTATTCACCCAAATTACTATTCATCCGAATATTATTCACTCAAGTATTTTGGGTACTTTTCATGCCAGAGTACTATTCACGAGGTATTATTCCCAAAGTACTATTCATTGGGTACTATTGCGGGGTACTATTTAAAGTCTTTAATATTTATTCTTGATTTCGTTTGATTAATGCTTATTTCATTGTCATCATCCTCATGCTTATATTATGATGAATGTTATCTTTGGCTTACGTGCAAAGATGGACTGTTGATTATTGGTTTTACAGTTATATATCTTTGGCTTACGTGCAAAGATGGACTATGGATTATTGGTTTAATAGTTGTATATCTTTGGCTTACGTGCAAAGATGAACTATTGATTGATAAGTATCTTTGCCTTAGGTGCATAGATGAACTGTTTATTGGTATGATTATGACCAGGGATCATTCGGTATAATCATGACCCGTAATGTTACAAATGATGTGGTAAAAGTCCTCATTGGCCCGTAGTGCATTGATGGACAGTTATTAGTATGATTATAACCAAGGATTATTCGGTATAATCATAACCATTAATGATTACATAAATATCATTGGCCGTAGTGCAGGGATAATTCAATGATGTGGATTATTTATTAAGCTGAGTCTCAGCGATAACATATTGATTATACGCTTTTAATTCATAAAAGATAGTAGATATCATGCTCTACTTGACTCTTCTAAAATACGATTTGTATGTCTTTTGGCCTGTAGTGCAAAAGATGAATTGTTAATGAATATCTTTGGCCGTAGTGCAAAGATGAATTTATTAGTATGATTATGAGCAGGAATTGTAATTTGGTATAACCACAATTTTTGATGTTTCAGGTGAAGATAGGTGATGAAAATTATCTTCGTCCTGAGTGCGAAGAGGAATTTAGAATCACAATTATGATTATGAGTTATTCATATGATTGTGGACAGGAATTGTTGATTGATGTTATAGGGATAAAACATTATTGGTGGACTTTTAACATGGAGAAGATAATAGACTTGATAGTCTATTTGACTCTTCTAATGTATTGCTCGTTCTGCTGCAACTATGGTTGAAAAGTGTTATCATCTACCATATGATCTAAATCTCTGATTTATTACTGATGAAGGCTATTGATGATGTAAATTATCTTTAGTCATGATATTCTTTACTAGGCTAGTTGTACTCACCCTTTTTGCTTCACAATTCCTTTCAGGTAATAAGAATGTAGCTGGGTCGAGCGTGGGTAATAGGAGAATATAACGGTGGTCTATAGCTGTTGAGGTTCTCCCTAAATAGTATGGAAATAATTTTATTGAGAACTTTAGATAAGTGTGTCATATTGTATACGTCATTTGATATTTAATTTTGGTGAACCAAATAGGGTGAGGTGAACCCAACTTTGGAAGGGTGTTTTGCCTCTATCATAAAAGATGTCTAATGACATACAACCTCATGTTATCATCAGACAGGGTTGTGCACATCCACTTACTGAGTATATATACGAGCACTATCTATATGATCTTGGAGTTTGGTTGAAATATAATTTTCAATTGCAGACAGTGGTGATAGTTATATGTCAAGAGAAGATTCACCATCATGATAGTAATATTCTCATTTTTCTTTGGGGTCTATTGGGTTAACCAAGGATAATTCTGTGGACATATGATATCTATAATAACCTAGACTCATGGCCTCCCATGTACGAAGGTTTCCTTGAGCACTTCCCAAAGATTTTAATTTCTAAAAGCAGGTTTTTTATTTGTACTTTTATGTAAAGTACCATTGTAAGGTTGTGGTCGAGGCACCATGAGAGTTACATACATTTGTATTAAAACTCACAGTTTAACTGTGGTCGTATTCTGCACCACAGTTCAACAGTTGTATAAATGAAGTTTGTATTTGATTTTTTTATAGTATGATATCTGGCGACTCAGAATGGGTCGTGTGGACCTATTTTGGGGGCATCACAAATGGTATCAGAACTTAGGGATATGGTCGCTGGCGGAGATATGAGTCTAGAACTAGGAGGGGAGAGACGAGTAATATACTTCGCTAGTGTGTGACTTACATAAGCTAAAATTGTTTACTTGATAAGTTGACAAATTGTGATATGTCAATTAACCTTTGTTTTGAAGGTATATTCTAGAATGATATCTGAAATACTGGAGATGAGCAATGAGAAAATCATGATATAGAGGAAATAATCGGGAAGGTACAATCCGAAAAGAAAGCAAGGTATTCTCATCTCTTTGAACTACTAGGTACGTAAATTTTGAGGGCAAAATTTCATAAGGAGGGGAGATTGTGAGATCCTGAATTTTATGAAATATAAGTATTCAATTTTTCTATTTTGGTAAATAGTTAAATTGATAAAAGTTTAAAGTTAAGGGTGATATTTGAAAATTTTTGCAAAGTAAGCAAGCTATAATATATACGTTTGGTCGGGGAATATTCTTTTTGTCAAGAATATCCGTACGATGGCACAATCATTGGCAGACCCCGTAACGGAAGTATTATCGTATTAAAAATGACATAATTATCTTTTTATAAAAATAATGTTGTGAAAGTGTTACAGTTAAAAGCATTGAACTACCCGGTAGTAAAAAAATGCGATAATATCGCGTGGTTACATAGTAGCACACGGTATTGATTATTGATGCTTACGTGAGAAATCACTTAGTTATACTCAATTATTGTTGCATCATATCTCTTATATTATTGATTCAATTGTTGTCGCAGTATCATCTGCATAATATGTTATATTATTAAATCAATAATTGAGATGACAAAGTTATTCATATTATTAATTGCAATATTGACAATGTCTAGAAGTTCTGTCAAGGAGAGGTTAGATAATCTAATTGCGCGCCAATAGGGAGAAATCCTTATCGGAAAGCCCCCTCTTTCCTGGAAATGACCTGGTTGTTAAATATTGTGAGTTATAATATTAATGATGAATAAGTTCGTGTTGATTAAAGATGTAATTAATAATTCTATTGTGTGGGAATTATTAGTGTTAGTGGAAATCGGCATTTATTTCAATAATAATTGATGTCTGGAAGTTATCGGGTAATTAATCGGATAAATGAGCAATTAATTGATATTAATTCACATGCATATAACTATTTGTTCATGTGTGTATACTATTGATTCACATTCATGTACTATTTGGGGAGTTGGTGCAAGATTGATAATGCTTGCATGACTAAGTTAAAAACGGAGGTATAGATGAAGCTACTATACTATAATTAATTTTTTCACATGTTTAGAACTATTGATTCACATGATTTACTATTGATTCATATGATTTACTATTAGGGGAGGTGGTTCAAGTTTGATAATACTTGCATGACTAAATTAAAAATGAAGGAAAAGAGGAAGGTATTATACTGTAATATTTCGAGCCCCAAAATGTGTAATTATGGAAACTATATTTTCCTATAAATAGAAGCTCATTCCTTCATTATTTTTCACTAATTCACTAAGTCTCACAAGAGAAATTATTATAGAGAAAAAAAAAGAAGAGAAGTTTGCTACCTCACTATTCCAGTATCCAGTTTCTTCTAAGGTAAGGGATATTATTATTATAGTAAGGGGTATTATTCTTTCGTATTCATGAAGAGAGTTATTTTCTTTCAATACTAGTTAGGGTTGTTATTCCATTCTTTATTATTATGTTGGAATAATCTGTCTATGCGAAGTATCGCATACAAGGTAAAATTCTTCTGTTATTCCATTCTTTATTATTCTGTTGGAATAACCTGTCTGTTCGGTCTATCGGATGCCTGGTGAATTCTGTCGTTATTTCATTCTTTATTATTCTGTTAGAATATCTTATCTGTGCGGATTACGCATGACCTGGTTCCATTCTTTATTATTCTATTAGAATATCCTGTCTGTGTGGATTACACATGACCTAGTTCCATTCTTTATTATTCTGTTGGAATAACCTGTCTATGAGGATTACCACATGCATGGTGAATGATTCTTCGTATTTATTCCTTATTAAATTATGGAAATGATCTATCTACGTGGATTACCGCATGGCGGGTGAAAATCCATTTGCAGTTTCGTATATTCTATTATACTCATATGAGATATCATTTCTTTTATACTCGTCATGGAATATCATTTTCTTTGGTATTTTTTTTATGAGTTACTATTCACGGGTTACTATTCACTCTAGTATTATTCACTCGGGTATTCAGGGAACTTTTTGTGTCAGAGTACTATTCACGAGTTACTATTCACAGGTTACTATTAACCCGAATATTATTCACACAGGTATTTGGGGTACTTTTCATGCCGGAGTACTATTCACGAGATACTATTCCTGAAGTACTATTCATAGGGTACTATTGCGGGGTACTATTTAGCCGAAAAATATATTTCTTTTTCTCATCCAAATTATTTTTGGTACATGAATATTATTCTTGAATTTTACTCCACAAAGCAGTATCATGTTGACAATTTGGATATTTTTAAACTCTGAATAAATTTAAAGTCTTTACTATTTATTCTTGATTTCATTTGATTAATGCTTATAACATTGTCATCATCCTCATGCTTATATTATGATGAAAGTTATCTTTGACTTACGTGCAAAGATGGACTATTGATTATTGGTTTTACAATTGTATATCTTTGGCTTACGTGCAAAGATGGACTGTTGATTATTGGTTTAACAGTGATATATCTTTGGCTTACGTGCAAAGATGAACTATTGATTGATAAGTATCTTTGGCTTATGTGCATAGATGAACTGTTTATTGGTATGATTATGACAAGGGATCATTCGGTATAGTCATGACCCGTAATGTTACAGATGATGTGGTAAAAGTCCTCATTGGCCCGTAGTGCATTGATGGACAGTTATTGGTATGATTATAACCAGGGATTATTCGGTATAATCATGACCATTAATGATTACATGAATATCCTTGGCCGTAGTGTAGGGATGATTCAATGATGTGGATTATTTATTAAGCTGAGTCTCAGCGATAACATATTGATTATACGCTTTTAATTTGTAAAAGATAGTAGATATCATGCTCTACTTGACTCTTCTAAAATACGATGTTGTATGTCTTTGGCACGTAGTGTAAAAAGATGAATTGTTAATGAATATCTTTGGTAGTAGTGCAAAGATGAATTTATTAGTATGATTATGAGCAGGAATTGTGATTTGGTATAACCATGATTTTTGATGTTTAAGGTGAATATAGGTGATGAAAATTATCTTCGTCCTGGGTGCGAAGAGGAATTTAGAATCACAATTATGATTATGAGTTATTTATATGATCGTGGATAGGAATTGTTGATTGATGTTACAGGGATAAAACATTATTGGTGGACTTTTAACATGGAGAAGATAATAGACATGATGGTCTATTTGACTCTTCTAATGGATTACTCGTTCCTCTACAACTATGGTTGAAAAGTTTTATCATCTACCATATGTTCTAAATCTCCGATTTATTACTGATGAAGGCTATTGATGATGTAAATTATCTTTAGTCATGAAATTCTTTACTGGGCTAGTTGTGCTCACCCTTTTTGCTTCACAATTCCTTTCAGGTAATAAGAGTGTAGCTGGGTCTAGCGGGGGTAACAGGAGAATAGAATGGTGGTCTATAGCTGTTGAGGTTCTCCCTAAATAGTATGGAAATAATTTTATTGAGAACTTTAGATAAGTGTGTCGTATTGTATACGTCATTTGATATTTAATTTTGGTGAACCGAATAGGGTGAGGTGAACCCAACTTTGGAAGGGTGTTTTGCCACTATCATACAAGATGTCTAATGACATACAACCTCGTGTTATCATAAGACAGGGTTGTGCACATCCACTTGCTGAGTATATATACAAGCACTACCTATATGATCTTGGAGTTTGGTTGAAATATAATTTTCAATTGCAGACATTGGAGATAGTTATATATCAAGAGAAGATTCACCATTGGAAAGAACATGATAGTAATCTTCTCATTTTTCTTTGGGGTCTATTGGTTCAACAAAGGATAATTCTGTTGACATATGATATCTATCGTAACCTAGACGCATGGCCTCCCATGTACGAAGGTTTCCTTGAGCACTTCCCAAAGATTTTAATTTCTAAAACAGTTTTTGACTGTACTTTTATGTAAAGTACCATTGAAAGGTTATGGTCGAGGCACCATGAGAGTTACATACATTTGTATTAAAACTCACAGTTTAACTGTGGTCGTATTCTGCACGACAGTTCAACAGTTGTATAAATGAAGTTTGTATTTAATTTTTTTATAGTATGATATCTGGCGACTCAGAATGGGTCGTGTGGACCTATTTTGGGGGCGTCACAGTATCCATTGAAGCTAAATAATAAAAGACATTATGTTCTATGTGTTAAATAACTTATGTGCTCGCGAGTATCGAAAATGTTAAGTAAAACTTAAAATATTTTATTGTCAGGATGTCTAACGAAGGAGGATCCAGCCCAGCTAGAGAGGTGATACCTCAGATACCTAGAGACGATGAATCCCAGGATATTCATGTAGTGCGGGAACAGTTGATCCAGGAGGATGAGCCTGTGACCGATCCCGAGGAGAATAGTTCTGAGGAGATAGAGGAGGAAAATGAGGAAGAGGATCTTGAGGAGTTTGCACCAAACTCCATATCAGCCGAGATGTATGATGCTCTGTATGACTGTAACATAGAGTTATAGGACGAAGTTGAGGAGCTTAAGGAGATGGTTGAGACGCATCATGCTTCGATGGAGCAGAAGGATGCAGAGATTCAGGAACTTGACTCAAAACTTGGAAACACGGAGTGGGACCTAGTTCATACCAAGGGTCAGCATGAAGACCTGCTAGCAGTAAATGAAAAGATGAAGACTGACATGGAGAAATTGAAAGATGACTTCAAAGAGGAATCAGCTAAGCGTGCAAGAGCAGAGGACGCTTGGATGAAGGCGACTCAACGTGCAGATGATGATTGGGTAATATACCCATGAATTGATTACGTTTAGCCTTAATTTGTTGTGTGTTCAAAGCGTTTTAGAGTTATTTAACTCGTTTAAGTTGTGTTGTGGCAGGATTGTGCGTTGTTGGAGCGATTGGAAGTAATTGGGCTAAAAAAAGGGGCAAGATTCATTTTTCGCTTCAATAGCTATTTGGGCGCTTATTACTAGAAACTAAAAAATAAGCCAAAGCGCTTAGTCGTCTATTGACTTTGAATGGGATGACGCGTGCAGGAAATGGAGCAGTGATGGACTTCACTTTGACTTGCTGTTGACTTCATTTTATGTGTCTTGGAAGCCTAATTGGACTAGAATTGTTGGAATTGGACAGAAAAATATAAATTGATTTATTGTTATTGAATTGAGGGGGGATGATACGACACAATTAGAGATTGGAGCAAGGAGGAGGATCAGATCGGAAGGCTACAACTTGGAGTTTTTCTTCTTCCTCTTTATTTTTTTAAATTGTGTAACTTCTTAAGGATGATTTATCAATTAATTGTGGTTTTTATTTCCGTCATGAACTAATTCTTTTTATTAAGATTCCAATGGAACCTTTTATGGTGATGGATTGATTATTTAATTTATTCCAATTATTTATGTTGAAGTGAATTGTTCATCATGCTTTGGATTTATTGATTAATTATTTGGCCAATAATTACTGTGTTACTCTAGAAGGAATTGAGAAAGGAATTCTAGGGTTAGAAATCAAGCGAGGATGACATGTGACTTAGTTATTTACATAGTGAATAATTAGGTTTGTGAATAGAATGAGAATATCTATTTTGCATGTAACACATAAGGAATTGGGTTTATATGAGTTCAATTCAATTGTTTAGCATAGAGATATAGCAAAATTAAATGGGTTAAATAGAAGGCAATTGATCACTCGAGAGAGGGCTTTTGGCATTTGAGAATTCTGTTAACAATTCAAAGAGACATAATAATTGGGATAATTGAATAATTGATTTAGTAATCATAATTGGGGAAATTGGAGTCTTAATTATCATTCATCTGCATTCAAATAATTTTTAATTTGTTCTTGTTTTCTTTTAGCATAATTTCTTGGTTATATTTACAATTAGTTTTCTTAACTTTAATAATCACAATTTTTGGGTTGTTTAAATAAAATTGGATTGATACAGTACTAGTAGTTGGAATTTATTAATTAGAATTCTCTGAGGGATCGATACTCTAATATATCACTATATTACTTGTTGATCGTGTATACTTGCATGTTGCCGGGGATTTCTTTTGTTAATATTAATTCCATATTAGTTATAATCAATTCGGTCTTAATTTAAACATTACTTAATTCTTCTTCTTGTTTTCGCAGGAATTCTTTGCAAGTGTATGCACACTAGATCAAGGGCACGAAGGGAACTTTTTCCTTATATCGACGAGATTGAAAGGAAATTCCGGAAAGGGCAATCGACTAGTGCGGTAACACCCGAGGAAGAAGAACTGGCGGATCAAGAAATTCCAGTGAACATGGCAGGGAACGATCAGAAATCACTTAGGGACTATGCCATGCCGAATGTCACGGATATACAGTCGAGCATTAGGAGACCAGCAATCAATGCTAACAATTTTGAGATCAAACCAGCTACCATTCAAATGCTTCAGAATCAATGTCAGTTTGGGGGTGGTCCATTAGATGATCCGAATGAGCATATCTTGAGCTTCTTGGAAGTTTGCGACACCTTCAAATTCAACAATGTGTCAAAAGATGCTACAAGGTTGAGAATGTTCCCATTCACTTTGAAAGACAAAGCACGCAGTTGGTTATACGCTCAACCTCCTGACTCAATCCACACTTGGGACGACTTGGCTCAAAAATTTCTAGCTAAATTTTTCCTTATTAAATCGGCAAAACTATGGAATGACATTCATACCTTCGCACAGTTTGATTCGGAATCGTTGTATGAGGCGTGGGAAAGGTTTAAGGATATGCTCCGCAAATGCCCACACCATGGAATTCCACAGTGGATGCAATTAGCGATATTTTGCGATGGGTTAAAAGCATCCACAAGGGCAAGTATTGACGCAGCAGCAGGAGGAGCAATTATGTCTAAAAACCTTGATGAGGCATTTCAGTTGTTAGAGACGATGGCCACCAACAATTATCAGTGGCCCATGACGAGGTCTAATCCTCCGAAAGCAGCGAAAAAGTATGATGTGGATGCAATAACATCTTTACAAGTGCAAATGACAGCAATGGCTAAGCAAATAGAATTATTGCGTCCACAATCCACTCAGCAGATAGCTATGGTCTGTGAAATTTGTGATGGGGGTCATACTACGGATCAATGTGCCATCAATGCTGAAGCAGCACAATATGTGGGAAGTTATAGTCGGTCTACTCAGCCTTATCCAAATCAAAATACATATAATTCGGGTTGGAGAAATCATCCTGGGTTTTCATGGAGTAACAACCAAGCTGCAGAACAAGCACCGAGACAACAAAACAATTTCGGGTTTCAAAACCAGACACAACAACCCGTGCAGAAAGCAAGCTGGGAAGAAGCCTTGGAAAGATTTGTTAAGGCAGTTGAAAAAAAAAAGTGAGGAGAGTGATAAAAGATTGAATCAAGTGGAGTTGAGTATACAAAGTCGATTTGCATCGATCAAAACCTAGAAAATCAAATGGGGCAAATGGCACATCGTTGAATAACAAACCACTTGGAACACTTCAAGCGACACCGAGAAAAAACCCCAAGAGACGAGCATTGTAAAGCGGTAACTTCTCACGAAGTGGGAAAGAAGCGCAAGACTCGATCACGGATAAGGAAAAGGAGGACAAGGTACAAATTGAAATTGAGAAAGTGGTGGATATCGAAAAGCATCAAGAGGAGACCTCACAATGAGAAAAATTTGGAACCAACCCGCACAATTCCCCCATACCAGTATCAGAGATTTGAAATCCAAGTTAGATAAGCGGTTCTCTCAATTTTGGATATCTTCAAGAAATTTCACATCAACATCCCTTCGGCCAAGCCTTGGAGCAGAATCCGAGAGTTATGCGAAGTTTATGAAGGAGGTTACATCAAAGAAAAGGAAATTGGGTGAATTCGAGAGCGAGTAGCATTGACGGAAGAATGCAGTGCTATCATTCAGAATAAGTTACCGCCAAAGCTCAAGGATCCAGGTAGTTTTAATATACCGTGCGAGATTGGAAATCAGTTTTCAGTTTTCAGATATATATTTTGTTCGTTAATTTCTATATATGGTTATACAAGTGTCCCCACTTGGATAATCATTGTATTTAATCACATGTTGATATATATATATATATATATATATATATATACCTATTGATCCCCCATGTGTATACATTAAGAAAAAGTCGTCTAAGCTATTTGACCAGCTAGACACAGATTTAGAAATATTGTTGAATATGATAAAACCTTTTTGTATCCAATCAAATTATTTTGGTTCAGATTCCAGACTAAGTATGAACATTCCGATCAAGAAAAAACTTTTATGCGCCCAAGGCGGACAGAGTGAACGATAATATCGTTCTTGCATGTAGTATTGAACAATACAGGGCATAACGGACTGATCACCCCTCCGTGCCCATACGTTATGACGGTTTGCAGATGAAGTTCTGCTAAACCTATTTGAAAATTGAGAACAATGTTCATAGTATGTCACCTTAACCCTATTTATAGTCAGTACATAGTTTCAAAAATTTGATAGAGAGTTGTTATGTTATCATTATCGGTTCAGATTATTTCACAACCATTGATTTGTTGTAGAAGAGTAGTACAAAGAAAACATTTAATCCTTTCAGCTAATATTTATAATTGTTATTACTTGCTGGGCACTCAAATGCTCATCCTTGCTTAAATTAAATGTTTTTAGTTAAGTATGACCAACCAGAGGGCTCTGCCAGAAACAAAGGGAAAGGAAAGCTGTCAGAATAAGTTAGTGTTATCTTATGTAATAGCTAGACTTAAATAAAATGATGATATCTATTATCTATCATGCAATGAAATGTTTTAAGGTCGCGTACCTGGGATTTAGAAAACTCTGATATGTAAATTAAGTTTGATATTTATGACAAAATTATTATTATTCTGCTCAAAGAAATGGTATCATGAAGCACTAAATTCGGGTTTCAAGTACCCGAATTTGGGGGCGTCACAAGTCTTATATCATATATCAAATATACGTAATTCCAAGAGTTGGAGAGTACGCCCTCTTTTTCTATAGAGATAGGAAAAATTAGGGTTTGAGGCAATACATCCTTTTTCTTGAAAATTCTTCTTCCTTGGTGGATCACCTCTAGAGGTCATACACTTGGGTGGCTAAAATTGATCAAAGGAAGGAATTTACCCGGAGATTCAAGGAGATCGCGGAGAAGTAGGAGGTGAACTCGTAATGTGGAAGCTCGTATCAACAAGGGTATGATTTCATAATTTCCTTTTCTTCGTTTTAATTAATAATATGCATAAAGGATGATCCGGGTAATTGGTTTGTGAAATTTTTTAAAATCTAATTTTATTTTACTTCTGTTTGATTGCTACTTTGATTTTCACAAAACCTTACAGTGGTATCAGAGCCAAACTTTATGCAAATTATTAATTATTTTAATTCCATATATGTATGGGTATGTATTTAAAATAATTTATCGGACATAATTTGTTGTATAAAATTATTATTTTATAATTAAAAAAATGTTTTTTATTTCACGTGTCGATGATTCGATGAAGTGATATATATATATATATATATATATATATATATATATATATATATATATATATATATATATAATAGTTATCTGCTACAAAAATCCTGCATATGGCGTTATATATTTTCACGTAGTCATATATATATATATATATATATATATATATATATATATATATATATATATATATATATATATAACATACTGCGTTAATATTATAAAAGGATGACATCATGTAAACTATCATATTTATATATATATATATATATATATATATATATATATATATATATATATATATATATATTACTTTTCTTGAAGATTGTTTTCTTATATAGATATAACTTTGGATCTTAGAGATTTCATACTTATATATATATATATATATATATATATATATATATATATAATAATTTAAATGATTAGCGTCATGAATACATGTAAGGGTTATATCACGACTTAGATTAGTACAGTTATATATATATATATATATATATATATATATATATATATATATTATTTTAATAATTTTATAATTAAAATAAAGAGTTTATTTGAATCTTGAAATTGGATTTCATGCAACATAAAATTGCCCATTAAATGATATTCATATATATATATATATATATAATATGTTGATGATTTTATTTATTGATACATATGATGATATGTATGATAATAAATGAGATTGATTATAGACTATTGACCAATGTGATTGGATTTATTTTGGTTGGATGTTTGAATGAATGAGTTTTATTAAATGGGGTTTGCGTACCTCGTCTTTTCTGGTTTTCTTCTTGATGTAAATTCTATCTCTCTCCTCTGTACTTCCCCTTGATTGTTGATCCAGGTTTCTATTTAAATTAAATAGTTTATGTAATAGGATTAGTTAGAATTTTTTCGAAGAACCGGAGATCAAGGAGAAAAGAGTGCTCGAAGACCCGTTTGTAATGGAGCCTGAGTTAAAATATAATAGTTATATTTAAATATTTATTCCTGCACCCTAGAGTTTGACCTTTTGGTTCACTTGGTGGCTCTAGTGAACTAAACTAGAATAAAAATCCATAATCAATCCGGGTAGAATATAGTATTTGTGACGCCCCCAAATTCGGGTATCTTCTGTGACAACCCGAGAAATTAGACATTTTATTAAAATCTTAAATGATGGATTTAAGGTCAAATAATAGACCTAGACAAAAAAAAAATGTACGCGTTTGATATTTTTAAAAATGAATTTTGAGGATTTCAAAATCCTATGAATGATTTTGGTGAATTATTCAGGATTAAGCGTATATGTGTATATGTTTTGTAAATATGGTATTATATGTGTATAGAATGTGGTTAAGGGTCAAAGGTTGACCAGATAAATTTTATTAGTGTCGAACCCTAAGATTATTGTCGAATATCAACGTTCAATTAGAAAACCCTACTGATTGATAAGAAACCCTAGAAACCGATTCTGGAAACCCTAAGTTCAGTTCTGGGGATTTAAAACCCTAATTCGGTATATTAAAACCCTAATTTGAAAATTCAAATGCTTAAGTGTAATTAATTGCTGACTTAATTAGGGTAAAACCTAACAAATTAGTTAGAAAACCTTAATTCATAAATTAGAAACCCTAATTTCTAATTGGAAATCTTAATTGCTAAATTAGAAACCCTAAATTCTACTTGGAAATTGTAATTGCTAAATTAGGAACCCTAATCGCTAATTTGGCAAGCTTATTATTAATTTGTAAATTTTAAACTTAATTTCCAAGTTCAATGTGATTAGAAAACCTAAATTACATTTTTAAAAAAGCTTAAATTTTCAATTTTTAGCCTAAGTTGAAAATCCTAGAAATTGGTATTTTTGAAAACCTTAGGTTTTAACCTTAAGGGTCCAAACCTAATTAGGGTTGGATTAAATGACATCTTTTGCATTAAAATAGAGTGCAAAATGACCAATGTGCCCTTATTGCATTCTTTAATAGATGGATTGTAAATCTTGCCATGATTTTGAGTTGGTAAACCACCCTAGCCCTAGCCCTAGCTATGTGTCAAATATCAGCCATCAATTTCCAACTAGATACATTGAATCAAATAGATCAAAGATTAAAAGTAAGAAAATTACTTTAATTTACTTCTCATATTTTCCAAGATCACTCTCTCTCTAACTTTTCGAAATGGAGAGTGAAAGGGAGTGTAAAGTTAAGACTATTTCAGTTCATAGCTTTCCAAGAACAGAATCCATGATTAGAAATCAAAATCCAAGCTAGAAAGGTATAAAAACCCTAAACCTAGAAATCTTATGATCTGAGGGTATATGTTATAATATGTTGGCTAGATATGTGTTATAGGGTGTCTTTTAATGATCTGGGTTGTTGGATCATGGATCCATAACATTTAGATGCACGATTTTGAAAATTTTTGAAATTTGGAAAAAGTTGAAAAAGTGGCCTGACAGCCATATGTCAGAGGCCCTAAATCCTTCTCTGTTTTTGATATTTGTTGTTTTATGTTATAAATGTGTTCTATGTCATATGGACTATGATCTGAAACTAAAAATAGGACCAGATCATGAAAAGGTTGAGAGATATGAGCAGTCAAACTGCGTTGACCTATCACAGGAATGGATTTCTTGGCAACTCAGAAATCCAGATCTTGTCTGACAGTGTTTTTGCAGGTCTTGATATGACTTGTGATTTATTTTTTAAGTCATGTTGTTGCTTTAAAGTTGTAGTCTGACATGAGAGCTACACTTTCAAACCTTTAGATCACTTAGGTCCATAATGAATCGAAGATTTGGTAAATTAAACAACCGTTGACCAACTCGTCGGATGAAGATTTCTGGGAAACCCAGATCTTCAAGAATCGTTTCTTGACCCCTACTTTGACCAGCCATGATCTCTTATATATGTTGTTGTTAGACAAGATTGGTGATATATTAACGTACCTTGGCATGACTAATACACAATTGAACCTAAATATTACACTGACAAATTCCAGAACGCTAGATTCAAGGCTTGCAAACTAGATACCTTGGATGTTCTTCATTTATGGGAAACCCAGAAAATGAAGAACAAGCCTGACAAGGATTTTGAAGGCCAATAACTTTCTGTGGTGTGATAGGATTGCTAGAAATCAAGTTGTTGATTGTAATATTACATTAGTATTACAATTCTAATCAACTTACAAGCCCAAAAACCTTATGATCACAGATCTGCATGAGGTCAAACCTAGTAACTTGATAACTAACATAGCATGTTCTTGGTTTGTGAAGAACACCTATAACGTCGGTTCTGTCGCTATAGAGCCCTTTAGCGACAGTTTATTTTCCAAAATTATTATTTTTATTAAATAATTAGTATTAAATGTTTTTTAATTATTAAAAATTCATAATAAATTACTAAAAATTATTTTAAAGCCTAAAATAGGTTTTTAATTATTTTGCGAATATTTCATAAATATTTAATATTTTTGGAATATTAATGCTATTTAATTTATTTAATTATAATATTAAATAAATTAATTTAATACTTGAAAAATCATGAAAAATTGTATTATGGTATAAGAAAATATTTTAAGTTATTTTTAATAACTTTTGATATTTTGTGATGAATTTCATTAATAAATTATATTAATGGTGATTAATTTATTTAATGAATATATTAAATAAATTATGGAAAAATAGAATTAATGATTTAAAAATAATATAGAAATGATTTAAGGGTTAGAAAAATATTTTAAATTATAAAATATAACTTTTGATATTTTTCCATGAAAATATTAATATTTTAATATTAATAGAAATTATCGGATAATGAATTTAATTGTTTAAAAATCATATAAATATGATTTTAATGTATTAAAATACTTTGTGATATTATAAATATATTATAATATTTTGATATGATTTTCATTAATATTTAATATTAAATAAATATTAATGATAATAGAATAATGTGATATTTATATTATATAAATACGATATAAATGATTGAAAAATCATGATAAATGGTAATAATTATCTGAAAATTATTACGAGCTTATGAAAAAATATTTTGTCTGGTAATAAAGTTATCTAAGATAATTGTTAAGTGTTAGGCAGAGTTTAATTGAACTTAAACTCGATAATTGTCCGACTAAACCGTCGGGATGTTAGAATTGAGTCGGGTTCAACTCAGACTGTAATAGTTTGACTTGATACCGAGTCTTAAGTAGTTTGTGGACTAATAATGTTATGTGTTATGTGTTTAGGTTATTCTATGTATATATATATGTATATATATATATATATATATATCATAGTATTATATTGTGATGATATTATTCTAATTTGTATATCGATATTATTTATATATTAGGTCTTCAGTCAAAGCTTAATAAATTGCGTAACTGTAATCGACCGAACATGCAAGTTTTCTTTAACTTGATCTAGAGTTGTTACATTCAAATATACTTGTGGTTAATCATTGCTGATTGCTATGTCTAAGAATTGTTAAATTGTACTATGTACATATTGCATGTATTAATCAGGTATGAAAGGCTGATCACCTTCATTACCATTCGGTCCATATATATATATATATATATATATATATATGTTCATGTTAAAGGTTCTTCAGCTATGCAAGTTTGTTCGTGCTAATTCACAACTATATTGTTGAATTATAGCCAACTTATTATTCAAACTCTTTCAATCATGATATATCCTCAAATAAATTTATACTTGTTGGGCAAACATATGCTCACCCATGCTATATCATGATAAACATTGCAGATTAAGGCGAATACGTTGGATATAAGGAAAGGTTAAAGACAGTTCTAGCTTTAAATTAATGTGTGCAACTATATTTGTAACAGTTATGTATGATAATAATGTTATATGTTAGATTGTTTATGAATTTTTTATAAGTTAAGGTTACTCGACCTTGGGGAATAGTGTGTAATGTTTAATGTATAAACAATTTATGTTTATATCTTCTGCAATAGTTATAGAATTAGTATACCAGATCCGTGGTGATTCAGGACCCGAATTTGGGGACGTTACAGTTGGTATCAGAGCTGTTGGTTATGAACCCTAGGTAGGAATACCTGAGACCAATAACCGCGGTGATTGGGATAAGATCTAACTCACGTAGAGTTAGTGTGTTGGTAAGATTCAAAGACGAATCTCGGCGAGTTGTAAAGATACAGAGTTCCCTAACTCTGATAATAAAGGTGAACAGTAGTGGTGAATAGATCGAGTCTAAAAGACTAAAAGTGTAGGGATAAGAGATCGTAAAATAAAACGATCAAGATATAGAAATGAATTGTAATATATATGATGAGATCACCCCGTGATCTGGTAAGGTGATAACAGGGAGAAGAATCAATCTAATGATTGAAAAGTTACGAGAAAGATTGTCGTGTGTCGGTTATCTTTATGAATTAGTATGATTCAGGAAAGGATTATGAATACGAGTTGAATGAAATTCATATTAAGAAGGGAATTATGATTAAGTGGGAATTTCAATTGAGGACTCATGTCGGCAGCTGAGTTGTATGATTCTTCGTATGGGAGTTGAATTGTACTTGGTGTAATAACCACTTAGTTTCTGCATCGATAATCATTGAAATATCCGTGTCATATTTATTTGCTATATGCATATTAAGAGGGTGATTCATTTCATGCATATAATGATATATATAGGTTATAGGTAGAGAATATAATGTTAAGTACGAGTTCTTAAAACTCATACTTATGTTACGCTCGTGACTCATAGTTATATGAAATGTTTATGAACCCCAAATGAATGGACGTCGGAAGGTCGACTAGGATAAGTTCTTAAACTCATATGATTGTGGAAAATTCACGAACTCATGAGTGTGGTTTGAAGAACTGGGAATAGTCATGTGTGAATGGAGTATTGAGGACAATAGGAATAGATATATTTATTTAAGCAAATGATTATTAGTGGAGACATAAGTTTTCCAAAACTCCTAGCTATGCTAGACTTCAAAATTTTGACATCAAGCTAAATACGCACTATGTGCTTTTGATATATATATATATATATATATATATATATATATATATATAAATTCATAATAATTTTTGAGCGATTTAAAGTATAGTCTATGCTACTTGTTTCGGCTAGACGAGAATGATTTGAAATATCAAAATATATTTTTATTTATCACTCATGTACCATGTAACCTGATGCAGAGATGATAAAAAGTTGATGGAGTTATAAATATAGAAGTACTTAGTGTGAATTTGATCTAAAAATCATTATTCCACTATGGTATGATGTGTTATTACAAAGTCATACAATGGCGGCATCCTCAAACGAACTGTTAATACAGTACGACATCATGATGTCATTCTCAAAAATATTTTCAAAAATTTTAATTTGCCAACGGGGTTTGGCTACACCTAAATAATTCGATTAAATTAAATTATTGATATGAGTCTATGATATTCGATTCAGCTAGACTAATGTTTATGAAAACTCTAAGTGTTCATTGAAAGAAATTTTCCGAACCAAATTGTTTTGGTGCGGAATCCAATAAGACTGAGGTAAGAAAATTTTATGCGCCCAAGGTGGATAAGAGGATTAAGAAAATGGTTCCGACCAGCAGTACTTGATCAATAAAGGGCATAACGGGCTAATCACCCACTATGTCCGTAAGTTATGACTGTTTGCGGATGAATTTCTATAAAACCTTTGCGAAAGTGACAGACAAATAGTCTATATAAACTCCTCAGCAATATTTGAAAATTTTTACTCTTGTAAGGAATGTATTGAGTAGCATGTGATGATGTGTATGAATGGTGTAAGCAGTATCACTAGTACAAAATCATAAAAAGACAACACTTAAAAGATGATATTTTTATAAAAAACGTTGTGATATTTTTTTTTACAACATTTTTTAACAAAATGTTATAGATACATATAAAAAAATGTTATGTATTTATAATGACAATTTTTGATTTTAAATAGATAACGTTTTTTAAACAAAAATATTATCTATCTAAAAAATACGGAGCAAAAAATAAAAAAGGCAGAAATCAAAATTTTGAAATTAATATACTTTCTCTCTACGAGCTCTCCTAGGATCCAGACCTTTGGCGCCATCAGCTGAGGAGGCATGTACGGGAGAAGATCTTCAGTATTTGGGACAAGGCTGATGTGATTAAGGTCAGTGACAATGAGTTGGGCATGAATCTTAAGCAGACCATCCTACCCTCCTCGAACATCGGTCTATCAACAGAGCTTCATCAGTCTACCGAACAGTACGAGTGAGAGAACTACAGAACTGTAAATCTCTAATCTACCGAAAGAGGTTCATATGCTTCATTTTAACTACAAGTTTATTATCAATTTACTTCTTCTTCTATTAAACCATGTAATATGTTTGGATTTTAAGCTGTGCAATCGCCTTTTTTGCTTCAGTTAGGGTTATAGGTCCTCTTTGCTTCAGAGTTAGGGCTTTAGGTCCTTTTTGCTTATTTTTGCGTTAGATTTATGGGTTTATCACACATTGGATACTTGAATGCGACAATTATTCTTTAAATTTCCCCCATTTTTCTGTACTGGGGAGTCGATTTGAGTTGTTGCTTGTTCAAATTTCCCCCATTTGGGTTTATCTTAGTGCCCAATCTTTTGTTATATTAGTCTTTTACCATATATGTCAATTTTGGTTCAGGTATGTCTGGGATATTATTTTTGGTTTGTCACCTGTATATTTTTTGAAGTGCATTTATGAAGTTCATAAAGCAGCAACACTCTATTGGTAATTTTACAATTTTGACCATCTTACGATGGTTGTGGTGCAGAGAGTTTTGGAAGATCGAGTTCCAAATCTTCTCGAGAAACTTTTGGATAAACCATCTCTTGTTAGTCCACCTACTGTGGAAGAAGGTGGACTTCTATTAGTGAGTTCTCTTGCTGGGTTTAGATTTGTTCTCATGACATTGATGCCACTTTGATGTTACATAGATTTTGACCACATTTCTCCCCCTGATGTTTCAGTATCTCAGACTGTTAGCTGTGGCATATGTGAAGACTGAGGTGCTTGCTAGAGATCTACGTCGTGGTGGGTGTGGTGAATTGGATGTTGAAGGTATAAATTAGTTTATAAATTCCTTCACTTGGTTGAATATCCTAATTTTGATTTGATATTAGATTGTCACTTGCTTCCTTATGTTGACTATGTATTGGACCACGAAAACTGCAAAAATTTATAGAGCCACAAGGAAAAGCATTTCAAACAATTCTCAACTGAGGAATGAAATACGCTTACAACTACTCGGTTATATTCATTGAACATAGACCAGAATTGGATTTTTCATCAACAAATCATTTTCATATTTCAAGAACTACAATGTTGTTTGTACCTGCGTTGTTGGAACCTCTTGTTTGTACCAAGTGCGCAACAACGGGATCTCAACATAATGCCGTTGGAAACCTGTTGTCATGGCTTATGGAGCTTGAAACCAAACACTCTTGGGACACAGCTCTGTGTTGCTTTCTGTGGCTTGAGGTGACCGTAAGTCATCAAAAACAGGTGAGGAAATGTGGTTCCAAAATATACCCCATCAATATCTTGAAAATCTCAAGGAAAAAGCTACCATAGAGCAGTAATGTGTACCATACATAGTAGCTTATTAATGAAAAATAATACTACTTTAAAGAGACGAGGGGAAAAGGACTTCATGCACTCTTGGAGCAATCTAGATACCTTCTAAGAAAGCTTTAAAGTATTCCAATATTTCCCTAAAATCCATCAATAATGCACATACTCATTCAGTAAATGACTTGTATGATGTATCATCTGCACAAGAGTGTATCTCTAGATCCAAACTAGAATAAAACAAGTAAATGACTTGTGTGATGTATCATCTGCATAATTGGCCTTTATGTAATCTTCAAGAAAGTATAATCCTTTGAGTTGTTTCAAAATGCAACAATATAATTGCAGTTCACAAGTTATAAGTTAATTGTCAGTACCGGGATGGTTGGTTATATATTTGATCATATTTGTTGCTCTTGGAATCAGGACCCCAAGGCATGAATTGCATTATATCAGTAATATTAATTGTATGTCGTTTTTCCTTACTACTGCTTTAACTATGATGCAGAAAGAATCTCAACTGTAAGCTTTATGATAATTCATTAATTGGAGTAGGAGTTGCATCAAGCTTATACCATGTTTCAAGAGGCAGATTAAGAAAATATCTGAGATGGGCTGACTATACTATGATAGCTACAGCTATGGTGGTAAGTTATAATCCTGTTGTAACTTAGAATTTGGAAGTTAAATTATGTATGAAGTGAATATCTGAGATGGGCTTACTAAAAATTTTCAGACAATATAAGTTTTCTAAAGCTAGAAACTATGTACATTTAAGTGAAAG
This sequence comes from Panax ginseng, assembly GCA_020205605.1. Taxonomy (NCBI): domain Eukaryota; kingdom Viridiplantae; phylum Streptophyta; class Magnoliopsida; order Apiales; family Araliaceae; genus Panax; species Panax ginseng. The sequence continues at coordinate 131,193,302 of CM035132.1, read as the reverse complement.
TTACTCGAATAGTATATAAATTTCAGACTGGTTGACTATTAAACTTGTCGCTAGCTCTTTACAAAAATTTTAAAAATCTTACTCGTAATATGTAATTAATTGTATACAACTGCAGCAACACTTAGAGCTACTTTAGCTAGGCATCGGTCAAAACCTCGTGTGTACATTGGATGCATGAAATCTGGTCATATCCTTGCTCAAAAGTAAGCTAAAGTTCCCCCCGTATCTTTATTTCAGGTTTAGGGATCTTAACATTTTGCACTCGTATATTTCCACCTAAACAGACCAAGTGAGGAAAATTCTCCAATTAAAGGAATCCTTCTATGATGTGAGTAACATTCCTGCAACACTAAGTGTTTATGTTTTGTAATTCTGAGGGGTATAATATTTTACTTTCTATATGTCAATGCTTTCTATCTCTTAGTTTGGTATATTTCCACATATTTGGTGCTCAATTACAGGTATCTAGTGTTAGTCCATTATCTCACCAAGGAAAACATGAGCTGTTTTCATCACCTCCAAAGGACAATGGCTTTATTCCAAATACCGAAGATGTTTTTCAAATAGGAAGGAAACGAAAGGTATTTACTGTATTCAGATGTAATACAGAGTTTTATATTTTTGCAGTTTCCCCACAAAGATTTACTATTTTCATGTTTAATACTTAGTTATCTGTTGCAGAATGATGAAGGTAGAACGTGAAGGGAAGTTGCCCATGAAAAAAGGATTCGCAAGGATTCACCTACATTATTTTTTTTGTTTTTACATTGACATAAATGTTTCTTTTCATGATCAGATTCATTTCTAGTTTTTACAGTGCTATGTAACATGTTCATTTATATTTATATTGAAAAGTGAATTTGAGATGCATATTGTTAGAGTTTATGCTTTAGAGGCCAATTATTTGATATAATTGCTTAACATTTTGATATTATATTTGATAAAATAAATAAATGATTTTATTATGGTTTTATTTACTGCGTAATATAATTGTTAACATAATAAAATTCTTTAGAATAGTGATACAAATTATATAGTTTCAAATATGTGACTTGAACATGAGATTATATAATTACAATTAGTATCATTGTTCTTAAATGTCCCTAGTCGAGTATCATTGTTGATGGGATAACAATGATGCATTGAGACTAGTATGTGGATTGACTGATGACCAAATCTCATTAGTCATAAATATATGAGATATTAAGTCAATGCATAGGTACATGTTAGAGAACGATGTACTGGACAGACTCACTATGAGAATTCTATATAGAGCATTATGCGAAGTGTCATTAGCAATTCTCATAGTGACAATGATGTAATAGTCCTCCGACCTGAAATCGCTATATTACTACACGAGAATTTATGTACTTTGATATCATCAAATGTCACCTTTAATAGGGTGGACTATAAAAGTGATTATTGGGTTCATCGTGAATCGTGTGAGAAATATGAGTGATTTAAATGGAATTTAATCATCCTATATATTATGGGTGATATTCATAGGCCTCTTGATTGAGTAGGACTATGAAATGCATGGTCATGCTCAAATAGTGATTTGTTTCATATAGTCTACTCATTGATCAAGAAAACTCAGATTAAATTATGAAAAGTATGACACATTCCATGACTCGAGTTTAATCTAGGATATTAAGGTTAAAAGGATTAAATTACATTGAAACATTGGTCACGAAAAGGTTGCATCGAATCATCGATCTTATTATTACTTGGGTAGCAGTGATGCATTACTAGATGTCGCTCACTGTTTATAATTTTAAAATATGATTTTAAAATTATTGCCAACGTAATAATAACCTATAGGGTCAAACACAAAGAACGTTATTGAAAGAGAATTAATTTAAATTGTAAGGATTTAAATATATCAATATGATTGATAGTATTTAAATCACGAATTTAAATTAAAAAGGATGCTTTGTATATTTATATATATTGATTAAGTAAGACTTAATTAAGATATAATATATATATAAATTCGGATTTTATTTTAATTAGATTAGGGTTTTGACTAATTCCGATTTATTGCTATATATATATATGATATATCAGCGTCTTTGGAAAGTTAATCAAAACAAAAACCCTAGCCGCTCTTAGAGAGAGACTAGAGAAAATAGTTTCGAAAATCCTCATCCTTGATGGCTAGTACTGCGATTCCTTCTTCTGCAGATCGTAGGACGATTCGTGGAGCGTTCGTGTGGATACCGTAGAGACGCAGTTCGTTTGAATTGCGTTGGAGATTCGACCGCATCGTTTAATTGCTTTCTCAATCGGTATAATTTTTAACCACTGAATTAACTGTTTTTCGCATGGATCCTGTTTAGAGTTTCGAATTTGGTTTAAATTGTTCTATTTTCGCTGTGCGTTTCTGTGTCGAAACCCTTCACATATATGGATAATTTGGTATATATTTTGTAGATGTAGTAATTTAAAACTGTAAACGAATGATATTATTGGGATGTATTTTGAATGGTTGATAATTTTGGCTTTAAATTTAAATGAGAATTTAGACCTTTTAGCTATATATCATGACATTAGCATATCGCAGGTGCATTGGTAATGTAGGTGAACCACAACCTTTTTTTTCTTTTTTTTAATCTACAACATTTTAAAAACGTTGTGTAAATGTGCCTAAACGTTGTCTGATATATTAAACTACAACATTTTTAGCCAGAAAACGTTGTGGAATCATACCTTCTACAACGTTTTCAAGCATCTGCTAATTATGGAAAACAAATCTACAACGTTTTTTTCTTAAAAAACGTTGTATAATGTGTCTAACTACAACTTTTTAAAAACGTTGTTAAAGGGTGTCAAATAGATGACACCCTTAACCACGATATTTTTCTGATTGAAACTGTAACGTTTTTTTCGCGTTATCTATTTACTGTTTTGTAGTAGTGTATGGTGTAAGGTGTAAAGTGAATTTCGGGGATAAAATTCTTAGAAGAAGGGGTGAATGTGACAACCCGAGAAATTAGACATTTTATTAAAATCTTAAATGATGGAATTAAGGTCAAATAATAGACCTAGACGGAAAATAAGTGTATGCGTTTGATATTTTTGGGAAGAAATTTTGAGGATTTCAAAATCCTGTGAAGGATTTTGGTGAATTATTCAGGATTAAGCGTATATATGTATATGTTTTGTAAATATGGTATTATATGTGTACATAATGTGGTTAAGGGTTAAGGGTTGACCAGATAAATTTTATCAGTGTCAAACCCTAAGATTATTGTCGAATATCAACGTTCAATTAGGAAACCCTAATGATTGATAAGAAACCCTAGAAACCGGTTCTAGAAACCCTAAGTTCAGTTCCGGGGATTTAAAACCCTAATTCGGTATATTAAAACCCTAATTTGGGAATTCAAATGCTTAAGTGTAATTAATTGCTGACTTAATTAGGGTAAAACCTAACAAATTAGTTAAAAAAACCCTAATTCATAAATTAGAAACCCTAATTTCTAATTGGAAATCTTAATTGCTAAATTAAAAACCCTAATTTCAAATTGGAAATCATAATTGCTAAATTAGGAATCCTAATCGCTAATTTAGCAAGCTTATTATTAATTTGTAAATTTTAAACTTAATTTTCAAGTTCAATGTGATTAGAAAACCTAATGTAATTAGAAAACCCTAAATTACATTTTTAGAAAGCTTACATTTTCAATTTTTAGCCTAAGTTGAAAATCCTAGAAATTGGTATTTTTGAAAATCTTAGGTTTTAACCTTAAGGGTCCAAACTTAATTAGGGTGCAAAATGACCAATGTGCCCTTATTGCATTCTTTAATAGATGGCTTGTAAATCTTGCCATGATTTTGAGTTAGTAAACCACCCTAGCCCTAGCCCTAGCCCTAGCCCTAGCTATGTCTCAAATATCAGCCATCAATTGTCAACTAGATACATTGAATCAAATAGATCAAAGATTTAAAGTAAGAAAATTACTTTACTTTACTTCTCATATTTTCCAAGATCACTCTCTCTCTAACTTTTCGAAGTGGAAAGTGAAAGGGAGTGTAAAGTTAAGACTATTTCAGTTCATAGCTTTCCAAGAACAGAATCCATGATTAGAAATCAAAATACAAGCTAGAAAGGTATAAAAACCCTAAACTTAGAAATCTTATGATCTGAGGTTATATGTTGTAATATGTTGGCTAGATATGTGTTATAGGGTGTCTTTTAATGATCTGGGTTGTTGGATCATGGATCCATAATATCTAGATGCACGATTTTGAAAATTTTTGAAATCTGGAAAAAGTTGAAAAAGTTGCCTGACAACCATATGTCAGAGGCTCTAGATTCTTCTCTGTTTTTAATATTTGTTGTTTTATGTTATAAATGTGTTCTATGTCATGTGGACTATGATCTGAAACTAGAAATAGGACCAGATCATGAAAAGGTTAAGAGATATGAGCAGTCAAACTGCGTTGACCGATCACAGGAATGGGTTTCTGGGCAACCTAGAAACCCAGATCTTGTCTGACAGCGTTTTTGCAAGTCTTGATATTACTTGTGATTTATGTTTTAAGTCATGTTGTTGCTTTAAGCTTGTAGTCTGACATGAGAGCTACACTTTCAAACCTTTAGATCACTTAGGTCCATAACAGAATCGAAGATTTGGCCGGTCAAACAACCGTTGACCAACTCGTCGGATGAAGATTTCTGGGAAACCCAGATCTTCAAGAATCGTTTCTTGACCCCTACTTTGACCAGCCATGATCTCTTATATATGTTGTTGTTAGACAAGATTGGTGATATATTAACGTACCCTGGCACGGCCAATACACGATTGAACCTAAATATTACACTGACAAATTCCAGAACGCTAGATTCAAGGCTTGCAAACTAGATACCTTGGCTGTTCTTCATTCTAGGAAACCCAGAAAATGAAGAACATGCCTGACAAGGATTTCGAAGGCCAATAACTTTCTGTGGTGTGATAGGATTGCTAGAAAACAAGTTGTTGGTTGTAGTATTACATTAGTATTACAATTCTAATCGAATTACAAGCCCAGAAACCTTATGATCACAGATCTACATGTGGCAAACCTAGTAACTACATAACTGATATAACATGTTCTGGGTTTGTGAAGAACACCTATAGCGACGCTTCTGTAGCTATAGAGCCTTTTAGAGACAGTTTATTTTCCAAAATTATTATTTTTATTAAATAATTAGTATTAAATGGGTTTTAATTATTAAAAATTTATAATAAATTACTAAAAATTATTTTAAAGCTAAAAATGGGTTTTTAATTATTTTGAGAATATTTCATAAATATTTAATATTTTTGGAATATTAATGGTATTTAATTTATTTAATTATAATATTAAATTATTTTAATACTTGAAAAATCATGAAAAATTGTATTATGGTATAAGAAAATATTTTAAAGTTATTTTAATAACTTTTAATATTTTATGATGAATTTCATTAATAAATTATATTAATGGTGATTAATTTATTTAATGAATATATTAAATAAATTATGGAAAAATAGAATTAATGATTTAAAATTATATAAAAAATGATTTAAGGGTTAGAAAAATATTTTAAATTATAAAATATAACTTTTGATATTGCCATGAAAATATTAATATTTTAATATTAATAGCAATTATCGGATAATGAATTTAATTGTTTAAAATACTTTGTGATATTATAAATATATTATAATATTATGATATGATTTTTATTAATATTTAATATTAAAAAATATTAATGATAATAGAATAATGTGGTATTTATATTATATAAATACGATATAAATGATTGAAAAATCATGATAAATGGTAATAATTATCTGAAAATTATTACAAGCTTATGAAAAATTATTTTGATTGATAATAAAATTATTTAAGATAATTGTTAAGTGTTAGGCAGAGTTTAATTGAACTTAAACTCGATAATTATCCGACTAAACCGTCGAGATGTTAGAATTGAGTTGAGGGTTCAACTCGCATTTGTAATAGTTTGACTTGATCGAGAAGTCTTAAGTAGTTTAATGAATTTGATAATGTTATGTGTTATGTGTTTAGGTTATTCTATGTATATATATATGTATATATATATATATATCATAGTATTATATTGTGATGATATTATTCTAATTTGTATATCGATATTATTTATATATTAGGTCTTCAATCAAAGCTTAATAAATTGCGTAACTGTAATCGACCGAACATGTAAGTTTTCTTTAACTCGATCTAGAGTTGTTACATTCAAATATACTTGTGGTTAATCATTGCTGATTGCTATGTCTAAGAATTGTTAAATTGTACTCTGTACATATTGCATGTATTAATCAGGTATGAAAGGCTGATCACCTTCATTACCATTCGATCCATTTATATATATATATATATATATATATATATATATATATATATATATATATATATATATATATTCATGTTAAAGGTTCTTAAGCTATGCAAGTTTGTTCGTGCTAATTCACAACTATATTGTTAAATTATAGCCAACTTATTATTCAAACTCTTTCAATCATGATATATCCTCAAATAAATTTATATTTGTTGGGCAAACATATGTTCACCCTTGCTATATCATGATAAACATTGCAGATTAAGGCGAATACGTCGGATACAAGGAAAAGTTAAAGACAATTCCAACTTTAAGTTAATGTGTGCAGTTATATTTGTAACAGTTATGTATGATAATAATGTTATATGTTAGATAGTTTATGAATTTTGTATATGTTAAGGTTACTCGACCTTGGGGAATAGTGTGTAATGTTTAATGTGAGATTCCAAATTTTATGAATAAAGATTTAATTTTTCTCAAAATATTTTTTTAAATATTAAGGTGTGGATTTGTTATAATGTTATAGTTGTGGGTAATATTTATGAATTTTCAAAGTATGCAAGTTGTTATATAATATTCGATTGGTCAGGGAATATTCTTTTTGTCGGGGAATATCCGTACGACGGTACAATCATTGGTGGAACCCACAACGGAATTATTGTCGGATTGAGAAAATGACAAAAATATTTGTATGAAAATAACGGCGGAAGTTTTACCGTTAAAACTGTGAACTACTTGGTAGTAAAAGTACAGTAATACGTGTGGTTTCATAATAGCACACGGTATTGATTATTGATGCTTACGTGAGAAGTCACTCAGTTTTGTTCAATTATTACTACAGTAATTGCTGCATAGTATCTCACGTTAATTGATTCAATTATTGTCGATATTTTATATATTATTAAATCAATAATTGAGATGACAGAGTTAATATTATTATTTGCAATATTAACGATGTCTAAAAGTTCTGCCAAGGAGAGGTTTGGTCATCTAATTGCGCGCCAATAGGGAGAAATCCTTATTGGAAATCCCCTTCTTTCCTGGGAATGACCTGGTCGATTAATATTGTGAATTATAATAATGATAATAAATGTTGTTAAATATATTGAGGTGTCTTTTTATGAAGTCACGAGAGTTTATATATATATTATATATAAATTCTGTTTTATTAGTATTATTAATATAATAAAATAGAAAATCTTTTTATATAAAACAGAATACTTTTATAAAGTTATTTGTTTTATTAGACTATAAATAGAATATATTATATTTTATTATGCATAGTGTTTGCATTGTGCATGCATAATGTTTGCATAGTAAAATCTTTTTATATAAACAGAATACTTTTATAAAGTTATTTATTTTATTAGACTATAAATAGAATATATATTATATTTTATTATGCATAGTGTTTGCATAGTGCCTGCATAGTGTTTGCATAGTAAAATCTTTTTATATAAAACAAAATACTTTTATAAAGTTATTCGTTTTATTAGATTATAAATAGAATATATTATATTTTATTTAAAAGATTTTGTTTTATTAAAATATTTTATTAATACTGCATAGTAAATCAATATGGACCGTCCGTTTAAAAGTAAATAAATCTGGACCGTTCATGAATTAGTTACTATTCAGTCCAATCTCCTATAAATAGAAGCTCATTCCTTCATTATTTCTTACGAATTCACTGAAACTCTAGAGAGAGAAACTATTGAGAGAAAGAAGAAAGTATTCTACTACTGCACTACTCCTATATCCAGTTTCTTCTAAGGTAAGTGATATTATTTGTTGTATTCGTAAGGGATATTATTTCTTTCGTATTCATGAAGAGAACTTCTGTTATTCCATTCTTTATTATTCTGTTGGAAAAACATGTATACGCGGACTACCCTATACTTGGTGAAATTCTTCTGTTATTCCATTCTTTATTATTATGTTGGAATAACCTGTCTATGAGAAGTACCGCATACATTGTGAAGTTCTTCTATTATTTCATTCTTTATTATTCTGTTGGAACATCCTATCTGTGCGTTTACACATGACCTGGTTCCATTCTTTATTATTCTGTTGGAACATCATGTCTGTGCGTTTACGTATGACCTGGTTCCGTTATTTATTATTCTGTTAGAATATCCTATCTGTGAGTTTACGCATGACCTGGTTCCATTATTTATTATTCTGTTGGAATAACCTGTCTGTGCGGTCTATCACATGCCTGGTGATTTCTTTTGTTATTCCATTCTTTATTATACTCAGTTGGTTAAAGTTTTGGCTTTTACACTCCATGAAATTAGTGGAATATCCTTGATATTTGCGTTTCATCCAGTATCTTTTCATGGAAATATTCTTCTGAGCATTCTTGAATTTTACTCCACAAAGCAATATCATGTTGACAATTTGGACGTTATTGGTTCCTGGATAATTAATTCTTAAACTTGTTTTATTGAATTATTATGTCATTATCATCATCCTCATGTTTATATTATGTTGAAAGTCATCTGTGGCCTGTAGTGCATAGATGGACTTGGTATGATTATGACTAGGGATTATTCGTTATAATCATGACCGTAATGTTACAAATAATGTGGTAAAAGTTCTCATTGGCCCGTAGTGCATTGATGGACAGTTGTTGGCATGATCATGACCATTGATGAATACACGAATATCCTTGGCCCGTAGTGCATGGATAATTTGTGGTTGTGATACTAATGAATATACTTGGCCGTAGTGCAGGGATGATGTGGATTATATATTAAGATGAGTCCCAGTGATAAAAGTGATGAAAAACCTTTTAAATCATAGAAGATAGTAGATTTTATTCTCTACTTGACTGTTTTAATGGATTGCTTGTTCCGCTGCCATTAAACTTGATGTTTGTTATATTGTATCAGTTTAACACTGTTAAAGGCTAATGATAATTTATTCTGCATTATCTTAGTCATAATATTTCTTACTGGGCTAGTTGAGCTCACCCTTTTGCTTTCATTATTCTCTTCAGGGAATGAGAACATAGCAGGGGCTAGTCGGGGAACGGAGTGACGGTCCAGATGATAGTCCTCACTATTCTATGAAATAGTGTGTTAATAAATGTATTGAGGACTTATTTTGAGTTTGAATACTGTCTAGAAGACAATATTTTTATTAAAACTCACAGCTCAGGTTGTATATTTAAGATTGTATTTGTATTTTGTACCATGTATTTGGCGACTCAGAATAGGTGATGTATACCTATTTTGGGGGCGTCAGAGTTGGTATCAAAGCTTAGGGATATGATCCCTGACTGAGACGTGAGACAAGAACTAGGAGGGGAGAGACGGGGAATTCCTTCGCTAGTATGACCTACCTATGTTTATTTTGTATTTAATTGGTCGGTCAGAGTATATAGATAATATGTGACATGTTAATTAACCCTTGTTTTGTGGCAGTGTTTGAAAATGGCAGCTGAAAATGTTAACAATGGAGTGAATGAGACCGTTGAGACACCTTTAATCACTAACCAGGTTAATGTGATGTTAGACGAAGAAGAAATTAGAGATATCTACGTGGTGAGTGAAGAACTAATAGTTTCACCCGAGCTAGTTGCAGAGGTAGCAGCTGGAAGTGAGGAAGAAGAGGAACCTGAGGAGAATTTATTAGAAGAATTTTATGATATAAATTTAGCATTACAAACTCGTATTCATGAGTTAGAAGAGCAGGCTGAAGAACGACAGGTGGTCGTGGAGCAAAGAGATGCAACAATTCAAAATTGTGTTACCCGATGTGCGATGCTTGAACAGAAGCACTCTTTGGCAGAGTATAAGATATTAGAGCTGGAATCTGAAAATGCTATGATCAAAGTTCTGATGAAAGAAGAAGCAACTGAACGAAGGAGAATAGATGATACATGGGTAAAAGCCACACGACGCGTTGATATGGTAGAAAAAGGACGTCCGATCCAATAAAGTCAAAATAGATGAAATGAATTTTGATTTTTGGACAACAATTGGGAGAATCCAACATCGAGTTTGGAATTACCCTGTGCAGAGCGGTCAACCCCAATTCGATATGGATCAGAGAGTAATGATCCGAATCATGGACCAGGAATGTGATGAAGCAACTAAGGGTGGAATGTACTCTATAGCAAAGTCAAATTCGGTAGTTTAAGTGAGAGCGTTTGTCGAGGAACCCGAACAAAGTTATCACGGGTAAGTTAATCATAAATATTTACGAAGTCTATACCTTATTCAATACCGGTTCTACCTATTCTTTTATCTCTCTTGCTTGCGCTCAACGTTTAAATTTGACCCCAAAGAAGTTAGACTTTGACTTATTGGTTGAAACTTCGTTAGTAGAAACCTTCGTTACATCCACTGTTTATAAATCTCGTTAATTCAAATCGACACTTTCACGTTACCTGTCGATTTTATCTCTTTGAAAATACTTGCCTTTGATGTGATTTTAGGAATCGATTGGTTAACTACTCATCATGCTTTTCGTAAGGTTGTTAGCTTTCATATTCCTAACCAACCTGTTATCCGAATTCAAGCAACCAAACCACTAAAGTCAATCATTGTCATATCAAGCCATAAGTAAAGAGCCCCAATCCTTTCGTTGTTGACTTCTTTGTGTGGAATGCACCGAAGCCAGACCTTCTGTAGGCGACGTCGTGAATGACGATGACAAGTTGATAGGTATCAATGTGACATGTTATCCAAGTCTTGGGATGAGAGTCACAGTTTTGAATGATATTTGTATCGTTAATAAATTTCTTGACGTATTCCTAAAGACTTCTTGACGTACCCTAGAGCGTGAAAGCGAATTTTGTATTGACCCCAGTACAAAACCCATTTCTAAAACCCTCAAGTATTTCTTCACCCAAAATGAATGTATTATGCGCTGAAGACGTTGGCTCAAGCTGTTGAAGATTACGACCATACCATTCAATACCATCCTAGAAAAGCGAACGTGGTAGTTGACACATTGAGTAGAAGATCGTATGCGAGTGCGAATATACGAACCTACGTAAAGATAGCGAATATACGATTAGAACCGACGTTAATCGATAATGTTAAAGCCGCTCAAGCTACAGGCCCGGAGCTGATGAACACGAAAAAGAAGGTTCAAGAGGGCATTATTCTAGAAGCAAGAGTTGATGAAGAGAGGAAATATCAACCCTCGATTTAATTGTCCCATTTGAAATCCTCGATCGAGTAGGAACTGTGGCCTATAGACTCACTTTACCGCCAAGTATGTCGCATGTTCATAACATTTTTCACGTATCGATGTTACGTAAATATATGGGCGACTCGAACCACATTATTGATTTATAACCGGACGAGATAGCTAGAGATTAAACGTATGAGGAGATACCTGTTAAAAGCTTGGATAAGAAGGAACATATTATACGCTCAAAGGTTATTTAGAATCTGACGAGGTATCCTCATCTGTTCGGCATATCAGGTACGTACGTAAATTTCGAGGGCGAAATTTCATAAGGAGAGGAGATTGTGAGACCCCAAATTTTATGAATAAAGATTTAATTTTTCTCGAAATATTTTTTTAAATATTAAGGTGTGGATTTGTTATAATGTTATAGTTGTGGGTAATATTTATAAATTTTGCAAAGTATGCAAGTTGTTATATAATATTTGATTGGTCGGGGAATATCCGTATAACGGTACAATCATTGGTGGACCCCACAACGGAATTATTGTCGGATTGAGAAAATGACAAAAATATTTTTATGAAAATAACGGCGGAAGTTTTACCGTTAAAACTGTTGAACTACTCTGTAGTAAAAGTACAGTAATACGCGTGGTTACATAGTAGCACACGATATTGATTATTGATACTTACGTGAGAAGTCACTCAGTTTTGTTCAATTATTTCTACAGTAATTGCTGCATAGTATCTCACATTATTTGATTTAATTATTGTCAATATTTTATATATTATTAAATCAATAATTGAGACGACGAAGTTATTAATATTATTATTTACAATATTAACAATGTCTAGAAGTTCTGTCAAGGAGAGGTTTGGTCACCTAATTGCGCACCAATAGGGAGAAATCCTTATTGGAAAGCCCCCTCTTTTCCTGGGAACGACCTGGTCGATTAATATTATGAATTATAATAATGATGATAAATGTTGTTAAAAATATTGAGGTGTCTTTTTATGAAGTCACGGGAGTTTATATATATTCTATTTTATTAGTATTATTAATGTAATAAAACAAAAATCTTTTTATATAAAGCAGAATACTTTTATAAAGTTATTTATTTTATTAGACTATGAATAGAATATATTATATTTTATTATGCATAGTGTTTGCATAGTGCCTGCGATAGTAAATTTTTTTTATATAAAATAGAATACTTTTATAAAGTTATTTGTTTTATTAGACTATAAATAGAATATATTATATTTTATTATGCATAGTGTTTGCATAGTGCACGCATAGTATTTGCATAGTAAAATCTTTTTATATAAAGCGAGAATACTTTTATAAAGTTATTCGTTTTATTAGATTATAAATAGAATATATTATATTTTATTTAAAAGATTTTGTTTTATTAGAATATTTTATTAATCTTTATAGTAAATCAATATGGACCGTAGTTTAAAAGTAAATCAATCTAGGCAGATCATGAATTAGTTACTATTAGGTCCATTCTCCTATAAATAGAAGCTCATTCCTTCATTATTTCTTACTTAATTTCTTTGAAACTCTAGAGAGAGAAACTATAGAGAGAAAGAAGAAAAGTATTCTGCTACTTCACTACTCCTATATCCAGTTTCTTTTAAGGTAAGGGATATTATTTGTTGTATTCGTAAGGGGTATTATTTCTTTCGTATTCATGAATAGAACTTTTGTTATTGCTTTCTTTATTATTCTGTTGGAATAACCTGTATACGCGGACTACCCTATACTTGGTGAAATTCTTCTGTTATTCCATTCTTTATTATTATGTTGGAATAACCTGTCTATGCGAAGTATCACATACATGGTGAAATTCTTCTGTTATTCCATTCTTTATTATTATGTTGGAATAACCTGTCTATGCGAAGTACCGCATACATGGTGAAATTCTTCTATTATTTCATTCTTTATTATTTTGTTGGAACATCATGTCTGTGCGTTTACGTATGACCTGGTTCCGTTATTTATTATTCTGTTGGAATATCCTGTATGTGCGTTTACGCATGACCTATCTCGTTGCTCGTGCGCTTTCGTTTACGTATGACTGGTTCCATTCTTTATTATTCGCCGGAATATCCGCTGCGTGCATTTACGCATTTAATTCGGTTCCATTATTTATTATTACATTGGAATAACATGCATCTGGTCTATCGCATGCCTGGTGATTTCTTTTGTTATTCCATTCTTTATTATACTCAGTTGGTTAAAGTTTTGGCTTTTATACTCCATGAAATTAGTGGAATATCCTTGATATTTGCACTTCATCCAGTAACTTTTCATGGAAATATTCTTCTGAGCATTCTTGAATTTTACTCCACAAAGCAATATCATGTTGACAATTTAGACGTTATTGGTTCCTGGATAATTAATTCTTGAACTTGTTTTATTGAATTATTATGTCATTGTCATCATCCTCATGTTTATATTATGTTGAAAGTCATCTATGGCCTGTAGTGCATAGTTGGACTTGGTATGATTATGACCAGGGATTATTCGATATAATCATGACCATAATGTTACAAATGATGTGGTAAAAGTCCTCATTGGCCCATAGTGCATTGATGGACAGTTGTTGGCATGATCATGACCATTGATGAATATACAAATATCTTTGGCCCATAGTGCATGGATAATTTGTGGTTGTGATACTAATGAATATCTTTGGTCGTAGTGCAGGGATGATGTGGATTATATATTAAGCTGAGTCCCAGTGATAAAAGTGATGAAAAACCTTTTAAATCATAGAAGATAGTAGATTTTATTCTCTTCATGACTCTTTTAATGGATTGCTTGTTCCGCTACAGTTAAACTTGATGTTTGTTATATTGTATCAGTTTAACACTATTAAAGGCTAATGATAATTTATTTTGCATTATCTTAGTCATAATATTTCTTACTGGGCTAGTTGAGCTCACCCTTTTGCTTTCATTGTTCTCTTAAGGGAATGAGAACGTAGCAGGGACTAGTCAGGGAACGGAGTGATGGTCCAGATGATAGCATTAGTAGTCCTCACTATTCTATGCAATAGTGTGTTAATAAATGTATTGAGGACTTATTTTGAGTTTGAATACTGTGTAGAAGACAATATTTGTATTAAAACTCATAGCTCATGTTGTATATTTAAGATTGTATTTGTATTTTGTACCATGTATTTGGCGACTCAGAATAGGTGATGTATACCTATTTTGGGGGCATCACATTTAATGTATAAACAATTTATGTTTATATCTTCTTCAATAGTTATAGAATTAGTATACCAGATCCGTGGTGATTCGGGACACAGATTTGAGGACGTTACATCTTCCAACCCGACATATGGTGCTACAGGGTACTCATAACTCTACAATCATTCCATTGAAAACACAACATAATGAATGTATTAACTATCTTCTTATTACAATTATAATAAAATCATTTCCCAGGTTCATAAATTGATTACATCATTCGCTGTTCGTAATGTATAATACATACAATCATACTACTCTACTACTAGATGTTTAACTATCCATCTTAGCCTTGTCCTTATCTCTCTTAGCATTCTCAGTACGCTTGCCTTTAACTGCAATCATATAATTCACGCAAGAAGTGAGCATAACAAGCTCAGTAAGTCTAACAAAGAATAATATCAATACCACATTCGTGAATTATATGACAATCTTCTATAACTGAACAAATAGGCATGAAGTATTATGAAAGATTAATACTTTAACAATTCATAACATCAATTCCCAAAGTATATAATAGTTTAGGAATTCTGAATCGGTCGAAAGACCATGAACAATATCTTTCTGTTTTCATACTTGAAAAGGACATCACAACACTAAGGCTGTACATCCGGCATTTCTTACGAGCACTTCTAGGTGATCAGCCTATAGTACTCTATGTTGATCAACATTCATCCATTAAACGTATTTACGTTTATGTTTTGGCAATCTCGCGTGCCCATCAAATAAATGATGAAAAATACTTTTGTTTGTTCATAGACAAAACTTACCTTTGAATTCGTACCAAATATTTGGCATATGATAGCATTATCATTTCTATATAGAAAGTTATGTATACAAATCAATCTATATCTTACGAATAGTTTAGCCGAGTTAAAACTGGCATCGACCCTTTCTTTAAAATCATACATGCAACTCATTACAATGAATCACAGAAAACTCGACTAACACGAAGGTTAGACAAGCATTGAGAAAACTTGCCTTCAAGAGTCTTCAAATAATTTATTCAACTGTTCTCAGTCTTTACAGAATCTACATGATATATTCACATAGCACACTGTAATTAGCTACCAAACAATTCATCATATTGTTTTTTACCAACTTCTTTCTCTTCTATGTCTTAGTTGACTTCATTTCATTAATAAAGTCAATTCAACTTACTACCCTTCATCCCGACTTGTTAACGATCTTACGTTACTAACCGAACTTAATCATCATTGGTGAAGTACCAATGTCGATTACCGTTCATGGTTTATTATTAACACTTCGTGTTCTTCGCTTTCATACTAACAACTCGCGTTCAATTCCTAAGTTTATCACCATATACACTAGTATATGTAACATAGGAATAATTTTAGTATGTTCATTAAGTATATAAACTTATCTTATATTGGACTTGAAACAATTGACTTCAAAACCTAACTTGTCTAACAACTCTCTTGCCTTGGCGTGGCATGGGTACATATACATATACCTAACAACACTGGTCTTTGCGACTCCGGTTTAAAGACCTAAGCCCGGTCTCAAAGGTCATGATTGCAAAACCTATACTTGAATGGAATGAAAATACTTGGCGCCACTCTTTGATAACTCATTACACTATGCACGATATTGCATAGCGACACTTATAGATATGTGCAATGCTGGCTGCTGACCTCAAAGACCAGAAAATTTTTACAGATAAAATTTTTAGTGAACTTCCCGGCTTCATAACTTCTTCGTTATAAGTCCGATTTGGTTCGTTCAAAAGCCCACAACTCCCATTTTATATACTCTACGCGTTCATATAAGAATTTCATCTTTCCGAATTCGTTAACTCAAAATTCACTTCTAAGTTCATTATTAAGCGTTCGTTAAACGTTATTAAGCGTTCAATACTCATTTTCTTCGTTCTAAGTCAGAATTCGATGATTCTTGAGTCCACGACTCTTAAATACCATATCTCATGTGTTGCCATTGAAAACCAACGTTTCTAAGTATCACGTCAACTTTCGACTACTAGTCCGGAATTTCTACATTTTCGACGTTTAACGTCTAATTCCGTAAAATTTGCCATAACTTCGTTACTAGTGTTTTATATGCCAAATCAAATGGAACAACCCATAGATTTTATATCTACATCCTAACCAAGCAATGGTAAGGGTTATGAGAATTAATACTAGCATGCACATATAGAATATTGTAACGCCCAAGAAAATCGGATTTATATGAGAATTAAATTTTTATTTGATTATGTGAATTAAATGAGTTTAATTGATTATTTATTTGAGTAAGCTATGTGCAGGTCGTTCTATGACCTAGAATATGCGGATGTGGTTAGTATTCTGGCTATGTGCTAGAATTAATTGTTTTGAATTTCTAAGATGAAAATAAAACTTTTCCTAGAAATTCTCGTAAAAACACTAATCATCCGTTTCTGCTCGGGAATTAAGTTTGAAATTCCGAGAAACACGTAATGATAGAATACGAAGACGAGATGGAATATTTAATAATATTTCATTTATGGCAAACAAAGTTTTCGCCTGCGGACTTAACACCTAAGGGTTGGGAAAAATGATTTCCGAGAAGGAAATGAGATACATATTATGAATCACAATGATTATGCGTACGATATACGAGTATGATACTAATTAGTATACGAGTATAGTATGAGACTTAATACAAAGTACAATATGAATATCGTACGAGTATTATACGAAGAGAATACGTGAATTATACGTATAGAATACGATTGGTGTTAATGGACTTAGAGTATAAGTACTTAGTATGATCCAAATGGATTTGAATTATATCAAGCCCAATGAATTATGTATTTAAGCCCAAGTCAAAGCCCAACGTTAAGTTTAATTAAGCCTAATCCAAGAAACCGAACCGTAGATCGAACCGATGGTGAATAAAGATTGTGAGACCCCAAATTTTATGAATAAAGATTTAAATTTCTCGAAATATTTTTTTGAATATTATGGTGTGGATTTGATATAATGTTATAGTTGTGGGTATTATTTATAAATTTTTCAAAGTAAGCAAGTTGTTATATAATATTCGATTGGTCGGGGAATATTCTTTTTATCGGAAAATATCCGTACGATGGCACAATCATTGGTGGAACCCACAACGGAAGTATTGTTGTAGTTAGAAAATGACAGAATTATCATTTTATAAAAATAACGACGAAAGTGTTGCCGTTAAAACTGTTGAACTACCCAGTAGTAAAAGTACTACTGGGTAGTACTTTTTTCAATCCGACAATAATTCCATTGTGGGGTCCACCAATGATTGTGCCGTCGTACGAATATTCCTAGTTAAAATGAATATTCCCCGACCAATCAAATATTATATAACAACTTGCGTACTTTGAAAAATTTATAACTATTACCCACAACTATAACATTATATCAAATTCATTCCATAATATTCAAAATGATAATATAGAAAATTCATCTTTATTCATAAAAGTTGGGGTCTTTACAATCTCCCTTCTTATGAAATTTTCCCTCAAAATTAGGTACGATGACTGATATGTCGAAGAGGTAAGGATACTTTGATTTCATTTTGATTCTAACTCCCGTGTCATTTCCTTAACATCGTGGTTCCTTCATAAAACTTTGACTTGAGGTATAACCTTGGAGCGTAGAATATGTTCCTTCTTATCCAAGATTTGAACAGGAACTTCTTCATACGTTAAATCTTTTGCTATTTCGTCCGGTTCTAACTCAATAATGTGGTTCGGGTCTTTCACATATTTACGTAACATGGATATATGAAAAAAGTTATGAACACGAGACATACTTGGTGGTAAAATGAGTCTATAGGCTACAGTCCCTACTCGATCGAGGATTAAAAATGGGCCAATGAATCAAGGATTGAGCTTTCCTCTCTTTCCAAATCTCGTAACTCCTTTCCATGGAGCAACACGTAACAACACATGATCTCCAATATCGAATTCCACGTCTTTTCGATGAAGATAAGCATAACTCTTTTGTCGGTCTTGTGAGGTTTTTATACGTTGTCGGATCATTTGAATCTTTTCCGTAGTCATACGTACCAACTCCGGTCCCAACAACGTTACTTCACCCACCTCATCCCAGCATATTGGAGAACGACACTTTCTTCCATACAACGCCTCGAATGGAGCCATGCCAATACTTGTTTGATAACTGTTGTTGTATGAAAACTCCACCAATGGTAAGAACTTGTCCCAACTTTCCTTGAAGTCAAGGACATAGAGTTTTAATAAATCTTCAAGAGTTTGAATAGTCCTCTCTGATTGTCCGTTCGTCTGAGGATGATATGCTGAACTAAATCCTAAATTCGTGCCCATAGCTTTTTACAAACTAACCCAAAATCTTAAAGTGAATCTTGGGTCTCGATCAGAAACTATGGATACTGGCATACAATGTAGTCTTATAATCTCGTTTATGTACATACGAGCAAGACGTTCAAGTGTATAAGTTTCTCGTATTTGTAAGAAATGAGCAGACTTGGTCAATCTATCAATAATGACCCAAATTGCATCTATGCCTTGAGAAACCTTGGGAAGACCAGTAATGAAATCCAAGGTAATGTGCTCCCACTTCCATTCTGGAATTTCAAGTGGTTGCAATGGACCTTTTGGTACTTGATGCTCCGCCTTGACTCGTTGAAAAGTTAGACACCTTGAGATAAACAGCGCTATCTCTCTCTTCATATTGCTCCACCAAAATGTATGTCGAAGATCACGATACATTTTGGGACTCCCAGGATGGATTGCAAACGGTGTGTTGTGCACCTCCATCATGATTTTATACTTTAAATCAGGGTCGTTAGGAACACAAAGTTTGGAGTTGACTTGAAGTATTCCTTCTTCATCGATTCTTGCTTCCGACATAGCACCTTCTTGTACTTTCTTTTTCATATGCATCAGCTCCAGGTCTGTAGCTTGAGCAACTTTAATTTTATCGATTAAAGTCGGTTTTACTCGTATATTCGCCATCATCATGTGGGTCCCTGGAGTCTTTATCTCTATCTCCATCCTTTGCAAGTCATACAAAATGGGCCTTTGCGTTGACAATATCTCACTCATACCCGCATATGATCTTCTACTCAATGCGTCAGCTACCGCGTTTGCTTTTCCAGGATGGTATTGGATGGTATGATCATAATCTTTCAACAGTTCAAGCCAACGTCGTTGTCGCATGTTGAGTTCCTTTTGAGTGAAGAAATATTTGAGGCCTTTATGATCCGTAAAGATCTCCACTTTCTCCCCATACATGTAATGCCTCCAAATTTTAAGTGCGAAGACAACAACTGCCAACTCTAGATCATGAGTAGGATTATTCCTCTCATATTCTTTGAGTTGTCGAGAGGCATAGGCTATGAATTTCCCATGTTTCATGAGAACACATCCTAACCCTTTTCCCGAAGCATCACTGTAGATGTCAAATCCCTCCGAACCAGATGGTATTGTCAGAACAGGTGCTGAAATGATCTCCTCTTGAGTTCTTGAAAACTCTTCTCACATTCCTCGTTCCAACCAAATTTTGTATCTTTTCGAGTTAACTGAGTTAAGGGAGTAGCGATTCGAGAAAACCCTTCTACGAATCTCCGATAATAACCAGCTAAGCCGAGAAAGCTACATACTTTGGTCACTGATTTTGGTTGCTCCCAGCTTTGAATAGCTTCAATCTTTGCTGGATCAATAGATATTCCATGACTTGATACTATGTGCCCAAGGAATGCTACTTCCTCAAGCCAGAACTCGTATTTCTTTAACTTGGCATAAAGCTTATATTCACGAAGCTTTTGGAGTATCAGCCTCAAGTGTTGCTCATGATCTTCACGGCTTATAGATAAATAAGGATGTCATCAATAAAGACGACCACAAAGTAATCTAAATATTCCTTGAATACTCGGTTCATCATATCCATGAAGGCAGCAGGAGCATTAGTCAATCCAAAAGACATGACTAGGAATTCACAATGCCCGTACCGAGTTCTAAAAGCCGTCTTTGGAATGTCATCAGTTCTAATCTTCAATTAATGATATCCAGAATGAAGATCAATCTTTGAAAAAAATTTGGCGCCTTGCAACTGGTCAAACAGGTCATCAATATGTGGCAATAGGTACCTATTTTTGATGGTGACATGATTCAACTCCCGATAATCAATACAAAGTCGCATATTCTCATCTTTCTTCTTCACGAATAGAATAGGAGCACCCCAAGGAGACGTACTAGGATGAATGAAACCGATGTCTAACAATTCCTGTAGTTGGGTCTTTAACTCCTGAAGTTCAATAGGAGCCATTCGATATGGGGCTTTGGAAATAGGTTTTTTACTGGGTTCAAGGTCGATACAAAATTCAATTTCACGCTCTGGGGGTAGGCCAAGAAGTTCTTCAGGGAATACGTTAGGAAATTCATTAACAATAGAAATATCATTCAAAACTAATGTATTTTTGTTTAGATCCATGACATGAGCTAAGAAATCTTAACATCCGTTTTTCAATAAACAGATAGCTTTATGGCTTGATATGACAGTGATTGATTTTAATGGTTTGGTTGCTTGAATTCACATAATAGGTTGGTTAGGAATATGAAAGCTAACAACCTGATGAAAACAATCAATTTTTGCATGATGAGTAGTTAACCAATCAATCCCTAGAATTATGTCAAATACAAGTATTTTCAATGAAATAAGATCGACAGGTAATGTGAAGGTACCGATTTGAACCAAACAAGACTTATAAACAGTGGATGTAATGAAGGTTTCTCCCAACGGAGTTTCAACAGATAAGTCAAAGTTCAATTTCTCCGGAGTCAAATTTAAACATTGAGTGAAAGCAAGAGAGATAAATGAATAGGTAGCACCGGTATCGAATAAGGTATAGACTTCATAAGCGTTTATGATTAACTTACCCGTGACAACTTCGTTCGGGTTCCTCGACAAACAATCTCACTTAAACTACCGGCTTTTACTTGTCTGGGACATCCTTTGGCATCACTATCCCAGCTGGACTTGACTTCACTACACGACAAAATTGAGCTAGGTGACCTTCTCTTTCGCAATTGAAACACGCCATGGATTGCTGCGTACAGTTTGGATGGATGTGTCCCTCCTGTCCGTATTTGAAACATACGACCGGTGGTCGTTCTTCTTCCTTTGAAACGGGTGTTGATGCTGCTGTCTTTCCATCCTTATTGAACCTCCTCTTCTTGAAATTTCCACTTTTATTATCTTGGTCATGATTACCACCGAAGTGGTTACCATTCTTGGCATGATAATTTCCCCCACGATGGTTATCATTGTTCGATGGTCGTTGCTACAAATGCTGACGATTATTATCGTATTGTTGGTCGTTGCCTTTTGGTTGTGCTGACTCATTATCGCTCTCCACTAACTGAGCCCTATTCACACTATCTGAATATAAACAAAGTTTATGAGAAATGAGGTATAAGCGTATTTCGGGTTTCAAACCTCTTAGAAACAATCGCGTCATTCGCTCCTCATTATCAATCAAATGGGATGTAAACCGGGATAACTCCGCAAACTTAGCCTCGTACTGCGATACGGTCATATTATTTTGCTCTATTGCTTATCTCAACATTTTTAGATGCTATTTTCAAATACTGAAACAAAACAAGGGTTAATTAACATATCACATATTATCCCTATACTCTGACTGACTAATTAAATACCAAATAAACTTAGGTAGGTCATACTAGCGAAGGAATTCCCCGTCTCTCCCCTTCTAGTTCTTGCCTCACATCTCAGCCAGGGATCATATTCTTAAGCTTTGATACCAACTGTGATGCCCCCAAAATAGGTATACATCACCTATTCTGAGTCACCATATACATGGTACATAATACAAATAAAACTTAATAATACAGCTGTCGTGTAAAATACGACAAAACATAAATTGAGAGTTTTAATAAGAATATTGTCATCTAGACAATATCCACACTCAAAGGAGTCCTCATTACATTTATTGTCACACTATTTAACAGAATAGTGAGGACTACTAATATTATCATTTGGATCGTCAGTCCGTTCCCCGACTAGTCCCTGATACGTTCTCATTTCCTAAAGAGAACAACGAAAGTAAAATGGTGAGCTCAACTAGCCCAGTAAGAAATATTATGACTAAGATAATACAGAATAAATTATCGTTAGCCTTCAACAGTGTTAAACTGATACAATATAACAAACATCAAGTTTAACTGCAGCGGAACAAGCAATCCATTAAAAGAGTCAAGTAGAGAATAAAATCTACTATCTTTTATGATTTAAAAGGTTTTTAATGACTTTTATCACTGGGACTCAGTTTAATAAATAATCCACATCATCCCTGCACTACGGCCAAGGATATTCATTAGTATCACAACCACAAATTATCCATGCACTACGGGCCAAGGATATTCGTGTATTCATCAATGGTCATGATCATGCCAACAACTGTCCATCAATGCACTACGAACCAATGATGACTTTTACCACATCATTTGTAATATTACAGTCATGATTATACCGATTAATCCCTGGTCATAATCATACCAAGTCCATCTATGCACTACAGGCCACAGATGACTTTCAACATAATATAAACATGAGGATGATGACAATGATATAAGAATTCAATACAACAAGTTCAAGAATTAATTTATCCAGGAACTAATAAAGTCCAAATTGTCAACATGATACTTCTTTGTAGAGTAAAATTCAAAAATGCTCAGAAGAATATTTTCATGAAAAGATACTGGATGAAGCGCAAATATCAAGGATATTCCACTAATTTCATGGAGTATAGAAGTCAAAACTTTAACTAATTTAGTATAATAAAGAATGGAATAACAAAAGAAATCACCAGGCATGCGATAGACCGCACAGACAGGTTATTCCAATAGAATAATAAATAATAGAACCGGTGTCATGCGAACGCATGCATGTGCTATTCCAACAGTAATAATAATAACGGAACGAAGTCGATTTAAATTAAGACCGAAAGGATTTTCTAACATAATAATAAATAACGGAACCAGGTCATACGTAAGCGAACAGACAGGATGTTCCAACAGAATAATAAAGAATGGAATAACAGAAGAATTTCACCATGTATGCAGATACTTGCATGTATTGAGTTATTCCAACATAATGATAAAGAATGGAATAATAGAAGAATTTCACCAAGTATAGGGTATATCTGGCGATACTGATTATTCCAAATGAATAAAAAAAAATTGAATAATGAAATTCTCTTCATGAATACGAAAGAAATAATACCCCTTACCTTAGAAGAAACTGGATATAGGAGTAGTGAAGTAGCAGAATACTTTTCTTCTTTCTCTCTATAGTTTCTCTCTAAAGTTTTAGTGAATTCGTAAGAAATAATGAAGGAATGAGCTTCTATTTATAGGAGAATGGACTGAATAGTAACTAATTCCTGAACGGTCAAGATTGATTTACTTTTAAAGCAGACGGTCAGTATTGGTTTACTATAAAATATTATAATAAAACAAAATCTTTTAAATAAAATATAATATATTCTATTTATAGTCTAATAAAGCGAATAATTTTATAAAAGCATTCTGTTTTTATATAAAAGCTTTTACTTTTATTACATTAATAATACTAATAAAACAAAATTTATATATATATATATATATATATATATATATATAACTTCCATGACTTCATAAAAAGACACCTCAATATATTTAACAACATTTATCATCATTATTATAATTCACAATATTAATCGACCTGGTCGTTCCCAGAAAAGAGGGGGCTTTCCAATAAGGATTTCTCCCTATTGGCACGCAATTAGGTGACCAAACCTCTCCTTGGCAGAACTTCTAGACATCGTTAATATTGCAAATAATAATATTAATAACTCTGTCATCTCAATTATTGATTTAATAATATATAAAATATCTACAATAATTGAATCAAATAACGTGAGATACTATGCAACAATTACTAAAGCAATAATTGAACAAAACTGAGTGGCTTCTCACGTAAGCATCAATAATCAATACCGTGAACTACTATGCTACCACGCGTATTCCTGTACTTTTAATACCGGGTGTTTCAACAGTTAACGACAAAACTTCCGCCGTTATTTTCATAAAAATATTTTTATCATTTTCTCAATCAGACAATAATTCCGTTGTGGGGTCCACCAATGATTGTGCCGTCATACGAATATTCCCTGTTAAAACGAATATTCCCTGACCAATCGAATATTATATAACAACTTGCGTACTTTGCAAAATTTATAACTATTACCCACAACTATAACATTATATCAAATTCATTCCATAATATTCAAAAATGATAATTATAGAAAATTCATCTTTATTCATAAAAGTTGGGGTCTTACAATATTATTAAATCAATAATTGAGACAACAAAGTTATTCATATTATTATTTGCAATATTGACAAAGTCTATAAGTTCTGTCAAGGAGAGGTTAGATAATCTAATTGCGCGCCAATGGGGAGAAATCCTCATCAGAAAGCCCCCTCTTTCATGGGAACGACCTGGTTGTTAAATATTGTGAGTTATAATATTAATGATGAATAAGTTCGTGTTGATTAAAGATGAAGTTGATAGTTCCATTGCGTGGGAATTATTAGTGTTAGTGAAAATCGACATTTATTTCGATAATAATTGATGTCTGGAGGTTATATTGACCAATCGAGTAATTAACCGGATAAATGAGCAATTAATTGCTATTAATTCATATGCTTATAACTATGTGTTCACATGTGTGTACTATTGATTCACATGATTTACTATTAGGGGAATTGGTGCAAGATTGATAATACTTGCATGACTAAGTTAAAACTGGAGGTATAGATGAAGGTACTATACTATAATTATTTTTTTCACATGTTTAGAAGTATTGAGTCACATGATTTACTATTGATTCACATGATTTACTATTAGGGGAGGTGGTGCAAGTTTGATAAAACTTGCAGGACTAAATTAAAAATGAAAAAAAGAGGAAGGTATTATACTGTAATATTTCAAGCCCCAAAATGTGCAATTATTGAAACTATATTTTCCTATAAATAGAAGCTCATTCTTCCTTCATTTCTCACCAATTCACTAAATCTATAGAGCAATTATTATAGAGTGAAATTATAGAGAGAAAGAAGAAGAGAAGTCTGCTACCTCACTATTCCAGTATCCAGTCTTCTTTTGAGGTAAGGGGTATTATTCTTTCGTATTCATGAAGAGAGTTATTTTCTTTCAATGCTCATAAGGGTTGTTATTCCATTATTTATTATTATATTGGAATAACCTATCTATGCGAAGTACCACATACATAGTGAAATTCTTTTGTTATTCCATTCTTTATTATTTTGTTGGAATATCCTGTCTGTGCAGATTACGCATGACCTGGTTCCATTCTTTATTATTCTGTTGGAATATCCTGTCTGTGCAGATTATGCATGACCTAATTCCGTTCTTTATTATTCTGTTGGAATATCCTGTATATGCGGATTACGCATGACCTGGTTCCATTCTTTATTATTCTGTTGGAATAACTCCGTGCATGCGATCTATCGCATGCACAGTGAATTCTCTTTGTTATTCCATTCTTTATTATTCTGTTGGAATAACCTGTCTACGCGGACTACCGCATGCATGGTGAATTCTTCTGTTATTCTATTCTTTATTATTATATTGGAATAACCTGTCTATGTGGAATACCGCATGCATGGTGAATGATCCTTCATATTCATTCTTTATTAAATTGTGGAAATGATATGTCTACGTGGATTACCGCATGGCGGGTGAAAATCATTTGCAGTTTCATATATTTTATTATACTCATCTAGGATATCATTTCTTTTGTACTCGTCATGAAATATCATTTTCTTTGGTATTTTTTTGTTACGAGTTATTATTCACGGGTTGTTATTAACCCGATTACTATTCACTCTAGTATTATTCACTCGGGTATTCGGGGCACTTTTCGTGCCAGAGTATTATTCACGAGTTACTATTCACGGGTTACTATTCACTCGATTACTATTCACTCAATTACTATTCACTCTAGTATCATTCACTCGAGTATTTGAGGTACTTTTCATGTCGGGTACTATTCCCAAAGTACTATTCATGGAGTACTATTTACCCAAAAAATATATTTCTTTTTGTCTGTCCAAATTATTTTTGGTACATGAATATTATTCTTGAATTTTACTCTACAAAGCAGTATCATGTTGACAATTTGGACGTTATTGGTTCCTGGATAAATTAATTTATAAATCTTTAAAATTTATCCTTGAACTTATTTTATTAAATTATTATGTCATTGTCATTATCCTCATGCTTATATTGTGATGAAAGTCATCTTTGGCTTACATGCATAGATGGACTTGGTATGATTATGACCAGGAATTATTCGGTATAATCATGACCGTAATGTGACGAATGATGTGGTAAAAGTCCTCATTGGCACGTAGTTCATTGATGGGCCGATTGTTGGTATGATTATGACCGAGTGGATTATTCGGTATAATCATGACCATTGATGATTACATGAATATCCTTGGCCGTAGTGCGGGGATGATTTGATTTATATATTATTGTTGAGTCTCAATGATAAAAGATGATGAAAACTTTTAAATCATAGAAGATAATAGATTTTATGCTCTACTTGACTCTTCTAATGGATTGCTTATTTCATTTGCGAGTTGTTGATCTAAAACTTGTTGTCTATTGTATTCTATCAGTTGTTATACTGTTGAAGGCTAAGGATAATTTATTTTGCATTATCTTAGTCATAATATTTCTTATTGGGCTAGTTGAGCTCACCCTTTCTTTCATTGTTCTATTCAGGAAATGAGAATATAGCTGGGACGAGTTGGGGAATGGAGTGATGGTCCAGGATAAATGGCTTTAGTAGTCCTCACTATTCTACGGAATAATTTGATAATAATTGTAATGAGGACACCATTGAGTGTGGATATTGTCTAGATGACAATATTCTTGTTTAAACTCTCAACTATGTTTTGTCGTATTTTACACGACTGTTGTATAATTAAGTTATATTTGAATTTATGTACCATGTATCTGGCGACTCAAGATGGGTGATGTATACCTGTTTTGGGGGCGTCACAATTGGTATCAAAGCTTAGGGATATGATTGTTGGTTGATTTCTCAATCAAAGCAAACGTTCAAGTATACACGGTCAACAAGTAATAGAGTGATAAGATAGAGTGTCGATCCCACAAAGAATTCTAATTAATAAACTCCAACTACTAGCACTATATCAATTCAATTTTATTTAAACAACCATAAATTGTGATTTTTTGAATTAAGAGTACTAAATTAAACAATTAAAAGAGATTAGTCTAAAAGAAAGCAAATAAACAAAACTAAGATTAGATTGAATTCAGGTAAATAAGGATTAAGACTCCAATATCCCCAATTATGAACTATAAACCAATTATCTAATTATCCCAATATTTATGCCTACTGAATTGTTAACAGGAATTCTCAAGTGCCAAAAGTCCTTTTCCAAGTGATCAATTGCCTTCTATTTAATCCAGATTAATCTTGCTATATTCCTATGCAAAACAATTGAATTAAACTCTTCTCAATCCCAATTCCTTATATGTTACATGCGGTGAACATATATTTCCATTCAATTCACAAACCTAATTATTCACTTTGCAAATAACTAAGTCACATGTCACTATGCCCAGTTCTAACCCTGGAATTCCTCTTTCAATTCCTTCTAGAGTAACAAGGTAATTATTGGCCAGATAATTAATCAATCAGCACAAAGCAAGATAAACAATTCACTTCAACATAAATAATTGGAATAAATCAAATAATTAATTCATAACCATAAAAGGTTCAATTGGAATCTTAATTAAAGAAATTAGTTCATAGCAAAAATTAAAACCAACAATATTTGAAAAATCATCCTTAATGAATTACACAAATTGAAAGAATAAAGAAGAAGAAAAACTCCAAGTGAAAATCTTCAAATTCTTCTCTTGCTCCTTGATCAGCCTTGAATTGTCTAGATTAGTTCCCTACTTCAATGTAAATAAACCTTATATGCTCCACTCATCCCAACTCTAGCAATCCAAATCCAAATTCAATTTTTCAAACAACCTCAATTAATGCTATTAAAGCAAAAAGTCAACAAACGCGTCCGGTCAATTGATTTCCGGACCAGCGCCTTCCCGTACTGAGATTAATATTGAGTATAAGCGCCTCGTGCTTAGACCTCGAAAATTACTATTATGCCCTTTTTGCTCAAATTCCCCAATCATCCTACTCTGACTCCCAAATCTACATAGCAACACATAAACACAATAAAAATGAATCTAAATACCTTGAGAATACAATAAATTAAGCCCAAATATATCCAATTCATGGGTATATAACCCAATCATCAAATACCCCCAAACTTAAATCGTTGCATATCCTTAGGCAACAAGACACAAGACACAAAAGACAACTAAACAACCATGCAATATGCAAATTATCTATATGTTCTTAATTCCAGAAATCGAATAGCACAAATATATTCATAGGCCTCAGAAAAATCATAAGAACATGCTAATACATCATGTTAAGGCAGGTCAATAATATCCCAACAATCAATGAATCTAAATCTGTTATTACTGATACCGTGAGTGTGTGTTCAACAACCATGCTAACCAATGAACAATAAAAAAATATGAAAGATAATAAATATCTTAATAGGCATCATACAATTTAAACTCGAGAACTCATCAAATAAACTTGATTCAACTGAAATTAAATAATCATCAAGGCCCAGGGGTCAAAATGGAATACTTATGTTTTTCTTAATTACGGGGGCGTTTTGCACTTTTCCCGCTTTATTATATTTTTTTTCTTTTTTTTTTCTCATGACTATGCATTGTCTTATTCCCTTAGGCTTTTCAGTGTTACCTTAACGAGCTTTCGACCAACGACTCCCAAGCCATTAAGACCTTAGGGCGCTAGGTGTAGAGACAATCCCCTCGGGCTTACTTATTCAAATAACAAAGGCCACAAAACTAGACAAGCACACCACGATGTTTATTACAATTATTTTTTTAAAGATTATATACTCCAAATATTTTTCCCCCAAACTTGAGTTTATGTCTAAATTCAGCCTTCACTAGCTATTCAAATTATTCCTTCATTTCACTAGCATTCATCCTTTAGAACTCTATTATCTATCCATTTAAACTATCATAGCTAACATGGTCATTTTTCAAAATGTGCTATCCTTATAATATCAGTGTCAAACAGATAAAGATTTAAATCATGTCAAGAAAATCATATCACTGACTCAACAATCCTTACTAGACTTGTTCATGCAATTTTAATTTCATAATTGGCCCCAAACATACGTATTATCAAAGGCTGGAATTAACATGCAATCCTAAAATGCAACATTTAATCACAATAAAAATCCAAATTAAAACCATTAACAATCTAATAATTCAAAATAAAAATTAACTACCCCCAAACTTAACAAGAGCAATGTCCTCATGCGAAAGATAAAACAATATAAAACAGAGGACTTCCCTGACGAGCTTATTCCTCGGGTGGAGCATCCTCATCCTCGCTCATCTCTTGATCAAAAGGGGGAAACACAAGCGAGCATCAAAGCAATAGGGGCGGCTAAGAGTAACGCCAAGATGCAATTTGGGCGTGCATGGCATTCTCGAGAGCAAGAAATTGGTCGACCATATATTTATAGATGACATTTTGACGTTTCGAAAAGCGGACATTCTGAGATTCAATATTGTAAAACCATCGGTTCTATTTTGCATTTTGATTGCCGGGAACCACACCACGGTGTGAGTCTGCGGAAGAAGGGCCATAAGTAGGTAGAGCTTGAGAAGCTTCAACTTGGGGAATTATGAAACCCAATCCCCTAGGGTGGTTTGCCCCACCTGTCCACACTTTATACCTGCTTATCAACTTATGGTCCAAAACTGGCATAGGCATTTGAATCATCTCGTCTAATTTCCATTTGAACCCAAACTTAGCACACAAGACGCAAATGAGAGACGGATGGGGTAAAACTCCTGTGGTCCCTCCTCGTGACACTCTGAGAATAGACTGCTGGATAAAGTGGCCAACATCAATTTTTAGGCCTTTAATGATTGAATATAGCAAAACAGCCCTCTCTTTGGTGACATGGCTCACATGTGTGCATGGCATGAGTTTAGCGCAAATGAAAGCATACCACGCCTTTCCATATAGACTGAGGTTAGATAGTGGAAATGTCATGCTGCCCCGTTCATGCAATGTCCATGTGGTGCCCGGTTGACAAAGCTCGCGAATTATCTTCTCATAGTCCGGCCCATCACTTATAAGTCTTTCATACTCATCATTCAGTCCCTCTAATGGCAGTTGATAGCACCCGTTTATGTCCTCGTTGCCAATTTCAACAGTTTTACCCCTCACAAACACCCCATAGTGGAAATGCTCGGGCACGTTGGCGTAGAACTCCTTGACAACTGCAATCACGGTTGGATCAGGCTGGACGGTGAGTGTGAACCAATTCCTCTCGGCTATCATAACCGCCAAGTCCCCATCCTTTGTTTGATCGGGTCTAAAACCGCGTTCTGGGACTAGTGAGCGTGTAGCCATGCCGTTGTAACATTCTTGAGCCGCGGCATTGACAAAACGTCGGCTGTCGAATTTTGGAGGTGAAGTCAAAGTGGTCCCTGAACCTTCGCCATGTTGACGCTTGGAAGCCATGTAAAAAAATTCTGCACAAATTTGCGTCAATAAGTATTAGAATTGGGCATAAATCGAAGAGGAACATATATACAAATATCACTACCCCCAAACTTCCACATAGGTGCACGGTGAGTACATAGTTGGGGTTAATAGGAGACATATATTCGTAGGGAAATTGTATCAAGTAGCCACATTGCAGAGAAAAATTGGTCAAAGAACTTCATGATATGCCCAAAAACAAAGAATTTGACATGGATCAATTATATGGCAATCAAAGGTATACAATCGTGACATGTATAACGCAAAACATTGATACCATAGACTCGGAGGAGCATGTAGATTACTAAACAGAGATCGCCACAGGAGTAGAGAAACATGCATTAAGAAGGGAAATTTCAGTTAGAGTTCCATGAGGCAATACATCAAATACCTTGTAGGCGTTGTGTAAATCGCTGGATATTTTATACATAGGGAACTCATCATATACACAACTCAGGAGATAGAAACCATCATAGCATCCATTATTCAATTTAGCAAATAGTTGGCTCACTTGACATGTAAAAGCATGCATGACTCCAAAAAAAAATAATTGTAGCATCTGAAGAAGAACACATTGGGAATCACACATTGAAATTGAGGGAATAGACACTTGCCTTCAAGAGTATGTAGCAAAACAGGCCATGGTATAAGATGGAATTAAGTACGCAATATACCTTTTTTCTGTTACAATATGGTTTGAAAGAAATTATTGAAAGGAAGTGATGGAATCCATAATCGGTGTTGCTAAGTATAAGGCAAATATGAAATAGGTGATGTGAGATAAATGAGCGTGCAGAAGACTTGACCATATAAGACTTGAACATGCAAGAGGAGTGTGGGGAAGTTAGAAGTCTAAAAGGAGTGGGATTGATGAGGGAAGAGAAACCATCGTGTAACTGTCTTGTCATTGATATATGACCAGCGCTGGGTGATGTATTGGAAACGAGATACTTGAGCATCGAGTCTAGCACAAGATTGCGGTATTACTGGGCGTTGAGTGTGTATAGGAATTGGGTACCGGGGCGCTTAGTGTCGATGTCTTAGTGTCAGGTGTGTCTTCAATCGGCTCATTTTTTTGAGCGCCGGGCTGGGACATTCTTGAGGTTTTGCATTCATTTTGCTTTGTCAATTTTATTATTGCTGGTATTGGGAGTTGTTGCTAATTATCTTTGTGGCACGTTAAATCCGTGTCGTGCCCCTTTTTCTCAAGTGTTGCTTTTGCTTGACATGTATGCACCAGTAAGCACTGAAATAGGTAAGAAGATGATGAAAAATATTAATGAAATGTAGCATATTATAGAATAGAAGTACAACAATACAAAATTAATTTAAATGTACAAAATAAAATAAAGAGATGGGGTTGCCTCCCAGAGCACTTGGGTTATAGTCGTCAGCCTGACTTTGGTGCTGTGCTCAGTTGTTCGCTGGTTCGGCGAGGTACATGGTCGTAGTTTGGTGATCGATGGGTCCATTCCAATAATGTTTCAGACGTTGACCGTTGACCTTGAATGTACACTTTGAATTTGGTTCTTTGACTTCAATGTTTCCATGTTGTGCGACAGATATAATCGTGAACGGTCCCAACCAGCGAGATTTTAGTTTCCCAGAAAATAAACGCAAACGTGAGTTGAAGAGTAATACTTGTTGTCCCAGTTCAAATATTCGATCAAGAATTTTCTTATCGTGTCAGGCTTTAACTTTCTCCTTGTAGATTTTTGCGTTCTCATAAGCATTGAACCGAAACTCGTCCATCTCGTTTAATTGCAGTAACCTTTTCTCACCCGTTACTTGGAGATCAAAATTAAGTTTCTGAATGCCCAGTGTGCACTATGTTCTAGCTCGACCGGGAGATGACATGCCTTTCCATATACCATTCTGTAAGGTGACATGCTGATCAGATTCTTGTAAGCTGTTCGATATGCCCATAGAGCATCATCAAGACGCAATGACCAATCTTTTCGGGACAGATTGACCACCTTTTCTAGAATTCGCTTGACGTCCCTATTCGAGACTTCCGCTTGACCATTGGTTTGGGGATGATACACGGCTATAATTTTATGACGAACCCCATACTTTACAAGTAGTTTAGTGAACTGCTTATTACAGAAATGAATTCCCTCATCACTTATTATCGCCCTTGGCGTCCCAAATCGTGTGAAGATGTTTTTCTTTAAGAATCGGAGGACGACGTTGGCATCATTCATGGGTAAAGCTGCGGCTTCTACCCATTTGGACACGTAATCAATCGCCAACAGAATATATTGATTATTAAGGAAAGATGGGAAAGGTCCCATAAAGTCGATTCCCCACACGTCGAACAGTTCAACCTCCAAAATTATGTTGAGTGGCATTTCATTGTGCTTGGAGATATTACCTACTCGTTGGCACTGATCACACTTCAGCACATAGAGATACGCATCCTTGAATAGAGAAGGCCAGAAAAATCCTGATTGTAACACCTTGGCCGCTGTTTGATCACCGAAATAATGGCCTCCATAGTCTGATGAATGGCAATGACCCAGTATGCTGTCCATCTCTTCATGTGGCACACAACGTCTAATCATTTGATTCGCGCAGGCCTTAAACAGAAATGGTTTGTCCCAATAGTATTGCTTTACGTCGTGGAGGAACTTCTTACGTTGCTGTGAGTTCAAATCCGGGGTAACACTTTAGCAACCACGTAATTCACATAATCAGCATACCAAGGCAATATTGTGGTTACTCGGAGAAGTTGTTCATCCGGAAATTTCTCATTAATCATTGCGTTGTCTTTCTCTTGTCCCTCCACGTTTTCCAACCGAGAAAGATGATCCGCCACCTGATTTTTGGTACCTTTTTTATCCCGGATCTCCAAATCAAATTCTTGCAGCAACAATACCCATCGTATTAACCACAGTTTGGCATCCTTCTTCTCAATCAAATACTTAATGGCAGAATGATCAGTATAAACGATTACCTTGGTCCCAATGAGATATGCTCTGAATTTGTCGAAGGCAAACACAACTGCAAGTAATTCTTTTTCGGTGGTTGTGTAGTTCAACTGGGCCTCTGTCAACGTCTTGTTGGAATAGTAGATTATGTGAAAAATCTTGTCGTGACGTTGTCCCAATACTGTTCCAACTGCGTAGTCGCTGGCGTCGCACATCAATTCGAACATTAAAGACCAATCGGGAGCCACAATAATTGGAGCAGAGACCAACTTCTTCTTTAATACCTCAAATGCCTCGATACATGACTGATCCATCTTGAAAGGCACGTCTTTCTCCAATAGGGATCATAAGGGTTTTGAAATTTTGGAAAAATCTTTAATGAAGCGTCTATAGAAACTCGCATGTCCCAAGAAGCTCCGGATTCCCTTCACAGATGATGGAGGAGGTAATTTCTCAATTGTCTCAATCTTCACTTTGTCCACCTCTAACCCTGCTGCAGAAACCTTATGCCCCAAAATAATCCCTTCTTTCACCATAAAGTGACATTTTTCCTAGTTAAGAACCAAATTAGTCTCCACACATCGCTTCAACACTAAAATCAGATTTTTCAAACATAAATCAAAGCTATCACCAAACACAGAAAAGTCATCCATAAATACCTCCAAATTTTGTTCGACCATATCGGAAAAGATCTCCATCATGTACCGTTGAAAGGTCGCCGGTGCATTACATAACCCAAAAGACATACGCCGGAATGCAAATGTACCGTAGGGACATGTGAATGTAGTTTTCTCTTAATCCTCCGGTGCTATGGCAATTTGATTATACCCAGAATATCCATCCAAGAGACAGTAGAACTGATGTCCCGCTAGCCTATCCAACATTTGATCAATGAACGACAAGGGAAAGTGATCCTTACAAGTGGCTTTATTCAGCTTACGATAGTCCATACACACTCTCCATCCTATAACTGTTCTAGTAGGGATGAGCTCATTAGCTTCATTCTTTACCACTGTCATACCCCCTTTCTTTGGTACATGATGCATAAGACTCACCCATGGCGTCTCGAGATTGGGTAAATAATGTCGGCATCCAACCATTTTATGATCTCCTTTTTCACCACGTCCTTCATAATGGGATTTAGCCTTCTTTGCATCTCAATGGTTGGTTTTTCCCCCTCTTCCATTAAAATCTTATGCAAACAATATGATGGACTAATTCCCCTAATATCTGCTATAGTCCACCCAATTGCTGTTTTGAACTCCCGCAGGACCCGTAGCAGTTTTTCCTTTTACGTGTCAGTTAACTCCGTCGAAACAATAACTGGTAGGGTAGCATCTTTTCCCAAATAAGCATATTGCAGATGAGATGGTAGTGGCTTTAGTTCCAACACCGGTGGCTCTTCTATCGAGGGTTTGAACTTTTTACCATCCGTTTTGGGCCTATCAAGGGTGTCAAATGATTGATTAGTTTTTCGGAAGACAGATGATGTATCTAGCCATTTGACATACTCCACGTCATCTTCAATATCATCTTCGTCCATCCCGAGCAAAATGGATTCTAGCGGGTCCTCTGAATAATTTCCATTGAAATTGTGATTAATCAATTCCTCCATGATATCAACCCTCAAACATTCACTTTTTTCTTTCGGATAAGACATTGACTTAAAAAACATTAAAGGTGACCTGTTGATCTTCAACTCGCATTGTCAATTCACCTTTTTGAACGCCAATCAAAGTTCTACATTTGTTATAAAAATGGTCGCCCAAGAATGATTGGGATTTTATTTATCCACTTCACAATCCAAGATGAAGAAATCCATGCGGGAAGATGAATTTATCCACTTTAACTAAAACATCCTCAACAATACCTCGTGGTTATGTAACCGATCGATCTATCAACTACAAACTGATATTTATCGGTGGTGGAGCTTGAAGTCCAAAGCTGGTTGTGAGCGGATAATGGCATCAAATTTATATCGCCCCAAATCACTGATACTCGACCCGGCGATTTCCAATTTCACATGGTATATTAAAGCTACCGGATCCTTAAGCTCGGTGGTAACTTATTCTGAATAATCGCGCTGCATTCTTCGATCAATGCCACTGTTTTGAACTCACCCAATTTCCTCTTCCTCGACAAAACCTCCTTCACAAACTTGGTGTAACTCGGCATTTGTTCTAAGGCTTCAGCAAAGGGGATGTTGATATGCAATTTTTTAAAAATATCCAAGAATCGTGAAAACTGCTTATCCAACTTGGATTTCTGAAACCTCTGTGGATACGGTATAGGAGGCATTGTGATGGTTGGTTCTCAGTATTTGTATGGAATTGACAATGAACATACAGGTATGGATTGTAGTTATGATAACATGCGAATATGGGGCTGTTGTATATGGCTTGCATATTTTGTGAACCAGATAGACATATACTGTTTCACCGTATGAGCTAGAGTAAGGGCTTGAGCTTAAAATCAATATAATTGCAATTTCACATAGACATATAGTGATTTTGGTTGTATTGGTGATTACATAGAGTCTAACATCTGTAGATGCTGTGTAAGTAGGTTATAGTGCATTGAAAAATGGTTATAACTCTATTTGTGCTCTTGGTTATTTTCCTGTGATATGTGAACACTTCTTGTATGATAGTGGCGATTAAATGAAGTTAGGGTCCCATTATTTCCAGATTATATTTATTCTATTTATATTTTTATTTTCAGTTGTTATTCACAATTAGTTTAATTCAACAATTTTAGTTATTAGTCTAAACATATAAATTCGGTGAGATAATTGATGCATGATAGTTTAAATTTAACAACTTTCTATATGGGATCGATACTCTACTTACTCTGTATTACTTGTTTACACATGTATGCTTGCATGAGTTAGAGCTCTTTTATTTAGAACTATAAAAGAGGCAACAAGTTTTTGGCGCCGTTACCGGGGAAAGGAATTAATTTAGATAATTATCATCAGTTTAAAGCTAAATTGTATGACTTAGACAATTCTGATCATTTCTCATTTCTATTTTTGTTTCGTTTTTCATTTCAAGTACTTGTAAATTTTTATGCACATGCGATCATCCAACTCAGAACTAACACCAGCACAGGACAACATAAACGAAAGAGGTTGGAAAGAAAGTGTGCGAAGAAATTTGTAAGCGCAGTTAGAGAGTACTACAGTTAGTATGGCAAAATAGGCATTCCCCAGCCGGCAATCATATTAAGAGTAGGAGCTTGTTCATCAACCTGTGAACGGAAAGACCAAAAAAGGGACTCGCCTGCGCTAAGCCTCGGGGAGTAAATAGGAGCCTCGCGCTGGAGAATTCCTTGAGAATGAGAAATAGCGCTCATCCGTAGCTTGGTTCCTGACTTGAGGGAAGAACCAAGAATTGAGCAAAGAGAAGAGCATCGGGCTCTAAGGGAATATTCCATCTTAGAACATAAGCAGATTCAGATCTAGCATAGTCGGGACCTACATGATAGCGACCAACACCTTTGAGATTAAACTAGGCACTATTCAAATGGTGCAGAACTCGGTTCAGTTTGGGGGTGCTGCTATAGATGATCTGAATGAGCACATATTGAGTTTTATCGAGATCTGCGACACATTCAGATACAATGGTGTGACGGAGGATGCCATCAAACTACGGCTATTCCCATTTTCATTGCGGGATAAGGCTAGAAGTTGGATACATTCTTTGCCACCAGGGTTAATAACCACATGGGAGGACTTAGCACATAAATTCTTAGCCAAGTTCTTTCCAATGGCGAAGACTGCAAAGATAAGGACGGCTATCTCTCAGTTTGAGCAACAACAGGGCGAGTCCTTATATAAGGCATGGGAGCGTTATAAAGAGATGCTCAGAAAATGTCTGCATCACGGTATGCCAGACTGGATGGTGATTAATTCCTTTTATAATGGGTTAGGATGGCAGTCGAGACCGATTGTGGATGCAGCCGTAGGAGGGGCATTATGGACAAAGAGCTATGACGAGGCCTATACGCTCATCGAGACTATGGCTGCGAATGATTATCAGAATCCTACAGCTCGGATGCCACAGTCCAAGGTTGCAGGAGTGTTGGAGGTTGATGTCATTACTCAGTTGTCGGCACAGATGGCAGCTATGGCTAAGAAGATAGATACTTTGGCAGAGAGCAAAATGAAAATAGTTACCTTCGTTTGTGAGATTTGTGCGGGGTCACACTCCATGGATCAATGTGCCATCATTTCGAGTCGAAGACAAAGATCTGAAGCAACTACAGAAAAGACCAAGGTCAATTCCAGAACACATACCACCCCAACAACCGCAATCATCCGAACTTTAGTTGGTCAAATAACCAAGGACACTAGCAAAATCAGTTTCAGCCAAACCAACAGTTTCAACCACAGTCATCTCAGCCACAGTTTACACCAAAACCACCATTTCCACCGGGATTCTCTCAGCAACAACAACACCACACTCCAGCTGCACCACAACCAGAAAAGAAATCAGAGATGGAGGAGATGATGTTGAAATACATGGCAAACACTGAAGTCATGATCAAAAGCCAAGCAGTGGCTATCAAGAATCTTGAGACTCAGATGGGGCAGATGGCGATCATGCTTAACAATAGGCCCCAAGGTTCATTGCCAAGTAACACTGAGACAAATCTAAGAAGAGACGGGAAGGAGCTGTGTCAAGCAATCACATTGAGATCAGGGAAAGATTTGACAAGTTCTGCAAGTCGCGCACCCGCGCCTGATTATACAAAGGAGGCCGCGCGAGGCAGAGCAGATGGCTGACAAGGAAGAAAATCTGGAAAATTCTGTGGCTCAGCAGGAAGAGAAAGACAAGGCAAATTCAGAAAAGAAGGTTCAGAGTCCAGTACAACCAATGCACCTTCAAGTACCATATTCGCAGAGGTTAGTTAAGCAGAAGGAAGATAAATAGTTCAGTAAGTTTCTGGAGGTGTTCAAAAAGCTGCAGATCAATATACCATTCGCCGAGGCATTGGAACAAATGCCAAGCTACGCAAAGTTCATGAAAGGTATATTGTCAAGGAAGAGGAGATTAGACGAGTTTAAGACAGTGGCCTTGACAGAGGAATGCAGTGCAGTGCTCCAACATAAATTACCTCCAAAGCTGAAGGATCCGGGCAACTTCACAATTCCGTGCACAATTGGGAAGATGAACTTTAGTAAGTGTTTATGTGATCTGCGGGCAAGTATAAACTTGATGCCCTTGTTAGTGTTCAATCAGTTGGGATTGCCGGCTCCAAGACCTATAAACATATCACTTCAGCTAGCTGACAGATCCATCATGTATCCACGTGGAATTGTGGAAGATGTGTTGGTAAAGGTGGACAAGTTCATTTTTCCGGCTGACTTCATCATTCTAGATTATGAGGAGTACGAAAGCATACCAATAATACTGGGGAGACCATTCTTAGCCACAGGAAGGACTTCAATCGATGTGAAAAAGGGGGAACTAACGATGCGTGTACATGATCAAGAGGTCACATTTAATGTCTTTAAGGCGATAAAGTTCCCATCGGATGAAGAAGAATGCTTCTTGGTTGACTTGGTGGATTGGGGTCCGAAGGATGAAGTACAAAAACCAAAAAATTATGGATCGTTGAACTATGTAATGGACAAAAATTCAGAGTCGAAGGTAGAACCGTTGATGAAAGCTGAAGCCATTAAATTTCGGGGTGCAATGGACAGTAAGGAAGGTACCTCAATTCTTGATGTGACGTGAGATTCAGAGACAGTCAAGCTAATTGACTATAACTTAGTGCTGGATGGGAGGCAACCCATTATTTTGATCTCCATTAACTTTTAGTTGTTCATTTTGGATTATTTTAGTTAGTTATATCTAATTTAATTTTACTAGGCTATTGGATTTTCATGCTTAAGTATGTAGCAAGAATTGATTTGCAAATATTTGCAAGATGATTAGCATAATACGGTCGCTAATTCATGTCGTAACAATGAGCATTAATGTCTATGCAGGAACAATCATTGGAAAACATTATTGAGAGGCAGAGAAAAATTGAACTTGAGCATTGCAGACATGAGGGTCGCGCGGCCGTGAGGCCTAAGTAGCACAAACTTGCGCGGCCACGCGTTAAGCCACTCAGAACAAAAATGCATTCTTCAAGTCTCGCGTCCAGCGTCAAACCCAAAGACACTACACTCTCGCCCTTGCACATGATAATCGAATCAAGTCAAATCTGAACATTTTTAAAAAGAGTTTGGGACCCTTTGGACTCTCATTTGCGATAATAACAGACGCAAAACTCACTCACCCTCCATAACTCACGTCCCTATCTCTCTATCAGTTACAGATTGAAGCCGTATATCTCTCCATCAAATCTCCACGACTCTCTCTATGCTCAAAGCTCAACCACCTCTCATCCTTTCTATAAAGCTAGGGTTCCCAATTGGGTCGGCACACACAAGCGTGAAGGCAATCAATTCTCAAATTCTCATTCTCTCTTAGTAAGCTCATCTGTACTTTCAATCAACTATCTACAAATGGGTCCGAAGAGAGCACGACCATCTTCATCTTCCTCATCCTCCTCCGGCAGCCACGAGGAGGACATTGTCGACCACACCAAGTTCTTGTGTCTAGAAGCCCGGCAGGAGTACTACCATATTGTAGCGAAGACATTTATTAAGGAAAGAGGATTCAGACCCGAAGGCCAGGACGGACAGCTCTGCACCATGATTCAGGAACGAGGCTGGGGTGGACTGACTGCATCTCCCACGCCCATTCCGATGAGCATAGTCCGAGAGTTCTATGCCAATGCCAAAGTCACCATGAACGAGTTCTATGGTTTGCGGTGTCGAGATAGCCTACAGACCCTCCGCCATTCGAAACATTCTGAGAATCACCGCAAGATCACCAACAGGGGCGACCAATTGGATCACAGGGGCACATCTGGAAACGGACTTGGAGCTTGTTATCGCTGAATTATGCGTGCCAGACACGAAGTGGACTTACAAAGTTGGCACGACCCAACCTCGAATATTTTCAGCAGCCGCACTGAATTGATATGCTAAGGTGTGGAATCTGTTCATTTGTGCCAAGTTATTACCTTCATCGCATCAGCACGAGATCACGGCGGAAAGGGCTATAATACTGTGGGGCATAATTATTGGCGAGTACATTGATGTGGGGTATTTGATTCATCAAAACATTATGAAGTATCTGAAGGGAACTACCACTGGGAGCATTCCATGTGCTTCAGTGGTAGCCATGCTATGTGTGCATCAGGGGTGCAATTGGGGCAACGAACAAATGCAATATCCAAGCTAAGACATCACCCATGCCACCATTGCTAAATTTGAGGACTGGGCAGGTGGTGAGCCACACCCGCGCGGACGAAGATTTATTCTCCGGCCCATATTCCCAGAGCCATCTCAGTAGCCCCCTCAGCTCGATGAGGCAGGCCCATCCACCCGAGCACACCCGGTTCCTAGCGATCGACAGCTTCGAAGGTTGGAGCGCAAAGTTGACACCATGTATGACAATTTTGGGACGTTTGCTATGGGACTCACTCGGGCCTTGGCAGAAGCCTTCACGCAGCAAGGAACAATGCTAGAGTGGCCTCAGTTTGGAACCGTTGTGCCATATCCACCACCAGATTCATCACCCGAGGAGGGTGGACAAGCCGATCATTAGAGGAGTTTTCTGTACCCTTTACCTTCATTCAATGGGGACATTGAATATTTTAAGTTTGGGGGTATAGGGGGTCATAGTAGTTTAGTTTATTTAATTGTTGCATGTTTATTTAATTTTGCATGTTTATGTGTTTAGTTAAATTTTTGCAGAAATTTTTTTCATTATTGATTGTGTTAGTATATTTTAGTTGCATGTCTCACACATATTTTTGCTTAATAGAAATTCTTGTCTAGCCAATGATGATAGTGAATTGTGAAGGATTTTAGAACATATTGGATAACACAGCTTAGATATAATGTTTTACACGATGAGATTCATGTTGCTGTTCAAATGCTTTCGGTATACACAAACGTGTTCACAATCACTTGTAGGTTTAAGAAGTGTGCGTTACATTGCTTGATAGAACATGTAGTTTTAAACAGAGAAACATATGGAAAGTGTTGTAGACTGTATGAGCCATTGACATGCAAATTTTGGTAGAACATGGGTATGCTATATATATATATATATAAAAACTCGAATAGTAATAACGTGGCTAGTCTTAATTTAGAGCCCTGGCTACTTGAGTAAGTACGCCCGAGGGGATTGTCTCTACACCTAGCGCCCTAAGGTATTTTATGGTCTGGGAGTCGTTGGTTGAAAGCTCGCTAAGGGGTAGCAGTGTGCCTAATGGATTGAGACATTGCACAGTCATATACAAAAAAAGAAAAGAAAAATAGCAATAAACACCGCAGGAAAGTGCGTAAATCGCCCTCGTGTGTAGCAATAAA
This sequence comes from Panax ginseng, assembly GCA_020205605.1. NCBI lineage: Eukaryota > Viridiplantae > Streptophyta > Magnoliopsida > Apiales > Araliaceae > Panax > Panax ginseng. Next base: position 131,150,419 of record CM035132.1, on the reverse strand, counting down.
GCAATAAACCCATTGTTGAACCTTAGTTTGTGTTGATATGTTGAAACAGTTTGCGTTACATGAATATACACGAGTCTTTCTTTCGACTATAATTTTCTGTTTGGAGCAGTGTAGCATCTGTATTCTTTGCTTAGATCAAGTTTTGGTGAACATCACACACATACACAGCATCTCTATAGCAGCTATGAATTATTTGAGTGTAGGATATTATGCCTATAGTTTGGTTTGAAACTGTATTCTTGGATCTGGAGAATTCGCTGAGGTAATTTGAGATGGAATTCTATTATAGTTGGGATTATGTGAGACTAGTTTGCATCATAGAGTAGTTACATAGTTTTGTAGTTGCATTTTTCATTGTTCATTAGTATGCATTGCTTGAAGGAAAGCAACAGTTCAAGTTTGGGGGTATTTGATAAGTGGTATTTTTACCTACTTATTGAATACCAATTCATGCGAATTGTGCCCATCTCAAGTACATTTTATTGTGTTTTAGTTGTATATCACATTATTTTGCATTGCATTTACTTAAAACTCCTTTTGGTGAATAAGTGCAGGAATCGGCTTAATTTTGGTGCTATTAGAAGGCACGTGGCTAATAGATGCGTGAAGGCAAGGCAAAAACGAAGATGTGCATGGCATGGAGGTACAATGAAGCATGGAGACCAAACATGGAGCAAGAGATCAAGCATGAAAGAACAAATAGCAAAGAACATGACATAGCCAAAAAGTAACTCAGAACACAGTAGAGTGCAGCAATTTGTCTTGTGCCATGGAAACGACTGGGAGCGCCTTGGCGCCCATGAAAGTACTTACCGAAAATGATACTCTTTGAAGATTTACGGCCATGTAGTAGGACAAGTCTCTGGGGGCCAGCGCCGTGTGAGAGGCCGATCGGACAGCGGACATTTTATAAGTCATGCCGCGAGACGATATCTTCGGAGAAGGCTAGCGGTAGCGTGCGATCTTGATCTTTGTAATTTTGTTTTAATTTTAAATTTTAATTAAATGATTTGGAATTGGTTTTTAAACGATTCTGACTGGTGTCAGACAGAGACTTGATAATTTTTAGCGTATTTTCATCGTAGAAACTAGGGTTTACACCTTGGGAGAGATTCCAACGTAAGACAAAGCCAAAACGTCTACTTCTCCAATTCTTCTTGGGATTCTCTGCCATTGTGGATTTCTATTATTATTTACTGGATTTCTATGAGGATTTAAACGTTGATCATTGGTTTTTATTCAGCAATTGGGTTTGATCGTTCTATCTTTCTTCTTTCAATTGCTTGTTTATTGATCATATTTAGCGTTGATCCCATAATGGCTTTTAGTTCAGTCATGAACTAAACTCCATTATGGGATTCTAACGGATTTTAATATGTAGTTTGGTTGCACGCTTAAATGTTAAGGTTGTTTTGCATATCATATGGGATATTTATCATGATTGCTTTACATGTATGAATGCTTGATCACCATTCATCTCAGTATTTGTATGGAATTGACAATGAACATACAGGTATGGATTGTAGTCATGATAACTTGCGAATATAAAACATTGTATATGGCTTGCATATTTTGTGAACCAGATAGACATATACTGTTTCACCGTATGAGCTAGAGTAAGGGCTTGAGTTTAAAATCAATATAATTGCAATTTCACATAGACATATAGTGATTTTGGTTGTATTGGTGATTACATAGAGTCTAACATCTGTAGATGCTGTGTAAGTAGGTTATACTGCATTGAAAAATGGTTATAACTCTATTCGTGCTCTTGGTTATTTTCCTGTGATATGTGAACACTTCTTGCATGATATTGGCGATTAGATGAAATATTAAATGAAGTTAGGGTCCCATTATTTCCAGATTATATTTATTCTATTTATATTCTTATTTTCAGTTGTTATTCACATTAGTTTAATTCAACACTTTTAGTTATTAGTCTAAGCATATAAATTCGGTGAGTTAATTGATTTTTGATAGTTTAAATTTAACAACTTTCTCTGTGGGATTGATACTCTACTTACTTTGTATTACTTGTTGACACATGTATGCTTGCATGAGTTAGAGCTCTTTTATTTAGAACTATAAAAGAGGCAATACTCCCCCTACTGCTGTATCAATACTGGCCCTCGTGGACGCATGCAAACCATCACAAAATATCCCTAACTGCATCCACTGCGGAATTCTGTGATGAGGGCACTTACGGAGCATATCCTTAAATCTTTCCCACGCCTTATATAATGATTCTGAGTCAAACTGTGCGAAGGTGTGAATATCGTTCCGTAGTTTTGCCGACTTCGCTTGTGGGAAAAACTTAGCTAGAAATTTTTGAGCTAAGTCATCCCAAGTTGTGATTGAGCCAGGAGGCAAAGAATGTAGCCAACTTCGCACTTTATCTTTCAAGGTAAACGGGAACATCCTCAACCTTGTAGCATCTTCCGATACATTGTTGAATTTGAAGGTGTCGCAAACTTCCAAGAAACTTAAGATATGCTCATTAGGATCATCTATCGAACTACCCCCAAACTGACATGTATTCTGTAGCATCTGAATTGTTCCCGGTTTGATCTCGAAGCTATTTACATTGATTGCAAATACTCGACTATATATCTGTGACATTCGGCATGGCATAGTCCCTAAGCGATTTCTGGTCGTTCCCTGCCATGTTCACTGGAATTTCTTGTTACGCAGATTCTTCTTCCACGGTGACTTCGCACTAGTCGACTGCAATTTCCGGAACTTCCTTTTAATATCGTCCGTATAAGGAAAAAGTTCCTTTTTTGCCCTTGATCTAGTGTGCATACACTCGCAAAGAATTCCTGCAAATACAAGAAGAAAACTAAGTAACGTTTAAATTAAGACCGAATTGATTATAACTAATATGGAATTAATATTAATAAAGAGTTCCCCAACAACGTCGCCAAAAACTTGTTGGTTGATTTTGCAATCAAAGCAAACGTGCAAGTATACACGGTCAATAAGTAATAGAGTGATAAGATAGAGTGTCGATCCCACAGAGAATTCTAATTAATAAACTCCAACTACTAGCACTATATCAATTCAATTTTATTTAAACAACCATAACTTGTGATTTTTCGAATTAAGAGAACTAAATTAAACAATTAAAAGAGATTAGTCTAAAAGAAAGAAAATAAACAAAACTAAGATTCGATTGAATTCAGGTAAATAAGGATTAAGACTCCAATATCCCCAATTATGAACTATAAACCAATTATCCAATTATCCCAATATTTATGCCTACTAAATTGTTAACAAGAATTCTCAAGTGCCAAAAGTCCTTTTCCAAGTGATCAATTGCCTTCTATTTAATCCAGATTAATCTTGCTATATTCCTATGCAAAACAATTGAATTAAACTCTTCTCAATCCCAATTCCTTATATGTTACATGTGGTGAACAAATATTTCCATTCAATTCATAAACCTAATTATTCACTTTGCAAATAACTAAGTCACATGTCACCATGCCCAGTTCTAACCCTAGAATTCCTCTTTCAATTCCTTCTAGAGTAACAAGGTAATTATTGGCCAGATAATTAATCAATCATCACAAAGCAAGATGAACAATTCACTTCAACATAAATAATTGGAATAAATCAAATAATTAATTCATAACCATAAAAGGTTCAATTGGAATCTTAATTAAAGAAATTAGTTCATAGCAAAAATTAAAACCAACAATCTTTGAAAAACTCCTTAATGAATTACACAAATTGAAAGAATAAAGAAGAAGAAAAACTCCAAGTGAAAATCTTCAAATTCTTCTTTTGCTCCTTGATTAGCCTTCAATTGTCTAGATTAGTTCCCTACTTCAATGTAAATAAACCTTATATGCTCCACTCATCCCAACTCTAGCAATCCAAATCCAAATTGGCTTCAAACAACCTCCAATTGTTCAGTCAAAGCAAAAGTCAACGCGCATCCCGTTCAAATGATTTTATTGACACCTACCTGTATTTGGGATTAATCTTGATATAAGCGCCCATTATTTGAGGTGCAAAAAATTACTATTATGCTCTTTTCAGCTCAAATTCCCCCAATCTGTCCCTACATCTCCCAAATCTACATAGCAACTCATAAACACAGTAAAAATGAATCTAAATACCTTGAGAATACAATAAATTAAGGCCAAATATATCCAATTCATGGGTATATAACCCAATCATCAATGATCCCTGGCTGAGATGTGAGATAAGAACTAGGAGGGGAGAGACGGGGAATTCCTTCGCTAGTATGACCTACCTAAGTTTATTTGGTATTTAATTTGTCAGTCAGAGTATAGGGATAATATGTGATATGTCAATTAACCCTTGTTTTATGACACTGTTTGAAAATGACATCTGAAAATGTTGAGATCAACAATGAATCACATGAGACCGTTGAGTCACCAACGATCAATACTCAGGATAATGTGCAACATGAAGACAATAATCCTTAGGTAAACAACAACACTGATCAGATGATGAACGATGGGATGTTCAGAGGTTTTATGCAATTCATGCAACATCAGGCGAGGGGCTCCTGTCCAAAATGCAGGTGGAAACACTGACAACTCTCGGACGGTCACCACTAAGCAGTTCAAGGAGCTGGGACCCCCAGAGTTTTTTGGAGAGCTAAAACCACTTAAGGCAGACACGTGGATAAAGCAGATCAACAAGATATTTGATGTCTTAGGATTCTTCGAGGAGCAAAAGATTTCCTTTGCCACCTTCATGTTGCGAGTAGAGGCAGATTACTGGTGGGAATCTGTAAAGCGTACTCAATTTGCCGCACTGAAGATGTCTTGGGAGAAGTTCCAAGAATTATTCAACGACAAGTACTTTCCTAAAAGTATTCGTCACATAAACGAGGTAGAGTTCATCAAGCTTGAGCAAAACAATATAACCGTGGCGCAGTACGAAGCTAAGTTTGCTGAGTTATCTTGGTTTGCGTCCCATTTGGTTGATAATGAGGAGAGAATGACGTGAATGTTTCTAAGAGGTTTGAAACCCGATATATGTCAATACCTCATTTCTTACAAAATTTATTTATATTCAGATGTTGTGAATAGGGCTCAGTTATTGGAGCACGATAATGAGTCAGCACAACCAAAAGGTAATGACCAGCAACACAATAATAATCATACCGGTGGCAACAGTCATCGGAACAATGATAACCATCATGGGGGAAATTATCATGCCAAGAATGGTAACCACTTCGGTGGTAATCATGGACAAGATAATAGGAGTGGAAATTTCAAGAAGAGAAGGTTCAACAATGATGGAAAGACAGTAGGACCAACACCCATTTTTAAGGAAGGAGAACGACCACCAATTGTATGCTTCAAATGCGGAGGGGAGGGACATATCAGTCCAAACTGTGTGATGCAGTCCAAAACATGTTACAATTGTGGAAAAGAAGGTCACCTAGCCCGATTTTGTCGTGCACCAAAGTCAAGTCCAGCTGGGACGGTGGCACCAAAGGCGGATACAGACAAAACAAAAATGGTGGTTTCAAGAAGAGCGTTTTTCATGACTTCTCAAAAAGCGAGTAACCCGAACGAAGTTAACATAGGTTAGTTAATTATAAATTCTTACGAAGTCTATACCTTATTAGATACCGGTTCTACCCATTCTTTTATCTCTCTTGCTTGCACTCAATGTTTAAATTTGACCCCAGAGAAGTTAGACTTTGACTTATTGGTTGAAACTTCGTTAGTAGAAACCTTCGTTACCTCCAGTATTTATAAATCTTGTTGATTCAAATCGACACTTTCACGTTACCTGTCGATCTTATCTCTTTGAAAATACTTGCATTTGATGTGATTTTAGGGATTGATTGGTTAACTACTCATCATTCTAAAATCGATTGTTTTTGTAAGGTTGTTAGCTTTTATATTCCTAACCAACCTATTATAAACAATCAAACCACTAAAGTCAATCATTGTCATATCAAGTCATAAGTAAAGAGTCCTGAGCCTTTATCTAATGACTTCCTTGTGTGGAATGCACTAAAGCCAGACTTTCTGTAGGGGAAGCCGTGAATAACGGTGGCAAGTTCATAGGTATCAATGTGACGAGTTATCCAAGTCTTGGATGGGAGTCACCATTTTGAATTATATTTCTATTGTTAATAAATTTCCTGACGTATTCTTAAAAAATTCTTAGCCTACCCCTAGAGCGTGAAATCAAATTTTGTATTGACCCCAGTACAAAACCCATTTCTAAAACCCTTAAATATTTCTTCAACCAAAATGAACGTATAATGCGCCAAAGACGTTGGCTTGAGCTGTTGAAGATTACGAAATAGATTACGTAACGTTATAATATAAAGGTAAGATTGATTATGTAATAATAATCTAAGTATGGAAAATGCAATATTTCGCATGCGGACTTAATTTGGGAACGTTAGGTTTATTAAGCGTTAAGGAAAGAAAGTTGTAATCGTATGATGCGTATGCATTGTACGAAGTAATGAACGTAAGTATAATACGATGTATTATACTATTAAGAATGGAGAATGAAATAACGTATATTACGAATAAATATACGAGCTAGCATACGAGAATTATACGTGGTGTATATATGTTAAGTTGTTTAATTAAAGGTAATGGACTTGTAGGATTATTAGCTCAATGGTAGAAGTCCAATGGAAAGTGATATGCAAGCCCAAGTGTTTGTAAATCATAAGTCCAATCTATTATAGTATAAGCCCAATAAAGAATTAGCTAGATTAATTAGCAAGCCCGATGTGATTAAGCCATGATCCATGGGGCAATTCAAGTGAGATATGGGTAGACTTGATAGGCAAACATTTTAAGTGGTGAGCAAGTGTTGTGATGGCCAAGTAAAAGAAGTAACTAGCAAGTTTACTTGGTTGATAGGTTATGAATAGTAAGGAGGTGGAAGTTGAGGAGGTTAATAAGGAGGTGGGATGTGTTATTGTCTATTTTGCCCTCACTTTGAGTTGCCTATAAATAGAAGGCTAGATTTTTCATTTGTTGCTTGATAAATTTCTCTTAACTCCTCTCAAGATAAGTAACTTATTGGTTAGAGAGAATAAGCCACATAAGTTAAGCATAAGTTATTCAATCTTTGGTAGATTTTCCAAAGAGAAGTGAAGCAATAGTCTTCAAGGATAAGACTCTTGTCTATTATATCTTTATCTCTACCATGATAGGATTGATAGAGAAGTGGGATTGTATGCTAAGAACATGTAATAAGTCATTGATAAATGAACTTAAGCTGAATAAGTTGAATAAACAACTTGAACCTAAATAAGTTGATAAGCTTGTGAAGAACATGTCATATGATTGTCATATGATGTTAGTATGTTCAAAATAGTATGAGAACATTGATTGAAGGACTTAAGTTCATAGTAAGTCATAAGCATGAGAATTCGTAGTTAATAAGTTAAATAAGTCATTGACTTATGAGAATAAGTCAAAACCTACTTTGAGAATAAGTTGGTGTAATAAGTAATTTGTAATGTTCATATGTTGGTTAAAATCTATTTAAAATCATTAGTAATGAATTTTTGCTGGAATTCACACGATTAGACGATAATTGTCGAATTCGTGAAATTCTCGGAATGGAAGTCGTATTTTGTGTTTGAAGTTGGAAATGTTGGTTTTCAATGGAGACAAGTCATATTTGGCATTATAGAGTTGTGGACTCGAAAATGACAGAATTCCGACTTAGAACGAAGAAACGAGCGATGAACATTCACGGACGTTTATCGTTTTCGTTAAAAATGAACTAATAGGTGAAATTTTAGCAAACAAAGTCAAATAGATAAAATTCTTGCATAAATGCATAGAGTATGTAATTTGTGAACCGTAGGCTTTTGAACGAGCCAATTCGGACTTATAACGAAGAAGTTATGCGTCTGGGAGTTTCGCCAAATTTCTGAAAAGTAAATTTTCTAAGGCCAGAGAGTCAGCCCGTAGCGGCCAAACCCAAAAGCCAAATGATGGGCGCCATGACATCGATATAGTGTGAAAGCACCTTCGCTAACTTTCATGCGCCAGCAATATGACATGAAGAACAAAGACTCGTCGCAGCAATGCCGAGTCCCGATCTCGAGCATATCTTTGTTAACTCGCAGCGATCGACTTATGAGCTATGGGTGGTGGCAATACCAACCCTAGAATGTGGACAGTAAAGAATGTTTACAAGTATAACATGAATAGTAACCCAGTAATAATTAACTGAAGATCTTAATAAGGTATTATAAGGTACTTATAAACCTTATGTATGATGATTAATGGTTAATAATCAATTTAATATGAACGAAATGAGAATGACGTAATGAAAAGCCGAAACCCATAATAACAGATCTAAGTCAGGATTTAGATTGAGATGAAGGGTAAGATATAATAGTATATATGCTTGATTATATATGACCTAATGTGGTACGTTATATGATAATGTATTGTAGAGACTTAGAGACTTAAAGTGTACGTGTGATGCCCCCAAAATAGGTATATGTGACGCCCCCAAAAATAGGTATACATCACTCATCTTGAGTCGCCAAATACATGGTACAGAATACAAATACAAACTTAATTATACAACCGTTGTGTAATATACTACAATACATAAATTGAGAGTTTTAATAGGAATATTGTCATCTAGACAATATCCACACTCAAAGGAGTCCTCATTACATTTATTGTCACACTATTTAACAGAATAGTGAGGACTACTAATGCTATCATCTAGACCATCACTCTGTTCCCCGACTCGTCCCAGCTATATTCTCATTTTCTGAAGAGAACAATGAAAGAAGGGGTGAACTCAACTAGCCCAGTAAGAAATATTATGACTAAGATAATACAGAATAATTTATCATTAGTCTTCAACAATGTTAAACAGATAAAATACAATAGACATCAAGTTTAACTGTAGCGGAATAAGCAATCCATTAGAAGAGTCAAGTAGAGCATGATATCTACTAACTTCTATGATTTAAAATGTTTTCATCAATTTTTATCGCTGAGACTCAGCTTAATAAATAAACCACATCATCGAATCATCCCTACACTATGGGCCAAGGATATTCATTAAATCATCAATAGTCATGACTATACCGAATAATCCCTGGTCATAATCATACCAAATTCATCTCTGCACGTAAGCCAAAGATATACAACAATAAAACTAATAATCAACAATCCATCTTTGCACGTAAGCCAAAGATATATAATTCAATAATCAAAAGTTCATCTTTGCACGTAAGCCAAAGATAACTTTCATCACCATATAAGCATAAGGATGATGACAATGATATAAGCATTAATCAAACGAAAACAAGGATAATTATTAAAGACTTTAAATTTATCCAGATATTATCAACCACTCATAATCTAATATTATTAATATCATAACAATATTTTAATCACTTCTTAAACTAATAAACAATTTATTTCAATTGTTTACACTTTACCAAATAATGCATTTAATCATTCAAAAATGACATACTCATAAGATTTCATCACCAATGATCAAATCCCTTATAAAAAAAAAATCTGCATATACCTTATATAGGATTTCCAAGCCATAAAATCTTATTTTCCACCTTTGTTACATCACATAACATATTTAACTCATATGTTCGTAACTAAACTATTTTCATGAAAAATACCAAATCAGTCCCAAAAATATTTTTTTCTAGGGTGCAGAATATAGTCCCATAATGAACATATATTTTTTTCGGAATTTTTAAAATTCATTTACTATTTTTCAAAAATTAATTTCTAATTAATTCCTTAAGAAATTAGCTACCTCAAGTTTAACTCCAGAAATTTTCAAATCCTGGCAGGATCTTACATATGTTAGTGTGAGCTTCCAGTTTAAATTTCATGGTCATCGGAGTTATAAAACTCCGGTTATAGCATTTTTCGTCGGAAAAACCTAAATATTGAAATGGTCATAACTTGCTCATTTTAAGTCGGAATGAGCTCATTTTTGGATAGGAGGTACCTTATACTATATACTCTCATGTCCCAAAAGGCCGGAATTTTACTCACAAATTAAGTGGCCGAACCAGCCCTTCTAAAAATCTGGACAATAGTATTTTGGTAATTTTTAACTTTTAACTCCTTTGCTAAAATCAGTCCACACGACAATCTACAATACATTTTCTAGTGATTCCACTTGGAGATGCTACAAAACTCACAGATCTAACTCTAGAACTTGAGCACACTAAAAAAATTCAAAATATAATAGGAGATATGGTCAATTGAATTTCATGTTCCATTTTCACCAAAATTTGATTTTCAACCCTTTGTGATTTCTAAGAAACATTCATGTTTTCACATAATAACCAACATAACTTATCATGACAATGACATAATAATTCAATAAAACAAGTTCAAGAATAAATTTTAAAGATTTATAAGTTAATATATTCTGAACTCAATAATGTCCAAATTGTCAACATGATACTTCTTCGTAGAGTAAAATTCAAGAATGCTCAGAAGAATATTTCCATGAAAAGATACTGGATGAAGCGCAAATATCAAGGATATTCCACTAATTTCATGGAGTATAGAAGCCAAAGATTTAATCAACTGAGTATAATAACGAATAAATGAAACTGCAAATGAATTTTCACCCGCCATACGATAATCCACGTATACAGATCATTTCCACAATTTAATAAGGAATGAATACAAAGGATCATTCACCATGCATGTGGTAATCCATATAGACAGGTTATTCCAACAGAATAATAAAGAATGGAATAACGGAAGGATTCACCATGCATGCGATAGAGACCGCACAGACAGTTTATTCCCAACAGAATAATAAATAATGGAACCAGGTCCGGCGTAAAAGCACAGACATGATATTCCGACAGAATAATAAAGAACAGAATAATAATTAATGGAACCAGGTCAGGAAAAATTCGCACCGACAAAATATTCCAACAGAATAATAAAGAATGGAATAACAACAGAAATCACCATGCATGCGATAGACCGCACAGACAAGTATTCCAACAGAATAATAATTAATGGATACAGGTCAGGCATACTACGCACTGACAGGATATTCCGACAGAATAATAAAGAACGAAATAATAGAAGAATTTCACCATGTATGCGGTACTTCGCATAAACAGGTTATTCCAACATAATAATAAGGAATGAAATAACAAAAGAATTTCACCAAGTATGCGGTTCAGCAAAAGCAAAGTTATTCCAAAGAATAAAAAGAATGGAATAATGTAAGTTCTCTTCCGAATATGAAAGAAATAATACCCCTTACCTTAGAAGAAGCTGGATATAGGAGTAGTGAAGTAGCGAATACTTTTCTTTTCTCTCTATAGTTTCTCTCTAGAGTTTCGGTGAATTCGTAAGAAATAATGAAGAAATGAGCTTATATTTATAGGAGAATGGACTGAATAGTAACTAATTCATGAACGATCCAGATTGATTTACTTTTAAACGGACGGTCCATATTGATTTACTATTAAAACTTTAAATCAACGATCCATACTGATTCACTATTAAACTTTAAACCAACGGTCCATACTAATTCACTATTAAACTTTAAACCAATGATCCATATTGATTTACTAATATAACTTCAACCAACGGCCTCAAAAATTAGTATATCTCCTCATGGAATAATATTGTACCCAAAAATGATTTGGACCGAAAATAAATATATTGTTCGGGTGAATATTACCCCGTGAATAGCACTCGTGAATAGTAACTCATGAATAGTAACTCATGAATAGTAACTCGTGAATAGTAACTCGTGAATAGTAACTCATGAATAGTAACTCGTGAATAGTACTCTGACACAAAAAGTGTCCCGAATACCCGATTGAATAATATAACCTCCAGACATCAATTATCATCGGAATAGATGTCGATTTCTACTAACACAAATAATCCCAACACAATAAAACTATCAAATTCATCTTTAATCAACACGAATTTATTCATCATTAATATTATAACTCACAATATTTAACAACCAGGTTATTCCCAGGAAAGAGGGGGCTTTCCAATAAGGATTTCTCCCTATTGTAGCGCAATTAATTAGGTGACCAAATCTCTCCTTGGCGTAACTTCTAGACATTGTAAATATTGCAATTTAATAATATGAATAACTTTGTCGTCTCAATTATTGATTTAACAATATAGCATATAATGCAGATGATACTGTGACAATAATCGAATCAATAATATGAGAGATATGATGCAACAATAATTTAGTATAACTGAGTGACTTCTCACGTAAGCATCAATAATCAATATCGTGTGCTACTATGCAACCACGCCAGACATCGTACTTTTACTACCGAGTAGTTCAACAGTATTAACGGTAAAACTTCCGCCGTTATTTTTATAAAAATATTTTTGTTGTTTTCTCAATCTGACAATAATTTTTTTGTGGGGTCCACCAATGATTGTGCCGTCGTACGAATATTCCCCGACCAATCGAATATAATATAACAAGTTGCATACTTTGCAAAATTTATAAATAGTACCCACAACTATAACATTATATCAAATCCACACCATAATATTAAAAAAAATATTTCGAGAAAATCAAATCTTTATTCGTAAAATTTGGGGTCTCACAATCTCCCCTCTTTATGAAATTTCATCCTCGAAATTTACGTACGTACCTGGTATGCCGAACAGATGAGGAAACTTCGTCCGATTCTAACTCTTGAGGTATAACCTTTGAGTGTTGAATACATTCCAGGATTTTAACAGGTACATCTTCATATGTTAAATTATCCGCTATCTCGTCCGGTTCTAATTCAATAACGTAGTTCGGGTAATCCACATATTTACGTAACATCGATACGTGAAAAACGTTATGAACACGCGACATATTTGGCGGTAAAATGAGTGTATAAGCCATAGTTCCTACTCGATCAAGGATTTTAAATGGGCCAATTAAATCGAGGATTGAGATTTCCTCTCTTCATCGATTCTTGCTTCTAGAATAACGCCCTTTTGAACCTTCTTTTTCGTGTTCATCAGCTCCGGGTCTGTAGTTTGAGTGGCTTTAACTTTATCGATTAAAGTCGATTCTACTCGTATATTCGTTATCTTCACATAGGTTCGTATATTTGCACTCGTAAATGCATACGATCTTCTACTCAACGCGTCAGCTACCACGTTCGCTCTTCCACGATGATATTGAATGGTACGATCGTAATCTTCAACATCTCGAGCCAACGTCTTTGGTGCATGATACGTTCATTTTGGTTAAAGAAATATTTGAGGGTTTAAGAAATGGGTTTTTGTACTGGGGTCAATACAAAATTCGATGATAGGCCATGAAGTTCTTCGAGAATACGCCAGGAAATTTATTAACAATAGAAATATCATTCAAAACTATGACTCTCATCCAAGACTTGGATAGCACATGTAATGAAGGTTTCTCCTAACGGAGTTTCAACCAATAAGTCAAAGTCTAACTTTTCCGGAGTCAAATTTAAACGTTGAACGCAAGTAAGAGAGATAAAAGAATAGGTAGAACCGGTATTGAATAAGGTGTAGACTTCACAAGCATTTATGATTTACTTACCCGTGATCACCTCGTTCGGATTCCTCGCTTTTTGGGAGGTTACGACAAACGCTCTCCCTTAAACTACCGGTTTTGTCTTGTGTGGGACACCCTTTGATGCCTCCATCCCAACTGGACTTGACTTTGGTGTACGAAAAAATCGGGCTAGGTGACCTTCTTTTCCACAATTATAACATGCTTTGGATTGCATCGTGCAGTTTGGACTTATGTGTCCTTCTCCTCCACATTTGTAACATACGACCGGCGGTCGTTCTGCTTCCTTAACAGCGGGTGCTGGTGCTGACATCTTTCCATCCTTGTTGAACCTTCTCTTCTTGAACTTTCCACTTCTATTATCTTGGCCATGATTAACACCGAAGTGGATACCATTCTTGGTATGATAATTTCCCCCACAATGGTTATCATTGTTCCGATGGCCGTTGCCACCGGTACGATTATTATCGTGTTGTTGCTCGTTGCCTTTTGGTTGTGATGACACATTATCGCGCTCTAATAATTGAGCCCTATTCACAACATCTATATACAAACACTGTCACAAAACAAGGGTTAATTGACATATCACATATTATCCCTATACTCTGACAAACCAATTAAATACCAAATACACTTAGGTAGGTCATACTAGCGAAGGAATTCCCTATCTCTCCCCTCCTAGTTCTTGACTCACATCTTAGCCAGGGATCATATCCTTAAGCTTTGATACCAACTGTGACGCCCCCAAAATAGGTATACATCACCCATCTTGGGTCGCCAGATAAATGGTACATAAATCAAATACAACTTAATAATACAACCGTCGTGTAATATACGACAATACATAAACTGAGAGTTTTAATAGGAATATTATCATCTAGACAATATCCACACTCAAAGGAGTCCTCATTACATTTATTATCACACTATTTAACAGAATAGTGAGGACTATTAATGCTATCATCTGGACCATCACTACGTTCCCCGACTCGTCCCAGCTATATTCTCATTTCCTGAAGAGAACAGTGAAAGAAGGGGTGAGCTCAACTAGCCCAGTAAGAAATATTATGACTAAGATAATATAGAATAAATTATCATTAGTCTTCACCAATTTAAAACTGATAAAATACAATAAACATCAAGTTTAACTGCAGCGGAATAAGCAATCCATTATAAGAGTCAAGTAGAGCATGATATCTACTAACTTCTATGATTTAAAATGTTTTCATTAATTTTTATCGCTGACTCAGCTTAATAAATAAAGCACATCATCGAATCATCCCTGCATTACGGGCCAAGGATATTCATTAAATCATCAATAGTCATGACTATACCGAATAATCCCTGGTCATAATCAAACCAAATCCATCTTTGCACGTAAGCCAAAGATATACAACAATAAAACCAATAATCAACAATTCATCTTTGCACATAAGCCAAAGATATACAATTCAATAATCAAAAGTTCATCTTTGCATGTAAGCCAAAGATAACTTTCATCACCATATAAGCATGAGAATGATGACAATGATATAAGCATTAATCAAACAAAAACAAGGATAATTATTAAAGACTTTAAATTTATCCAGATATTATCAACCATTCATAATCTAATATTATTAATATCATAACAATATTTTAATCACTTCTTAAACGAATAAACAATTTATTTCAATTGTTTACACTTTACCAAATAATGCATTTAATCATTCAAAAATGACATACTCATAAGATTTCATCACCAATGATCAAATCTCTTATAAAAAAAAAAAATCTGCATATACCTTATATAGGATTTCCAAGCCAAAAAAATCCTATTTTCCAACTTTGTTACTTCACATAACATATTTAACTCATATGTTCGTAACTAAACTATTTTCATGAAAAATACCAAATCAGTCCCAAAAATATTTTTTTTTGGGGTTTAGCAGAATATAGTCTCATAATGAACATATATTTTTCTCGGAATTTTTAAAATTCATTTACTATTTTTCAAAAATCAATTTCAAATTAATTCCTTAAGAAATTAGCTACCTTAAGTTTAACTCCAGAAATTTCCAAATCATGGCAGGATCTTACACATGTTAGTGTGAGCTTCCAGTTTAAATATCATGGTCACCTGAGTTATAGAACTCCGGTTATAGCGTTTTTTGTCAAAAAAACCTAAATATTGAAATGGTCATAAATTGCTCATTTTAAGTCGGAATGAGCTCATTTTTGGATAGGAGGTACCTTATACTATATACTTTCATGTCCCAAAAGGCCGGAATTTTTCTCACAAATTAAGTGGCCGAAACAGCTCTTCTAAAAATCTGGACAGTAGCATTTTGGTAATTTTTAGCTTTTGACTCCTTTGCTAAAATCAGTCCACACGACAATCTACAACACCCTTTCTAGTGATTCCACTTGGAGATGCTACAAAACTCACAGATCTAACTCTAGAACTTGACCACACTAAAAAATTCAAAATATAATAGGAGATATGGTCAATTGAATTTTATGTTCCATTTTCACAAAAATTTGATTTTCAACCATTTGTGATTTCTAAGAAACATTCATGTTTTCACATAATAACCAACATAACTCATCATGGAAATGACATAATAATTCAATAAAACAAGTTCAAGAATAAATTTTAAAGATTTATAAGTTAATTTATTCTGAACTCAATAATGTCCAAATTGTCAACATGATACTTCTTTGTAGAGTAAAATTTAAGAATGCTCAGAAGAATATTTCCATGAAAAGATACTGGATGAAGCGCAAATATCAAGGATATTCCACTAATTTCATGGAGTAGAGAAACCAATGCTTTAATCAACTGAGTATAATAACGAATAAATGAAACTGCAAATGGATTTTCACCCGCCATGCGGTAATCCACGTATACAGATCATTTTCACAATTTAATAAGGAATGAATACAAAGGATCATTCACCATGCACGTGGTAATCCACATAGACAGGTTATTCCAACAGAATAATAAAGAATGGAATAACGGAAGGATTCACCATGCATGCGATAGAGATCGCACATACATGTTATTCCCAACAGAATAATAAATAATGGAACCAGGTCCGGCGTAAATGCACAGACAAGATATTCCGACAGAATAATAAAGAACGGAATAATAAATAATAGAACCAGGTCAGGCAAAATTTGCACTGACAGGATATTCCTACAAAATAATAAAGAATGGAATAACAATAGAAATTACCATGCATGCGATAGACTGCACAGACAGGTTATTCCAACAAAATAATAATTAATGGAACTAAAGTCAAAGGTAATACACCTTAAGCGGGATATTAAAGCAGAATAATAAAGAACGGAATAATAGAAGAATTTTACCATGTATGCGGTACTTCGCATAAACAGGTTATTCTAACAAAATAATAAGGAATGGAATAACAAAAGAATTTCACCAAGTATACGGTACTTCGCATAAACAGGTTATTCCAACAGAATAATAAAGAATGGAATAACAGAAGTTCTCTTCATTAATAAGAAAGAAATAAAACCCCTTACCTTAGAATAAAGCTGGATACTGGAATAGTGAAGTAGCAGAATACTCTTCTTCTTTCTCTCTATAATTTCTCTCTCTAGAGTTTCAGTGAATTCATAAGAAATAATGAAGGAATGAGCTTATATTTATAGGCGAATGGACTGAATAGTAACTAATTCATGAACGGTCTAGATTGATTTGCTTTTAAACGGACGGTCCATATTGATTTACTATTAAAACTTTAAACCAACGGTCTATACTGATTCACTATTAAACTTTAAACCAACGGTCCATACTGACTCACTATTAAACTTTAAACCAACGATCCATATTGATTTACTAATATAATTTCAACAAACGGTCTGAAAAATTAGCATATCTTCTCATGGAATAATATTGTACCCAAAAATGATTTGGACCGAAAATAAATATATTATTCGGGTGAATAGTACCCCGTGAATAGTACTCGTGAATAGTAACTCGTGAATAGTAACTCATGAATAGTAACTCGTGAATAGTAACTCATGAATAGTAACTCGTCAATAGTAACTCGTGAATAGTAACTCATAAATAGTAACTCGTGAATAGTACTCCGACACAAAAAGTGTCTCGAATACGCAATTAAACAATATAACCTCCATACATCAATTATCATCGGAATAGATGTCGATATCTACTAACACAAATAATCCCAACACAATGAAACTATCAAATTCATCTTTAATCAACACGAACTTATTTATCATTAATATTATAACTCACAACATTTAACAACTAGGTTGTTCCCAAGAAAGATGGGGTTTTCCAATAAGGATTTCTCCCTATTGACGCGCAATTAGGTGACCAAACCTCTCCTTGGTAGAACTTCTAGACATTATAAATATTGCAATTTAATAATATGAATAACTTTGTCGTCTCAATTATTGATTTAACAATATAACATATAATGCAGATGATACTGTGATAATAATCGAATCAATAATTTGAGAGATATGATGCAGCAATAATTGAGTATAACTGAGTGACTTCTCACATAAGCATCAATACTCAATACCGTGTGCTACTATGCAACCACGCGTATTACTGTACTTTTACTACCGAGTAGTTCAACAGTATTAACGGTAAAACTTTCGCCGTTATTTTCATAAAAATATTTTTTTCGTTCTCTTAATCCGACAATAATTCTGTTGTGAGGTCCACCAATGATTGTGTTGTCGTACGAATATTCCCACACACAAAGAATATTCCCCGACCAATCGAATATAATATAACAAGTTGCATACTTTGCAAAATTTATAAATATTGCCCACAACTATAACATTATATCAAATCCACACCATAATATTAAAAAAAATATTTTGAGAAAATCAAATCTTTATTCGTAAAATTTGGGGGCTCACAGTATACATTACCTATTCTGAGTCGCCAAATACATGGTACAAAATACAAGTACAATCTTAAATATACAACATGAGCTGTGAGTTTTAATACAAATATTGTCTTCTAGACAGTATTCAAACTCAAAAATAATGAAAGTAGTATACACACATGCCAATCATGTTTGATGATAAAGCATATACTTTGTAACAATCTTATTCATTTATTAATAAAAAGTATTAATTTATTAAAGGCTTTTAATTATCTACATGATGTTGTTTTATACTATGTGATAAACCCATAGTTTTAAGCAATGCTTTTAGAATAATGATGATGATCATTCTAATGAGATCTAAATTCTTAGAAAGCTTAAAACTAAAATAGTTCCCAATCGTTGGATTACTAAATTAGGGATTAGTGAATCCGGATAGATTGGTACATACGTTAACTTGCTCATTGGATGAGGATGATTGATCTCATGATCATTTGTGTGGAGACACTAAAGCAAGTATGTAGGTGCTTATTAGAGAATAAGTTCACTGAACGTGGCTCGCTAAGGAATACCTAATGGAGTTTTACTTGCCTGTCAATAGGAATTCTTATAGTGATAGTAGTACAAGTGATCCTTAGACTTGAGATCATCATAGTATCTTGTGTAAAATTTGACTTATTCTTTAAGGCCCTTAGGGTTTGTAAAATTTTAAAACACTGATTTTCCACATTTTCGCTTACTTAGTGCAATTTGATTGCGTTCATGAATATTACAAACCTAACAAATAAGTTCTCAATATATTTATTAATACACTATTTTATAGAATAGTGAGGACTACTAATGCTATCATCTGGACCGTCACTCCGTTCCCCGACTAGTCCCTGCTACGTTCTCATTTCCTGAAGAGAACAATGAAAGCAAAAGGGTGAGCTCAACTAGCCCAGTAAGAAATATTATGACTAAGATAATGCATAATAAATTATCGTTAGCCTTCAACAGTGTTAAATTGATAAAATATAACAAACATCAAGTTTAACTGCAGCGGAACAAGCAATCCATTAGAAGAGTCAAGTAGAGAATAAAATCTACTATCATCTATGATTTAAAAAGGTTTTTCATCACTTTTATCGCTGAGACTCAGCTTAATAAATAATCCACATCATCCCTGCACTACGGCCAATGATATTCATTAGTATCACGACCACAAATTATCCATGCACTACGAGCCAAGGATATTTGTGTATTCATCAATGGTCATAATCATGCCAACAACTGTCCATCAATGCACTACGGGCTAATGAGGACTTTTACCACATCATTTGTAACATTACGGTCATGATTATACCGAATAATCCCTGGTCATAATCATACCAAGTCCATCTATGCACTACAGGCTACAGATGACTTTCAACATAATATAAACATGAGGATGATGACAATGATATAAAAATTCAATAAAACAAGTTCAAGAATTAATTTATCTAGGAACCAATAACGTCCAAGTTGTCAACATGATACTGCTTTGTGGGGTAAAACTCAAGAATGTTCAGAAGAATATTTCCATGAAAAGATACTGGATGAAGCACAAATATCAAGGATATTCCACTAATTTCATGGAGTATAAAAGCCAAAACTTTAACCAACTGAGTATAATAAAGAATGGAATAACAAAAGAAATCACCAGGCATGCGATAGACCGCACAGACAGGTTATTACAACAGAATAATAAATAATGGAACCAGGTCATGCGTAAATGCACAGACAAGATATTCCAACAGAATAATAAATAATGGAACCAGGTCATGCGTAAACGCACAGACATGATATTCCAACAGAATAATAAATAACGGAACCAGGTAATGCGTAAACGCACAAACATGATGTTCCAACATAATAATAAAGAATGGAATAACAGAAGAATTTCACCATGTATGCGGTACTTCGCATAGACAGGTTATTCCAACATAATGATAAAGAATGGAATAACAGAAGTTCTCTTCATGAATACGAAAGAAATAATACCCCTTACCTTAGAAGAAACTGGATATATGAGTAGTGAAGTAGCAGAATACTTTTCTTTTTTCTCTCTATAGTTTCTATCTCTAGAGTTTCAGTGAATTCGTAATAAATAATGAAGGAATGAGCTTCTATTTATAGGAGAATGGACTGAATAGTAACTAATTCATGAACAGTCCAGATTGATTTACTTTTAAACAGACGGTCCATATTGATTTACTATGCAGTATTAATAAAATATTCTAATAAAATAAAATATTTTAAATAAAATATAATATATTCTATTTATAATCAAATAAAATGAATAACTTTATAAAAGTATTACATTTTATATAAAAAGATTTTACTATGTAAACACTATGCAGCAGGCTATATGCATAATAAAATATAATACATTATATTTATAGTCTAATAAAACAAATAACTTTATAAAAGTATTCATTTTATATAAAAAGATTTTACTATACAAAATACTATGCATAATAGAATATAATATATTCTATTTATAGTCTAATAAAACAAATAAGTTTATAAAAGTATTACATTTTATATAAAAAGATTTTACTATGTAAAACACTATGCATAATAGAATATAATATATAACAAATAACTTTATAAAAGTATTCGTTTTTTATATAAAAGCTTTTCTATTTTATTACATTAATAATACTAATAAAATAGAAAATATATATATATATATATATATATATATATATATATATATATATATATATATATATATATAAACTCCCGTGACTTCATAAAAAGACACCTCAATATATTTAACAACATTTATCATCATTATTATAATTCACAATATTAATCGATCAGGTCGTTCCCAAGAAAGAGGGGGCTTTCCAATAAGGATTTCTCCCTATTGGCGCGCAATTAGGTGACTAAACATCTCCTTAACAGAACTTCTAGACATCGTTAATATTGCAAATAATAATATTAATAACTTTGTTATCTCAATTATTAATTTAATAATATATAAAATATCAACAATAATTGAATCAAAAAACGTGAGATACTATGTAACAATTACTGTAGCAATAATTGAACAAAACTGAGTGACTTCTCACGTAAGCATCAATAATCAATACTGGTGTGCTACTATGCAACCACGCGTATTTACGCATTTTTTTAACAGGGTGTTTCAACAGATTAACAATAAAACTTCCGCCGTTATTTTCATTAAATATTTTTGTCATTTTCTCAATCCGACAATAATTCCGTTGTGGGGTCCACCAATGATTGTGCCGTCGTACGAATATTCCCTGTTAAAACGAATATTCTCCGACCAATCGAATATTATATAACAACTTGCGTTCTTTTCAAAATTTATAAATATTACCCAAAACTATAACATTATCTCAAATCCACACCATAATTTTGAAAAAAATATTTCGAGAAATTAAATCTTTATTCGTAAATTTTGGGGTTTTACAATCTCCCCTCCTTATGAAATTTTGCCCTCAAAATTTATGTACGTGCCTGGTATGCCGAAGAGATGAGGATACCTTAACTTCATTTCAGATTCTAACTCTTGAGGTATAACCTTTAAGTGTCGAATAGGATCCTTCTTATCCAAGATTTTAACATGTATATCTTCATACGTTAAATCTTCTATTATCCCGTCTAGTTTTAATTCAATAATGTGGTTCGGGTCATCCACATATTTACGTAACATCGATACGTGAAAAACGTTATGAACACGCGACATATTTGGCGGTAAATCGAGTCTATAGGCCATAGTTCCCACTTTATCGAGAATTTTAAATGGGCCAATTAAATCGAGGGTTGAGATTTCCTCTCTTCATCGATTCTTGCTTCTAGAATAACGCCCTTTTGAACCTTCTTCTTCACATTCATCAGATTCGGGTGTGTAACTTGAGCGGCTTTAACTTTATCGATTAAAGTCGATTCTAATCGTATATTCGTTATCTTCACGTAGGTTCGTATATTTGCACTCGTAAACGCATACGATCTTCTACTCAATGCGTCAGCCACCACGTTCGCTCTTCCACAATGATATTGAATGGTATGATCGTAATCTTCAACAGCTCGAGCCAACGTCTTTCGCACATTTTATGTTCATTTTGGTTGAAAAAATATTTAAGGGTTTAAGAAATGGGGTTTGTACTGGGGTCAATAACAAATTCGATTTCACGCTCTAGGGTTAGGCTAAGAAGTCTTCAAGAATACGCCAGGAAATTTATTAACAATAGAAATATCATTCAAAACTGTGACCCTCATCCAAGACTTGGATAACACGTCCCATTGATACCTATCAACTTTCCATCGTCATTCACAACGTCCTCTACAGAAAGTCTAGCTTTGGTGCATTCCACACAAGGAAGTCACCAGATAAAGGCTTGGGGCTCCTTACTTATGGCTTGATATAACAGTGATTGACTTTAGTGGTTTGGTTGCTTGAATTCGCATAATAGGTTGGTTAGGAATATGAAAGCTAACAACCTTACGTAAAGCATGATGAGTAGTTAACCAATCGATTCCTAAAATCACATCAAAGGCAAGTATTTTCAAAGAGATAAGATCGACATGTAATGTGAAAGTGTCGATTTGAATTAAACAAGATTTATAAATAGTGGATATAATGAAGGTTTCTCCTAACAGAGTTTCAACAGATAAGTCAAAGTCTAATTTCTTAAGAGCCAAGTTCAAACGTTGAACACAACTAGGTGAAATAAAAGAGTGGGTTGAACCGGTATCGAATAAGGTATAGACTTCGCAAGAGTTTATGATTAACTTACCCATGATAATTTCGTTCGGGTTCCTCGACAAACGCTCTCACTTAAACTACCAGATTTTACTTTGCTATAGAGTACGTTCCACCCTTAGTTGCTTCGTCACATTCCTGATCCATGATTTGAATCATTACTCTTCGATCCATATCGAATTGGGGTTGACCGCTCTGCACAGGGTAATTCCGAACTCGATGTTGGATTTTCCCAATTGTTGTCCGAAAATCGAAATCCATTTCATCTATTTTGACTTTATTGGATCGAACGTCCTTTTCTACCATATCAACACGTCGTTCGGCTTTTACCCATGCATCATCTATTCTCCTTCGTTCAGTTGCTTCTTCTTTCATCAGAACTTTGATCATATCATTCTCAGATTCCAGCTCTAATATCTTATACTCTGCCAAAGAGTGCTTCTGTTCAAGCATCGCACATCGGGAAACACAATTTTGAATTGTTGCATCTCTTTGATCCACGATCGTCATCTTTCTTGACTTCACCGCTTCTTCTAACTCATGAATATGATTTTGTAATTCTAAATTTCGATCATAAAATTCTTCTAATAAATTCTCCTCAGGTTCCTCTTCTTCCTCTTCTTCCTCACTCTCAGCTGCTACCTCTGCAACTAGCTCGGTGCAACTATTAGTTCTTCACTCACAACGTAGATATCTCTAATTTCATCTTCGTTTGAAATCACATTAACCTGGTTAGTGATTAAAGGTGTCTCAACGGTCTCATTCACTCCATTGTTAACATTTTCAGCTGCCATTTTCAAACAATGCCATAAAACAAGGGTTAATTAACATATCACATATTATTTCTATACTCTGACTGACCAATTAAATACCAAATAAACTTAGGTAGGTCATACTAGCGATGGAATTCCCCGTCTCTCCCCTCCTAGTTCTTATCTCACATCTCAGCCAGGGATCATATCCCTAAGTTTTGATACCAACTGTGACGCCCCCAAAATAGGTATACATCACCTATTCTGAGTCGCCAAATATATGGTACATAATACAAATACAATCGTAAAAATACAACATGAGCTATGAGTTTTAATACAAATATTATCTTCTAAACTATATTCAAACTCAAAATAAGTCCTCAATACATTTATTAACACACTATTTCATAGAATAGTGAGGACTACTAATGCTATCATCTGGACCGTCACTCCGTTCCCCGACTAGTCCCTGCTACGTTCTCATTTCCTGAAGAGAACAATGAAAGCAAAAGGGTGAGCAACTAGCCCAAAGAAGAAATATTATGACTAAGATAATGCATAATAAATTATCGTTAGCGTTCAACAGTGTTAAACTGATAAAATATAACAAACATCAAGTTTAACTGCAGCGGAACAAGCAATCCATTAGAAGAGTCAAGTAGAGAATAAAATCTACTATCTTCTATTATTTAAAAAGGTTTTTCATCACTTTTATCGCTGAGACTCAGCTTAATAAATAATCCACATCATCCATGCACTACGGCCAATGATATTCATTAGTATCACGACCACAAATTATCCATGCACTACGAGCCAAGGATATTCATGTATTCATCAATGGTCATGATCATGCCAACAACTATCCATCAATGCACTACGGGCCAATGAGGACTTTTACCACATCATTTGTAACATTACGGTCATGATTATACCGAATAATCCCTGGTCATAATCATACCAAGTCCATCTATGCACTATAGGCCACAGATGACTTTCAACATAATATAAACATGAGGATGATGACAATGATATAACAATTCAATAAAACAAGTTCAAGAATTAATTTTTCTAGGAACCAATAACGTCCAAGTTGTCAACATGATACTGCTTTGTGGGGTAAAACTCAAGAATGCTCAGAAGAATATTTCCATGAAAAGATACTGGATGAAGCGCAAATATCAAGGATATTCCACTAATTTCATGGAGTATAAAAGCCAAAACTTTAACCAACTAAGTATAATAAAGAATGGAATAACAAAAGAAATCACCAGGCATGCGATAGACCGCACAGACAGGTTATTCCAACAGAATAATAAATAATGGAATCAAAGTCGCGATAAGCGCCGCA
The DNA here is from genome assembly GCA_020205605.1 of Panax ginseng. Taxonomy (NCBI): domain Eukaryota; kingdom Viridiplantae; phylum Streptophyta; class Magnoliopsida; order Apiales; family Araliaceae; genus Panax; species Panax ginseng. The sequence continues at coordinate 131,125,156 of CM035132.1, read as the reverse complement.
TGCATGTGATATTCCAATGTAATAATAAATAATGGAACTGTGTCATGCTTAAACGCATATACGAGGATATTCCAATGTAATAATAAATAACGAGAATCTGTGTCATGCGTAAGCATACGAGATAGGATGTTCCAACATAATAATAAAGAATGGAATAAATGAAGAATTTCACCATGTATGCGGTGCTTGCGTATAAAAGTTATTCCAACATAATGATAAAGAATGGAATAATGAAGTTCTCTTCACGAATACTTAAAGAAATAATACCCCTTACCTTAGAAGAAATTGGATATAGGAGTAGTGAAGTAGCAGAATACTTTTCTTTTTCTCTCTATAGTTTCTCTCTAGAGTTTCAAATTGAATTCGTAAGAAATAATGAAGGAATGAGCTTCTATTTATAGGAGAATGGGTGAATAGTAACTAATTCATGAACGGTCGATTGATTTACTTTTTAAACGAAGCGGTCCATATTGATTTACTATGCATTATTAATAAAATATTCTAATAAAGCAAAATCTTTTAAATAAAATATAATATATTCTATTTATAATCTAATAAAATGAATAACTTTATAAAAATATTCTATTTTATATAAAAAGATTTTACTATACAAACACTACGCGAGCATTATGCAAACACTATGCATAATAAAATATAAAATATTCTATTTATAGTCTAATAAAACAAATAACTTTGTAAAAGTATTCATTTTATATAAAAAGATTTACTATACAAAACACTATGTATAATAGAATATAATATATTCTATTTATAGTCAAATAAAACAAATAACTTTATAAAAGTATTATGTTTTATATAAAAAGATTTTACTATGCAAAATACTATGCATAATTGAATATAATATATTCTATTTATAGTCTAATAAAATAAATAACTTTATAAAAGTATTCTATTTTATATAAAAGCTTTTTTATTTTATTACATTAATAATACTAATAAAAAAGTAAATTATATATATATATATATATATATATATATATATATATATATATATATATATATATATATAAACTTCGTGACTTCATAAAAGACACCTCAATATATTTAACAACTTTTATCATCATTATTATAATTCACAATATTAATCGACTGTGTCGTTTCTGTGAAAGAGAGGGGCTTTCAATAAGGATTTCTCCCTATCAAGCGCAATTAGGTGACAAAACATCTCCTTGATGTAACTTCTAGACATCGTTAATATTGCAAATAATAATATTAATAACTTTGTTATCTCAATTATTGATTTAATAATATATAAAATATTGACAATAATTGAGTCAAATAACGTGAGATACTATGCAACAATTACTGTAGCAATAATTGACCAAACTGAGTGACTTCTCACGTAAGCATCAATAATCAATATCGTGTGCTACTATGCAACCATGCGTATTCCTGTACTTTTAACACCGGGTATTTCAACAGTTAACGGTAAAACTTCCGCCGTTATTTTCATAAAATATTTTTGTCATTTTGTCAATCCGATAATAATTCCGTTGTGGGGTCCACCAATGATTGTGCCTTCGTATGAATATTCCCTGTTAAAACGAATATTCCCCGACCAATCGAATATTATATAACAACTTGCATACTTTGAAAAATTTATAAATATTACCCACAACTATAACATTATCTCAAATCCACACCATAATTTTGAAAAAAATATTTTGAGAAATTAAATCTTTATTCGTAAATTTTGGGGTTTTACAGTACGTGTGATAATCAGTAAGCAGACGCTAAAGGAAAGTATTATAACCCTTGTTCCAGTTCAGTCTGGACAAGATGTGTAACTCATGTATTCATAAATTTTTACAGTGCTATTTTGAATTATCGATAGTATTTCGTAACTATTGTTCAGTTACTAAAGATATATGAGTTCTATGTTTCAAGCATGTTGTCTATTAAAATTGTAGTACTTGCTGAGCTAGTCATGCTCACTCTTGCTTGAACCATATGAACACAACCAAGATCGAGCGGACCGAAGGCTCCGGCAAGGATAAGGGCAAGGTGAAGACGAACCCTTAGATTTCTTATGTAATAGTATAGTTGAATGTCTGTAATATATTAAACATTATGACAAGAACGAACGAATGGGTTATAAAGAACCTGGGAAATGTAATATTATTTTGAATATATAGAAGTTATATTAGTCCTTTTTAGATTGTTCAATTGAATGAATGAATGAATGGTAGTACCGTGTAGCAGCATCTGCCGTGTAAAATCCCAAATTTTACGAATAAAGATTTAAATTTCTCGATTTTTTTTTTGAATATTATGGTGTGGATTTAATATAATGTTATAGTTGTGGGTAATATTTATAAATTTTGCAAAGTATGCAAGTTGTTATATTATTCAATTGGTCGGGGAATATTCTTTATGTCGGGGAATATTCGTACGACGACACAATCATTGGTGGACCCCATAGCAAAATTATTGTAGGATTGAGAAAACGACAAAAATATTTTTATGAAAATAACGGCGGAAGTTTTACCGTTAATCTTTGTTGAACTACTTGGTAATAAAAGCGATGAATACGCTGTGGTTGCATAGTAGCAACACAATATTGATTATTGATGCTTATGTGAGAAATCACTCGATTTTGTTCAATTATTGCTACAAGAGTTCTTTGAATAGTATCTCACATTATTTGATTCAATTATTGTTGATTGTTATATATATATATATATATATAAGTTTTGTTTTATTAGTATTATTAATATAATAAAACAAAAAAGCTTTTTATATAAAACAGAATACTTTTATAAAGTTATTCGTTTTATTAGACAATAATTAGAATATATTATATTTTATTATGCATAGTATTTGCATAGTGCCTGCATAGTGTTTTCATAGTAAAATCTTTTTAAAAGTTATTCGTTTTATTATATTATAAATAGAATATATTATATTTTATTGTAAACCAATCTGGACCATACGTTTAAAGTAATTCAATATGGACCGTTCATGGATTGGTTACTATTCAGTCCATTCTTCTATAAATAGAAGCTCATTCCTTCATTATTTCTTATGTATTCACTGAAACTCTAGAGAGAGAAACTGTAGAGAGAATTATTCTTCTATCTTGAGCGTATTTCTTTAGCGTTTAAGAAAGCTTTGAGCGTAGTGCAAGTTTTCTTCGACTATATCCTCGCCCTACCAGTCGGAGTACTCTTCTTTTAAAGGTAAGGGGTATTATTTCTTTCGTATTCATGAAGAGAACTTCTGTTATTCCATTCTTTATTATTTTTGGAATAACCTGTATACGGGTACTAACCTATACTTGGTGAAATTCTTCTGTTATTCCATTCCTTATTATTTTGTTGGAATAACCCGTATATGCAAAGTACCGCATACATGGTGAAATTCTTCTGTAACTCCATTCTTTATTATTATGTTGGAATAACCTGTATATGCGAAGTACCGCATACTTGGTAAAATTCTTCTGTTATTCCATTCTTTATTATTCTGTTGGAACATCCTGTCAGTGTGAATTTCGTCTGACCTGGTTCCGTTATTTATTATTCTGTTGGAATAACTTTGTCTGCATAAGGCACCGCATGCATGGTTATTTCTGTTGTTATTCCATTCTTTATTATTATGTTGGAACATCCGATCTGTGCATTTTACGCCGGACCTGGTTCCGTCTTTATTATTCATTGGAATATCCACATACTGCATTTTACTTGGGACTGGTTCCGTTATTTATTATTACATTTGAATAAACTCGTCATGCAATACCGCATGCATGGTGATTTCTGTTGTTATTTCATTCTTTATTATTCTGTTGGAACATCTTGTCGGTGCGAATTTCGCCTGACCTGGTTCCGTTATTTATTATTCTGTTGGAATAACCTGTCTATGCGAAGTACCACATGCATGGTGATTTCTGTTATTATTCAATTCTTTACTATTCTATTGGAATATCCTGTCAGTGTGTATTACGCATGACCTGGTTCCATTATTTATTATTCTGTTGGAATAACCTGTCTATGCGAAGTACCGCATGCATGGTGATTTCTTTTGTTATTTCATTCTTTATTATACTCAGTTGATTAAAGTTTTGACTTCTATACTCCATGAAATTAGTGGAATATCCTGATATTTACGCTTCATCCAGTATCTTTTCATGGATATATTTTTCTGAGCATTCTTAAATTTTACTCTACAAAGAAGTATCATGTTGACAATTTAGACATTATTAGTTCCTGAATAATTTAATTCTTGAACTTGTTTTATTGAATTCTTATATCATTGTCATCATCCTGATGTTTATATTTTGTTGAAAGTCATCTGTGGCCTGTAGTGCATAGATGGACTTGGTATGATTATGACCAGGGATTATTCGGTATAATTATGACCGTAATGTTACAAATGATATGGAAAAAGTCCTCATTGGCCCGTAGTGCATTGATGGACAGTTTTTGGTATAATTATGGCTATGGATTCTCTTCGCCAAGGGAGCAAAGATGAATTGTTTTATGGCATGATCGGGGACTAGTTGATGAAAACACGATTATCTTTGGCCCGTAGTGCATGGATAATTCGTGGTCGTGATACTAAATAATATCCTTGGCCTGTAGTGCATGGATGATTTGATGATGTGGATTATTTATTAAGCTGAGTCTCAGCGATAAAAGTGATGAAAAACTTTTTAAATCATAAAAGATAGTTGATTTTATTCTCTACTTGACTCTTTTAATGGATTACTTGTTCCACTGCAGTTAAACTTGATGTCTATTATATTTTATCAGTTTAACATTATTGAAGACTAATGATAATTTATTCTGCATTATCTTAGTCATAATATTTCTTACTGGGCTAGTTGAGCTCACCCTTTCCTTCACTGTTCTCTTTAGGAGATGAGAATATAGCTGGGACGAGTCGAGGAACAGATTGACAGTCCAAATGATAGCATTATTAGTCCTCACTATTCTGTTAAATAGTGTGACAATAAATGTAATGAGGACTCCTTTGAGAGTGGATATTGTCTAGATGACAATATTCTTATTAAAATTCTCAATTTATGTTTTGTCGTATTGTTTACACGACAGCTGTATTATTAAGTTGTATTTGAATTTTATACCATGTATTTGGCGACTTAAGATGGGTGATGTATACCTATTTTGGGGGCGTCACAGTTGGTATCAAAGCTTAGGGATATGATCCCTGGCTTAGATGTGAGACAAGAACTAGGAGGGGAGAGACGGGAAATTCCTTCGCTAGTATGACCTACCTAAGTTTATTTGATATTTAATTGGTCAGTCAGAGTATAGAGATAATATGTGATATGTTAATTAACTCTTGTTTTGTGGCAGTGTTTGAAAATGGCAGCTGAAAATGTTAGCAATGGAGCGAATGAGACCATTGAGACACCTTTAATCACTAACCAGATTAATGTGATGTCAGACGAAGAAGAAATTAGAGATATCTACGTGGTAAGTGAAGAACTAATAGTTGCACTTTTGAGCTAGCATAGAGGTAGCAGTGCTTGAGAGAGTGAGGAAGAAGAGGAACCTGAGGAGAATTGGTTAGAAGAAGTTTATGATCAAAATTTAGAATTACAAAATAGTATTCATGAGTTGGAAGAGCGAAATTTGAAGAACGAAAGATTTGTGGAGCAAAGAGATGCAACAATTCAAAATTGTGTTACCCAGTATGCGATGCTTGAACAGAAGTACTCTTTGGCAGAGTATAAGATATTAGAGCTGGAATTTGAGAATGCTATGATCAAAGTTATGATGAAAGAATAAGTGAATGAATAAATGAAAATAGATAATGCATGGGTAAAAGTCGCACGACATGTGGATATTGTAGAAAAAGACGTCCGATCTAATAAGGCTAAAATAGATGAAATGGATTTCGCTTTTTGGACAGCAATTGGGAGAATCCAACATCGAATTCGGAATTACCCTGTGCAGAGCGGTCAACCCCAATTCAATATGGATCGAAGAATAATGATTTGAATCATGGATCAGGAATATGACGAAGCAATTAAGGGTGGAATGTACTCTACAACAAAGTTAAGTCCAACTGGGATGTCCCAGACAAGTCAAAATCGGTAGTTTAAGTGAGAGAGTTTGTCGAGAAACCCGAACGAAGTTATTACGGGTAAGTTAATTATAAACTCTTGCGAAGTCTATATCTTATTTGGTACTAGTTCTACTCACTCTTTCATTTCACTTAGTTGTGTTCAATGTTTGAATTTAACTCCGGAGAAGTTAGACTTTGATTTATCTATTGAAACTCAGTTGGGAGAAACCTTCGTTACCTCTAATATTTATAAATCTTGTTTGATTCAAATCAACACTTTCACGTTACCTGTCGATCTTATCTCTTTGAAAATACTTGCCTTTGATGTGATTAGGAATCGATTGGTTAACTACTCATCATGTTTTTAGTAAGGTTGTTAGCTTTCATATTCCTAACCAACCTGTTATGCGAATTCAAGCAACCAAACTACTAAAGTCAATCATTGTCATATCAAGCCATAAGTAAAGAGCCCTAGTCCTTTCATTGTTGACTTCCTTGTGTGGAATGCACCGAAGCCAGACTTTCTGTAGGCGACATCGTGAATGAAGATGGCAAGTTGATAGGTATCAATGTGATGTACTATCTAAGTCTTGGATGAGGGTCACAGTTTTGAATGATATTTCTATCGTTAATAAATTTCCTAGCGTATTCATGAAGACTTCCTAGCCTATCCCTAGAGTGTGAAATCAAATTTTGTACTGACCCTAGTACAAAACCCCATTTCTAAAACCCTTAAATATTTCTTCAACTAAAATGAACGTAACATGCGCCAAAGATGTTGACTCGAGCTGTTGAAGATTACGATCGTACCATTGAATACCATTGTGGAAAAGCAAACGTGGTAGCTGACGCGTTGAGTAGAAGATCGTAAGCATTTACGAATGCGAATATACGAACCCACGTGAAGATAACGAATATATGATTAGAATCGACTTTAATCGATAAAGTTAAAGCCGCTCAAGCTACATACTCAGAGCTGATGAATGTGATGAAGAAGGTTCAAGAAGGCGTTATCTTAACCCTCGATTTAATTGGCCCATTTGAAATCCTCGATCAAGTAGGAACTGTGGCTTATAGACTCGTTTTACCTTCAAGTATGTCGTGTGTTCATAACGTTTTTTTCACGTATCGATGTTACGTAAATATGTGGACGACCCGAACCACATTATTGATTTAGAACTGGACGAGATAGCAGATAATTTAACGTATGAAGATGTACCTGTTAAAATCCTGGAATGTATTCAACACTCAAAGGTTATACCTCAAGAGTTAGAATCGGACGAAGTGTCCTCATCTGTTCGGTATACCAAGTTCGTACGTAAATTTTGATGGCAAAATTTCATAAGGAGGGGAGATTGTAAAATCCCAAATTTTACGAATAAATATTTAAATTTCTCGATTTTTTTTTTGAATATTATGGTTTGGATTTAATATAATGTTATAGTTATGAGTAATATTTATAAATTTTGCAAAGTATGAAAGTTGTTATATTATTCGATTGGTCGGGGAATATTCTTTGTGTCGGGGAATATTCGTACGACAACACAATCATTGGTGGACCCGACAACAGAATTATTGTCGGATTGAGAAAACGACAAAGATATTTTTATGAAAATAACGGCGGAAGTTTTACCGTTAATACTGTTGAACTACTCGGTAGTAAAAGTAAAAGAATACGCTGGCGTGGTTGCATAGTAGACTACCAGTATTGATTATTGATGCTTATGTGAGAAGTCACTCGGTTTTGTTCAATTATTACTACGATAGTTCTTTGCATAGTAGATCTCACGTTATTTGATTCAATTATTGTTGATTGTTATATATATATATATATATATATATTATATAAGTTTTATTTTATTAGTATTATTAATGTAATAAAACAGAAAAACTTGTTATATAAAACAGAATACTTTTATAAAGTTATTCGTTTTATTAGACAATAATTAGAATATATTATATTTTATTATGCATAGTGTTTGCATAGTAAAATCTTTTTAAAAGTTATTCGTTTTATTAGATTATAAATAGAATATATTATATTTTATTGTAAACCAGTCTGGACCGTCCGTTTAAAGTAAATCAATCTAGACCGTTCATGGATTAGTTACTATTTAGTCCATTCTTCTATAGATAGAAGCTCATTCCTTCATTATTTCTTACGAATTCACTGAAACTCTAGAGAGAGAAACTGTAGAGAGAATTATTCTTCTATCTTGAGCGTATTTCTTTAGCGTTTAAGAAAGCTTTGAGCGCAGTGCAAGTTTTCTTCGAGTATATCCTCGCCCTACCAGTCGGAATACTCTTCTTTCAAAGGTAAGGGGTATTATTTCTTTCGTATTCATGAAGAGAACTTCTGTTATTCCATTCTTTATTATTTTTGGAATAACCTGTATACTGGGACTACCCTATACTTGGTGAAATTCTTCTGCTAGTGATTTTTGTTGTTATTCAATTCTTTATTATTACATTGAAATATCCCATGGCATGACATGCATGATTTCGTTCCATTATTTATTATTCTGTTGGAATAACCTGTCTATGCGAAGTACCGCATGCATGGTGATTTCTTTTGTTATTCCATTCTTTATTATACTTAGTTGATTAAAGTTTTGACTTCTATACTCCATGAAATTAGTGGAATATCCTTGATATTTGCGCTTCATCCAGTATCTTTTCATGGAAATATTCTTCTGAGCATTCTTTAATTTTACTCTACAAAGAAGTATCATGTTGACAATTTGGATGTTATTAGTTCCTGAATAATTTAATTCTTGAACTTGTTTTTATTGAATTCTCATATCATTGTCATCATCCTCATGTTTATATTTTGTTGAAAGTCATCTGTGGCCTGTAGTACATAAATGGACTTGGTATGATTATGACTAGGGATTATTCGGTATAATCATAATCGTAATGTTACAAATGATGTGGAAAAAGTCCTCATTGACCCGTAGTGCATTGATGGACAGTTTTTGGTATGATTATGGCTATGGATTCTCTTCGGCCAAGGGAGCAAAGATGAATTGTTTTATGGCATGATCAGGACCGTTGATGAAAATATGATTATCTTTGGCTCATAGTGCATGGATAATTCATGGTCGTGATACTAAATAATATCCTTGGCCTATAGTGCAGGGATGATTTGATGATGTGGATTATTTATTGTCGAAGTTTCAAATGATAAAAGTGATGAAAAACCTTTTAAATCATAAAAGATAGTTGATTTTATTCTCTACTTGACTCTTTTAATGTATTTCTTGTTCCCGCTAGATTAAACTTGATGTCTATTGTATTTTATCGGTTTAACATTTTGAAGACTAATGATAATTTATTCGCATTATCTTAGTCATAATATTTCTTCTTGGGCTAGTTGAGCTCACCCTTTCCTTTCTTTATTCTCTTTGAAAATGAGAATATAAATTAAACGCAGTCGAGGAAGCGGATTGATGATCCAGGATGATAGCATTAGTAGTCCTCACTATTCATTAAATAGTGTGACAATAAATGTAATGAGGACTCCTATGAGAGTGGATATTGTCTAGATGACAATATTCTTATTAAAATTCTCAATTTATGTTTTGTCGTATTGTTTACACGACAGCTGTATTATTAAGTTATATTTGAATTTTGTACCATGTATTTGGCGACTCAAGATGGGTGATGTATACCTATTTTGGGGGCGTCACATGCCGGGTCAAAGAAGTACAAGAAGAAAATAACCTTATAAAAATGCATTATGATTATGTTATGTGTTTTTATTATTCTACTGACGTGTACTAATCAACTTAATTGTTTTCTGTAGATGTCAGGAGTAAACGAAATGTATATAGGTGGTCAAGCCATTAGTGAAGAGTCGGTGAACCAAGTAGAGGTGTTACTGAACCCCATAGCAGCAGATCCGGATGTAGTGATTATTGAGTCAGGAGACTTAGATTAAGTTGACTACATGTCAGTATTCAATGGGATGATAGAAGAAGAAGTAGAGACAGTGTCCTTTAATCTAATAGCTATAGCAGCGGAGATAGCTACTGGGGGGTCTATGATGTCTCTGTTCATGTCAGTGTTGGATAGAAATATCAATTACTGTCAGGAGGTCAAGGAGCTGAAGGCAGAGCTTCAAACTGTTATAGAGGACAAGACTGATGTCGAGTCCATGTGGGAGCAGGAACATGATGAGAGGATTTTGGCTAAGGACAAAGTCCACGAGTTAAATCATGAGGTCTTTGAGCTCAAGGAGGAGCTAAAGACCAAGGTGCAGAAGATAGGGAGAATGTCCTATATCTATAGGAGTTCTCTTACAGATTTCTAGCAGCAGGTAGCTGGATATCCTGTAGAGGTGGGGCAAACACGGCATACTATTAGCCGTGATATCATTGCCGGTCTTGCCAAGGTAGATTTCGAGAATGCCTTAAGGCAAATGTAGACTAGTAGTATCTAGAGTAGTATATAAATATTTTGTAATTAGTAGTGACGTAAAGCCCTCTTTGTATAATAAAGGGTAGTCTTTTGTAAATCCCAATTTTTGGAAAGCGATAGCGGGAAAGTAATGTAATCAACTTAGGCTGTGTAATGTAACCGATGTAGTATTATACTACGAAGAATGAATATAAGTCCTTTTTATAGAAAATAATGAGTAATGGATGTTGGAGTTATTGTTTAGTATTAAATGATAACTAATAAAGAAAGAAATAATAATGAAATGTGTTTATTGTATCAGTAAAATGTCGCTGAGAAGAGTGCAACGTAATCAAGGTGCTAACATGAATCAACTGGAGGGAGGTACGATTAACCCAATGCAGGAGTTTGTTAACTTATTAACAGCTGCCTTTAATAGAACAGGGGCAAATATCCCAGTAAATCCAGGAGTAGCACGAGCTACTACCTTTAAGGATTTTAAGAGCGTGGGTTCGCCAGAGTTCAAAGGAACTACAGACCCTATTGAAGCCCAAATGTGGGTTAAGGAGATAGAGAAGGCATTTGTGATAGCAAATGTCGACGAGGCCCAAAAGGTTGCCTTTGCAACCTATATGATGAAGGGAGAGGCCAACTTTTGGTGGGAAGCCAATCAAGCTAGGGTTGGGATAGCGAATCTGACGTGGGATAGGTTCAAGGAGATATTTTAACGTCTGAATTAAAGGAGCGAGAGAACAATTCAGACGTTAGAAGATATGCTAAGATCTTGCGTCATGGATTTCAAGGGTAGTTGGGATGATCATCTACGATTAGTGGAGTTTGCGTATAACAATAGTTATCATGAAAGCATAGGTATGCCGCCTTACGAAGCTTTGTATGGGAGGAAATGTAGAACGCCACTATATTGGGATGAGGTAGGAGAACGCCAAATGTTGGGACCAGAATTAGTGCAACAAACAGCGGATATTGTCAAGATAATACAAATGCATCTTCTAGCAGCTCAAGACAGACAGAAGAAATTTATTGATTCGCATAGAGAGAATATAGAATTTGCAGTAGGTTCGTACGTATTTCTAAAGGTATCTCCCTGGAAAGGAAAGATACGTTTTGGAAAGAAGGGAAAGTTAAGTCCGAGGTTCATAGGACCTTTTGAGGTATTAAAACGGGTGGGTGAGGTAACATACATGATAGCATTACCTCCAGACCTAGAACGAATACATAATGTATTTCATGTATCTGTGTTACGTCCTTATAAGCCAGATTATAAGCACGTGATAGAGTATGAACCTATTCATATTGAAAAGGACTTAACGTACGAAGAAACGCCGATTTAAATTGTAGATAGGAAAGAACAAGTTCTGCGGAATAAAGTCATACCTTCCGTGAAGGTGATATGGAAGAACCACGATGCAGAAGAAGCAACGTTGGAGTTAGAAGAAATGATGAAAAAGAATTACCCTCAATTATTTGTGTAATTTTTTTTATAGCAAGATTCTGGGAACATAATCCTTATAAGGGGGAGAAACTGTAACGCCCCGGAAAATCGAACATTTTATAAATACTTTAATAATGAATAAAATAATATTATTTTATTATTATTACGTGTTAATAAGATGAATGTCGTTCTATAATCTAGAAACGTCGGAACATCGTAGTATTTTAACTACGTGAATGAATTAAAGTGTTTGAATTTCTAAGACGAAAATAAAAGTATTTTTTTTTATGTCTGAGTCTTCTAGTACAACTAAAGGCACCTCCGTCACTGGCATTAATACAATTTTAACTTAGTTCACTGAATCCTCACTTATCACTTCCATGTATCTAAACATCAAGCTATCGTTTGACATCTACAAAACACATAACACGTTGATTAATACATAATACACAATAGTATAAGCACAAATCACATTTAATTTATTTAAGATTAATTTCCATCTTTTAAATCTTGCGATACTGAGTTATCTCAATACCTTATTAATTCAATTGACTTGAATTTCATTCTTCGGACTTTACCTTCCTTACGAGGTTATTAGCCTAAGGTTTCCCCCCCCTTAAGTTTTATAACCTAATGCTTTGATACCAAACTGTGACGCCCCTTAATTCGGGTATCTTCCAACCCGACATATGGTGCTACACTGTACTCATAACCATACAATCATTCCACTGAAATACAACAAAATGAATGTAATTTACTATCTTCTTATTACAATCAAGGTATAATCCTTCCCAGGTTCATAAACTGATTACATCGTTTGTTGTTCATAATGTATAATACATACAAACATATTAATCTGTTACACGATGGTTAAGTATCCATCTTAGCCTTGCCCTTATCTCTCTTAGCATTCTCAGTACGTTCATCCTTAACTGCAATCATATAATTCACGCAAGAAGTGAGCATAACAGCTCAACAAGTTTAACAAAGGATAACAGTAATACCTCATTTACGAATTATATAATAATTCCTACATAACTGAACAAAGAGTTATGAAGTATCATGAAATAATAATACTTTAACATTTCATAACATCAATTCCCAAGGTATAGAGTAGATTAGGAATTACGGCCGGTCGATAGACCATGAGCGATAACTTTTCTGTTTTCATACTTGAAAAGGATATCACAACACTCAAGGTCGTACATCCGCATTACTTACGAGCACTTCTAGGTGATCAACCCATAGTACTCTATGTTGATCAACACTCATTCGTTAAACGTATTTACGTTTAACATTTGGCAAACTTGCGTGCCCATCGAATAATCGATGAAAAATACTTTTGTTTGTTCATAGACAAACCATACCTTCACATCCGTACCAATTACTTGGCATAGGATAGTGTTAACATTTCTATATAGAAAGATAAGAATATCAATCAATCTATATCTTACGAGTAATCTAGCCGAGTTAATTCTAGCATTGACCCTTTCTTTAAAACCAGTCGTGCAATTCAGTACAATGAATCACATAAAATTTGGCTAACTTGAAAGTAGACAAGCATTAAGAAAACTTGCCTTTTAGCGTCTTCAAATAACTTAATCAACTGACCACAGCCTTTACAGAATCTACATGATATATTCACATAGCACACTGTAATTAGCTATCAAACAATTGTTCACATTGTTCCTACCAACTTCTTTCTCTTCTATGTCTTAGTTAACTCAATAACATTATTAAAGTCAATTCGACTTATTACCCTTTCGCCCCGACTTATTAACTAACTGATGTTATTAACCGGACTCTAACATTGTTGATAAAGTACCAACATTGTTTACCGATTAGGGTTCATCGATAACACTTTTTGTTCACCATTCATAACTTATTAACATGCATTCAATTCCTAAGTTCAATACCATATACCTTAGTATAGGTAGTATAGGAATAATTGTAATACACTTATGAAGTGTACAAACATTACTCTTATAGGTCTCTGAACAATTGAAGTTCAAAACCTAAGTCCTCTATCAAAAGCATCGCACTCAAGGCACATGGCATGACACACTAGTTCAAGGCTGGTGATGCGCCAAGTTAGCGATGGTCAGTCTCGGTCTCAAGATCATGACGCGAGACTTTCTTCTATAAGTGGCACTGCAGTACCATTTAGTAGTAACCAACAACATCGGTTTGCCGCTTACTGCCGCGACTTTTTAACACACTATCCGCCGTCAGCGATGCGGACATCACATCGCAATTTTTCCATAGATAAAAGCTTTTGGGAAATTCTCAGAGCCATAACTTCTTCGTTATAAGTCCGATTTGGTCCGTTCAAAAGCCTACACATCATAAATGACATACTCTATGCGTCCATAAAATAATTCGACACATTTGAATCCTTTAACTCAAAATTCACTATTGAGTTCATTTTCTAAGCGTTCGTAAACATTAATGAGCGTTCAATGCTCGTTTTCTTCATTTTAAGTCGGAATCCAACGATTCTCGAACCCACAACTTTTAAATAACCTATCTCACGTATTGACATTGAAAAACAATGTTTTCAAGTCTCATGACAACTTTTGACTATCAATCCGGAATTTTAACGTTTTCGACGTTTAACGTCTATTTTTGTGAAATTTGCCATAACTTCTTTACTAATGTTCTCTAGGCCAAATCACATGGAATACTCCATGGACTTCATATCTACATCCTAACCAAGCAAGATGCACATATTAACGTATTGATGGAGTTCAATTCTTTATTAACAATCGATCTCAACAATCAATATTTCCATGGTTTAAAACTATATCAAACCTTGTGATTTCTATGATTCCATGACTTGTAGAGATTGAATCTATAATAAGTCATTCTTATTCCACTATAAAAGATATACACCACCCATTTATGATTCTCCATGATAAAAGAAAACCAAAAGAGATGGAAGTAGAAATAAGGGATATTACCTTAAGAACTCTTAGGTAATCTCTTGGAAAACTATAAGGCGAAGCTTCCAAGTGTAGGATTTTGTTGAGTCTAGCTCTCTTTCTCTCTCAATAATCTAGGTTGGCAATTGAAAAACTCACAAAAGACCAATTCTTGCTCTCTATTTATAGGGAAAAGAAATGGATGGCAATCTAGACAATACACCACCACCTCCTTACTATTCACACTTTGTCACCAAGTAAAATACTTAGTGACCAAGTGTTTATTCTTGCCTTGCACACCAAGGGTTGGCCCACCTTGCCCATGGGTTGTCCCGTGGGTTTTACCCATTCGGTGACCCACCACGGTTCGGTTTTCATGTATTGGGCTTAACCAATCTAACATTGGGCCTTGACTTGGGCTTAACACAATAATCCTTTGGGCTTGCACATCCAATTGATTGGACCAAACATAATCCAACCCAAATGAATTAACATTAAGTCCTAACTTAATTCCATAATACGAATCGTATTCTATACGAACAATTCACGTATTCTCTCCGTATAATACTCATACAATAATCATATTGTACTTCGTATTAACTCATAGTATTATACATATATACTAGATAATATCCTTCTAGTATAACACACGCATTAACAATAACACAATTCCTTCTACGCGTTTCATTTCCTTCTCAGAAATCATTTCATTCAACCCTTAGGTTTTAAGTCCGCAGGCGAAAACTGCATTTGCCATAAATGAAATATTATCAGATATTTCATCTCATCTCGATATTCTAGCATTATGTGTTTCTCGGAATTCCAAAATAATTCCCCGAGCAGAAATGGATGAATAGTATTTTTACAGGAATTTCTCGGAAAACATTTATTTTCGTCTTAGAAATTCTAAACAATTAATTCTAGCACGTAGCCAGATTACTAACCACATTAGCACATTCTAGGTCATAGAACGACCTTCACATAGATTACTCACAAAATAAATTAATTAAATTCATTTAATTCACATAATAAAATAGAAATTTAATTGCCATAAAAATCTGATTTTCTCAGGCGTTACATTCTCTCCCCCTTATAAGGATTCTGTCCCCAGAATCTAGCTTATAATTACATAAACAAATGAGGAAAATCTTCCTTCATTTTACTCTCGATTTCCCACGTTGCTTCTTCAGCATTGTGGTTTCTCCATAACACCTTTACTGAAGGTATTACCTTATTTCTTAATACTTGTTCCTTTCTATCAATAATTTGAATTAGAAGTTCCTCATATGACAAATCTGTAACGACCGAGAAATTTGAATTTTATTGCAAAATGATTTTATTAAATTAAATAATAATAAAATCATATTCTATGTGATATCAAGATGGTTGTCATTTTATAACCTAATGATGTTGGAATGTCGTAGTACTTGAGCTACGTGAAGGAATTAAAGTGCTTGAATTTCTACGACGAAAATAAAAGTTTTCCGAGAAATTTTCGGAAAAAATACTATTTATCAGTATTTGCTCGGGAATTATTTTAGAAATTCTGAGAAATACGTAATGATAGAATATCAATGTAAGATGGATTATGTAATAATAATCTAGTTATGAAAAACGTAATATTTCGCTTGCGGACTTAATTTGAGAATATTAAGGAAATTGAAGTATTAGTAAGTAAGTACTAATTGTATGATACTTAGGTATTGTACAATGTAATGAGAACGAGTATAATACGAAGTATTATACGAGTTTGTATGAAGGATGGATTATCGTATATAATAAATTTCTATACGAATTATAATACGAGAATAATACATAGACAATATGTATATGTATTAAGTAATGATTTTGGACTTGTAAAGATTGGTTAGGATTTTGTACAAGCCCAAGTGAGTTAAATGGTAAGGCCCAACTATTGAATTAATAAGCGAGTGTTTGTTAAAGCAAGCCCAAAGGTTAAGTTAATTAAGCCCAAGCTAGAATCCATGAGTTGATTGACCCATGGGGCAAACCATATTAATATGGTTAATCTTGGTTATCAAGTATAATAAGTGGTGACCAAGTGTTAGAAGTAATGACTAAGTTAATGTGGTGCTCAAGTTAATGTAATGACCAAGTAAAAGAATTAATGGCAAAGCAAGGGATAGGATTTGTGCTAGCCAATTAATGAATAGTAAGGAGGTGACTTAAGGAGGTGGGATTGGTTTAAAGACTAAACTACCCTAACCTTGGAAATTCGATAAATAGAGAAGGCTTGCAAGTCATTTGTTAGTTGTTCAAATAATCCAAACAATTACAAAGTGCTTAATTGTTAGGGAGCTTAAGTTACAAATAAGTCACTTTCATTTAGAAGAAGAAGAAGCTACTTTACAAGGACTTCAAATATAAGACTCCTTCTCTAATTATCTTCTATCTCTATTCATGACAGGTTGATAACAAAAGTTGGATTAAGGAACATGAATGTTCAGAAGTAAGAAGAATGTGTAAGCAATGAACTTAAGCCACATAAGTTGTAATAAGTCATTTAAATTAGCATAAGTTATGAACTTAGGAAGAAGTAATATGAACTTGTTATAAGTTTATTTTAAGAGGTAATATGAAAGTAAAGAATTTGTATGAATATGTATTATATATACATGAATGAAACTATATGTGATAACATATTTTCATGGTGATTAAAATACTTTAACTTTCATAAGTTATGATCAATGGAGCTAAAAGTAGTTTATAACTTAATAAGTTATAAGCTCATGGATGAATAAAGTCAAAATCCAACAATGAAAATAAGTTGTTGTATTAGGTATATTGATGTGTGCATAGAATGAATTGAATGCAATGAAAGTAATGAACAAATCATAAGTAATGAAGATTTGCCGGAAATCGCACGATTGGACGAAGATTGTCAAATTCGTGAAATTCCCGGATTAGAAGTCAAATTTTGAGTTTAAACTTGGAAACGTTGTTTTCCAATTGAGGCAAGTCATAATTGGCATTCTAGAGTTGCGGACTCGAAAATGAACGAATTCTGACTTATAACAAAGAAACGAGCATTGAACATTCACGAACGTTTATCGTTTTCGTAAAAAATGAACCAATAGCTGAATTTTTAGCAAACGAAGTCAAATAGATAAAATTCTTGCATGAATGTGTAGATTACGTAATTTGTGAACCATAGGCTTTTGAACGAGCCAATTCGGACTTATAACGAAGAAGTTATGCGTCTGGGAAGTTAACAAAATTTATTGTCTGTAAAAAAATTTTGGTGCACAAAGTTGGTGCCGCGGCGCCAACCTCAGGCAAATGATGAAATAGCCTTGTTACTACCGTATTAGTGTCCGAAAGCACATTGGAAACTTTAGCCATGGCCGCAAACCATAGTGTAAATCATGAAATGCATTCACCATGCAATCTAACACCTTTGCAGAGTGGTAGCATAAAGCGTGCCACAAAGTAAGGACTTCGCGCGCGCATGACACAAGTCCGGGACCTCTCCATCATTAACTCATGCGCCTTGTTGAGATGATGAAAATATAAAGTCAGGTACCACAGGCCCGACCTCAAAACAAGGATAGTGATGAATATTTTTAATTGCAAAGAAAGAAAGTTAATTGATTTAAAAGTAAACACAACTTAAGGGACATAAAGTAACATTGTTAAAACTATGTTAAACCTTAAGGATGTTGTATAAAGGTTGAGATAACCTAGTCAAGTATGAATGCAAGTATAATGATAAGCCAGAACGTATAGTAAATGAATCTAATACACAATTAGATTGAGATGAAGGGTAAGATAGTCATATACATACTTGATTATATATGACCTAATATAAGGCATTATGTGATCATGTGTTGTAGAGACTTGAAAGATTTGAATATAAAGTAATTATACAGTAGCAGACGCTGAAGGAAAGTATTCTAACTCTTGTCTCAGTTCAATCTGAACAAGTTTTTGAAGTTCATGTATCCTTACGCATGAATTGTTGTACAATGAAGTTAAAGCCAATTCTTTTGGCTAGACTTGATAGATTGAGTGGATTATTGATAATCTATTCATCTGTTATCAAATGTTGTTATCTTTTGTCAACTACTTGTTATGGTTTTCAAAAGAAGACTGAAATGTTAAACAAATGTTTTGTCGATAAACGACATGCACGTGAGGTTGCCACAATTAAACATACATATGTTTAATGAATGTAATGTTGATCAACATAGAGTACAATAGGCTGATCACCTAAAAGTGCTCGTAAGTAATACCGGGCTTACTGACTTAGTTTCGGGTTGTCCTTTTCAAAGAAGAATGAAATGCTCAAGGTCTCTGACCGGAGTGAATATTTTATTGAATATTGTTAATATTGTAAAACATTTTGAAAGGAAGATGAAGTGCTATTTTGAATTATCAATAGTACTTCTTAACTATTGTTCAGTTATTGAAGATATACGATTCGTGTGTGTCAAGCATGTTGTTTATTGAAATTTTCATACTTGTTGAGCTAGTTATGCTCACTCTTGCTTGAACCATATGAATGCAGCTAAGACTGAACGTCCCGAAGGATCGAATAAGGATAAAGGAAAAGCTAAGACAGATTGTTAAGCTGTCTATGTAATAATATAGGTTAATGTTGTAATGTTATTGATATTATGACAAAGAACCTTTGTTATGGGTTTAGAACTTTGGACAATGTAAATATTATTTTGATAATATAGAAGAGATATTCGTTCATTTGAGGCTGTTCAATTGAATGAATGTATGAATGTTAGTATAGTATAGCACCATCTGTCGGGTTGGAAGATACCCGAATTTGGGGGCGCTACAAAATCTTTCTCTATCTGGATAGATTCATACTCTATTACGTGTTTATAGTCTGGTTTATAATGATGCAATACAGACACATGAAACACATTATGAATGTGTTCCATTTCTGGAGGTAAAGCTACTTCATAAGCTACCTTTCCTACCCTTCTTAAAATCTCAAAAGGTCCTACAAACCTTGGACTTAACTTTCCTTTCTTCCCAAAATGTATCTTCCCCTTCTAAGGCGATACTTTCAGAAAAACAAAAGATCCTACATCAAATTCTCTCTTTTCTCTGTGAGGATCTGCATACTTCTTCTGCCTATCTTGAACAACAACTAATCGAGTATGTATTATCTTCACCATATCCGTCGTTTGCTGTACCATCTCATGTCCCAACATCCAACGTTCACCCACCTCATCCCAACACAATGGAGTTCGGCACTTCCTTCCATACAACGCTTCGTAAGGCGACATGCCTATACTAGCGTGAAAAATTGTTGAACAAAAATTCCACCAACGATAAATATTCGTCCCAACTCCCTTTGAAATCCATAACGCAATATCTTAACATATCTTCAAGCGTTTGAATTGTCCTTTCACTCTGACCGTTCGTCTGAGGATGATACGCCATACTCAATCATAAATACGTTCCCATTTGCTCTTGAAAACTCCTCCAAAAGTTCGATGTGAATCATGGATCACGATCTGACATAATCAAAACAGGTACTCCGTGTCTAGAAATAATTTCCTTGACATACAGCTTAGCTAACTGGTGTAGGTTATACCTAATTCCTATTGGTAGAAAATGAGCCGATTTCGTCAATCGATCCACTATCACCCAAATAGCATCGTATCATTTTCTTGTTGTTGGAAGTCCCACCA
This sequence comes from Panax ginseng, assembly GCA_020205605.1. NCBI lineage: Eukaryota > Viridiplantae > Streptophyta > Magnoliopsida > Apiales > Araliaceae > Panax > Panax ginseng. The sequence continues at coordinate 131,104,661 of CM035132.1, read as the reverse complement.
CAAAATCCATTGTGATGTGCTCCCATTTCCACTCTGGAATTTCTAACAGTTGCAACAACCTGCTAGGTCGTTGGTGTTCAGCCTTAACTTTTTGACAAGTTAAGCACCTACTAACGTATTTTGCTATCTGCCTTTTCATGTTCGGCCACCAAAAGTTCTGACGAAGGTCTTGATACATCTTCATACTACTGGGATGTATTGAGTACCTCGAACTATGAGCCTCCATCATTATTTCCTCCTTTAATTCAGGATCATTCGGAACCCAAATTCTTCCTTCAAAATGAAGTAATCCCTCCTTATCGAGGTTATACTTAGTCTTTTCTTCATCTTCTATCCTCTTCTTCATCTACTCGCATTCCTCGTTGCTCAATTGTACTCCCCTAACCCGTTCCACTATGGTCGGTTAGGTTTCCATGGAAAATAACATTTCCACCGCTTCCTCCGGTAACTTAACTTCCAGCTCCATTCTTGCCATCGTTGTTATCAACTCATTCTGAGTCGTCAACATTGATAGTTTCTCTTTACCCTTCCTACTTAGCGCATCGGATACTACATTTGCTTTCCCCGGATGATATAAAATATCATAGTCATAATCTTTTATTAACTCTAACCACCTTCTCTGTCTCATGTTCAACTCCTTCTGGGTGAAGATATATTTCAGACTTTTATGGTCTGTATATATCTCACACTTCTCACCATATAGATAATGCCTCCATATCTTCAAGGCAAAAACTACAGCTGCCAATTCCAGATCATGAGTAGGATATGCCTTCTCATAATCCTTCAATTGACGTGACGCATACGCAATGACTTTTCCATGCTGCATGAGCACGCAACCCAGTCCTTTATGCGAAGCATCGCTATATACTACAAAATTCCCTGTATCGTCGGGTAAAGACAATACAGGTGCCTCACTTAACCTCTTCTTCAACTCCTGAAAACTGTTCTCACATTTTTCAGTCCACACATACTTCACCGACTTTCTTGTCAGATTCGTCAATGGAGTAGCTATTTTAGAAAAGTCCGGAATGAACCTTCTATAGTATCGCGCTAACCCCAGAAAACTCCGAACCTCAGTTGGCATTTTCGATTCCCATTCATTTACTGCTTCTACTTTTGCTAGATCTACTGAAATGCCATCTTTATCAATAACATGTCCTAGAAACTGCACTCACTCAAGCCAAAATTCACACTTCGTGAATTTCGCATAAAACTTCTCCTTCCTTAGTGTTTCCAACACTATCCTTAAATGTTCTATATGATCTTCTGGCGTCTTTGAATAGACTAGAATATCATCAATGAACACTACTACAAATTTGTCCAAATATTGTTTGAACACTCCGTTCATCATATCCATAAATGTGGCTGGCGCATTAGTCAACCCAAACGACATTACCAGAAACTCATAATGACCATACCGAGTTCTGAACGCCGTCTTAGGTACATCCTCCTTCCTCACCTTTAACTGATGATACCCCGTGCGCAAATCTATCTTAGAAAAATACTTTGCCCCTTTCAACTAATCAAATAGATCATCGATCCTGGGCAACGGGTATTTATTCTTAATCGTTAACTTGTTCAACTCTCGATAGTCGATACAAAGTCTTAACGACCCATCCTTTTTCTTTACAAACAACACCAGTCTCCCCAAGGAGACACACTCGGTTGAATGTACTTTCTATCTAATAGTTACTGTAATTGAACCATTAACTCCTTCATCTCAACCGGCGCCATTTGATATGGTGCCCTTGAAACTGGTGTCATTCCCGATAACAGATTAATTATAAACTCAACCTCCCTATCTGGTGGAATACCCGGTAACTCCTCCGGAAATACATCCGCGAACTCTTGCACTATAGGTATCTGATCCAAGGATGTTCCCACTCTTTTGGTATCCACAACATGGCATAGATAACCTACACACCCCTTTCTCAACATCTTCCTAGCTTGTGTCATTGACAGACAACAAGAGCATCTCAGTGATTTACTACCGAAGAACACTACCTTGGTTTTCTTAGAAAGCTTAAGGTTTACACTTTTCCTATGGCAATCTATTATAACCTTATGGTTAACCAACCAATCCATACCAAGAATTACATCGAATTCTTTTAACCTTATCGGTACCAAATCTACCGATAACTTATTCCCTCTAATAACTACGCAATAATCCTTATGAATATGTTCAATGGGGATTATATCTTCATTTGCTACCTTAACGTCTAAAGGTATTGCTAACTTTTCAGGGATTAAACCTAATCACTTAGCAAATTCACATGCTATAAAAGAACAAGTAGCACCTGATTCAAATAACATATAAGCATTTATCTCATTGACCGGAATGATACCTACTACCACATCCGTTGATGCAACCGCATCTTGGACAGTCATATTAAACGTATGAGCTGAGGTTCTACCCACTAATGGTGTTGGTCCAGTAATGGCTAATTTACCACTACCAGAACCCTTATTTCCTTCTAAACCCTTCTTCGGGCAATTTCTTTCCATGTGGTTAAATGACCCACAGACAAAACACCCCTGGTTCTTCTTAGGGTTAGGATAGTTGGATGATAAATGCCCCTCCTACCCACAGTTGTAGTAGACTGATTTCCCCTTTAAATAGACTCTCATGTGAGTCTTTCCGCATGTCTTACATGCTTCTGTCCTTCACTTAGGATCTCCCTGCTTTACCCCAGTATTCCCAGGGTTAAAACTCTTCTTCTTAGGCAAGTTGCCGCTTCCACTGGCAACTTCTGCCTTATTACCACTCTCTAACTTACTCTTGTTCTTCTACTCTTTGTGGTACTGGGACAATGCCTCACCACCACCTTCAGCTATAATCGCCTTTTCCAGAATGGTACCGTAGGTAGCACTCTGAAAAACCTATATTCTACTGTAGAGCCAGGGTTTTAAGCCCTGCTCAACCCTGCACACCTTCCTCTCTTCCGTATCCACCTAATGTGGAGCAAATCTCGCCAATTCATTAAATTTGGCAGCATACTGGGGAACTGTCATATCCCATTGCTTAAGTTCTAGGAACTTAATTTCCATCCTACCCTGCATGCTAGTAGGGAAGTAGTTCTCGAAGAAAACCTTGTTAAACTGTTCCCACGTAACAGCTTCTGTCCTAGCCCCACCCTGGTGAGCCTCCCACCAGTAGTTGGCTTCCCCCTTCATCATGTAAGTCGCAAAAGATGTCTTTTGCGCCTCACCTATGTTTGTTATCACAAACTCCTTTTTAATTTCTTTTACACATGTCTGGGCTTCTAATGGGTCCGTCGTTCCTCGGAACTCAGGAGGACCCACACTCTTAAATTCCTTGAAGGTAGTTGTTCTTACTACCCCAGGAGCTACAAGAATCCCACCCCCAACTTGGTTAAATGCAGCCGTTAATAAATTAACGAACTCTTGCATAGGGTTATTAGGACCCCCCCCCTTGATTCTCATTATGAGACTCGACCTCTTGATTACGTTGTCTCCTTCTTGGCGGCATAATTCTAATTAAATAAATAAAGCTTCGTTATTATCTATTTAACTACTTGGTTATCATTCTCAAATCATAACCCATACCACAACAAGCATTAAATATAACTTCATTATATTAATATGCTTTCATAGTCAAAACTATTTACATCATGTTCCTTTAGCCAAAAAGCTATTACATACTATCCCGCGATTGACTTCTACAAAAATTGGGATTTACAAAAAGACTACCCTTTAATTATACAAAAGAGGGCATTACGTCACTACTTATATACAAAAAGATCTAATGATCTACTAACATTGTCGAACGACATTCTTAAATTTCTGATTTTCCAGTATCGACACAATATCTCGACTTATTGTATGTCGAGTATGCCTAAACTCAATGGAATAACAAGCAATTTTTAGCTTGAAATCCTCATGAGCACATTCGTGGATGTATGACATCCTAGCTATTTTCTGGTCTTTTTCAACCAGTTTCTTTCGAAGCTCTACGGCCTCTTCCTTATAGTCACGTGCCTTATCTGTCATAAGCACTTTCTCATCGTGCTCTGACTTAAAATCTACCTCTGCAGATTCCTTCGCCTCATATAGGGTGGTTATTTCCTCGTTCTGTGTTTGCACTACAGTGCGCAGTTACACATTCCTATCCAACACAGCCAGATACAATGATCTCATTGCATCCGGAGGTGTTGGCTCCTGAGTAGGTACCAACATATTAATCGATGTCACCTCCATCTCCTCCTCCACGCCAAGCATCTCATTAAGATATGATGCTAACCCCATCGTCTCCTCAAAGTATTCCTCCTCATAGATGTACTCCTCAATGTCTGAGTCTTCTAGTACAACTAAAGGTACCTCTGCCACTGACATTGGTACAATTTTAACTTGGTTCACTGAATCCTCACTTATCACTTCCACGTCTCTAAACATCAAGCTATCGTTTGACATCTACAAAACACATAACACGTTGATTAGTACATAATACACAATAATATACGCACAAATCACATTTAATTTATATAAGATTAATTTCCATCTTTTAAATCTTGCGATACTTAGTTATCTCAATACCTTATTAATTTAATTGACTTGAATTTCATTCTTCGGACTTTACCTTCCTTATGAGGTTATTAGCCTAAGGTTTTCCCCCCTTAAGTTTTATAACCTAATGCTTTGATACCAACCTATGACACCCCCAAATTCGGGTATCTTCCAATCTGACATATGGTGCTACACTGTACTCATAACCATACAATCATTCCACTGAAATACAACAAAATGAATGTAATTTACTATCTTCTTATTACAATCAAAGTATAATCCTCTTCAGGTTCATAAACCGATTACATCGTTTGTTGTTTATAATGTATAATACATACAAACATATTAATCTATTACACGATGGTTAAGTATCCATCTTAGCCTTGCCCTTATCTCTCTTAGCATTCTCAATATGTTCATCCTTAACTGCAATCATATAATTCACGCAAGAAGTGAGCATAATAGCTCAGCAAGTTTAACAAAGGATAACATTAACACCTCATTTGTGAATTATATAACAATTCCTACATAACTGAACAAAGAGTTATGAAGTATCATGAAACAATAATACTTTAACATTTTATAACATCAATTCCCAAGGTATAGAGTAGATTAGGAATTACAAAATTCGATAGAACCATGAACAATAACTTACATTTTCATACTTGAAAAGGATATCACAAAGACTAAGGTCGTACATCCAAGTATTACTTACGAGCACTTCTAGGTGATCAGCCTATAGTACTCTATGTTGATCAACACTCATTCGTTAAATGTATTTACGTTTAACATTTGGCAAACTCGCATGCCCATCGAATAATCGATGAAAAATACTTTTGTTTGTTCATAGACAAACCTTACCTTCACATCCGTACCAATTATCGACGTCGGGATTTTTGAGTGTCCCTTTTCGTTACTTGTTCTTTGGTGTTCTCATGTTAATGCGAGATTTATTTGAAAAAATAAGTGAAAAAGGTCTGACATGTATAATGTCGACGATTTGACTTTAAGAGTCGCCAGTTGGTGTATTTAATTAGTTGCACCAAAGAATGAGAAAAGGTTTGCACATTGACCCAAAGTGATTTGATCTTTGCTAGGCAGATTACGTGAAACCGAGATTCATTTTAGGTTCTAGGGGCTTGATTATGCGGAGGGAAGGTGTTAGGCACCCCCCGACATCCGTGTTACCACGGTGACCGCCACTTTTCAAAGAAATTGTTATATGAATGTGTGTGTGTGTGTGTGTGGATCAATGTGCAATTATTTGAAAGTAGTGCGAGGCCTCATTCGCACCTATATACACAAGGTTTGAATTTTATAGAAAAATTCGGTTTTAACCAAGATATATCAATGAAGTTTTGTAAAGAGGTTTTCAAACCACATGCTCAATAGGAATTGAGACCTTTTCATACTTCCATTTTATTATTAAATGTTCGGCTTGTTTGCTTTTATTTTTGAGATACGAAGCATTCTCGAGAAAATAATATCAAAGATGTCGAACTCCTCATAGGCATAATGACCATCAAGGAAATTGAGACCTTTGTAAAATAATGTATGTACAAAGTCGCTACTGACTAAAAAATATGTCCATCATGGGAATCAGAATCAAGATTGATGATGAATCTGTGATCACATGATTCCTAGGCTCATATGATAATGCAATTTGTATCGAAAGTAGTAGCGGTTATATATAAAAGGCGTAAATATATATATATCTGAGACATGATCAACCACCACGAAAGCAACTCAAGTGGGGATCGAAAATGTAAATATATAAAATCGATATATATATATATATATATATATATATATATATATATATATATATGTGTGTGTGTGTGTGTGTGTGTGTGTGTGGACATGATCAACCACCATGAAGTAAACTCCAGGTGGGACGAAATGTAAATAAAGCTGTAAAAGCAATCAAGCGCCACGAAGTAAACTCAGCGGGGACGAAATGTAAATAAAAGGCGTAAAAGGCCACGAAGTAAACTCCGGCTGACAAAAAAATGAAATTTTTTAATATATATATGTACAAATATATAAATAAAAACAGAAGACGCCGCTGGATGTGAATCCAGACTCATCGGATATGTCCGACAACAATTATATATATAAGTGTATATATATATATATAAAGCAATAAACGTTCCAGACCGAAATCTAGGCTCAATCGAGGCATAGCTCGATAATGTTAGTCCATATATGAAATATATATATATATATATATATATATATATATAAGTATATATACAGACAGGAATGAAAACCACGAACCGAAGTCCGGGAAAACACACTCACACGACTCTTAATGTGTACAACAGTGTGTGCTAATATGAGAAGAAGACTTTATATAATGTGAGAAGGCTTACGTTTGGTACGCCAAAGTAGACTTCTATGACTTTAAATGGATAAAACACTTTGAGCTCCATGGGATAAAAGAGATAGCTATATGTGAGCTAACAAGTGTTTAAAAGTGAGAAAACACTCAAAAGATGTGTCACGAGTAAAATGGACAGGCTTCCTCACATTTTCTCTCTCTTCTTCTTCAAATGGGTGACCCCAAGGCTTGTATATATAGGCCGGAGATGGCTGCGGTACACTACTTGGCGGCCCATGATTTGTGTACTGCGGTGGTCGTGGTCTTGCATCCGAGCCTTGGTCCGTTGTCTCATAAAGACGTGCACTCGTGCCTTTGTAATGTCGCTTCGAACTTGTAGAACTTCAATCTGAGCATCCGAACGAGGTATATCTGACCTTCTTCGGACCGCTTGTGTTGGGAGTTACGTAATGACATGGATTAGAAGTTGTACAAAGTCAGGAAGAGGGGTCTATGCCAATGGTCTTCAAGCTTCAAATTCTATCCAAAGTACTGCCACGCGTAATAGTCACTCGGGATTGTTACTCCTCGGTTCTTGTGGGACATTGTTATATGTATGTATGTATGAAATGTCGAGATGACACGCAGGTGTTAAAGAGACAAGATGATGTTTGACTTTTCACTGGGGTTATTGCCGGTTTGAGTTGAAAGTAAACGTTGCTCAGGGTTACATCTGAGATTGGACTACTTGTTGGTATATCGCGATATCATCTTGTGGAGGTGGTAAGATGATGCTTTTGACTCCTTACCGGGGTTATCGTCGATTTGAGCGGAAAGCAGACGTTGCTCAGGGTTACATCTGAGATTGGACTGATGCATGTGTTTGAATACCGCAAGGTCATCTGTGAAAGAACCTATCTGCCCGTTGTTAGCTCCGGGTCTAAGGTATGATTGCCTCGGTAGGAGGTCTGAGCTTGAAGCTAATCGCATGTATTTGAAATAAACAATTCCGGAGTTATCGCCGGAACTGCAAAAGTATCCCTTGGGGCTATCACCAAGGATGGAGTTGCTACTCCCAGTGTTGTTTCTAGGACTAGAGCTGAACGTCGCGGTGTTATCGCTGAGACAAAACTGTCCTCTCCGATGTTGTTGTCGGTCTTTTGATCTTGCAAACCTCGAGGTTATCTCCGAGATTGGAAATGACATTCCTGGTGTATGTTCCGGGTTTGAAATGAAGTTCCCGGTTTTTATTCCGGGTTGGAACTGATGTTCCCAGTTTGTGTTCTGGGTTGGAACTACACTTCCAGTAGTATCTGAAATGGATGTAAGTTGTCTTCCAGGGTTATCTCCGAAAGACGAATCTGCCCTCCTGTAATGTTAGTAACAGGCATGCAGAAAATTTTGAGTGTCTACAGATGCCCCTCTTTATCATATTCATGCAATGCAAGGCATGGATAAGATAAAGAATCCTAGACACTTGAAATGAAAGTAAGATAAACATGATCCTATATGCATCAACATGATGCAAATGTATGATGCATGATTGTCAGGTAATCCTGTTGGGATGACAATCAGTGATGGCTTGGACATGCGATCCAAGTCTTCAAGGATGTTGACGTTGGGGCTATCACCAAAGTCTTGAATCCTAGACACTGGCCTATATTCCATAGAGGTAACTCTTGTGTGTAAGAGATCTATGGGGATAAAGCTTTGTCTGTTTGAGGATGTGTATAACATATTCCCTCATTCTGTCGGAGTTACTGCCAACAGTTTGTCATCGTCAGAGTTTCCCGACCTTCGTTGATGTGTGTATCACCGAATAAATCCCTGCTAGGTGTATTGTCAAGGTTGCTTGACCTTCATTGATGTATGTGCCAATGGTAGCATTGTGATGTAGCCCTTGCTGGGGAAGGTTACTTCAATGGGTTTACTTACCATCGGCTGACATGATGTCAAGGCTGCTTGACCTTCATTGATGTGTGTATCAATGGTTGCATTGCATTGTAACCCCCGCCGGGGATACATAGATGCTTGAAAGATGTGCGTTGTGACCCCCGCCGGGGATACGTAGATGCTTGATAGATGTGCGTTGTGACCCCTGCCGGGGATACATAGATGTTTGATAACTTCGGCGTTGTAACCCCCGCCGGAGAGGTTTGATATTTCGTGGTTTTGCGTTGTAACCCCCGCCGGGGAAGTTTAGGGTTGTGACCCTGTAAATGATGGCATCGGACCTTTGTGGGGTATTGCCCAGCATGATTTGTGAAAGATGAGCTCATTAGTATAGTATATCCTTCATTCAGGTGAATACCATTGAGACGACGAGAATTTAACTCTGACCGACGAGAAACCAAGGTTTCAGGCTATTCCGCTCAATCGCGTAGCATTTTTATTCCTGATTTGGCCTTTTCAGCTTGTGAGATCTCTTTTTCAACTCTAATTGGAGTGAGCCAGAGGTGTGGGACCCATGTAAGAGTGTCACAGGTACACCTGCAGGAGCCGCAGGTGAGCCTACGGCCAACCGTGCCTATGTATAAGCGAATGGTTGCTTTCTTAAGTCATTTTCAAGTTGCGCAGCGAAGGAAATCTAAGAGCTCTTCTTCAGATCTGCTGAGTTCGGGCAACTTTCTGCATATTCTGCCACTGTACAAGCGTTCTTCATTGTCCTGGTAACACATGCATGTATTTTTTTTCTAGTTTCTATCCGTTGGAAAATGACTTATCACATGAAATGCATTTAGACACGTAGTAGTGAATATGCATGCTGATATAACTTGATAAAAAATATTCAACATAACAAATGTTAGTATTAAACCATGCTGAACATAATGATGTGAAAAAATTTGACTTTTGAAGCAGTCAAATTGGCACCTTTTACTGTCATTTCTTATCCTATATGAGGACAAATGAGTAAAGGCATACGAGTAAAATAATCCTGGTAATTAGACTACACTTACAGATTTTTACTGTGATGTGATTAATGCATGTAGGATGTATATGACTGTGTACAGGTGTGCTACTGAATGGCCACCTAGTCATGCCTATGTACATGTAGATAGTCCCATTTACAAAGGGGGTTATGGTAAAATTTTCCCAAAATGTAGGTATTGGGTAGTCATGCATTTTTAACTCTACTGTAGATGTATGTTAAAGTAATGCATTTTGAAAAGCTCCAGGTAAGAAATTACCACACCCTTTCTGAGGTGATTTGGAGACTATGGATCTGGATCAGCCGAGTAGTTCCCGTAGGACCACTTGTGGTGTACGGAGGAGAGCTTCTGAAGAGCCTTACCATCGTTCTGTTAGACAGCCTCGTCATTTGGTGGAGGTGGTGATACGTCCTATTCAGGTTAAAGTGCCGAATATCGAGGACAAGGAGGAGGATGCACCGATCGAGGTTCCTGCTCCTGCTATTGGTGTTCCCCGTAGGGAATTTCCAGGTATTCAAGTGGCGAACCCAGATCTTTTGGGGGACTTGAGTTGTCATCCTTCAGTATACCTGCACGCGAATGAGGTATGAAGTTAGATCTTTAATCTTCCTTATTTCCTATTGATGAGGAGTCAAGGATTCTGATGTTGATTTGCATTTGATGTAGGTTCCTGGCTTCACACAGCCTCGAGGGAACTGGTTTAGCATCCACTCTATGTATTAGGCTTTGCATGATGACTACAGAGCGATCATCTATGGCTGGGGATTTGGGATGTTCTTCTCCATTCTACCCCGTCGCTGTCCCTGGGGTTACCTCAGGGCAATGTCTGAGCGGTGGTTTCACCAGACTCAGTCACTCCATTTACTGGACTGTCAGGTGATGATGACACCAATGGATTGGCGATTTATCACAGGTATAGAGTTTGGAGGGGAGCCGGTGCCTTGCACGGTGGATATCACCCCTACTGCCGTCAGATCCTTGTTGGGAGTTCCGGCGGAGGCGCTCAAGGGCAGGACTATTTGTATGGATCCTTTGAGCGTAGATGCTATGAGCGGTCTTTTGAGTGAGCCTATTCTAGATGATGTGAGAGTCAGGGATCGCATTCTTCGGCGATTGTTCCTGATGATCATTAGGGGCTGCTTCATAGCAGATAATTCCTCTACGGTGTCCTTCGCTTTGATTAGCGCCACTCGACACGTGGACCGTATAGAAGAGTGTGATTGGGATTCCTACACCTTTGCCTACTTCCTCAAGGGAATGCGCATGCGATCGCAGGGCTTAACCGAGGTGTGGTTAGGATTCTACCCGTTTCTGCTGGTAAGTGTTTCTCTTATCTTTTCCCATGTATAGGTTAAGAGTGTTGACTGACAGCAGATGTTTGCCTTTGTGTTGGCAGTTTTGGGCCTATAAGAGGCTTCCTTGTTTGCGTCATGTGAGCGTGATAGGTTTATACACCTATCTACGAGGACGGAGATGGCATCATTCCATACTGGTGGAGGTCCCTGTTGCTGAGGGTTTCACTCATTGTCGCCTATAGTTGGAGTTATTGACAGCCGATGTCATTACATGGATTCCTTACTCTGGAGAGCATTTGGGAGTTAGTTTTGAGGATGGGTACCATTTGGAGTAAGTACGTCATTTCCACCCGCAGGATTCCTCTCTTCACAGATGGAGGATGAGAGCTCTATTTAGGAGAGTGTGCTATTAGGAGCACTACAGGAGAGATCCGTATGTCGATCTTGCCTCCTGCCAGGCGTTATTGGCTTGTTTCACAGTCACCCGTCATTGACATCCCATTAATGGGGATTGACGATTTTACATTGTCAGAGGGCCCCTGGTCTCAAGAGATGTTCCATCATTGGTGGATCCCTCGTACGATTAGAGCTCAGACCCGCGCCACACAGTTTATGGGGGATATAGTTCCAGGATCCGTAATGATGATGGATTGGCTAGCCTGTGTCAGAGATCCGACTCATGTGACACAGATTAATTGATTGACCCGGTAGCTGGACCGGACAAATCTTTTCATTCGGCATTTGGGCAGAGATCCTTTAGAGGTAGATACTTTTGATCCTTCCAGCTCTGGCGCTGGTCCCTCAGATGACCCATATGGCTTTGCTGCGGTCTGAGATCCTCCCTTATATCGGCCTAACATCCACAGAGATAGAGATCCAAAGTGACTCGGGAGGAGTTACATCAATTGGACGATGATCGATGATGTAGACATCGACACTCTTGAATTTTTTTGATGTATTTCTGGCTATTTCTTTTGATAGGCCTCTGTTAGCATCTGTGTGACGACCCCAAATCCAGGTACTTGAAACCCGAACTCGGCTCTCCACGATACCATTTCTTTAAGCTGAATAATAGTAAATAATAATACATTCGAACTTAATTTACATACATCAAAGTTTACTTCCCTGTGCAGTCGTGACCTTCAAATACATTCCTTACAATACTTGAATAGATACCAATACAACTATAACCATTAACTCATAATACACACTTATTCAATCAGCTTTCCTTTTCCTTTGCTCGTGCCTGAGCCTTCAGGTTTCTCATACATAACTGAAAACATTTAATTTAAGCAAGGATGAGCATTTAAGTGCCCACAAGTAATAGCAATTATATATAAGTTGAAAGAATATAAGTATTCTCTTTACATAACACTTCTACAAACGAATTGAAAGTTGTGAAGTAATCACATCTTGATAAAAAATCACATAACAACTCTCTTTCAAATTGTTTAAATTTGGCTCTGGCTCTACCTTGAATAGGGTTTAAGAAACATACTATGAACATTCTTTTCATTTTGAAAAGGTTTAGCGGAATTCTATCCTCAAACCGTCATAACTTACAGCACGGAGGGTGATCAACCTGGTTGTACCTCAGATTGATCAATACTACATAACTTGAGCGAAATTCATCGCTCACTCTATCGCTTTATGCAAAAAATCTTCCCATATAGGGATGTTCATACATGCACGGTTCCAAACCCGAAGGTTTTTAATCTTGCTCAACAATAATATGTAATTCAACATATATATACGGGTAATTGACAAAGGTGTATCAACATGTGAATAAATGCCATGATTATCCAAGTGGGGACACTTGTATAACCATTTAGAAATCAACTTAACAGAATATATATCTGAGCTAACATGTTGATAATTAAAGCGTATATAATCATGCATGGGAATAGAATAATTTCAAACTTCTTACTCATGTCCATTGCATAAAGAAAATGCAAAGGTAAGATACTTTTCGATTCATTGATTACAAATCTCAACTTAGGTTTTATCTCTCTATCACAACCTATCAATAATCGGATCATTTGTTTGATTAGAACAATATATCTTAACACATAATCCGCTCTATTACGAACAAGACATAGTCCAATCACATAATCACGGTGATCATACTTTTAGTTCTATTCTATACTTGAAATATTTTTATACATTTTTCAAATATCTCATCCATGCTCTTCTGATGAGAGTCTTTTCTTTCTTTTATAAGGTCGACATTTTTGTACGTATCGATGACTTTATCGGGTAAATCTGAGTCTAAGACTCTTATTCTATACCTCAACATACGTAAATATCGGACATCTTATTTTTAATCATTTTTGCAATATCGTAAATTGAAAATTTTAAAATAATTCAAAATTTTCACTAAAGGGCCTATAGTGATATAAGCTATTACTATAGGTGTTCTTCAAATTCGAGAACTTCATAATCGGTTCTCAAGTCACTAGTTTGGTAGGCTATAACTTTCAAATATCGGAATCATAATTAAATGATTTAAACATTAAACAATTCCATCATCATTAATAGTTTAATTAATACTAAACTATTAATGAAACCATTGCTAAAATATAAAAGTTATTTATAATAACTCAAACTATTTTTAAACCATTTATATTACCCTAAATAACTACCATTAATATTTAAATATTAATGTACTATTTATCCAAATATTAAAAGTCATTAATTATAACTTAAAATATTTTTAAATCCTTAATATCCTCTTTAAATGGTTTTAAATAAGTAAAACCATTTTTAAACTATTTATTTAATATTAATCATTAAATAAACTAAATATCATTAATATTATCTTAATATCATTAATATTTAATTATTAATGAAATTATCATTTAAATATTAAAAGTTATATTTTATAACCTAAAATATTTTTAAATACCTTATTTTCATTTAAAATGATTTTTATAATATTAAAAATCATTTTTAAACTAAATTATTTAATATAATCATTAAATAACTTTAATATCATTAATAATTATTAATTAATGAAATTCATCACAAAATATTAAAAGTCATCACAAATAACTCATTTACATAATCAATTCCAAGCCAAAATAAACATAGTAAACTAACTAGTTTATTAACAACACTAACTAAACTTCAAAAATTCAAACTTTAACTAACAATTAAAAATAATAACATTACAAAATTAAATAAGAAACATACCTAGGAAATACGAATTCCATCAATCGAATACGCACTTCCACGCCTAAAATTTAACTAAGGAGATCTTTATAAAAAGTTCTCCCACAACAAAGTCTTTCTCAAAAAAATTGGAGGCCTTATTGTTGGTGAATGAAACAAAGGCCAAGCCCTTTTATTTATAGGTTTAGAAAATGGTGAAGTTCTCAATTTAGTCGATGTGGGACTTGGTTTATACTAATTTTTCAATAGCTCACTTTGCGATTTTCTAACGCATTGCTCATAACTCCGATTAATCTGATTTTTGGATATGTTACACATGGTATGTAAGACTATTTTTAAAAAATACGAATTACCCAATTCGGGTTCATTAGGTAGCCCAAACAGTGCGTCAAAAGTGGACGTTCATAACAGTTTTCAATCTCGTTTCAACTTTACCCTCTTTCGCTAAAACAGTCATAACTCTTTCATTTTAAAACATTTTTGAGAAATTCTTGAGCCCACTCGAAGATAACTTCTGGGACTACAACTTTTATTCTTTGACCATTTCCAAATTCCGAACACATCAGTCCAGAAATTCCGTTCAAATGGACTGTACCACACTTGTTGGGAAGTTTTGACACCACTACTTTGAAATGTCATAACTCTCTCCTCCGATATCGGATTTAGTCCGTTTCAGAGTCTATGGAAAGCTTATTCGGTGTACTATAACATACCAAAAGCCCAGAAGGTTTTGGAAACATTAACTGATCAAAACAGTTTCCCGAATAGCACATCCCGGCCGCTAACTTTCGATTTTGAGAAATTTGACACATTTCCTTCCAATCACCGTAATTCCCTCATCCGAGGTTGGAATGAGGTCATTCCAAAGCCTATGGCTTCCTAACTCAGTGCACTACAACATATCAAAAGCCCAGACCTTTTAAAGCAAAAAAAGGTGACGAGAATGCTCCCATTACAGACTGCCCAAAAATAGTTTATCATGATCGGTCAACCATGTTTGACCATCTATAACTTCTAATCTATACATGATATGGACTTGATTCTTTTTGCAGATTAAAGACCACATATTAGGCTACACATAACAACTTTTGAAGAACAAAACTCATGATCGAGCAAAGAGTTATGGCCTCTGACATTTGGTGAACAAAATTTGGTTTTTCCAACTTGCTTAAATCTTCAAATTCGTGCACTTTGATGTTATGGGTCTTTGATTTATCAACTCATATAATCAATTAACATTCTATTACACAACTTTAAACAATCAATTACATCAAATAACATCGAATCAAATGATTTCTAGGTTTAGTGTTCTTATACCCTTTTTGCCAAAAAATCTTGATTCTTGCTTCTGATTTGTTATGGGTGATGGTTGGGCTTTGTTTAAGAGTGTATGGGAAATCTTGTACAAGGCAATTAAATGTAATATTTAATCACTATATTTAATTCTTATAATTTACCAATTAACTTCTATCCTTTGGTAAATTAAAACACTTATACAATAACATCGAAATTAAACCCGGTAATTAAAATTAGGGTTTCTCAACGTCATCAATTAGGGTTTCTAATTGACCATTAGTGGTTCTTTAATTATCTCGTGTATGTTCTTAACACGATGTCGTTACTGTTTCTAATTTTAGCAGGTTAAGGTTATAATAATTAGGGTTTGTCCTAATTATCGACGTACAACAGTAATTAGGGTTTCTTCTAATTACCTATATTCTTATTCACAGTAATTTCATATACACAATCACTACTCAGAAATATCCCATAAGCGAGTTTAATAATTAGGGTTTCATGACCGCGGTAATATGTTATGACCTAATTGGACCGTCATTTTCAATATTATCATCGCTTTTACCCCAGTACATAATTATGGTATCTTGTAAAATCATTATATAAATAATATAATATTATTATTCTCATCTCTTGATCACAATCCCAATCCAGAGTTTGGATCTCATATCTGACTTATTCTTCGTACACAACATCAATAATCAAGTTAAAATAATTAACTTAAATATTCTAAACAATTCATATAATAAAATATTTATTATATAAATCTAATTATCACTTCATATATTATTTCCAATCATGTTTTCATGGAAAATAATTAATAAAAACATTTAAACTACGTAAATTTATTACCATATAATTTGTGAAAATTAATAATTCCAAAATTATTTCTAATTTTTCAAGTAATAAATGTATTCTCATTTATCATTCACTTTACTTGACACTTAGTCTCGTCATTAAATAAAAAAAAAAAAATTTATCATAAAATTTCTTATTTATTTTATATAGAAAATCTCTAAGTTATTACATTCACCTCCCTTATAAGAATTAGTCCCCGGAATCACCGCTTTAAAACTCATATCGCAGAAGGGTACATAACATATAATCATTGACGTAGATCTCGATCATACTTGATCGAATCGATCTTTTAATTATTCATCATAACACTTGTTCATCCGATTAAATGAAATATAAGATATATAAGTTATTCAAATAGCACTGGAGTTACATTTCCATTTGCCACCGTATCTGGGCCATGTCATGTTGTAAACCCTCGAAGTTGCTTTCGTTGGAGTTCTTGGTTGAGTTTGATCACGAAATTGCTAACGCCCCACCGCTTCTCCCGTGGTTACGTTCCCGCCTCCATTCCCCTCTCGGGACGATTCGTCACCTTATGCTCGATCGATCCACATATGAAGCATCCACCGATCATCCTTGAGTTAGAGGCGATTGGGAGAGAGATGACCCTCTTGCCTTGACTTGTAGCATACAAACTTGCCCTTGAGACACTTTCGCCAGAGTGATTCTTCCCATGATTCTTGCACCGCACTACCCGCTTCTTTATACCTTCGCTTTACTTGCATTTTCTCGGAAAAATTCTTCATTCTTTTCTCACCCCTATTCCCACTACTACTTTCTATCTTTCTTTGTTCCTCCGACTTGCTTTTGTTCTTCTTCTCCTTATGGTAGAGGCTCATGGCCTCACTTCACTGTTCAAACAATGATAGCCTTCTCCATGAGTCTTTTAAAAGTATTAATTTGCTTGATCTTGACACCTTATTATCAGAGAGCCGGGTTTTAAGCCCGGCTCAAATCTCCTTGCCTTCCTAGCCTCTATATCCACTTGATGTGGAGCAAACCTAGCTAACTCATTAAATTTTGCGGCATACTCTCATAGCAATCATGTTATCTCGCTTTAACTCCAGGAATCTCACCTCCATTCTAGATCGCATACTAACAGAGAGATAGTTTTGAAAAATAAATCCTTAAACCTATCCCAAGTAATTTCTTCTTCTCTCTTTGAGTCTTATTTGCCTCCCACCAAAAGTTAACTTCCCTTTCATCATATAAGTGGCAAAAGCGGTCCTTTTCCCCTCATCTACTTTAGCAATTACGAATGCCTTCTCTATCTCGTTCACCCAAGTCTGGGCTTCTATAGGGTCAACTGATCCTCTGAATTCTGGTGGTCCTACGGCTTTGAAGTCTTTGAATTTTGCCAAACGATTGTCCATTTGGTTTCCATATTTGGTGTTCCCACTTTGCATAGCTTTCGAGCTACTATGTTTGCAAAGTTTTGCATCGATAAAATTCATCGTTCAAAGACATTACATTCTTCTATCCTTTGGTTTCGAGTTTGACGTCTTGGCGGCATTATTTGGTTAAATAAAACCATAAATTATACCCTTACATTTTAAACCTTATTGCATAAGATTAATGTATTAAACTCGTTTCATTTCTCAAACTTAGATTCATATTCATTTATCGAATATTTACACAAAGACATCCTCGCTTTAATCAATGACTATCCCTTTGTGACTACGAAAGTCTGGATTTAAAATCTTAACCAACATAAAAGTTTAAAATAGTTCATTACTTATCACACATATTACATACATAACCCATACTACTTATTTACCAAGCCTTTTCTCGGACATTCATTCTCTCGATGTCCTTCCATCCCACAATTAAAACATCCACCTTTCTTATAGTTGGGCAACGAGGAGAGGTGTGTCCTTCACTGGATGTGTCGCTTGAGGCTCCATCCGGTCAATTTGGATTTTGAGCTTATCCGCTCTTCCATTGTTTCCATTAATGCTTGACGCATCAACTTTTCTATCTCCCACAACCTTTCCAATGAAGAAACCTTGTTCTCCAAATCTCGCACCTCCGTTGATGCTTGAGCGGCTTCAACTTTAGTGTCACGAACCACTATCATCAAATCCAACATTTCGGATCTCGATGCTACGTTTTTCCACGATAGCCACCTCGTCCGATTTGGGTTCCTAGTGAGCTTTATTTCATCTGTTGGCCTCGATATTAGCTCGGGGTGTGAATATGATCCTTCTTATTCCACATATCTTTCTCACCAGACATCTACATACATAAGTTACCCTTATTAACATATAGTATATATACACAGCAATCAAGAGTTCTATATCGTTGTCTCTTATTTTGATTGACGATAAATTTATTCAATTCTCATCAACGCCTATCTCTGCCGAAAGCGACTCCATCCACTCTGCATCGAATCGCATGAAGGTGATGACTAAAGCTTTGGTCCAAGGTATATATCTGGTGTCATTGGCTTCTATTTCAACCTTCAACTATCTTATCGAATATCTCCTCTGCTCCAACCTCCCTCATAACTTTCATTAACTAACTCTATCTGTGCTTTACAACATTCACACATATCATCACATGCTACCCAATACACCTCTCACAAGAGTAAAAGTTTTCAAATTGTCTTTGAGGGGTCATATAGACCTATGAACACATAGTTTTAACGGTATTCATACTGTAAAACAAAACATTACCGGTATGTTTACAATCACAAAGAAGGTAAACTACCATTAATAGTACTTTAGGTGATTAGCCTATTGTAACCCTACGTCATGCATAACGTATTAATCATACCTATAGTAATATTTACGCCATTAGATTGGATCATTTATCCAAACAACATTGTTCACCTTAGTCTTATCATAGGATTCCGCGCATCAAACAATTTGGTTAGGAAATTTCTTCAATGAACACTTAGAGTTTTCATAAACATTAGTCTAGCTGATTCAAATAGCATAGACTCATATCAATAATTCAATTCAATCAAATTATTTAGATGTAGCCAAACCACGTTGGCAAATTAAACTTTTTGAAAACATTTTCGAGAATGACGTCATGATGTCGTACTGTATTAACAATCCGTTGAGGATGCCGTCATTGTATGACTTTGTCATAACACATCATACAATAGTGGAACAGCGACTTCAGGTCAAATTCACACTAAGTATTCCTGTATTTACAACTCCATCACATTTTTATCATCTCTGCACCAGGTTACATGGTACATGAGTGATAATTAAAAACAAATTTTGATATTTCAAATCATTTGCGTCTAGCCAAAATAAGTAGCATAGACCGTACTTTAAACCGTTTCAAAAATGATTACGAGTCTACATTTTTGTTTTCAAAAGCACATAGTGCGTATTTAGCTTGATGTCAAAAATTTTGAAGTTTAGCATAGCTAGGAGTTTAGGAAAACCTAACACCTTCACTAAAAATCATTTACTTAACAATCTATCTGTTCCTGTAATCCATAACACTCCATTCACATAAAACTATACCCAGTTCATCAAACCACACTTATGAGTTCATAAATTGCCACAATCATATGAGTTTAAGAACTTATCCTAGTCAGACCTTTGGCGTCCATTCGCTGAGGGGTTCATAAACATTTCATATAATTATGAGTCAAGAATGTCTCATAGGTATGAGTTTTAAGAACTTGAACTTAATCTTATATTCTCTATCTATGACCTATCTACATTATATACACGAGAATGGAGTCATCCTCTTAATGTGCATATAACAAATAGCATGACCACAGACATTTCAATGATTATCGGTGCGTAAACTAAGTGGTTTTTACACCAAGTACAATTCAGCTCCCATACGAAGAATTATACAACTCAAATTTGAGACATGAGTCCTCAATTGAATCCCCATCTAACATTAACCCCATTCTCCATAATGAATTTAATTCGTATTTATAATTCTCTTACGGATGCGTACCAATTGATAGTACAATTCATACATGCGGCAATCTTCTTTGTAAACTTTCCAATCATCGATTGATTCCTTCGGGTCATTATAGCCTTATCGGATCACGGGGTGATCTCATCGTATATATTACGATTTAGTTCAATATCTTGATCGTTTTATTTTACGATCTCTCATAATCGCACTTTCGGTCTTTTTAGACTCAATCTATTCCCCACTACTCTTTGTTTAACTTTATAATCGAGTTAGGGAACTCGTGTCTTTACACTCATGAGATTCATCTTTGAATCTTATCGACCAACTAACTCTATATGAGTTAATACTTATCCTAATCATTGCGGTTATTAGTCTCGGTATTCCTACCTAAGCTTCATAACCAATGACTTTGATACCAACTGTGGCGACCCCAAATCCGGTACTTGAAACCCGAACTCGGTTCTCCACAATACCATTTCTTTAAAATTTGAATAATACTAAATAATAATACATTCGAACTTAATTTACATACATCAAAGTTTACTTCCCAGTGCGTGACCTTCAAATACATTCCTTACAATACTTGAATAGATACCAATACAACTATAACCATTAACTCATAATACACACTTATTCAATCACTTTCCTTTTCCTTTGCTCGTGCACGAGCCTTCAAAGTTGCTCATACATAAGCGAAAACATTTAATTTAAGCAAGGATGAGCATTTAAGTGTCCAAGAAGTAATAGCAATTATATATAATTTGAAAGAATATAAGTATTCTCTTTACATAACACTTCTACAACGAATTGAAAGTTGTGAAGTAATCATCTTGATAAAAAATTCACATAACAACTCTCTTTCAAATTGTTTAAATTTGGCTCTGGCTCTACCCTTGAATAGGGTTTAAGAAACATACTATGAACATTCTTTTCATTTTGAAAAGGTTTAGCGGAATTCTATCCTCAAACCGTCATAACTTACTGACACGGAGGGTGATCATTTCATTGTATACTGTGATTGATCAATACTACATAACTTGAACGAAATTCATCGCTCACTCTATCCGCTTGCATGTAAAAAATCTTCCCATATAGGGATGTTCATACATGCACGGTTCCAAACCGAAGGTTTTAATCTTGCTCAACAATAATATGTAATTCAACATATATATACGGGTAATTGACAAAGGTGTATCAACATGTGAATAAATTCCATGATTATCCAAGTGGGGACACTTGTATAACCATTTAGAAATCAACTTAACAGAATATATATCTGAGCTAACATGTTGATAATCAAAGCGTACATAATGCATGACAGAATAGAATAATTTTGAAACTTCTTACTCATGTCCATTGCATAAAGAAAATGCAAAGGTAAGATACTTGCCTGATTCGATGATTACAAATCTCAACTTAGGTTTTATCTCTCTATCACAACCTATCAATAATCAGATCATTCGTTCGATTAGAACAATATATCTTAACACATAGTACTGTCTATTACAGTCAACACATAGTCCAATCACATAATCACAGTGATCATACTTTTAGTTCCTATTCTATACTTGAAATATTTTTATACATTTTTCAAATATCTCATCCATGCTCTTACGGTAGTCTTTTCTTTCTTTTATAAGGTCCCGACATTTGTCGGCGATCGCGTATCAATGACTTTATCGGGTAAATAATTGAGTCTAAGACTCTTATTCTATACCTCAACACATCGTAAATATCGGACATCTTATTTTTAATCATTTTTGCAATATCCGTAAATTGAAAATTTTAAAATAATTCAAATTTGTCACTAAAGGGCCTATAGTGATATAAGCTGTTACTATAGGTGTTCTTCAAATTCGAGAACTTCATAATCGGTTCTCAAGTCGGCGACTAGTTTGGTAAAATTATAACTTTCAAATATCGGAATCATAATTAAATGATTTAAACATTAAACAATTCCATCATCATTAATAGTTTAATTAATACTAAACTATTAATGAAACCATTGCTAAAATATAAAAGTTATTTATAATAACTCAAACTATTTTTAAAACATTTATATTACCCAAATAATTACCATTAATATTTAAATATTAATGTACTATTTATCAAATATTAAAAGTCATTAATTATAACTTAAAATATTTTTAAATCCTTAATATCCTCTTTAAATGGTTTTAAATAAGTAAAACCATTTTTAAACTATTTATTTAATATTAATCATTAAATAAACTAAATATCATTAATATTATCTTAATATCATTAATATTTAATTATTAATGAAATTATCATTTAAATATTAAAAGTTATATTTTATAACCTAAAATATTTTTAAATACCTTATTTTCATTTAAAATGATTTTTATAATATTAAAAATCATTTTAAACTAAATTATTTAATATAATCATTAAATAACTTTAATATCATTAATAATTATTAATTAATGAAATTCATCACAAAATATTAAAAGTCATCACAAATAACTCATTTACATAATCAATTCCAAGCCAAAATAAACATAGTAAACTAACTAGTTTATTAACAACACTAACTAAACTTCAAAAATTCAAACTTTAACTAACAATTAAAAATAATAACATTACAAAATTAAATAAGAAAACATACTAAATCTGAATTCCACGTGATGAATACGCACTTCCACGCCTAAAATTTAACTAAGGAGATCTTTATAAAAAGTTCTCCCCAACAAAAGCCTTTCTCAAAAAAATTGGAGGCCTTATTGTTGGTGAATGAAACAAAGGCTAAGCCCTTTTATTTATAGGTTTAGAAAATGGTGAAGTTCTCAATTTAGTCGATGTGGGACTTGGTTTATACTAATTTTCAATAGCTCACTTTTGCGATTTTCTAACGCATTGCTCATAACTCCGATTAATCTAATTTTTGGATATGTTATACATGGTATGTAAGACTATTTTTAAAAAATACGAATTACCCAATTCGGGTTCATTAGGTAGCCCAAACAGTGCGTCAAAAGTGGACGTTCATAACAATTTTCAATCTCGTTTCAGCTTTACCCTCTTTCGCTAAAACAGTCATAACTCTTTCATTTTAAAACATTTTTGAGCGATTCTTAAGCCCACTCGAAGCTAACTTCTGGGACTACAACTTTTATTCTTTGACCATTTCCAAATTCCGAACACATCAGTCCAGAAATTCCGTTCAAATGGACTGTACCGCACTTGTTGGGAAGTTTTGACACCACTACTTTGAAATGTCATAACTCTCTCCTCCGATATCGGATTTAGTCCGTTTCAGAGTCTATGGAAAGCTTATTCGGTGTACTATAACATGCCAAAAGCCCAGAAGGTTTTGGAAACATTAACTGATCAAAATAGTGTCCCGAATAGCACATCCCGCTGCTGACTTTCAGTTTTGAGAAATTTGACACATTTCCTTCCAATCACCGTAATTCCCTCATCCGAGGTTGGAATGAGGTCATTCCAAAGCCTATGGCTTCCTAACTCAGTGCACTACAACATATCAAAAGCCCAGACCTTTTAAAGCACAAAAAGTGGACGAGAATGCTCCCATTACAGACTACCCAAAAACAGTTTATCATGATCGGTCAACCATGTTTGACCATCTATAACTTCTAATCTATACATGATATGGACTTGATTCTTTTTGCAGATTAAAGACCACATATTAGGCTACACATAACAACTTTTGAAGAACAAAACTTATGATCGAGCAAAGAGTTATGGCCTCTGACATTTGGTGAACCAAATTTGGTTTTTCCAACTTGCTTAAATCTTCAAATTCGTGCACTTTGATGTTATGGGTCTTTGATTTATCAACTCATATAATCAATTAACATTCTATTACACAACTTTAAACAATCAATTGCATCAAATAACATCGAATCAAATGATTTCTAGGTTTAGTGTTCTTATACCCTTTTTGCCAAAAATTCTTGATTCTTGCTTCTGATTTGTTATGGGTGATGGTTGGGCTTTGTTTAAGAGTGTATGGGCAATCTTGTACAAGGCAATTAAATGTAATATTTAATCACTAGATTTAATTCTTATAATTTACCAATTAACTTCTAACCTTTGGTAAATTAAAACACTTATCAATAACATCGAAATTAAACCCATTAATTAAAATTAGGGTTTCTCAACGTCATCAATTAGGGTTTCTAATTGACCATTAGTGGTTCTTTAATTATCTGTGTATGTTACTAACACAGTCGTTACGGTTTCTAATTTTAACCGGTTAAGGTTATAATAATTAGGGTTTGTCCTAATTATCGACGTACAACAGTAATTAGGGTTTCTTCTAATTACCGATATTCTTATTCACAGTAATTTCATATACACAGTCACTACTCAGAAATATCCCATAACTGAGTTTAATAATTAGGGTTTCACAGCACGGTAATATGCTATGACCTAATTGACCGTCATTGCTTAATATTATCTGTCCGCACATACCCAGTACATAATTATGGTACTGTAAAATTATTATATAAATAATATAATATTATTATTCTCATCTCTTGATCACAATCCCAATCCAGAGTTTGGATCTCATGTCATGGAGGTAATGTTGTAACCTCATGGAAGCCCGTGCTAAAGCACAACAAGTCTTCTCAATCAGAGTGTACTTGTGTTCACTGATGCTGAATCTTTTGCTGAGATAATAGATAGCTCGTTCTTGGCCTCTATTGTCTTTTTATCCCAAAGATCTGACCCCTATGGCATTGTCATTTATGGGATGGTACATGAACAGGGGAACATCATCCCTGGGAGGTACCAAAACAGGAGCGTTAATCAGTTTCTCTTTGATTGTGAAGAAGGCTTTTTGACACTCATCGTTCCATTTCATGGAGGAGTTCTTCCTTAACAACTTGAAGATTGGCTCACAGGTTGCTGTGAGTTGAGAAATGAATCTGCTAATGAAGTTGATTCTTCCCAAAAATCCTCGTATTTCCTTCTCTCCATGCGAGGAATGGGCATTTCCTTGATGGCTGGATTTTGGTAGGATCCAGTTCAATCCCTTTGTGGCTGACTAGGAAACCTAGCAACTTTCCTGACTTAACACCAAAGGCGCACTTGGCGGGATTCAACTTCAAGTTGTAATTACGCAACCTATTGAAAAGTTTTGTGAGGTGGTCTAAGTGGTCCTCCTCCTTCCAGGATTTGACAATGATGTCATCCACGTAGATCTCTATCTCTTTGTGCATTAAATTATGGAAAAGAGCCATCATAGCTCGTTGATAGGTTGCCCCGGCATTGATGAGGCCGAATGACAACCATTTGTAGCAAAAAGGTTCCCCAAGGCGTGATGAAAGAAGTTTTCTCACGATCTTCCTCGGCGACCATAATTTTATGGTACCCATAAGCAATCAAAGAAGGAGTACATGCCATATTGAAAGCGTATTGTCAATAAGAATGTGGATAAAGGGAACGCGGAAAGCTATCTTTAAGGCAAGCTTTGTTCAAATCCGGTAATCCACGCAGACTCACACCTTTCCCCTGGTTTAGGTATGCAGGAACAATGTTGGATATCCACTCCGGATATGTAGACACCATGATGATGCCGACTTGAAATTGTTTCACAATTTCTTCTTTAACCTTTAAACTCCACTCGGTTTTAATCGCTTCGAGTTTTTTGCTGTTGGCTTGAATCCTTCTTTGATGGGAAGGCGATGAAGAACAATGTCGTTGGACAAACCCACCATGTCTTCATGAGACCATGCAAACACATCCACGGAATTGGGTTAATAGTGCAACCATGTCATTCCGTTGATTTATGATAAGGTCTGAACCAATTTGGATTAGCTTAGGGTTGTCTAAGGTTCCAAGATTGAAAGAAGTGGTTTGATTAAGATTGGGTTTAGGTTTGTCTGCGACCCATTCCTTAATCTCCTGAGGTGTCTCAATGTCCTCTTGGATGTCCATCAAGTCTGAGTCCAACTTTGCATCAAAGTTACAGTCCTCATGGAGAGAAGGCACTTCATCAGCAAGTACAGGCACATCTAAATTCAGAGTCCCTTGTCGACCAATGCATGGAGTATTGCTCCAATTATCGAGGGCAAAGTCCTGATGGACTACAGTGATGAAAGGATCATCATTGTCCTTCTTTTCCCGAATGATAACCATGACATCTGGACAATCATCGTCTGGGGTGTATCTGTTTGTATGTTCATCATGAACAATGACGCGTAGGCCTGCCATCATCAAGGCAAGGTCATGTTTATGTTTTTGTTCCTTTCCTTCCGCTTCGGGATCAGGAATCAGCACATCTTTTTCTTTGATTGGCACTGCTTTAGGAAACAGCATGGCCACAACATGGGCTGGCACCCTTACTGGAGACTGCATTAGCTCATGGGGTAAAGGTATAAAAAATTTCCGTGCGGCGGAAGCTTAAGGAACCTGCTTGTGCTTATGAGGATTCCTGTGAGTGGAATTGGCAGAATAGCCTAGTCCGGCTGTTCCAATTTGACTGGACATTTGAATAGGGTGCTTAATACCCTGCTTATCTTTACCAAGCCCTTGTCCAGGTTGATGACCCAATGACATCATTTCTTGAGTGGCCGACATAACCTCGACAGAAATCTTGGGTATGGGAAATGGCGCTCCAATAGAACGGTATTGCATGTTACTCACTTCCAAAGTATGGAAACTGGCTGGTTCAACTTCTGAATTGAAGCTAATGATTGGTAGAGTTCCTTGTTCAGGACAATCCGGCTCAGCGTTGACAGTGACTAGACTGTTGTTGATAATGTATTTGAGCTCTTGATGTAGTGCGGAGGGAACGGCTCCAGCCATATGTATCAATTGTCTCCCCAATAGCAGGTTGTATCCTGAGTCTAT
The DNA here is from genome assembly GCA_020205605.1 of Panax ginseng. Taxonomy (NCBI): domain Eukaryota; kingdom Viridiplantae; phylum Streptophyta; class Magnoliopsida; order Apiales; family Araliaceae; genus Panax; species Panax ginseng. Next base: position 131,077,536 of record CM035132.1, on the reverse strand, counting down.
CTTGAGGATGTGGAAGGATACATTGAATGTATTTGGACCGATCTCAATTGGCAATTCAATCTTTCCGACGACATTTCATTGGGATCCATCAAAAGCTCTGATAACCGTATGGCTGCTTTGGATCCGCCTGAGATTGACATTCATCTTCACCAAAGTGGCATAAGGACAGATATTTAGAGATGAGCCTCCATCTATCAAAACTCCAGCTAGTATGTACCCGGGAGACAAAATTGTAATATGCAATGGCTTGCAATGACCGGTCACTTTGGGAGGTATGTCGTCATCAGTGAAGGATATCACATTGTTTTTGAAAATATGATCAACCAAATGTTGAAATTTTTCCACGTCCACTGATTTTGGCAATTAGGCTTCTTCTAAAACCTTCAGTAAGATCTTCCGATGATCCTCAAAAGAGAAAACCAAGCCCAGTATTGAAATTTGGTGTGGAGCTTCTCGCAAGCTTAAAGCCACTTTAGCTTTATTGTGGCCCATAGTGCGGAGGAATTTTTCAATCTTCTCCATGGGCAACTTCCTTTTTGCTTCGCAAGTAGGTTTAATAACCCGTTGAGGAAGATACTGTGGATTTTCCTTCAACACCGTAGCAGTAGTATGAGACGTGGATCCTTCAGCTTTTCCATAATTCCATGGAACATTGTGTAAGCTGACAATAGGATATTATGGTATGAAAGATAAAGAAATTGGCTCTGGTGCGTCCACTTTCAAAGGATTGTCATCTCCTTTGAGTTGAATTGGTTGTATGGGAAATACTTCGATAGTCTCATCATCCACTTCGGATATGACTGCTACTGATCCCTTCCATTTGGTAGGACATGCATTCCCACCCTTGAGTTGTACAATGTAATCATCTGCTATTTGTAGGACACCGCTATCAATAAGATTCTGAATGAGATGGCGGAGTCCCCAACATTCTTCTGTGCTGTGACCGCGAGAATGTGAATGATATTGACACATTTCATCAGGATTGAACCGTCCTGAACAGGGATTGATTCGAGGGAAAAGGAAGGTAATTCTTCCTTCGTTGATCAACATCTGTAGTATCTCCTCCATAGATTGGCCCAAATAGGTGAATTCCCTCTGATTGGAAAAATCCTGACGGGCTTTAGCATTTGCTCTCTTCGCAACCTTATCCTCCATAGCTTCGCTTTCTGAAGGTGGTGAGGAGGCATTCATAACAAAAGGAATGAGATAGGCATGCTCCTGCCTGATTAATTGGCGTGTGACTTGATGCTGGTGGGTTACCAGTTTTGCCAATTGCTCAATTTATTTGCAAAGAGCGTTCATCTTTCGTTCCATGGTAAACTATAACTTTGCATAATCCCATTTGTCAACACCGTCTTTGATGGTTTAGGATGATTCACCGTTAGAATTGGAACCTTGTACAGTGTTCCAACTAATCATGTTGACCTCTTCTTCTTTGTGTTGAGGAAGAGGGTTATCTTGCACATGAGGTTGATCTGGTTTGGTGACCACGATCTCACCATTGTCTATTAGATCTTGAATCTTATGCTTCAAGGCCTAACAATCTTGGGTATTGTGGCGACCCCGAATTCGGGTCCCGAATCGCCGCAGATCTGGTTCAATCATTCTACAACTGTTTGCGGAAGATATAAACATAAATTGTTTATACATTAAACTTTAACTTCACATTCTATCCCAAGCTGAACTTAGCATTATCCTTTTCCTGTAACTGGCCGTATTCGCCTTATCTGCAATGTTTTATCATGATATATCAAGGGTGAGCATGAAAGTTGCCTAGCAAATTTAAAAATAAGGTAAAGATATATCATGATTGAAAGAGTTTGAATAATAAGCTGGCTATCCTTCACAATGTAGTTGTGAATTAACATGAACAAAATTTCAAAGCTGAATGAACATTGAAAATGAACATAACAATTATATCTGAACTGACTGGTAATGAAGGTGATCAGCCTTTCATACCTGATGAATACATGCAATATGTACAGAGTACAATTCATAAAGCATATCTCATGCGAAACCACTCTTAAAAGAGTTTAAATAAAAAGAACTTAAAAAACTTGCAAACTTGCACAGGCAGATTGATTCTTAGTAACCACAATATAATAAGATTCTCCCGAAGACCTAATATTAATAATATAGATCTCCAGTATTAGAATAGTATCATCACAGTTATAAAATAACTTAAACATATTACCACATAATCTTATGGGTCTCTTATACACATAAGACATAGCTTCAAGTCAAACTATTTGGTCAGAGTTGAAATCCAGACAATTCTATCATCCCGATGATCTAATCGGACAATTAACGAGTCTAAGTTTAATTAAACTCTGCCTAAACACTTAACGATATCATAGATAATTTTCTTATCAGTCAAAACATTTTTCTTAGACTTGTAAAATTTTCAGATAATTATTACCATTTATCATGCTTTTTCGATCATTGATAATGTATTTAATGAATTAAATACCACCAAATTCTTTAATCATTAATATCTATTTATCATTAAATATTAATGAAAATCTTAACATAATATTATAATATATTTATAATATATCAAAGTATTTTTAATACTTTAAAATCATATTTATATGATTTTTAAACGATTAAATCCATTATCAGATAATTGATATTAATAATAAAATATTAATATTTTCATGCCAAAAATATCAAAAGTTGTAGCTTATAACTTAAAATATTTTTCTAACACTTAAATCATTTTATATGATTTTTAAATCATTAATTCTATTTTTCTATAATTTATTTAATATAATCATTAAATAAACTAATTACAATTAATATTGATTAATTAATGAATTTTCATCACAAAATATTAAAGTCATCAAAATAACTTCAAATATTTTATAACAACATAAAATAATTACTTCTTACCCCAATAATTATTTCCTCACGCTTAAACGACAAAAGTATCGATGAATTTATCGATGTCTAAGCCGATTTTAGGCGTTGGAGGACATAAGTTATATGTCCACTGAGCTAAGCTAGCCTTGCGCTTTGCCCTCCACTCTAGGAGCCAAGAGATCCAAGCCTTCGCCTAGAGCCCATGAACCAACTCCTTACTTGAAATGGGCAAACCAGTATAACCTCGCAAAGTCCAATGCTGGACCAAGCCAACCTTCCAACCTTCTTAAAGCTCTCACTTGAGTTCTGAGCTGCATTACTAGACCCGGCTATCGAGCGTTCTAGCTTTGTTACTAGGCATATCGAGTGTCGCCTTTGCACTGACACCTTCTTCTTGAAATCATAAACATGGGATGCATTTGCTACAAGTGTAGAGTTAATTCGTGGTTGACTTGCCATTTTGAGGGTATCTTGTGTGACTTCGCACAAGTGTTATTCCTTGCCCGATCCATTTTAGTAAACACTTCAAGCAAAAATTGTGGCCGCAAGGCGTCAGTATGATAGCCGCTCGAGCAAATCTGAATGCAAAAAGAGCACTTGACTTTCTCATCAATAATATTTAGAATATCATTCTTATTCTCTCTCTCCTTCTCCTTCGTTTCCGATTCGGTCCGCTCAATAGCTCTGGTCTCCTCTTCCGTATAACCGGATCTTGAAGCCGCTTCGGGAAAAAGACGGCGAATTCTCCACATAGTTGGACGTAAGCCGGGATCTGAGCAATGAGCTTCAACCTTGTCTGCTCCATATGCTTGCTTGTTGAAGAATCTCACATATATAGCAAACAATCGGTCGACGCCTTGAAGGCGCTTTTTTTTTTGGATGATAAGAAGCATTGTAGAAGGAACATGAATTGATGTTCCTCCGTGAGATACTTGAAAGCGAGCATAGCAAAGAAGCGGAAGCTAGTAATCGTTTCACTCCAAAGTATAATATGGACCGAACGACGGTGAAATGATCACCAATGCATAGGCCGACTCTTGTTCCGCGACAAACCGCCAATCCTTGAAAACCAGACCACTTGGAGCAATGACTCGGCCACGACAAAGATTTCACGGAGAAGACAACGAGGTCGATTGTTCGGTGTGCCAACGATTGCCGAAATTCTCGTCATGGGAGAAATGATTTTGGATCGAGCGGTGGTGCGTCCCATTCTTTGAAGAACAATCACATGTCTCAAATGCATTTCTTCTTCTTGGAACAACTAGCCAACTCGGCATCCTCACGCTTATGCTTTATATGACCCTTGGAAATTTCTTGGGAGAGCCATTTGTCGAAATAGTAGTAGGCTTCTCAAGAGGAGGTCGGTTTGGCATTTCTTTCTCTGATCCTCACAAAACCCATGATCTCCTTAAAAACCTTAATCTTGAATCATAATCAACGGCCAAAAATTGGGAGAAAATTCCGCTAAGTTTGGACCAAAGTTCGGACTAATCAATGAATAATAATTCATGCTACAATTATCATGGACAACTCGGGTATAGTATTGATTAATGATTGCTATGATTTTATGGCCCATGAGCATCTTTGCTAGCCCCAACTCAATAATTAAAAAAAAATAAATATAATTGTATGATAATTTTAATAATGCACAAAGGTTATTTTGGTAATTTCCATACTAAAATAATGTACAAGGGTATTTTGGTCATTTTACGAGAAATAATTGATTTCTATCCTTAATATTGCACAAGGGCATTTTAGACATTTGCTACAACCCTTAGGGTTTTCAAAAATTAATTTTCTAATATCTTAAATTTAGATTTTCTAAATAGAAAATTAAGATCTCTAACTTATAATTAGGATTAATATTTCCTAATTAAATATTGCTAATTTAACAATTAATTCCATAGCGTAAATTAGGGTTTTCTGATGTAACAATTAGAGTTCGAAAATTTCAAATTAGGGGTTTGCTAATTAATTAAGCTTTACCCTAATTAGTATTATAATTAATAGCACTTAAGCATTATACTTATCCAATAATTTCTCGGATTAGGGTTTTCAAATCTAGAATTAGGGTTTTGGATCGTATGAATCGAAATTAGGGTTTCGTAACTCGATTTCAGGGTTTCTTGTCAAACGTAAAAAATTTCTAAGCGAACGTTGACGTTTAATAATATTAGGGTTTGACACGAGATATAATTTATCTAGTCAACACTTGACCCTTAACCACATTACGTACACATAATACCGTAATCACAAAGATATATATACATATACCCTTAATCACGAATAATTCACTAAAAGAAATTTTAATTCCTCAAAATTCCTTCCGAAAACATCAAACACATACACTTATTCTCTGCATCAGGTCTATTATTTGACCTTAAACCAATCATTTAAGATTTTAATAATTTTCTAATTTCTCGAGAAGTCATTGTATCATGTCCAGTGTGTCAGACATGATAAACACACTTCCGAGTAGAATTAAAACCCCTCCCATTAGGGTTGGCCGGTGCAAGAAGATGTGTAATTTTCTTCTGAGCAGTCAGAAGAGCAAGAACATTCTTGAGCAAGTCCCCTAAGGGTGTGAACGTTCGAGGCTGCTTTACTTCTCCACTTTTAGACAATGGAGGGTTTGAAGATTGTGTTGGAAAAGGGGAGTAGTTTCTCCTCTGCATAAGCATGCTTTGATTGCCTTTTTGTTCTTGCAGTATCAAGGAGACATCCTCCTCTTCTTTTTATGGACCCTCAGGGGTTGTTTCCATAAGATCCGGATTTGGATGTGCTCAAAGAATGACTTTAAGAGCTGGCTAGGTCTTGAATTTTATCGGACTTCAATCCCATCTCAGCCATTTCTCTGTGCTTGATCATTTCAGAGAATGGTTTGCCAATACCAGCTAAAACTCTTTCATAGAAAGGAGATTCCTGTACATCTATGAAAGTCATGACCATTTCTGATTCCGTCATGGAAGGAATAACTTAAGCAGCAAGGCGCCTCCACCTTTGAGCATACTCTCTAAATAACTCATTAGACTGTTTCTTGACCTTGGTAATTTGGTACCCCACAGAGCCATCCGAGATTGAAAATCAGTATTGAGTAAGGAAGGCATGAGCCAGCTCTTCCCAGCTATGGATCTTTGAGTTGTCTAATCTGGTATACCATGAATAAGCTTCTCCAGTCAGACTTTTCTGAAACAGCTGCATTATGAGCTTTTCATTTTCTGCGTAAGACCCAAGTTCTCCAATGAACACTTTTAAATATGTATAAGGATCCCCTAATCCGTCATATTTCTCAAAATCAGGGGTCTTGAATTTCTCTGGATAATGAACACCAGGAAATATGCAAAGGTCTCTATATGAAACACTGCCATGTGTTCTAATCCCTTTGAAAACATGAATAGTTTCCTCCATTTGAAGGACCTTCTTCCTGATATCATCGTTTTCTGGATCTCCTTTGAGATGGGTGTTTTCAGGGTCTTTTGTTGGTTGTATCCAACTGAGGTTCTAGAATTGTTTTTTCCAGACCTTGAACTCCTCCTTGTGTAGGGGATTTTGTATGTGTAGGTATCTTTGTACCCTGAGTGGACTGGTGCAATTATTTCAGTAGAATGGCCAAGTCTGCAATTTGTTTACTCAATCCGTCAAATTATTCTCGGGAGACAGCATTAGACTGGTCAGAAGAAGACATGATTAGCTTTAGGCTCGTGGCCTTTTTGGATTTTGAGCGGGTAATAGGCCCAATTGTTTCCCTACAAAAGGCTTACGTAGTTTAGTCTTAGGGTAATGTAAATATTATCATAACATGTCTGTTTAGGAATTTTGTCCTGCAAAACCGGTTGTTAATTGATAACATGTCATGAATGCACAGATATTCTTCATATTTTCCATTACATATGGATGAACATGGAATAAATTAAAAGTAAATGCTTTTACAAGTAATTAAAAATGGAAAGTATAAAGAGACTTTCCTCCGCGTTTGATTTATCGGAGGCTGACCTATCTTAGGGTTACTCTCGTGGCTTTTTGGCATGAAGGTTCCCAGATCAACGCAATCTACTTGACGGGAAGTTAATCCAGTCGTTCAACTGGAGCGAATCTGAGTGGTGCCTTTCCTGAGCCCCATGGAATTATTCTTCCCACGATTCCAGTAATCAAACACCGACAGGATAGCCTCCTAGTGGAGGGACCACACAACATACATTCACATACAACGTGTCTCAGCGTTTATGCAAAATGATGACATGTGCGAAGCACTAATATCACAAATAGATATTTAGCAGTGCAGTAATTAAGATGCATTCGTACACATTCATCATAAATGTAAATGCAACATTCACACATAAGCATATAACAATTTTGAAAAGCTTGTAATAGCAGCTTAAGCCCTCTTACTGGAGTCCCCATCAGAGTCGCCACCTGTCGACGTCGGGATTTTTGAGTGTCCCTTTTCGTTACTTGTTCTTTGGTGTTCTCATGTTAATGTGAGATTTGTTTAAAAAAAACAAGTGAAAAAGGTCTGACGTGTATAATGTCGACGATTTGACTTTAAGAGTCACCAGTTGGTGTATTTAATTGGTTGCACCAACGCAACCGAAAAGGTTTGCACATTAACCCAGTGATTTGACAGCGATAGGCCAGTCTGTGCAAAAACGAGATTCATTTTGGGGATAGGGGCTTGATTATGCGAAGGAAGGTGTTAGGCACCCAGAGCATCCGTGTTACCACGGTGACCGCCACTTTTCAAAGAAATTGTTATATAAATGTGTGTATGTGTGTGTGGATCAATGTGCAATTATTTGAAAGTAGTGCGAGGCCTCGTTAGCACCTATATATACAAGGTTTGAATTTTATAGAAAAATTCATTTTAACCAAGATATATCAATAAAGTTTTGTAAAAGAGGTTTTTCAAACCACGTGCTCAATAGGAATTGAGACCTTTTCATACTTCCATTTTATTATTAAATGTTCTGGCTTGTTTGCTTTTATTTTGAGAGATACGAAGCATTCTAGAAAATAATATCTGTGATGATGTCGAACTCCTCATGGGCATGATGACCATCCAAGGAAATTGAGACCTTTGTAAAATAATGTACAAGTCGCTACGTACTAAAAAATATGTCCATCATGGGAACCGAATCAAGATTCAGTAGACTGAATCTGTGATCACATGATTCCTAGGCTCATATGATAATGCAATTTGTATCGAAAGTAGTAAGCAGTTATATATATAAAAGCTGTAAATATATATACAGACATGATCAACCACCACGAAGCAACTCCATGTGGGATTGGAAATGTAAATATATAAAAGCGATAATATATATATATATATATATATATATATATATGGACATGATCAACCATCACAAAGTAAACTCCAGGTGGGACGAAATGTAAATAAAGTTGTAAAAGCGATCAACTGCCACGAAGTAAACTCCAGGCTGGACGAAATGTAAATAAAGATGTAAAAGGCCACGAAGTAAACTCCAGGCCTGATAGAAATGTAATATATATATATATATATATATATATATATATGTACAAATATATATATATAAAAGAAGTAAACGCACCGGATGTGAATCCAGGCTCATCGGATATGTCCGACAACAATTATATATATAAGTATATATATATATATATATAAAAAGCAATAAACGCTCCAGACAGAAATCTAGGCTCAATCAAGGCATAGCTCGATAATGTTAGTCCATATATGAAATATATATATATATAAGTATATATACAGACAGGAATGAAAACCACGGACCGAAGTCCGGGAAAACACACTCACGCGACTCTCAATGTGTACAACCGTGTGTGACTTTATATAATGTGAGAAGGCTTACAATGGGCTGCCAAGGTAGACTTCTATGACTTTAAATGGATAAAACACTCAACTCCCGCCGGATAAAAGATAGCTATATGTGAGCTAACAAGTGTTTGAAAGTGAGGAAACACTCAAAAGATGTGTATGCAGAGTAAAATGGACAGGGCTTCCTCGCCTTTTCTCTCTCTCCTCTTCTTCAAATGACTGACCCCAAGGCTTGTATATATAGACGGATGGTCGCAGCGGCTACCGCAGTTGTACCTGCGGTTGGTCGTGGTGCATCCGAGCCTCGTGGGTCCCGTCGTCTCGTAGTACATGCACTCGTGCACTGTAATGTCTGCTCGAACTTGTAGAACTTCAATCCGAGCATCCGAACGAGGTATATCTGACCTTCTTCGAATCGCTTGTGTCGAGAGTTACGTAATGACATGGATTAGAGGTTGTACGAAGTCAGGAAGAGGGGTCTATGTCCCAATGGTCTTCAAGCATCAAATTCTATCCAAAGTACTGCCACGCGTAATAGTCACTTGGGATTGTTACTCCTCGGTTCTTGTGGGACATTATTGTAAGTATGTATGTATGAAGTGTCGAGACGACGCGTAGGTATTGAAGAGACAAGATGATGTTTGACTCCTCACAGGGGTTATCGCCGATTTGAGTTGAAAGTAGATGTTGTTCAGGGTTACATCTGAGATTGGACTACTTATTGGTATGCCACGATATCATCTTGTTGAGGCGGTAAGATGAAGCTTTTGACTCCTTACTAGGGTTATCACTGGTTTGAGTGGAAAGCAGACGTTGCTCAGGGTTACATCTGAGATTGGACTGCTGCAAGTGTTTGAATACCGCAAGGTCATCTGTGAAAGAACCTATATGCCCGTTGTTAGCTCCAGGTCTGAGGTATGATTGCCTCGGTAGGAGGTCTGAGCTTGAAGCTGATCGCATGTGTTTAAAATAAATAATTCCGGAGTTATCGCCGGAACTGCAAAAGCATCCCTTGGGGCTATCACCAAGGATGGAGTTGCTACTCCCAGTGATGTTTCTAGGACTGGAACTGAACGTCGCGGTGTTATCGCTAAGACGAATCTCTCTCCAAAGTGTTGTTCTTGGTCTTTTGATCTTGCAAACCTTGGGGTTATCTCGAGATTGGAAATGACATTCCGGTGTGTGTTAGGGTTTGAGATGAAGTTCGGTTTGTGTTAGGGTTGGGCGATGTTCTGGGTTTGTGTTCAGGTTGGGCGCACTTCCAAAGAGTATCCGAATGGATGTAAGTATCTTCGAGTTATCTCGAAAGAGCGAATCGCCCTCTGTAATGTTAGTAACAGGCATGCAGAAACTTTCGAGTTTCTACACCAATTACTTGGCATAGGATAGTGTTAACATTTCTATATATAAAGATATGAATATCAATCAATCTATATCTTATGAGTAGTCTAGCCGAGTTAAATCTGGCATTGACCCTTTCTTTAAAACTAGTCGTGCAATTCAGTACAATGAATCACATAAAACTTGGCTAACTTGAAAGTTAGACAAACGTTAAGAAAACTTGCCTTTCAGCTTCTTCAAATAACTTAATCGACTGACCACAGCCTTTATAGAATCTACATGATATATTTACATAGCACACTGTAATTAGCTATCAAACAATTGTTCACATTGTTCCTACCAACTTCTTTCTCTTCTATGTCTTAGTTAACTCAATAACATTATTAAAGTCAATTCGACTTATTACCTTTCGCCCCGGCTTATTAACTAACTGATGTTATTAACCGGACTCTAACATTGTTGATAAAGTACCAACATTGTTTACCGATTAGGGTTCATCGATAACACTTTTTGTTCACCATTCATAACTTATTAACATGCATTCAATTCCTAAGTTCAATACCATATACCTTAGTATAGGTAGTATAGGAATAATTTTAATACACTTATGAAGTGTACAAACATTACTCTTATAGGTCTCTGAACAATTGAAGTTCAAAACCTAAGCCCTCTATCAAAAGCCTTGCACTCGCGTCGCGGCGTGATACACTAGTTCAAGACTGGTGACTGTGGCTGATTAGCGATGGTCAGTCTCTGTCTCAAGACCGCTGCTGACACGAGACTTTCTTCTATAAGTGGCATTGCGGCGCCATTTAGCAGTAACCAACTACATCAGTGTCTTGGCACATGCCGACTTTTAACCTCTTTATCAGTCTGTATGGCTGGCTGACCTTAGCACCATAATTTTTCCACAGATAAAAGTTTTTGGGAAATTCTCAGTGCCATAACTTCTTTATTATAAGTCCGATTTGGTCCATTCAAAAGCCTATACGTCATAAATGAGACACTCTACGCATCCATAGAAGAATTCAACACATTCGAATTCGTTAGCCCAAAATTTACTATTGAGTTCATTTTCTAAGCGTTCAATGCTCGTTTTCTTCGTTTTAAGTCAGAATCTGACGATTCTCGAACCCACAACTCTTAAATACCTTATCTCATGTGTTGTCATTGAAAAACAACATTTTCAAGTCTCACGACAACTTTCGACTATCAATCCAGAATTTTAACGTTTTCGACGTTTAACGTCTATTTCCGTGAAATTCGCCATAACTTCGTTACTAACGTTCTCTAGGCCAAATCACATGGAATACTCCATGGACTTTATATCTACATCCTAACCAAGCAAGATGCACATATTAACGTATTGATGGAGTTCAATTGTTTATTAACAATCAATCTCAACAATCAATATTTCCATGGTTTAAAACTATATCAAACCTTATGATTTCTATGATTCCATGACTTATAGAGATTGAATCTATAATAAGTAATTCTTATTCCACTATACAAGATATACACCACCCATTTATGATTCTCCATGATAAAAGAAAACCAAAAGAGATGGAAGTAGAAATAAGGGATATTACCTTAAGAACTCTTAGGTAATCTCTTGGAAAACTATAAGACAAAGCTTCCAAGTGTAGGATTTTGTTGAGTCTAGCTCTCTTTCTCTCTCAATAATCTAGGTTGGCAATTGAAAAACTCACAAAAGACCAACTCTTGCTTTCTATTTATAGGGAAAAGAAATGGATGGCAATCCAGACAAGGGCCGGCCCACCTTGCCCATGGGTCATCCCCATGGGTTGCCCCATGGGTTTTACCCATTCGGTGACCCACCGGTTCGATCCACGATTCGATTTTCTTGTATTGGGCTTAACCAATCTAACATTGGGCCTTGACTTGGGCTTAACATAATAATCATTTGGGCTTGCTCATCCAATTGATTGGACCAAATATAATCCAACCCAAATGAATTAACATTAAGTCCTAACTTAATTCCATAATACAAATCGTATTCTATACGTACAATTCATGTATTCTCTCCGTATAAAACTTGTACAATAATCATATTGTACTTCGTATTAACTCATCGTATTATACATAGATACTAGATAATATCCTTCTAGTATAACACACACATTAACAATAACGCAATTCCTTCTATGCATTTCATTTCCTTCTCAGAAATCATTTCATTCAACCCTTAGGTTTTAAGTCCGCAGACGAAAACTGTGTTTGCCATAAATAAAATTTTATCAGATATTTCATCTCATCTCGATATTCTATCATTACGCATTTCTCAGAATTTCAAAATAATTCTCCGAGCAGAAACGGATGAATAGTGTTTTTACAGGAATTTCTCAGAAAATATTTATTTTCATCTTGGAAATTCTAAACAATTATGTGACACCCCCAAAATAGGTCCATTCCATCCAACCCATTCTGAGTCGCCAAATACATGGTACAGAAATAACTACAACCTTATTATTACAACATATAAACTGTGAGTTTAAATACAGATATTACCATCTAGACAATATCCACACGCAAATAAATCCCCATCATAATTATTGATACATTATTTTACAAAAATGGTGAGGACTACTAAATAACTCTCTCTAGAACCTTCATTCCATACCCCGACTAGTAATCGCTACATTCTCGTCTCCTGAGAAGAAAAATGGAACAAAAAGGAAAAGGGTGAGCTCAACTAGCCCGAAGAAAGAATATTATAGCGAAGATAATATACAACAAAATTATCGTTAGTCTTCAACAGGAAAAATCTAATAGAATACAATAGACAACAAGTTTTAAATAAATATTCGCAATGAAATAATAATTCATTAGAAGAGTTAAGTAGAGAATGCAAACTACTATCTTCTATGTATGAATTTTAAAGTTCATCGTCTATCTTTTATCCTGTAACATCAATCAATATATATCTGGAATCAAATATTCATCTTTGCACTACAGGCCAAAGATATTCATCAGTTGGTCATGTTCATCTAAACACCTGTTCATCTTTGCACTACGGGCCAAAGATATTCATCAGAAATCATTCATCTTTGCACTACAGGCCAAAGATATTCATCATAAATCATTCATCTCTTTTGCACTACTGGGCCAAAGATATTCAATAATATCATCATTTAAGACCGAGGATGATGAAAATATTTTTAAATAAACGAATCCAAAGTGAAACAAAATGACAAGGATTAAGGATTAAGGATTCGTACTTTGTTTTATCCATATCCAAAATACCTCAAAATAATCATAGTGGTGTAAAATTCAAGAATGATCAAAACATGGATACAATCAAAGCTAGTATCCGAATAGATATTTTGGACGAAAAGAAGAAATTTCATTTTTGATGAATAGTGCAAAGTATTTAGGGAATAGTGTCGTATACGTGAATAGTGCCGTATACGTGAACAGTAACTCCGACACCAAAAGATAGAAATTTCACAAAAAAAAATCTTCACGCTTCGTGAATAGTACTCATGAATAGTAACTCATGAATAGTAACTCGTGAATAGTAACTCATGAATAGTAACCCCGACATAAAAAAGTTCCAAATTTGATAAAAAGTTTCAACCAATATTTTGGCATAATGATATTGAAGAAATAATATCATTTTTTTAAAAAATAATATCCCTTACCTCGAAAGACAGTACTTCTAGTTGAAATACCGGATATAGGCTATGACTTAAACTTGCACCGTATAGCAATACTCAAAGTATACTCAAAATACTCACAAGAATACGCTCGATAATATAGAGAGAGAAAACTTCAGTTTCTGGTGTGATTTTCAATTCTAACCTAAGCACCCTATTTATAGGAAATTACTTAGAACACCAAAGCAGAAAATTTAATATAATATTAATATATATATATATATATATATAATCTTCTACGTACTCATTCTAGATTTCAATTCCCAGCATTTCCCACATGCTCCCTTCTAGAAAAAGTAAAAAAAAAACGTTTTTCTTTTATAAAATAATTTAAACTTCCAAAAATCAATTATTTTGGAACTCCGGAACTTCAATAATTCATAATAAATAGCTCTTTTGTCAGAAAATTCAAATCTTGCAAGTTTGTATAGGAAATTCAATTCTCTACAACTTTGCAGAAGAAAGTTTTTCCAAATTCCAAGCAGAAATTGACCGAAATCCATAAACGGGCGATTTTACAGGCTATAATCAAATTTCAGTCAAGAAATGGGTCTACCGACACACAAAATCTGCTTTTTAATATTTATTGCAACAAAATACTCTTTCTCCTCATAAACTCATATATCCTCCATTCATTATAAAATATCACCATTATTATATTATTAAAAATATAATAATATATTTAAAGCAATTATTTTATCGAAAAAGATAAAATATCAATTTTTAACAATTGTCACATTAAAAATTTTCTCCATCTATATCCACATAAAATCAATATTTTCCTCATCATATAAATCAATAATTAATTATTCACAAATAATATTACTGAGAATCATGATCTTCGGCAACGGTAGTTCCTAGGAAGAGGGGCTTTCAATAAGAATTTCTCTCATCTTTGGCGGCGCAATTAGGTGACCAACCTCTCCTTAGATGAACTTTCTAGACATTGCCAATAATGTTATATAATAATATTATTCAGATAATATGAATTATTGTTTCGATAATAAAAAATATTGTGTAATGACAATTATTGAAACAACGATAATATAAAATACCAATGCAAAGAATTATTGAATCAATAAAATAAAATATTGAGCAAGTAATTATCGTAACAATTATTGAGGAATGCCTTCTTACGTAAGAATCAATAATTGGTGCAATACTGGTAAGTGCTTCTTGTGCAACAACGCGTATTATTCTTGTGTTTTAACCACGGGTATTCCAACAAAGTATAAATGCAGTAACAACTATCTTAGTTATTTTTAAACAACTTATATTTGTCGTTTCCTTCCTCCAATCGCTTTTCGTTATGGGGCCCACACATGGCTGCGCCATCGTACGAATATTCCCCGACAGTACGAATATTCCACGACCAAACGAATATTCTCCGACAACAATGAATATTCTATAACCACTTGCTTATTTTGAAATATTTGCGTATTTTACCCATAACTATCCACATTAATCACATCAACCCTTACTATTTCAAAATAATAAATAGAGGAAATTAAATTTCATTTATTAATTATTTGGGGTCTTACAACCTCCCCTCCTTATGAAATTTCGTCCTCGAAATTGACGTACGTACCTGATGTTTCGAAAAGATGAGAATACCTCGCTTTCATTTCCGTTTCCAACTCCCAGGTCATTTCCTCAATAGCATGGTTTTTCAAAAAAATTTAACTTGTGGTATAACCTCGGTACATAGGACATGTTCTTTTCCTATCCAAGATCTTGACAAGTACCTCCTCATACGTTAAGTCTTGGCTATCTCGTCCGGTTCTAACTCAATAGCGTGGATCGGTCGTCAACATATTTACGTAACATCGACACGTGAAAAACGTTATGAAACGCGTCATACTTGGCGGTAAAACGAGTCTATAGGCCACGGTTCCTATTCGATGGATTAAAGGTTTAAGCTTTCCTCACATCACCGATTCTCGCTTTTGAAATAACAACTTCTTACACCTCCTTCTTCAAATTCATCACCCGGTTGTGTAGCTTGAATAAACTTTAACTTTATCGATTAAAGTCGATTATACACGTATATCATCACGTGGGTACCTAAAGTTTTCATTTCCATCTCTATTATTTGTAAATTATACGAAATGAGTCTTTGACAATATCGTACTCGTACTTGTATACGATCTTCTACTCAACACGTCAGCTACCACGTTCGCTTTTTCCAGGATGGCATGGTCAGAACATGTGCTGAAATGAGTCTCCTCTTGAGTTCTTCAAGCTCTTCCCACATTCCTTGCTCCATTCGAATTTTGTATCTCTACGAGTCAGCTGCATTAATGGAATAGCGATTTGAGAATATCCTTCAACGAATCTTCGATAATAACCAACTAAGCCTAGAAAACTACGTATTTCGATTACCGACTTAGGTTGTTCTCAACTGTGACTCATATCCCAACCTTGGATAGCACGTTACAATGACACCTATCGGTTTACTCTGCAGACGAATATGGCGCCCCTACGGAGAATTCGGCGATTGCATTCCACAAAGGAAGTCACCAGATAAAGGCTTAGGTACCAAATTCTATAGTTGAATTTTTAACTCCTGAAGTTCAATAGGAGCCATTCGATATGAGATTTTAGAAATGAGTTTTGTACCGGGTTCAAAGTCGATACAAAATTTAATATCAGGCTTTAGGAGTAAGGCAAGAAATTCTTCAGGAAATACGTCAGGAAAAATCAATAACAACAGGAATATTATTCAAATCTGACGTGTCTTTATTCAAATCCATAACATGGACTAAGAAAACTTGACATCCGTAATAAACGAATGACTTCATGGCTTGATATGAAAATGTTTGACTACAATGGTTTGATTGCTTGAATTGAATAACAAAAGTTGCTTAGGAATATGAAAACTAACAACCTTACTAAGTAATCAATTTTGGCATGATGAGTAGTTAACCTTAAAATCACATCGAAAGCCAAATATCTCTATAGAAATAAGGTTAACAGGTAATGTGATAGTGCTAACCTGAATCAAGCAAGATTTCTAAACAACGGATGTAATAAAAGTTTCTCCTAACGGAGTCTCCATAAATTGGTCAAAGCCTAATTTCTCTGTAGTCAAGTTCAAACGTTGAGCGCAAGCAAGAGAGATAAAAGAATGGGTAGAACCGGTATCTAGTAAGGTATAAACTTCGCAAGAATTTATAATTAACTAACCCGTGCTAACTTCATTCGGGTTCCTCGCATTCTGACCAGTCACGACAAACGCTCTTCCAGGAACCGTTGACTTTGACTTTTCTGGGACAGCCTTTTGAGTCACCATCCTCATTGGACTTGGTTTTATTCACCGTATAATCTCAAGTGATATGTCCTTCTTTTCCACAATTATAGCATACCTTAAAGCTGTTGTGAGCGGTTTGGTGATATTTCCTATTTCCGTGATTTGTAACATCGACCGATGGTCTTTCTCTCCCTTGGAACCGATTACTCTTGGGCCGACGTCTTCACATGGTCGTTGTTGAATCTCCTCTTTTTAAAATCTCCTCCCGACTCGCTTCTTCTATTTTCATGGCCACGATTACCACCAGAGTGGTTACCGTCTTTGTCTGTATTCTTCTTTCTCCGCTGGTTATCGTTATTCTGATGACTGCTAACTTCGGTATGATCCTGGTTATGGTCCCTCGATTGAACATACTCGTTATCTCGCTCTAACAACTGAGCCTTGTTGACAACATCTGAATAGAGAGAAAATTTATGAGAAATGAGATACTGACGTATGCCGGGTTTAAAAGTTCTCGTAAACATCCGCATTATACGCTCCTCATTCTCCACCAAATGAGGTGCAAACCTGGATAACTCTGCGAACTTCGCCTCGTACTGGGACACCGTCATGTTATTATGCTCCAGTCTAATAAACTTCACTTCCTTCATATGACGAATACTTTCAGGGAAGTACTTGTCATTGAACTGTTTCTGAAATGTCTCCCATGACATGCTGAGTGCAGCTGGATGGGTACGCTTCACAGATTCCCACCAGTAATCTGCCTCGTTACGGAACATAAAAGTAGCGAATGGAACTTTCATTCCTTTCTGTGCATCCCAAGACATCGAATATCTTGGTAATTTGTTTGACCCATGCCTCCGCCTTTAATCGGATCCGGCTTTCCCAAAATTACAGTGGTCCCAACTCTTTGAATCGCTTGGTTGTGACCACCGAAGTGAATTGCTATCATTTCCTCCTGTATTTTGAACACGAAGTCTCCTCAATCTCGATTTTGCATGAACTGCAAAAACTTCTAAACATCCCGCCGTTCATCATCTGCTCAGTGGTGTTGTTCACAGGAGGTACATTGCCAGCCTGTTGCGCGTTCTCCTCGTTGGTAAGTACAGGCATCTCCACGGTCTCATTTCCACTATTAATATTCTCAGTCGACATTCTCAAATACTGTCATAAAACAAGGGTTAATTAAGGAAATTAATATATCACATAATATCCCTATATACTAACCAACTAACAAATAAGCTTAGGTAGGACACACTAGCGAAGGATTTACTCATCTCTCCCCTCCTAGTTCTATTCCCCGATATCCTCCAGAGATCATATCCCTAAGCTCTGATACCAACTGTGACGCCCCCAAAATAGGTCCATTCCATCCAACCCATTCTGAGTCGCCAAATACATGGTACAGAAATAACTACAACCTTATTATTACAACATATAAACTGTGAGTTTAAAAATACGATATTGCCATCTAGACAATATCCACACGCAAATAAATCCCCATCATAATTATTGATACATTATTTTACAAAAATGGTGAGGACTACTAAACAACTCTCTCTAGAACCTTCATTCCATACCCCGACTAGTAATCGCTACATTCTCGCCTCCTGAGAAGAAAAATGGAACAAAAAGGAAAAGGGTGAGCTCAAATAGCCCAGTAAAGAATATTATGACTAAGATAATATACAACAAAATTATCGTTAGTCTTCAACATGGAAAAATCTAATAGAATACAATAGACAACAAGTTTTAAATCAATATTCGCAGAGGAAATAATAATTCATTAGAAGAGTTAAGTAGAGAATGCAAACTACTATCTTCTATGTATGAATTTTAAAGTTCATCGCTCATCTTTTATCCTCGTAACATCAATCAATATATATATCGAATCAAATATTCATCTTTGCACTACAGTGCCAAAGATATTCATCACTTGGTCATGTTCATCTAAACACTGTTCATCTTTGCACTACGGCCAAAGATATTCATCGAAATCATTCATCTTTGCACTATGTGCCAAAGATATTCATCATAAATCATTCATCTTTTTGCACCACGTGCCAAAGATATTCAATAATATCATCATTTAAGACCGAGGATGATGAAAAATATTTTTAAATAAACGAATCCAAAGGAAACAAAATGACAAGGATTAAGGATTAAGGATTCGTACTTTGTTTTATCCATATCAAAAATACCTCAAAATAATCATAGTGGTGTAAAATTCAAGAATGATCAAAACATGGATACAATCAAAGCTAGTATCCGTAATAGATATTTTGGACGAAAAGAAGAAATTTCATTTTTTTCGATGAATAGTGCCGTATTCGGAATAGTGTCGATACGTGAATAAAGTCGTCGATACGTGAACAAAGAATCTCGACACCAAAAGATAGAAATTTCACAAAAAAAATCTTCACGCTTCGTGAATAGTACTCATGAATGAATAAGAACTCATGAATAGTAACTCGTGAATAGTAACTCATGAATAGTAACCCCGACATAAAAAAGTTCCAAATTTGATAAAAAGTTTCAACCAATATTTTGGCATAATGATATTGAAGAAATAATATCATTTTTAAAAAAATAATATCCCTTACCTCGAAAGACAAGAATTCTAGTTGAAATACCTGGATATAGGCTATGACTTAAACTTGCAACCGATATAGCAATACTCAAAGTATACTCAAAATACTCACAAGAATACGCCGATAATATAGAGAGAAAACTTCAGTTCTCGTGTGATTTTCAATTCTAACCTAAGCACCCTATTTATAGGAAATTACTTAGAACACAAAAGTTAGTAAAATTTAATATAATATATATATATATATATATATATATATAATCTTCTACGTACTCATTCTAGATTTCAATTCCGGCATTTCCCATGCTCCCTTCTAGAAAAAAAAAAAAAACGTTTTTCTTTTATAAAATAATTTAAACTTCCAAAATCAATTATTTTTGAAACCGGAACTTCAATAATTCATAATAAATAGCTCTTTTGTCGAAAATTCAAATCTTGCAAGTTTTTATAGGAAATTCAATTTCTACAACTTTGCGTAAGAAAGTTTTTCCAAATTCCAAATGTAAATTGGACCCAAATCCACAAACCCAAGCGATTTTACATGTGCTATAATCAAATTTCAACAAGAAATGGGTCTCCACCGACACACAAAATCTGTTTTTTAATATTTATTGCAACAAAAATACTCTTTCTCCTCATAAACTCATATATCCTCCATTCATTATAAAAATATCACCATTATTATATTATTAAAAATATAATAATATATTTAAATGAATTATTTTATCGTAAAAGATAAAATATCAATTTTCAACAATTGTCACATTAAAATTTTCTCCATCTATATCCACATAAAATCAATATTTTCCTCATCATATAAATCAATAATTAATTATTCACAAATAATATTACAGAATCACAAGATCGGGCAACCGTGCCGCTCTCAGAAAGCAGAGGGGCTTTCCAATAAGAATTTCTCCCATCTTGGGCGCGCAATTAGGTGACCAAACCTCTCCTTAGATGTAACTTTCTAGATATTGCCAATAATGTTATATAATAATATTATTCAGATAATATGAATTATTGCTTCGATAATAAAAAATATTGTGTAATGACAATTATTGAAACAACAAGAATATAAAATATCAATGCAAAGAATTATTGAATCAATAAAATAAAATACCGAATAAAGAATTACTGTAACAATTATTGAGGAATGCCTTCACGTAAGAATCAATAATTGATGCAATACCGCAGCATCATCTTTGTCAACAACGCCAGACATCGTGTGTTTTAAACCACGGGTATTCCAACAAAGATAATTCAGAATAACCACGCCGTTATTTTTAAACAACTTATATTTGTCGGTTTTCTTCCTCCAATCGCTCGTTATGGGGCCCACACATGGTCATCGCCGTCGCATTTAATATTCCCGACAAAGCATTTAATATTCCACTTCACCAAACGAATATTCTCCGACAACAATGAATATTTTATAACCACTTGCTTATTTGAAATATTTATGATTTTACCCATAACTATCCACATTAATCACATCAACCCTTACTATTTCAAAATAATAAATAGAGGAAATTAAATTTCATTTATTAATTATTTGGGGTCTTACAACCTCCCCTCCTTATGAAATTTCGTCCTCGAAATTGACGACGACTGATGTTTCAAAAGATGAGAATACCTCGCTTTCATTTTCGCTTCCAACTCCCGTGTCATTTCCTCAATAGCATGGTTTTCAAAAAATTTAACTTGTGGTATAACCTTGGTACATAGGACATGTTCTTTCCTATCCAAGATCTTGACAGGTACCTCCTCATACGTTAAGTCTTCGGCTATCTCGTCCGGTTCTAACTCAATGACGTGGATCGGGTCGTCAACATATTTACGTAACATCGATACGTGAAAAACGTTATGAACACGCGTCATACTTGGCGGTAAAACGAGTCTATAGGCCACAGTTCCTATTCGATGGATTAAAGGTTTAAGCTTTCCTCACATCACCGATTCTCGCTTTTGAAATAACAACTTCTTACACCTCCTTCTTCAAATTCATCACCCAAAGTGTAGCTTGAACAAATTTTTAACTTTATCGATTAAAGTCGATTATACACGATATCATCACGTGGGTACCTAAAGTTTTCATCTCCATCTCTATTATTTGTAAATTATACGAAATGAGTCTTTGACAATATCGCACTCAGATTACTTGTATACGATCTTCTACTCAACACGCCGCCTACCACGCTCGCTTTTTCCAGATGGCATGGTCGTAACACGTGCTTTAAATGAGTCTCCTCTTGAGTTCTTCAAGCTCTTCCCACATTCCTTGCTCCATTCGAATTTTGTATCTCTACGAGTCAGCTGCATTAATGGAATAGCGATTTGAGAATATCCTTCAACGAATCTTCGATAATAACCAACTAAGCCTAGAAAACTACGATTTCGATTACCGACTTAGGTTGTTCTCAACTCGTGACTCATATCCCACCTTGGATAACACGTTACAATGACACCTATCAGTTTACTATCGCACGAATATGGCGTCCCCTACGGAGAATCTGGCTTCGGTGCATTCCACAAAGGAAGTCACCAGATAAAGGCTTAGGTACCAAATTCTATAGTTGAATTTTTAACTCCTGAAGTTCAATAGGAGCCATTCGATATGAGATTTTAGAAATGAGTTTTGTACCGGGTTCAAAGTCGATACAAAATTTAATATCAGGCTTTAGGAGTAAGCCAAGAAATTCTTCAGAAATACGCCAGAAAAATCAATAACAATGTGAATATTATTCAAATCTGACGTGTCTTTATTCAAATCCATAACATGGACTAAGAAAACTTGACATCCGTAATAAACGAATGACTTCATGGCTTGATATGAAAATGTTTGACTACAATGGTTTGATTGCTTGAATTGAATAACAAAGTTGTTTAGAATATGAAAACTAACAACCTTACTAAAGTAATCAATTTTGGCATGATGAGTAGTTAACCTTAAAATCACATCAAAAGCAAATATCTCTATAGAAATAAGGTTAATGTGTAATGTGATAGTGCTAACTTGAATCAAGCAAGATTTCTAAACAACGGATGTAATGAAAGTTTCTCCTAACTGAGTCTCCATAAATAGGTCAAAGTCTAATTTCTCCGTAGTCAAGTTCAAACGCTGAGCGCAAGCAAGAGAGATAAAAGAATGGGTAGAACCCAGATCTAGTAAGGTATAAACTTCGCAAGAATTTATAATTAACTAACCCGTGCTAACTTCATTCGGGTTCCTCGCATTTTGACCGATCACGACAAACGCTCTTCCAGGAACCGTTGACTTTGACTTTTCTGGGACATCCTTTTGAGTCACCATCCCCGCTGGACTTGGTTTCGCTACCGTATAATCTCAAGTGATATGTCCTTCTTTTCCACAATTATAGCATACCTTAAACATTGCTAGAGCGGCTTAATGATATATTCCTATTTCCCGCATTTGTAACATACGACCGATGGTCTTTCTCCTCCCTTGGAACCAGTTGCTACTGGCGCTGACGTCTTCACATGGTCGTTGTTGAATCTCCTCTTTTTAAAATCTCCTCCCGACTCGCTTCTTCTATTTTCATGGCCACGATTACCACCAGAGTGGTTACCGTCTTTGTCCAGATTCTTCTTTTTCTCCATTTGGTTATCGTTATTCGATGATCGCTATCTTCAGATGATCCTCGTTATGGTCCCTCGATTGAACATACTCGTTATCTCGCTTCTAACAATCGAGCCTTGTTGACAACATCCTGAATAGAGAGAAAATTTATGAGAAATGAGATATCGACGATGCCGGGTTTCAAACCTCTCGTAAACATCCGCGTCATAACGCTCCTCATTCTCCACCAAATGAGGTGCAAACTCGATAACTCCGCGCTAACTTCGCCTCGATCGGGACACCGCCATGTTATTATTCGCTTCCAGCCTAATAAACTCCACTTCCTTCATATGATTTAATACTTTCGTGGAAGTACTTGTCATTGAACTTTTTCAAATGTCTCCCATGACATGCCGAAAGGCAATTGGATGGGTACGCTTCATGATTCCCACCAAGAATCGCCTCATTCTGGAACATAAAAGTAGCGAATGGAACTTTCTTGTTCTCTCCGCGGCATCCCAAGACATCGAATATCTTGGTAATTTGTTTGACCCATGCTCCGCCTTTAATCGGATCCCGCTTTCCCCAAAATTCGTGGTCCCAACTCTTTGAATCGCTTGGTTGTGACCACCCGTGAATTGCTATCATTTTCTCCTATATTTTGAACACGAAGTCTCCTCGTCGATTTTGCATGAATGAATCAAAAGCTTCTAAACATCCCCTCGCTCATCATCTCGCTTTTCGGTGGTGTTGTTCACAGGAGGTACATTGCCACTGTCAGCGCTCTCCTCGTTGGTAAGTACTGAGGCATCTCCACGGTCTCATTTCCACTATTAATATTCTCAGTCGACATTCTCAAATACTGTCATAAAACAAGGGTTAATTAAGGAAATCAATATATCACATAATATCCCTATATACTAACCAACTAACAAATAAGCTTAGGTAGGACACACTAGCGAAGGATTTACTCATCTCTCCCCTCCTAGTTCTATTCCCCGATCTCCTCCAGAGATCATATCCCTAAGCTCTGATACCAACTGTGACGCCCCCAAAATAGGTCCATTCCATCCAACCCATTCTGAGTCGCCAAATACATGGTACAGAAATAACTACAACTTTATTATTACAACATATAAACTGTGAGTTTAAAAATACAGATATTGTCATCTAGACAATATCCACACGCAAATAAATCCCCATCATAATTATTGATACATTATTTTACAAAAATGGTGAGGACTACTAAACAACTCTCTCTAGAACCTTCATTCCATACCCCGACTAGTATTCGCTACATTCTCGCCTCCTGAGAAGAAAAATGGAACAAAAAGGAAAAGGGTGAGCTCAACTAGCCCAAGAAGAATATTATGACTAAGATAATATACAACAAAATTATCGTTAGTCTTCAACAGGAAAAATCTAATAGAATACAATAGACAACAAGTTTTAAATCAATATTCGCAATGAAATAATAATTCATTAGAAGAGTTAAGTAGAGAATGCAAACTACTATCTTCTATGTATGAATTTTAAAGTTCATCGCTCTATCTTTTTATCCTCGTAACATCAATCAATATATATCCGAATCAAATATTCATCTTTGCACCATGTGCCAAAGATATTCATCATTGGTCATGTTCATCTAAACACATGTTCATCTTTGCACTACGGGCCAAAGATATTCATCAAATCATTCATCTTTGCACTACAGCCAAAGATATTCATCATAAATCATTCATCTTTGCACTACGTGCCAAAGATATTCAATAATATCATCATTTAAGACCGAGGATGATGAAAAATATTTTAAATAAACGAATCCAAAGGAAACAAAATGACAAGGATTAAGGATTAAGGATTCGACTTTGTTTTATCCATATCCAAAAATACCTCAAAATAATCATAGTGGTGTAAAATTCAAGAATGATCAAAACATGGATACAATCAAAGCTAGTATCCGTAATAGATATTTTGGACTTAAAAGAAGAAATTTCATTTTTCGATGAATAGTGCAGATTCGTGAATAGTGTCGATACGTGAATAGTGTCGATACGTGAACAAAGAATCTCGACACCAAAAGATAGAAATTTCACAAAAAAAATCTTCACGCTTCGTGAATAGTACTCTTAATAAGAAGAATCGTGAATAAGAACTCATGAATAGTAACTCGTGAATAAGAACTCATGAATAGTAACCCCGACATGAAAAAGTTCCAAATTTGATAAAAAGTTTCAACCAATATTTTGGCATAATGATATTGAAGAAATAATATCATTTTTTAAAAAATAATATCCCTTACCTCGAAAGACAAGATTTACTTCTAGTTGAAAACCTGGGATATAAGGCTATGACTTGAACTTGCAATCAGATAGCAATACTCAAAGTATACTCAAAATACTCACAAGAATACGCTCGATAATATAGAGAGAGAAAACTTCAGTTTCTGGTGTGATTTTCAATTCTAACCTAAGCAATAGGAAATTGCTTAGAACACCAAAGTAAAATTTAATAAAATTTAATATATATATATATATATATATATATATATATATAATCTTTACGTACTCATTCTAGATTTCAATTCAGGCATTTCCCACATGCTCCCTTCTAGAAAAATGACAAAAAAAAAACGTTTTTTTTTTATAAAATAATTTAAACTTTCAAAAATCAATTATTTTGGAACTTCTAACTTCAATAATTCATAATAAATAGCTCTTTTGTCGTAAAAATTCAAATCTTGCAAGTTTTTATAGGAAATTCAATTTCTACAACTTTGCGTAAGAAAGTTTTTCCAAATTCCAAACAAAATTGACCAAATCCATAAAACCAAGCGATTTTACAAAGCTATAATCAAATTTCAATAAGAAATGGGTCCACCGACACACAAAAACATGTTTTTAATATTTATTGCAACAAAAATACTTTTTCTCCTCATAAACTCATATATCCTCCATTCATTATAAAAATATCACCATTATTATATTATTAAAAATATAATAATATATTTAAATGAATTATTTTATCGTAAAAAGATAAAATATCAATTTTCAACAATTGTCACATTAAAAATTTTCTCCATCTATATCCACATAAAATCAATATTTTCCTCATCATATAAATCAATAATTAATTATTCACAAATAATATTACGTAATCACAAGATCGCAACCTGTGCCGCTCCTCAGGAAGAGGGGCTTTCCAATAAGAATTTCTCTCCATCGTAGCGCAATTAGGTGACCAAACCTCTCCTTAGATGTAACTTTCTAGACATTGCCAATAATGTTATATAATAATATTATTCAGATAATATGAATTATTGCTTCGATAATAAAAAATATTGTGTAATGACAATTATTGAAACAACAAGAATATAAAATATCAATGCAAAGAATTATTGAATCAATAAAATAAAATATCGAATACAAGAATTATCGTAACAATTATTGAGGAATGCCTTCACGTAAGAATCAATAATTGGTGCAATACCGTAGTGTCATCTTGTCAACAACGCCAGACATCGTGTTTTAACCATCGGGTATTCCAACAAAGGTAAATCAGAATAACTACGCCGTTATTTTTAAACAACTTATATTTGTCGTTTCCTTCCTCCAATCGCTTTTTCGTTATGGGGCCCACACATGGTCAAGCGCCATCGCATTTAATATTCCCGACAAGCATTTAATATTCCACCACCAAACGAATATTTCCGACAACAATGAATATTTTATAACCACTTGCTTATTTTGAAATATTTGCGTATTTTACCCATAACTATCCACATTAATCACATCAACCCTTACTATTTCAAAATAATAAATAGAGGAAATTAAATTTCATTTATTAATTATTTGGGGTCTTACAACCTCCCCTCCTTATGAAATTTCGTCCTCGAAATTGACGTACGTACCTGATGTTTCGAAAAGATGAGAATACCTCGCTTTCATTTCCGTTTCCAACTCCCAGGTCATTTCCTCAATAGCATGGTTTTTCAAAAAAATTTAACTTGTGGTATAACCTTGGTACATAGGACATGTTCTTTCCTATCCAAGATCTTGACAGGTACCTCCTCATACGTTAAGTCTTCGGCTATCTCGTCCGGTTCTAACTCAATGACGTGGATCGGGTCGTCAACATATTTACGTAACATCGATACGTGAAAAACGTTATGAACACGCGTCATACTTGGCGGTAAAACGAGTCTATAGGCCACAGTTCCTATTCGATGGATTAAAGGTTTAAGCTTTCCTCACATCACCGATTCTCGCTTTTGAAATAACAACTTCTTACACCTCCTTCTTCCAATTCATCACCCTCAGTGTGCTTGCTTGAATAAATTTTTAACTTTATCGATTAAAGTCGATTATACACGATATATCATCACGTGGGTACCTAAAGTTTTCATCTCCATCTCTATTATTTGTAAATTATACTAAATGAGTCTTTGACAATATCGTACTTCGTACTTGTATACGATCTTCTACTCAACACGCCGCCTACCACGCTCGTTTTTCCAGGATGGCATGGTCGTAACATGTCTTTGAAATGAGTCTCCTCTTGAGTTCTTCGAAGCTCTTCCCACATTCCTTGCTCCATTCGAATTTTGTATCTCTACGAAATTTGCATTAATGGAATAGCGATTTGAGAATATCCTTCAACGAATCTTCGATAATAACCAACTAAGCCTAGAAAACTACGTATTTCGATTACCGACTTAGGTTGTTCTCAACTGTGACTCATATCCCAACCTTGGATAGCACGTTACAATGACACCTATCGGTTTACTACCGCACGAATATGGCGTCCCCTACGGAGAATCTGGCTTCGGTGCATTCCACAAAGGAAGTCACCAGATAAAGGCTTAGGTACCAAATTCTATAGTTGAATTTTTAACTCCTGAAGTTCAATAGGAGCCATTCGATATGAGATTTTAGAAATGAGTTTTGTACCGGGTTCAAAGTCGATACAAAATTTAATATCAGGCTTTAGGAGTAAGGCAAGAAATTCTTCAGGAAATACGTCAGGAAAAATCAATAACAACAGGAATATTATTCAAATCTGACGTGTCTTTATTCAAATCCATAACATGGACTAAGAAAACTTGACATCCGTAATAAACGAATGACTTCATGGCTTGATATGAAAATGTTTGACTACAATGGTTTGATTGCTTGAATTCGAATAACAGGTTGCTTAGGAATATGAAAACTAACAACCTTACGGAAGTAATCAATTTTGGCATGATGAGTAGTTAACCTTAAAATCACATCGAAAGCAAATATCTCTATAGAAATAAGGTTAACAGGTAATGTGATAGTGCTAACCTGAATCAAGCAAGATTTCTAAACAACGGATGTAATAAAAGTTTCTCCTAACGGAGTCTCCATAAATTGGTCAAAGCCTAATTTCTCTGTAGTCAAGTTCAAACGTTGAGCGCAAGCAAGAGAGATAAAAGAATGGGTAGAACCGGTATCTAGTAAGGTATAAACTTCGCAAGAATTTATAATTAACTAACCCGTGCTAACTTCATTCGGGTTCCTCGCATTTTGACCGATCACGACAAACGCTCTTCCAGGAACCGTTGACTTTGACTTTTCTGGGACATCCTTTTGAGTCACCATCCCCGCTGGACTTGGTTTCGCTACCGTATAATCTCAAGTGATATGTCCTTCTTTTCCACAATTATAGCATACCTTAAACTGTTGTGAGCGTTTAATGATATTTCCTATTTCCGCAGATTTGTAACATACGACCTAATGGTGGTCTTTCTCCTCCTTGGAACCGGTTACATCGGGCGCGACGCCTTCACATGGTCGTTGTTGAATCTCCTCTTTTAAAATCTCCTCCCGACTCGCTTCTTCTATTTTCATGGCCACGATTACCACCAGAGTGGTTACCGTCTTTTGTCCGTATTCTTCTTTCTCCATTTGGTTATCGTTATTTCGATGATCGCTAACTTCTAGATGATCCTCGGTTATGGTCCTCGATTGAACATACTCGTTATCTCGCTTCTAACAACCGAGCCTTGTTGACAACATCCTAATAGAGAGAAAATTTATGAGAAATGAGATATCGACGTATGCCGGGTTTAAAAGTTCTCAGAAACATCCGCGTCATACGTTCCTCATTCTCCACCAAATGAGGTGCAAACCTGGATAACTCTGCGAACTTCGCCTCGTACTGGGACACCGTCATGTTATTATGCTCCAGTCTAATAAACTTCACTTCCTTCATATGAGCGAATACTTTCTGTGGAAGTACTTGTCATTGAACTTTTTCTCAAATGTCTCCCATGACATGCCGAGTGCAAATTGGATGGGTACGCTTCGCTGATTCCCACGAAGAATCCGCCTCGTTATTACGGAACATAAAAGTAGCGAATGGAACTTCTTCGTTCTCTGTGCATCCCAAGACATCGAATATCTTGGTAATTTGTTTGACCCATGTCTCCTTAATCGGATCCGCTTTTCCCAAAATTTCGTGGTCCCAACTCTTTGAAGCGCTGTCATTGTGACCACTCGTGAATTGCTATCATTTCCTCCTCAGTATTTTGAACACGAGTCTCCTCGTCTCGATTTTGCATGAACTGCAAAAACTTCTAAACATCCCGTTCATCATCATCTCCATTGGTGTTGTTCACGGGAGGTACATTACCCGACACAATGCGCGTTCTCCTCGTTGGTAAGTACAGGCATCTCCACGGTCTCATTTCCACTATTAATATTCTCAGTCGACATTCTCAAATATTGTCATAAAACAAGGGTTAATTAAGGAAATTAATATATCACATAATATCCCTATATACTAACCAACTAACAAATAAGCTTAGGTAGGACACACTAAATAAGGATTTACTCATCTCTCCCTCTTAGTTCTATTCCCGATATCCTCCAGAGATCATATCCCTAAGCTCTGATACCAACTGTGACGCCCCCAAAATAGGTCCATTCCATCCAACCCATTCTGAGTCGCCAAATACATGGTACAGAAATAACTACAACCTTATTATTACAACATATAAACTGTGAGTTTAAATACAGATATTACCATCTAGACAATATCCACACGCAAATAAATCCCCATCATAATTATTGATACATTATTTTACAAAAATGGTGAGGACTACTAAATAACTCTCTCTAGAACCTTCATTCCATACCCCGACTAGTACTCGCTACATTCTCGCCTCCTGAGAAGAAAAATGGAACAAAAAGGAAAAGGGTGAGCTCAACTAGCCCAGTAAAAGAATATTATGACTAAGATAATATACAACAAAATTATCGTTAGTCTTCAACAGGAAAAATCTAATAGAATACAATAGACAACAAGTTTTAAATAAATATTCGCAAATGAAATAATAATTCATTAGAAGAGTTAAGTAGAGAATGCAAACTACTATCTTCTATGTATGAATTTTAAAGTTCATCGTCTATCTTTTATCCTCGTAACATCAATCAATATATATCTGGAATCAAATATTCATCTTTGCACTACAGGCCAAAGATATTCATCGATTGGTCATGTTCATCTAAACACATGTTCATCTTTGCACTACGGGCCAAAGATATTCATCGAAATCATTCATCTTTTGCACTACTGTGCCAAAGATATTCATCATAAATCATTCATCTTTGCACTGGACCAAAGATATTCAATAATATCATCATTTAAGATCGAGGATGATGAAAATATTTTTAAATAAACGAATCCAAATTGAAACAAAATGACAAGGATTAAGGATTAAGGATTCGTACTTTGTTTTATCCATATCCAAAAATACCTCAAAATAATCATAGTGGTGTAAAATTCAAGAATGATCAAAACATGGATACAATCAAAGCTAGTATCCGTAATAGATATTTTGAATGAAAAGAAGAAATTTCATTTTTCGATGAATAGTACCAGTGATCGGGAATAGTGTAAAGATACGTGAATAGTGCCGTGACACGTGAACAAAGAACTCAGACACCAAAAGATAGAAATTTCACAAAAAAAAATCTTCACGCTTCGTGAATAGTACTCATGAATATTAACTCGTGAATAGTAACTCATGAATAGTAACCCCGACATAAAAAAGTTCCAAATTTGATAAAAAGTTTCAACCAATATTTTGGCATAATGATATTGAAGAAATAATATCATTTTTTAAAAAAATAATATCCCTTACCTCGAAAGACAGTACTTCTAGTTGAAATACCGGATATAGGCTATGACTTAAACTTGCACCGTATAGCAATACTCAAAGTATACTCAAAATACTCACAAGAATACGCTCGATAATATAGAGAGAGAAAACTTCAGTTTCTGGTGTGATTTTCAATTCTAACCTAAGCACCCTATTTATAGGAAATTGCTTAGAACACCAAAGCAGAAAATTTAATATAATATTATATATATATATATATATATATATATATATATATAATCTTCTACGTACTCATTCTAGATTTCAATTCTCAGCATTTTCCACATGCTCCCTTCTAGAAAAAGTAAAAAAAAACGTTTTTCTTTTATAAAATAATTTAAACTTCCAAAAATCAATTATTTCGGAACTCCGGAACTTCAATAATTCATAATAAATAGCTCTTTTGTCAGAAAATTCAAATCTTGCAAGTTTTTATAGGAAATTCAATTCTCTACAACTTTGCAGAAGAAAGTTTTTCCAAATTCCAAAAGTAAATTGATAAAGAAATCCATAAACGGGCGATTTTACAAGCTATAATCAAATTTCAGTCAAGAAATGGGTCTACCGACACACAAAATCTGTTTTTAATATTTATTGCAACAAAAATACTCTTTCTCCTCATAAACTCATATATCCTCCATTCATTATAAAAATATCACCATTATTATATTATTAAAAATATAATAATATATTTAAATGAATTATTTTATCAGAAAAAGATAAAATATCAATTTTCAACAATTGTCACATTAAAAATTTTCTCCATCTATATCCACATAAAATCAATATTTTCCTCATCATATAAATCAATAATTAATTATTCACAAATAATATTACAGAATCACAATCTTGGCAACCAGTAGCCTCCACGGGAAAGAGGGGCTTTCAATAAGAATTTCTCTCATCGGGCGGCAGCAATTAGGTGACCAAACCTCTCCTTAGACAGAACTTTCTAGACATTGCCAATAATGTTATATAATAATATTATTCAGATAATATGAATTATTGCTTCGATAATAAAAAATATTGTGTAATGACAATTATTGAAACAACAGTAATATAAAATACCAATGCAGCAATTATTGAATCAATAAAATAAAATCTCGAAGCAAGAATTATCGTAACAATTATTAAGGAATGCCTTCACGTAAGAATCAATAATTGGTGCAATACTGGTCTTGCATCGCAGGCAACAACGCCAGACTTGTGTGTTTTAACCAACGGGTATTCCAACAAGATTAATCAGTAATAACTACTACGCCGTTATTTTTAAACAACTTATATTTGTCGTTTCCTTCCTCCAATCGCTTTTCGTTATGGGGCCCACACACATGGTCATTTTGCGCCATCGCATTTAATATTCCCCGACAAGATTTAATATTCCACGACCAAACGAATATTCTCAAAACAACAATGAATATTCTATAACCACTTGCTTATTTTGAAATATTTGCGTATTTTACCCATAACTATCCACATTAATCACATCAACCCTTACTATTTCAAAATAATAAATAGAGGAAATTAAATTTCATTTATTAATTATTTGGGGTCTTACAACCTCCCTCCTTATGAAATTTCGTCCTCGAAATTGACGTACGATACTGATGTTTCGAAAAGATGAGAATACCTCGCTTTCATTTCGTTTCCAACTCCCAGGTCATTTCCTCAATAGCATGGTTTTTCAAAAAATTTAACTTGTGGTATAACCTTGGTACATAGGACATGTTCTTTCTATCCAAGATCTTGGCAGTACCTCCTCATACGTTAAGTCTTGACTATCTCGTCCGGTTCTAACTCAATAGCGTGGATCGAATTCAATCAACATATTTACGTAACATCGATCGTGAAAAAGCGTTATGAACACGCGTCATACTTGGCGGTAAAACGAGTCTATAGGCCACAGTTCCTATTCGATGGATTAAAGGTTTAAGCTTTCCTCACATCACCGATTCTCGCTTTTGAAATAACAACTTCTTACACCTCCTTCTTCAAATTCATCAGCTCCGGTGTGTAGCTTGAACAGCTTTAACTTTATCGATTAAAGTCGATTATACACGTATATCATCACGTGGGTACCTAAAGTTTTCATCTCCATCTCTATTATTTGTAAATTATACGAAATGAGTC
The DNA here is from genome assembly GCA_020205605.1 of Panax ginseng. NCBI lineage: Eukaryota > Viridiplantae > Streptophyta > Magnoliopsida > Apiales > Araliaceae > Panax > Panax ginseng. The sequence goes on along the minus strand of CM035132.1, from coordinate 131,044,109 downwards.
TTTGACAATATCGTACTCGTACTTGTATACGATCTTCTACTCAACACGTCAGCTACCACGTTCGTTTTTCCAGGATGGCATGGTCAGAACATGTGCTGAAATGAGTCTCCTCTTGAGTTCTTCGAAGCTCTTCCCACATTCCTTGCTCCATTCGAATTTTGTATCTCTACGAGTCAGCTGCATTAATGGAATAGCGATTTGAGAATATCCTTCAACGAATCTTCGATAATAACCAACTAAGCCTAGAAAACTACGTATTTCGATTACCGACTTAGGTTGTTCTCAACTGTGACTCATATCCCAACCTTGGATAGCACGTTACAATGACACCTATCAGTTTACTACCGCACGAATATGGCGTCCCCTACGGAGAATCGGCGGTGCATTCCACAAAAAGTCACCAGATAAAGGCTTAGGTACCAAATTCTATAGTTGAATTTTTAACTCACGAAGTTCAATAGGAGCCATTCGATATGAGATTTTAGAAATGAGTTTTGTCTGGGTTCAAAGTCGATACAAAATTTAATATCGAAGCTTTAGGAGTAAGGCAAGAAATTCTTGAGGAAATACGTCGGGAAAATCAATAATAACGGGAATATTATTCAAATCGGCGTGTCTTTATTCAAATCCATAACATGGACTAAGAAAACTTGACATCCGTAATAAGCGAATGACTTCATGGCTTGATATGAAAATGTTTGACTACAATGGTTTGATTGCTTGAATTGAATAACGAGTTGCTTAGGAATATGAAAACTAACAACCTTACGGAAGTAATCAATTTTGGCATGATGAGTAGTTAACCTTAAAATCACATCGAAAAGCAAATATCTCTATAGAAATAAGGTTAACGAGTAATGTGATAGTGCTAACTTTGAATCAAGCAAGATTTCTAAACAACGGATGTAATAAAAGTTTCTCTAACGGAGTCTCCATAAATTGGTCAAAGCCTAATTTCTCTCGTAGTCAAGTTCAAGCGTTGGCGCAAGAAGCAAGAGAGATAAAAGAATGGGTAGAACCCCAGTATCTAGTAAGGTATAAACTTCGCAAGAATTTATAATTAACTAACCCGTGCTAACTTCATTCGGGTTCCTCGCATTTTGACCGATCACGACAAACGCTCTTCCAGGAACCGTTGACTTTGACTTTTCTGGGACATCCTTTTGAGTCACCATCCCATTGGACTTGGTTTTATTTCCAGTATAATCTCAAGTGATATGTCCTTCTTTTCCACAATTATAGCATACCTTAAACTGTTGTGAGCAGTTTGGGCTGATATTTCCCTATTTCCCGCATTTGTAACATACGACCGATGGTCTTTCTCCTCCCTTGGAACCCGGTTACTCTTGGCTTTGGCGTCTTCACATGGTCGTTGTTGAATCTCCTCTTTTAAAATCTCCTCCCGGCTCGCTTCTTCTATTTTCATGGCCACGATTACCACCGGAGTGGTTACCGAGTCTTTTCGTATTCTTCTTTCTCATTTGGTTATCGTTATTACGATGATTTGCTAACCTTGTATGATCCACGGTTATGGTCCCTCGATTGAACATACTCGTTATCTCGCTCTAACAACTGAGCCTTGTTGACAACATCTGAATAGAGAGAAAATTTATGAGAAATGAGATACTGACGTATGCCGGGTTTAAAAGTTCTCAGAAACATCCGCGTCATACGTTCCTCATTCTCCACCAAATGAGGTGCAAACCTGGATAACTCTGCGAACTTCGCCTCGTACTGGGACACCGTCATGTTATTATGCTCCAGTCTAATAAACTTCACTTCCTTCATATGACGAATACTTTCAGGGAAGTACTTGTCATTGAACTGTTTCTGAAATGTCTCCCATGACATGCCGAGTGCGAAATTTGGATGGAGTACGCTTCCTGATTCCCACCGATGTCTGCCTCGTTACGGAACATAAAAAAAGTAGCGAATGGAACTTTACATTCCTCTGTGCATCCCAAGACATCGAATATCTTGGTAATTTGTTTGACCCATGTGTCTCACTTTAATCGGATCCGGCTTTCCCCAAAATTCGGTGGTCCCAACTCTTTGAAGCTGCTTGCATTTGTGACCACCGTGAATTGCTATCATTTCCTCTGTATTTTGAACACGAGTCTCCTCGTCGATTTTTCATGAAGCGCAAAAACTTCTAAACATCCCGTTCATCATCACGCTTTCGGTGGTGTTGTTCACGGGAGGTACATTTGCCACACATTCGCGTTCTCCTCGTTGGTAAGTACAGGCATCTCCACGGTCTCATTTCCACTATTAATATTCTCAGTCGACATTCTCAAATACTGTCATAAAACAAGGGTTAATTAAGGAAATTAATATATCACATAATATCCCTATATACTAACCAACTAACAAATAAGCTTAGGTAGGACACACTAGCGAAGGATTTACTCATCTCTCCCCTCCTAGTTCTATTCCCCGATATCCTCCAGAGATCATATCCCTAAGCTCTGATACCAACTGTGACGCCCCCAAAATAGGTCCATTCCATCCAACCCATTCTGAGTCGCCAAATACATGGTACAGAAATAACTACAACCTTATTATTACAACATATAAACTGTGAGTTTAAATACAGATATTACCATCTAGACAATATCCACACGCAAATAAATCCCCATCATAATTATTGATACATTATTTTACAAAAATGGTGAGGACTACTAAATAACTCTCTCTAGAACCTTCATTCCATACCCCGACTAGTAATCGCTACATTCTCGTCTCCTGAGAAGAAAAATGGAACAAAAAGGAAAAGGGTGAGCTCAACTAGCCCAGTAAAGAATATTATGACGAAGATAATATACAACAAAATTATCGTTAGTCTTCAACAGGGAAAAATCTAATAGAATACAATAGACAACAAGTTTTAAATAAATATTCGCAGCGGAAATAATAATTCATTAGAAGAGTTAAGTAGAGAATGCAAACTACTATCTTCTATGTATGAATTTTAAAGTTCATAAATCTATCTTTTATCCTGTAACATCAATCAATATATATACGGAATCAAATATTCATCTTTGCACTCTGAGGCCAAAGATATTCATCGATTAGTCATGTTCATCTAAACACATGTTCATCTTTGCACTACGGGCCAAAGATATTCATCGAAATCATTCATCTTTACTACGAGGCCAAAGATATTCATCATAAATCATTCATCTTTTACACTACGGACCAAAGATATTCAATAATATCATCATTTAAGACCGAGGATGATGAAAAATATTTTTAAATAAGCGAATCCGATTGAAACAAAATGACAAGGATTAAGGATTAAGGATTCGTACTTTGTTTTATCCATATCCAAAAATACCTCAAAATAATCATAGTGGTGTAAAATTCAAGAATGATCAAAACATGGATACAATCAAAGCTAGTATCCAGAATAGATATTTTGGACGAAAAGAAGAAATTTCATTTTTCGATGAATAGTGCCGTATTCGGGAATAGTGTCGTATACGTGAATAGTAACTCCGACACCAAAAGATAGAAATTTCACAAAAAAAAATCTTCACGCTTCGTGAATAGTACTCATGAATATTAACTCGTGAATAGTAACTCATGAATAGTAACCCCGACATAAAAAAGTTCCAAATTTGATAAAAAGTTTCAACCAATATTTTGGCATAATGATATTGAAGAAATAATATCATTTTTTAAAAAAATAATATCCCTTACCTCGAAAAGGCAGTACTTCTAGTTGAAATCTGGGATATAGGCTATGACTTAAACTTGCACCAGTATAGCAATACTCAAAGTATACTCAAAATACTCACAAGAATATTTCGATAATATAGAGAGAAAACTTGATTTTACGGTGTGATTTTCAATTCTAACCTAAGCACCCTATTTATAGGAAATTACTTAGAACACCAAAGCAGAAAATTTAATATAATATTAATATATATATATATATATATATATATATAATCTTCTACGTACTCATTCTAGATTTCAATTCCCAGCATTTCCCACATGCTCCCTTCTAGAAAAAGTAAAAAAAAAACGTTTTTCTTTTATAAAATAATTTAAACTTCCAAAAATCAATTATTTTGGAACTCCGGAACTTCAATAATTCATAATAAATAGCTCTTTTGTCAGAAAATTCAAATCTTGCAAGTTTGTATAGGAAATTCAATTCTCTACAACTTTGCAGAAGAAAGTTTTCCAAATTCAAGCGTAAATTGGTAGAAATCCATAAGCGAGGCGATTTTACATTTATAATCAAATTTCAAATCAAGAAATGGGTCTGGAAGACACACAAAATCTGCTTTTTAATATTTATTGCAACAAAAATACTCTTTCTCCTCATAAACTCATATATCCTCCATTCATTATAAAAATATCACCATTATTATATTATTAAAAATATAATAATATATTTAAACGAATTATTTTATCAGAAAAAGATAAAATATCAATTTTCAACAATTGTCACATTAAAATTTTCTCCATCTATATCCACATAAAATCAATATTTTCCTCATCATATAAATCAATAATTAATTATTCACAAATAATATTCTGAGAATCACGATCAGATCTTGTGACGGTAGTTCACGGGAAAGAGGGGGCTTTCAATAAGAATTTCTCTTCTTGGTAGCGCGCAATTAGGTGACCAAACCTCTCCTTAGACAGAACTTTCTAGACATTGCCAATAATGTTATATAATAATATTATTAGGATAATATGAATTATTAGCCGATAATAAAAAATATTGTGTAATGACAATTATTGAAACAACAAATAATATAAAATACCAATCAAAGGCAATTATTGAATCAATAAAATAAAATCTTTGAGAAGAATTCTTTCGTAACAATTATTAAGGAATGCCTTCTTACGTAAGAATCAATAATTGGTGCAATACTGCAGTGTCTTCTTGTCAACAACAGCGTATTCATGTGTTTTAACCACCGGGTATTCCAACGATTGTAAGCAGTAATAACTACGTAGTTATTTTTAAACAACTTATATTTGTCGTTTCCTTCCTCCAATCGCTTTTCGTTATGGGGCCCACACGCCATGGTAGCTGGCCGTCGCATACGAATATTCCCAACAAGATCTGAATATTCCACGACCAAACGAATATTCTCCGACAACAATGAATATTTTATAACCACTTGCTTATTTTGAAATATTTGCGTATTTTACCCATAACTATCCACATTAATCACATCAACCCTTACTATTTCAAAATAATAAATAGAGGAAATTAAATTTCATTTATTAATTATTTGGGGTCTTACAAATTAATTCTAGCACGTAGCCAGATTACTAACCACATTAGCACATTCTAGGTCATAGAACGACCTTCACATAGATTACTCACAAAATAAATCAATTAAATTTATTTAATTCACATAATCAAATAGAAATTTAATTGCCATAAAAATCAGATTTTCTCGGGCGTTACAACATAAGTTAAGCATACGTCATTCAATCTTTGTTAGATTTTCCAAAGAGAGGTGAAGTAATAGTCTTCAAGGGTAAGACTCTTGTCTATCATATCTTTATCTCTACCATGATAGGATTGATAGAGAAGTGGGATTGTATGCTAAGAACATGTAATAAGTCATTGATAAATGAACTTAAGCCGAATAAGTTGAATAAGCAACTTGAACCTAAATAAGTTGATAAGCTTGTGAAGAACTTGTCATATGATTGGCATATGATGTTAGTATGTTCAAAATAGTATGAGAACATTGATTGATGGACTTAAGTTCATAGTAAGTCATAAGCATGAGAATTTGTAGATAATAAGTTAAATAAGTCATTGACTTATGAGAATAAGTTAAAACCTACTTTGAGAATAAGTTGGTGTAATAAGTAATTTGTAATGTTCATATGTTGGTTAAAATCCATTTAGAATCATTAGTAATGAAGTTTTGCCGAAATTCACACGATTAGACGATAATCGTCGAATTCGTGAAATTCTTGGAATGGAAGTCGTATTTTGTGTTTGAAGTCAGAAACGTTAGTTTTCAATGGAGAGAAGTCATATTTGGCATTATAGAGTTGTGAACTCGAAAATGACCGAATTTCGACTTAGAACGAAGAAACGAGCGTTGAACGTTCACGGACGTTTATCGTTTTCGTTAAAAATGAACTAATAGGTGAAATTTTAGCAAACGAAGTCAAATAGATAAAATTCTTGCATAAACGCATAGAGTATGTAATTTGTGAACCGTAGGCTTTTAAACGAGCCAATTCAGACTTATAACGAAGAAGTTATGCGTCCGGGAGTTTCACCAAATTTGCAAAAGCTGCAAATTTTCTAAGGCACAGAGTTGGCACCGCGGCGCCAACCCAAGGCCAAATGATGGTGCCGCAACGCAGGCACAGTGTCTAAGCACACTGTTAACTCGCACCGCAATGCGACATAAAGAAAAAAGACTCATGCATGACACCAAGTCCGATGCGAGCATAATGTTAACTTTCATGGCGGACATAACTTCTGAGCTATAGGTGGCGCCGCAATGCCAACCCTAGAATGTGGACAGTAAAGAATGTTTACAAGTATAACATGAATAGTAACCCAGTTATAATTAACTGAGGATCTTAATAAGGTATTGTAAGGTACTTATAAACCTTATGTATGATGATTAAATGTTAATAATCAATTGAATATGAACGAAATGAGAATGAGGTAATGAAAAGTTGAAACCCATAATAACAAATCTAAGTCAGGATTTAGATTGAGATGAAGGGTAAGATATAATAGTATATATGCTTGATTATATATGACCTAATGTGGTATGTTATATGATCATGTATTGTAGAGACTTAGAGACTTAAAGTGTATGTGTGATAATCAGTAAGCAGATGCTAAAGGCAAGTATTCTAACCCTTGTTCCAGTTCAGTCTGGACAAGCTGTGTAATTCATGTATTCTTTGGCATGAAGTTTTTAACGATGAAGTCTAAGCCAATTCTTTCGGCTAGACTTATATTATGATTATGTCAAGCATGATTAATGTTTACCGAGTTATATTGGTGTGGTTTTCAATCGAAGACCGAGTATGCTAAAAATGTTTTGTCGTTTAACGACAGGCACGTGAGGTTGCCACAACTTAAGCATATATACGTTTAATGAAAGTATTGTTGATCAACATAGAGTACTATAGGCTGATCACCTAGACGTGCTCGTAAGTAGTCGGACTTAAGGACTTAGTGCCGGGATGTCCTTTTCAAAAGAACTTATGAAATGCTCAAGGTCTTGGACCGGAATTGATGTTTTACTGAATATTGTTGTTGTAAAACCTTTTGAATGAAAAGAAGTGTTATTTTGAATTATCGATAGTACTTCGTAACTATTGTTCAGTTACTAAAGATATATGAGTTCTATGTTTCAAGCATGTTGTCTATTAAAATTGTAGTACTTGCTGAGCTAGTCATGCTCACTCTTGCTTGAACCATATGAACACATGACTAAGATCGAATGAATGAAGGCTCAAGCAAGGATAAGGGATAAAGAAAGCGAAGACGAACTCTTAGATTTCTTATGTAATAGTATAGTTGAATGTCTAATATATTGAATATTATGATAAGAACGAATGAATGGGTTATAAAGAACCTAGGAAATGTAATATTATTTTGAATATATAGAAGTTATATTAGTCCTTTTTAGACTGTTCAATTGAATGAATGAATGAATGGTAGTACCGTGTAGCACCATCTGCCGGGTTGGAAGATACCCGGATTTTGGGGCGTCACAATTATAGTGAGCTATGTGAATATATCACATAGATTCTGTAAAGACTGAGAACTATTGAATAAATTATTCGAAGACGCTTGAAGTCAAGTTTTCTTAACGCTTGTCTAACTTTCGTGTTAGTCGAGTTTTCTGTGATTCATTATAATGAGTTGCATGAATGATTTTAAAGACAGGGTCAATGCCAGTTTTAACTCGGCTAGACTATTCGTAAGAGATAGATTGATTTGTATACATATCTTTTTATATAGAAATGCTAACGCTATCCTATGCCAAGTATTTGGTACGAATTCAAAGGTAAGTTTGTCTATGAACAAACAAAAGTATTTTTTATCAATTATTCGATGGGCACGCGAGTTTTCCAAAACTTAAATGTAAATACGTTTAGCGGATGAATGTTGATCAACATAGAGTACTATAGGCTGATCACCTAGAAGTGCTCGTAAGAAATGTCGGATGTACAGCCTTAGTGTCGTGATATCCTTTTCAAGTATAAAAACAAAAAGAGACTGTTCCTGGTCTTTTGACCAGTTCAGAATTCCTAAACTATTGTACTTTGGGAATTGATATTATGAATTGTTAAGCATTATTCAATGTTTCATAATACTTCATGACTATTTATTCAGTTATGGAAGATTATCATGTAATTCACGAATGTGGTATGGATATTATCCTTTGTTAAACTTGTTGAGCTAGTTATGCTCACTTCTTGCGTGAATTATATGATTGTAGTTAAAGCCGAGCATACTGAGAATTCTAAGAGAGATAAGGGCAAGGCTAAGATGGATAGTTAAACTTCTTGTAATAGATTAGTATGGTTGTATGTATTATACTATTTAACAAATGAATGATGTAATCAGTTTATGAACCTGGGAAGGGATTTTATTATAATTGTAATAAGAAGATAGTTAGTACATTCATTGTGTTGTGTTTTCAATGGAATGATTGTATAGTTATGAGTACCATGTAGCACCATATGTCGGGTCAGAAGATACCCAAATTTGGGGGCGTCATAGGTTGGTATCAAAGCTATAAGCGTAATGCATGAAGAATCCCGAGCCTTTTGTTGGTGACGTCCCTATAAGGGAATGCACTGAAGCCAGACTTTCCGTAGGGGACGCCGAACAAGTTGGTGGCTGTAACATTCCAGAATTTTTAAATTGTTATATTAAATATTTATTGAATTATATAAGTATTTAATAGATGTGTTTATTGTTGAATAAATAATGGTTCAAATTTGATTCGATTTGGTTAATTATTTGATAAATAAATAATTAATGAAATTAATTATTATATTCTACTTTAATTTAATTATTAAGTTAGAGAGTTTTGATTAAATGAATTATTATATTTTAATTTGAATTTGTAATTAAAAGGATGTGTTCGTTGATTAAATAAAGTAATAATTATATAGAAAATTATAATTTTGTGGTATTGATTTATGTGTTAAAGTGATTTATTAAATTGTTATTAAAATTAATTAAATTGATTATTGAAAATTTTAATTAAATAAAAGTGTGACAAATAACCTTATTATAAGGGAATTACTAAACTAAAGCAAAAGAGTTTAATTCGTTTTTGCCAAACAAGGCTTAATGCCTAATTGTTTTTTACCAATTGTTTAATCTAATTGTTTTTTACCAAACAAAGCATAAGGATTAAATGATTATATTTTAAGTGGGTAACCAAACAAGCCTTATGGCTTTTGATTTTCAAAAATATAATAATTGATATCAGTTATACTTATAATTATATTATATAATTAATATATATTATTATCTATACGTTATATTCTAGTACGTATGTTAGAATAAAGAAGGAAAGACTCAGTAGAAGAGAAGAAGAAAACTTTCAGAGAAAAAATAAGAGAGAATTGGGAGAAGTCTAGAGAATTTGAGAAAAGAATTGGGGAAAAGAAGATTGATAATCAAAGGATAGCCACTATCTTCTAACTCTAAGGTATCATTTAAACTCTGTTATTTTTCAAAAGTTATAGTTGTATTCTCTCCCAATATTCTCTATAAAATCTTTGTAAAAATTGAATTATTTGTTATATATAGTTTTATATGATAAATTGGTTGTTGTGAAACTATTTTCATAAGTTATATATGAGTATAGTCAATGAATTGATGTTATGTATGTAATTTGTGAAGAAAAACCATATTACAATGAATTTATATGAATATGGTTTGGTTTAAAGTAAAATTAAGGTTTAATTAGTTGTTTAATTTATAAATTGACTATTGAATTTGAAAGAGGATGAAAAAACATAAACAAGGTATGTTAAATTAACTGGTTTGGCTGAAAAACAAAATCACAGTGTTGATTTTTATTAAAAACATCAAAAAGAGAGGTTTTTATCAAAAACAGTGAAATTGGATGTTTTAAATTTGATGTTTATGTTGTTTTATGGGTAAAATCATGTTAAGAGTCTTCGAAAAATGTTTATACAAAGTCTCTATATGAATTACTTGCTAATTAGGCTGTTAGATAGTAGCTTGTAGGCCAAAATTGGTTTTGTTCATGTGATTTCCGAAGCTAGTTGTCGAGGACTGTAATTGGTCTGTATGCCTTGGTAGCCTCGTAATATAGTTCTCGTGTACTTGAAGACCGGCGCCATGTCAGCTAGCACCACTTAGTGGCTTGTGTCTCACATGTCCTTGGCATTAACACCTGGCCATCACAATAACCCACAAGATATAAATTGTGGAAATAGCATGGCACATGAGTTAGCAGAATGGTCAGACAGTATAATTTTGTACACAAAGTCTGAAGGAATTGTAATGTGTTAATAGTAGGACTATTAAATTATGATTTCAGTTTTTCTATACCAAGAATGAGCATGTTATTAACAATTAACTAGTTTTGTAACTTGATTATGTGATTAAAAAATCAAATCTTACATGATGAAGGTACTTAGTTATGTATGTAATGTGGTAGTGACTAACTATGTCATGATGACACATATATATATATATACATAGGGTATTGTGATTCGAATTGTTCGGTTTAGCCTACAAGCAAGGCAAGTTCTCTAAATCTATTGTCTCGTTGAGCCAATTATTGTTTCTAATTCAATTACAATATAATGATGCAAGATTTCTAAACTTTATTTTGTTATTGAGCAAGTTTTTCTTGTATTTAACTTGTTATTTAGCATGCAAATTTATATATTCTGATATACTAATGTTGAACAATTTTATCGTTCAAATTTCTATGCATGCTTAGTACTCAATTCTAAATAACCTTGGCTTAATATTGTTCAAGCAAGGTATGTTATAGTTATTCAATATGTATGCTATTAGATTATTTCTAAAGCATGATTTTAATTTACAATGTCGATTCAATTCTGATTATTCCATAGTATAATGTTATTAATTTTATTCAACTAATCCTTAGTTTATGTTCGTTGAATTCCAAATTACCTTGAAATGTATCCAAACCAAACTCACTTTGGTGCGGACTTGTATTCTAAATACTGAGATGAACAACCCTATTATTAGGGGTAATTTACGCTTAGCGTTGAAATGTTTATGCACAATACATTATCTGAAGAAATTTGATCCCCTAAGTACGAGGAGTCCCTATAGTCTTATGATTGTTAAAGTTTAAGTTGAAAAATTACTTATAACTATGAACATAGTTTGTGGTCTTAGGACCCTCAGTTATATACTTTAGAATGTTGATAGACCATATTGTTCATTTCTATTGAGCCTCTTAATTGACAGTTGTTGTAAAGATTTTCATTCATTGTTGTTTCAAGTGAGCTTTGTTTGCTCACTCTTGCTTATATAACTATTACAGTTAAAGATGAGAAGGTTGATGTACTTAGCACCAATAAGGAAAAAGGAAAGATGAACAAGTATTGAAGACTTGTAATATGTTGATATTTTGTTATTAGATTTTAATTGAATGATTGTAATGAAGTTTATTTATTTTCTGTATTTGAATGATTGTATTTAAAGGTTAGACAACCTGGGAGATTTTTATTATGTAACCCTTTAAAGGGGAAGGTTTTATTATTCAATTTTATTGTGATTGGGTAGTTAGATATTAATGTTTGATTAAGTGAACACCAAATCCTGTGGGAATGAAGTACCTGGGTTTGGGGGTGTCACAAGTTGGTATCAAAGCTTTAGGTTATGAACCTTAGGTGGGGAAAAGCCTTAGGAAGTAACCTTTGAAAAGATAGTGATGATAAACTCTTATCGAGTTTTAAGGAAGAAGTAATAAAACACTTATGTGCTTACGTGATTACAACTTATGTGCTCGTGAGTGTCGAGTAATGATGATTAATAACTAAAACTTAAAAATCTTGTTGTCAGGATGACTAATGTCGGGGAATCTAGTCAGGCTAGGGAGGAAGGACCTCAGATGCCTAGTGATGAGGAATCTCGTTACATTCAAGTGGTTTGGGAACAACCACTTCCACGGGAGTGTGCCCCGTTGCTTACAGTTGTTGAAGATGAGGATGATGATGTGGAAATAGATGAGGAAGACCCCGTTGAGTTGCCGCAGGCAAATGAGGATGACGAGGACGAGGAGGAAGAGATTCCACTGACCTCGATGGCTGCTCGTATGTACGATGAAGTCTACGACCGCAGCGTGGAACTTCAAGATACTGTCGAGGAATTGCAAGAGATAGTAGCTGAGCAACAGACCTCGATGGCACAGAAGGACGACAAAATCCAGGACCGAGAGGAACGTTTGAAAAATGTTGAAGAAAAGTTGGTTCACACTGAAGGAGAGAACGAGCGAATGATAGCAGAGATTGCAGAGTTGAAGAACAAGTTGAAAGAGGAATCTACTAAGAGGGCAAGATTCAAAGATGCGTACGAGGAAGCTGATCAACGAGCCGAAATAGCAGAGGGAGACGCACAAGCAAAGAGAATGAAGATGGAGGAAATGAATAACGTGTTCAACACAGTGATTAATCAAGCTCAGAATTGGGTCATGGGTTATCCGATTCAGTTTGAGACGCTGCCATCGTACATATAAGATCGTCGAACAATGTTTCGAATTATGGAGGAAGAGCATCGTAAGGCCACACAATATCTTAGTAGGACATCGTAGGGAATGTACTTGATATATGATTTATGTTATGATAAATAATATGTAAATCCCAACATGACTGTTGACGTCTTGAAACTTTAGTAGTTCAGGAAAATAATGCAAATAGCAGTGATGCTATTGTTATGATGTTTTCAAAGAAACTATGAATGAATAAAAGTTATTATCTTATTTCATCCAAAGTATTATGTGTTATGTGATTATTACTTTTATGGGGGCATGTTAAGTAGAAATTACTTAAAAGAGTTGAGTAATAATCTAATGAGTGTATTTTTAACAGAAAATGCCTCCAAGACGTCAACCACCCTGACAGAGAACTACTGAAGGAACCAACAATAATAATACTAAAGGTAACCCCATTCAGCAGCTGGTGACGTTACTGACAGGTGCACTACAGAATCAACCGAAGAATTAACCACAAAATCAAGCTACAACGTTTAAGGACTTCAAGGCGGTTGGACCACTAGAGTTCCGTGGGTCCATGAACCCGATTAAGGCACAGACCTGGGTCATGGAGATTGAGAAAGTGTTCGATGTTACGGGAGTAGGGGAGGATCAAAAGACTGCTTTTCCAACATTAATGTTGAAAGCAGAGGCTAGTTATTGGTGGCAGGCCAATAAAACTCGAGGAGGACAAGGGGTTATGACCTGGGATAGGTTTAAGGAGATATTCTTCGACGCCTATTTCCCAGAGAGTTCGAAGAGTTAGTTAGAAGTACAGTTTTTATAACTGAAGCAGGGACGATGACGGTGTCGGAGTATGCTGCGAAATTCAACGAGTTGGCGACGTTTGCGCCATACTAAGTCAGTACAGATGAACGCAATGCGAAGAGATTTGAACAGGGACTGAAGCCCTGGTTGTATAGTAGGGTTTCCATGTTCCAGTTAAAGACATTTGCAGAAGTAATGGAAAAGGCAATTCTCGCTGAAGGTGGAGGCGAGGTAGTAACTAAGTTCAATCAAGAACAGAAAAAGAAGAAGAATGAAGTGGAGATTAATAATGGAGGTGGTCATAGTGGAAATGGTGACAATAATCTGAAAAAAAAGTGGAATGGAAATATGGGTACTGGAAATCAGTAGGGTAACCAGTAGGATAAGAAGTTTGAAGCATGTGCTACATGTAGGAAGTTTCATAAGGGTGTATGCTTAATGGGGAAATGAGTATGCTTTAACTGTGGCTAGGAGGGTCACATCGCCCCAAATTGCAATCAACCCAAGAAGAATGTTTGCTTCACTTGTGGGTCCAAGGATCACTTTGCTCTTGAGTGCCCTATGAAAAAAGCTGGAGAGACAACGGGAAGCAAGGGAGGTAGCAGTGGAGGTGCCTGTGCCATTACTGGACCAACGGCATCAAACAAACCCACAGCCAGAACCTTCAACATGACTGTGCAAAATACTGTGCAATCAAAAGATGTGGTGTCAGGTATTATCTCGATCAATGATATTGATGCTTATGTATTATTTGATTCAGGTGCTACTTGCTCATTTATATCTGATGAATTTGCTATGAGATTAGGATTGTCTAGTGAAGAATTGAATTTCCCTTTAAATATAAAAATTGCGAATAAAGAAGTAATTCCTGTTAGGTTCGTATACAAGAATTGTAAGGTGAATATTAAGGGAAATATTATGATGGTAGATTTAATTCCGATTAGGCTTGGAGAGTTTGATGTTATTTTGGGAATGGATTTGTTGTTCATTTGTGGAGCGATAATTGATTGCAACAAGAAATGTGTAAACCTTATGACTCCGTCAAAGGTAGTTTTCAATGGTAGCAAATCGCCTAGACAAATGAGATGTCTGACGATTATGCAGGCCAAGAAGTTGTTGGGTCAAGGCTGTGTGGGTTATTTAGCTTACATAGTCGATACTCAGAAGAAGGGTGTGAAACTGGAAGAAATACCAGTGGTTAGGAAATTTGTGGATGTGTTTCAGGAGGATTTGCCAGGACTTCCGCCTGACAGAGAAATCAAGTTCGTGATCGACTTAGTGCCAGGATCTGCTCCGATATCAAAGGCCCCGTTCAAAATGGCTCCGTGATAAGTGGGTTTTACACCTACTTATTGGACATTAATTCACGCAAACTATGCTCATCTCAAGTACATTTAAGTGTGTTTTTAGTTGCATTTCATGTTATTTTGCATTGCATTTACTTAAAACTCCTTTAGTGGAACAATTACAGTAAATGGCATGATTTGGTGAGGTTAGATGGTATGAGACTGATGGATGCATGGCATGAGGATCAATTGGAGCAGAGAAGCTAAGCATGGGTGTTGATGGACAAGGAAATGAGCAGCAGAACATATCAGTATGCAGCAGCAGAATCGAACTCGAGTTCTGAAGCCATATGGCTATCTGAGCGATCTACATGCGCCTGCGTCGACCACTCGATGGACCAAAAAGCTGCGCAGCTACCGCATGAGAAATGCATAGGAAGAGCACGTGATCGCAGCGTGATGCATTTATTCTTCTTTGAAATGTATTTATTTTAATTTTTAATTTTAAAGGTTGTAATTAATTAAAAACGATTTCTGACTGGTGTCAGACGTATCATTCGGTACTTTTTACATATTTTTCATATTAGGAACGAGGGTTTACACTTTGAGGGAGATTCCAACGGAGAACGAAGCCTAAACTTCATATTTTATAATTCTTCTTGGGATTTTCTATCATTGTGGATTATTATTATTATTTTGCTTGATTTATATGAGGATTTGAACGTCATTGGTTTATAATCAGCAATTGGGTTTGATCATTTCTACCCCTTCTCTCTCAATTGTTTGCTTATTATCCATGTTTAGCTTTGATCTCATAATGGCTTTTGGTTCAATCATGAACTAAACTCCATTATGGGATTCTAACGGATTTTAATATGTAGTTTAATTGCATGCTTGATTGCTAGACTGTTTTACATATCATAGGGAATTTCTACCATGGTTGTTTTGCATGCATAAATGCTTGATCACCATTCGTTTTTAGTACTTGTATGGAATTAACAATGAACATGCAAGTATGGATTGTAATCATGGTAGCATACATTATATATGAAAACATTTTGCATGGCTTGTGTATTTCGTGAACCAGATAGACATATATTGTTTCACCGTATGAGTTAAAATAAGGGCTTGAGCTTAAATTCAATATGGTTGCAATTTCACATAAACATATAGTGATTTTGGTTATATTGATGATTACATGGTTTCTATCGCTTGTGGATATTGTGTGAGTAGGTCATAGTGCATTGAAAAATGGATATGACTATTTTAGTGCTCTTGACTACTTTTCTGTAATATGTAAGTAATCTTTCATGATGGTGGCAATTAGATGAAGTATTAAATGAAGTTAGGATCCCATTATTTCCAGATTTGCTTTATTACATTATTATTCTCATTTTAGTTATTATTTGCATTTAGAATAAATTCACAATTCTAGTCATTAGTTTAAGCATATAAAAATAGTGATTTAGTTGATGCATAAGAGTTTAAATTAAACAACTTTCTCTATGGGACGATACTCTACTTACTCTGTATTACTTGTTGACACATGTATACTTGCATGAGTTAGAGTTCTTTTGTTAGAACTGAAAAAGAGGCAACAAGTTTTTGGCGCCGTTGCCGGGGAAAGGAGTTTAAATTTAAATAGTTATCATAATTTTCAAGCTATACTGTATGACTTAGACATATCTATTCTTATCTCATTTCTATTTTTTGTTTTGTTTGTGGTTTCAGGTACTTGTAGATTTTTATGCACACTGATGAGTGAGTTTTATACCCATGAATTGGATACATTCGGGCTTAATTTATTGTTGTTCTTAAGTCTTTTAGGATGTTTTTATGTGTTTGTGTCTATTCAAGTATGTTTTATATTGTTTTGTAGGATTTGGGACAAAAGTTACATGGATCGATGTTTGGGGTGGCTAGATTCGCGTTTTCGGCTTGCCATTTACATAGCAGTCACTTCAGAGCCAATTTGACTATAGCTCCTGACATTATTTCGAAACACTCAAAGAATGAAAGTTGTAGATCTACTTGTCCTCTTTCCGGAACATCTTGAATCATCGAAATCGGAGTTCGGACGAAGAAGTTATGGCCATTTTCCTAAGGACATCGGAGAGAGAAAATGTTGGATTTTGGGCCGGCTTGGAAGCTACTCTTAGTGCATTTTTCAGGCAAAAGCGCTTAGGGGCAGAACTCGTCATTGTATTGCCCAGCCATTTGGGACTATTTGGGGAAGGGTTTGAGTGCGGCTGGATAGCGCTTTTGGGCGTAATTTTGACACCTTTTGACTCAAATAGGATTGGGTTTGTTCCTAAACTAAAAATTGGACTTGTAACCTATAAATACATGATGTAAGGCATAAAATAAAGGGAGATTACTTAGCTTAGCCTAGATTAAACACTCCTTTAGATTAGAAAATAACCCTAGTTCTTATTAGTTTTGGAGATTGAAGCAACTTGGAGACCATTGAAGATCAAGAGCAAGAGCAAGAAGCGAGAGGGGAGCATCGGATTTTGCGACAATGATTCTATTCTCTTCTCTCATCTTACTTTTATCTTTTGATGTCTATTGGGTTGTGGATTCTTGGTTTTAATTCATTAATTATGAACTAACTATTTTTGAGATTTCAATTGAACTTTTTATGGCTATGAATTAGTTATTCATTATATTCTAATTATTTATGTTAAAGTGAGTTGTTTATCTTGCCTTATACTTATTGATTAATTATCGATCAAGAATTACTTTGTTACTCTAGAAGGAATTGGAAGAGGAATTCTAGGGTTAGAAGCTGGGCATGATATCATGTGACTTAGTTATTTGCATGATGAATAATTAGGTTTGTGAATTGAATGGAAATATACATTCACGTGCGCATGTAACACATAAGGAATTGGGATTGGAAAGAGTTTAATTCAATTGTTTTGCATAGGAATATAGCAAGATTAATTTGGATTAAATAGAAGGCAATTGATCACTTGGAAAAGGACTTTTGGCATTTGAGAATTCACATTAACAATTCAAGAGGCATAATAATTGGGATAATTGGATAATTGATTTATAATTCATAATTGGGGATATTGAAGTCTTAATCTTTATTTATTTGAATTCATTCGTTAAAATCTTAGTTTTAATTAGTTAATTTAGTTTTCTTAATTAGAAAAAACACGATTTGAGATTGTTTAAATAAAATTGATTTGGTTAAGAGTTAGTATTTGGTAATTTTTATTAAATAATTCCTTGTGGGAACGATACTCTACTTTCACTTTATTACTTGTTGACCGTGTATACTTGCACGTATTCATTGATTGCGAAATCGATCAACACACACGTGATCATCCAACTCAGAATTAACACCAACGCAGGATAACATTAACGGAAGAGGTTGGAAAGCAAGTGTGTGGAGAAATTTGCAAGCTCAGTTAGAAAGTACTACAGCTAGCATGGCAGAAGAACAGAGAATTGAGCAAAGAGAAGAGCATCAGGCTCTAAGAGACTACTCCATGCCGAATATTAATGGACTTCAGTCTAGCATAGTCAGACCGGCGATAGCAGCGAATACTTTCGAGATTAAATAGGGCACTATTCAGATGGTGCAGAATTTGGTACAATTTGGGGGTGCTGCTACGGATGATCCGAATGAACACCTGTTGAGTTTCATTGAGATTTGTTATACATTCAGATACAACGGGGTGACGGAGGATGCTATTAGACTGAGGTTGTTCTCATTCTCTTTGAGGGATAAAGCAAGGAGTTGGTTACATTCTTTGCCTGCTGGATCAATTACTACATGGGAGGACTTGGCACAAAAGTTCTTAGCCAAATTTTTCCCAATGGCTAAGACGGCGAAGATGAGGACAACTATCTCTTAGTTCGAACAACAACAGGGTGAATCCTTATACGAGGCTTGGGAGAGATACAAAGAGATGCTACGAAAGTGTCCGTACCATGGTATGCCAGATTGGATGGTGATCAACACATTTTATAATGGATTGGGATGGCAGTCGAGACCTATTATAGATGCAGCTGCAGGAGGGGCATTATGAGCGAAGAGCTATGACGAGGCCTATACACTTATCGAGACTATGGCTGCAAATGATTTTCAAAATCCTACATCTCAAATGCCACAGCCCAAGGTTGCAGGTTTGTTGGAGGTAGATGCTATTACTCAGTTATCGGCACAGATGGCAGTTATGGCAAAGAAAATAGATACACTGGAAGAGAACAAAGTGAAAACAGTTGCCTTCGTATGTGAGATTTGTGCGGGGTCACACTCCACAGATCAGTGTGCTATCAGCTCAGAGTCGGTACAGTATGTGAGTAATTAGAGGAAAGACCAAGGACAGTTTTAGAACACATACCACCCCAACAACCGCAATCATCCAAACGTCAGTTGGTCTAATAACCAAGGGAATCAACAGAATCAGTTTCAGCCAAATCAACAATTTCAACCACAGCCATCTCAGCCACATTTTATACCAAAAACCACCGTTTCCGCCTGGATTTTCTCAACAACAACAACATCACACTCCAGCTGCACCTCAGCACAAAAAGAAATCAAAAATGGAGGAGATGATGTTGAAGTACATGGCAAACACGGAAGTTATGATCAAAAGCCAAGCAGTGACTATTAAGAATTTAGAGACTCAGATGGGGAAAATGGTGAGCATGCTTAACAACAGGCCCCAAGGTTCATTGCCAAGTAACACAGAGACAAATCCAAGAAGAGACGGGAAGGAACAGTGCCAATCAATAACATTAAGATCTGGGAAAGATCTTGCAGGTACTGCTAGTCATGCACCCGCGCATGATTACATTGAAGAAGAACACTTGTGGCCATGAAAGGTAGTAGTGGCTCACGAGAAGGAAAATCTGGAAAATTTTGAGGTACAACATGAAGAGAAAGAGAAAGATAAAGCAGGGTCAGTTGAGAAGCCTATGAGTGCAGTACCACCAGTTCACCCTCAGGTTCCATATCCGCAGAGATTAAATAAGCAGAGGGAAGATAAGTAATTCAGCAAGTTTTTGGAGGTCTTTAAAAAGCTGCAAATCAATATACCTTTCACCGAGGCATTAGAACAAATGCCAAGCTATGCAAAGTTTATGAAGGGTATATTGTCAAGGAAGAGGAGATTAGACGAGTTTAAGATGGTAGCCTTGACAGAGCAGTGCAGTGCAGTGCTTCAGCAGAAATTACCTCCAAAGCTAAAGGATCCGGGCAGCTTCACAATTCCATGCACAATCGGGAAGATGAGCTTCAGTAAGTGTCTATGTGATATTGGGGCAAGTATCAGTTTGATGCCCTTGTCAGTGTTAAATCAGTTAGGATTGTCGGCCCCAAGGCCGACAAACATATCATTACAACTAGCTGATAGATCTATCACGTATCCATGGGGAATTATTGAAGATGTGTTGGTAAAGGTGGACAAATTTATCTTTCCGGTTGACTTCATCATCTTAGATTATGAGGAAGACAAAAACATACCAATCATACTGGGGAGACCATTTTTAGCCACAGGCAGGACTTCGATAGATGTGCAAAAGGGGGAACTCACGATGCGTGTACATGATTAGGAGGTTACCATTAAAGTCTTCAAGGCAATGAAGCTCCCAAAAGATGAGGAAGAGTGTTTCTGGGTTAATTTGGTGGATTGAGGCCTAAATGATGTGGTACAGAATTTGGTAAACTATGCGCCGTTGAGTTGTGTTATTGGTGAAAATTCAAGACACCTATCGAGCCATTGACAAAAGCGGGAGAATCATCAGTAAAATTAAAGCCATCTCTTGAGTCACCTCCAGAGCTTGAATTAAAACCACTTCTAGAACATCTCAGGTACGCATTTTTAAGTAAAGATTCAAAGCTACTTGTGATTATTTCTTCTGCACTAACATCTTTTCAGGAAGAAAATTGCTATGAGTGCTTATAGAGTTCAAATCAGCTATTGGATGGACCATAGCAGATATCAAAGGGATCATCCCTTCATTCTGTATGCATAAGATCTTGCTGGAAGATGCTAGTAAGCTGTCTATTGAACAGCAAAGAAGACTTCATCCGATAATGAAAGAAGTGGTCAAGCAAGAGGTACTAAAATGGCTGGATGTAGGCATAATTTATCCGATCTCAGACAGCTCATGGGTGAGCCCAGTGCAGTGTGTACTGAAGAAGGGTGGTATAACAGTCGTGACTAATGAGAATAATGAGTTGATTCCAACAAGAACAGTGATGGGGTGGAGAGTCTGCATAGACTACCGCAGACTTAACAAAGCTACAAGGAAAGATCATTTTCCACTCTCATTCATTGATAAGATGTTGGACAGATTAGCGGGTCATGAGTATTATTGCCTTCTAGATGGGTATTCAGGCTACAATCAGATTATGATAGCTCCAGAAGACCAGGAAAAGACTACTTTCACATGTCCATACGGCACTTTTTCTTTTAGAAGGATGTCTTTCGGATTGTACAATGCTCCAGCCACCTTTCAGAGATGCATGATGGCTATATTTTCAGACATGGTGGAGCAGAATGTGGAGGTATTTATGGATGACTTCTCAGTCTTCAGGGACTCATTTGATTTATGCCTTGAGAATCTGGTTATGGTTTTGAAGAGATGTGTTGAGACGAACTTAGTGCTAAACTGGGAAAAGTGTCATTTTATGGTACACGAAGGAATCATACTGGGACACAAGGTTTTGAAGAAGGGACTTGAGGTGAATAGAGTGGAGCTGGATACGATTGAGAACTTGCCACCACCTACTTCAGTAAAAGGTGTTCGCAGTTTTCTGGGACATGCAGGTTTCTACCGCAGATTCAGCAAGGACTTTTCCAAGATAACTAAACCTCTATGCAGTCTATTGGAGAAGGATGCACAGTTGAGTTTTGATGAAGCCTATGTGTCAGCATTTGAGCATTTAAAGAGGAAACTAACCTCATCACCAGTGATTACCGTACCAGATTGGGAATTGCCATTCGAGTTGATGTGTGATGTCAGCGATTACGCTGTAGGGGCTATTTTGGGGCAGAGGAAAGAGAAGATTTTTCATGTGATCTATTATGCCAGCAAGACCCTTACAGATGCACAGTTAAACAACACCACCACAGAGAAAGAGTTATTGGCAGTGGTGTACGCCTTCGATAAATTTTGAGCATATCTGATTGGCACAAGGGTGATAGTGTATACGGATCACGCAGAAATTCGACATTTAATGGCAAAGAAGGATGTAAAACCCCGGTTGATCAAATGGATTTTATTACTGCAGGAATTTGATTTGGAGATCAAGGACAGAAAGGGCACCAAAAACCAAGTGGAGGACCACTTATCGCGACTAGAGAATCCGGAAAGGAAGGCAGACGATAACGTTATGATCAATGAGACCTTTCCAGATGAGCAGTTGTTTGTGGTGAAAGGGGAAGTGCCATGGTTCGCAGACTACGCGAATTATCTGGTGAGTAAGATGGTACCTTCTGACTTGGTGGGTTATCAAAAGAAGAAATTTTTGCATGATGTCAAATGGTATATATGGGATGAGCCTTATTTGTTTAAACAGTGTTCTGATCAAGTGATAAGAAGGTGTATTTCGTATAGCGAGATCGAGGGGATTTTGCAGGTTTGTCACTCTACTGTGTATGGAGGTCACTATGGTGGTGAAAGAACAGCGGCTAGAGTGCTACAAGCAGGATTCTACTGGCCGACAATTTTCAAGGATGCATACAGTTTTGTCCAACGGTGTGACAGATGTCAACGAGTGGGGAACATCTCCAAATGAAATGAAATGCCATTGAATACGATCCTTGAAGTAGAAATTTTTGATGTGTTGGGGATTGATTTCATGGGACCTTTTGTTTCTTCCTGTGGAAATCTCTACATCTTGCTCGCAGTGGATTATGTCTCGAAATGGGTAAAAGTGGCAGCTCTTCCGACAAATGATGCCAAGGTTGTCCTAAGGTTTTTACACCGAAGTATCTTCACAAGATTTGGGACTCTAAGAGCCATCATCAGTGACGAAGGTAGTCATTTCTGCAACAGGCAGTTTACAGCTTTGTTGGCCAAGTATGGGGTGAACCATCGCATTACTACAGCTTATCACCCACAGACAAATGGCCAAGCTGAAGTGTCGAATCAAGAAGTCAAGAGAATCCTTGAAAAAAGTTGTGAATCCCACACAGAAGGACTGGTTATTAAAGTTGGATGATGCAATATGGGCTTATAGGACTGCATACAAGACTCCGTTGGGTATGTCTCCTTTTCAGCTCGTGTATGGAAAAGCATGTCACCTTCCTATGGAGCTAGAGCATAAGGCATATTGGGCAATTCGAAAGCTCAATTTTGATTTGAAAGCTGCGGGGGAGAAACGCCTACTCCAACTAAATGAGTTGGATGAATTCAGATTACAGGCATATGAGAATTTGAAGCTATACAAGGAGAAGGTGAAGAAATGGCATGACCGAAAGATCATTGAGAGAACCTTTGAACCGGGACAGAGGGTTTTGCTTTATAACGCCAGACTTAAACTTTTCCCTGGGAAGCTGAAATGGAGATGGTCAGGGCCATTTACAGTGAAGACTATTTTTCCGCATGGTGCAATTGAAGTATTTGATAAGTTGTCGGACAAGCCTTTTAAGGTGAATGGCCAGCATTTGAAGCATTACTTTGGTGGTGAGGTAGACAGACAGAAAGTCACCTCAATGCTCTCTTCGACATGAGATTCAGAGACAGTCAAGCTAATTGACTATAACTTAGCGCTCAATGGGAGGCAACCCATTATTTCTATCTCTACTTTCTTTTTATTTATTCAGTAGAGTATTTAGTTAGTTTATCTCTATTTCATTTTTGATAATTTTTATGTTGTGAATAATTGAGTGTGTAGCTGAATTTACACTGCGAGGTGTGTGAAGTAGGATAGATTTTATGTAGTCCTTCATGTTGCTCATTAATGCATGCCCTTAACAGTGTGTATTCTTGTCCATGTAGGTATCTTCAATTGCACTCATCACTGATCGGCAGTCTAGGAGTAAAAATTTTGCAGTACATGAATTTACATCGTCTACCGTATACATGATTAAGCAAGGAATCGCATGCGCTTGCGCTTTGGAAGTCGAGAGCTCATATTTCCAATCAACACCTCAACTCTCCTTCAAGGCTGCAAGAAGATTTCCATCTATGAGGGACGCTTGCCGCTTGGCGATATTGGGTCTTGAAAAGTTTTAAAAGTTTAAAACCAATCCGTGACTTATTTGGTTTCTCACTTGACATAACAGAAGAAAATCTTTCCATTCTCCCATAGCCGCAAGACTCCTCAGCTCTCATAAAAACTCATACCCACGATTCTCTCTACATTCAAAGTTCAAACCTACACTCTCATCCACGGGTATAAATCTAGGGTTACTGCTTGGGTTGTGCCGCAACGAGTTTGGGGATACTGGTATCAGCCGCTCTTATTCATTATCCAGCAACTACTCCCACTCTCTCTATCATCTGCACATGGGTCCAAAAAGAGTACGCTCAATT
This sequence comes from Panax ginseng, assembly GCA_020205605.1. Classification (NCBI taxonomy): domain Eukaryota; kingdom Viridiplantae; phylum Streptophyta; class Magnoliopsida; order Apiales; family Araliaceae; genus Panax; species Panax ginseng. The sequence goes on along the minus strand of CM035132.1, from coordinate 131,019,802 downwards.
TCCATCTCTTCATCATCAACATCTTCCTCCAGTAACCAAGAAGAGGATGTCGTGGATCACAAAAAATTTATCAGTCTGGAGGCCCAACGAGAATATTATCGAATTATGGCCAAATCTTTTGTGAAGGAATGGGGATTTAAACCTGATAAGCAAGACGGCCAACTATGGTATATGATACGAGAAAGAGGCTGGGTTGGCTTGACTACAACTCTTATGCCTATTCCCATGGGGGTTATTCCAGAGTTCTACGCGAATGCTAAGGAAATGAAAGGAGGGATAACACTGGTTCGAGGAGTGCAAGTGGATTTTCGCCCTCCAGTGATCAGAGCAGTTTTCAGACTCACTAATACACCACCAACAGGGACTGCCAATTGGGTCACCAGTGCACATATGGAAACAGACTTGGAATTGGTGATTGCGGAGTTGTGCGTGCCTGGCACAAAATGGACATATAAAGCTGGCACAAATCAGCCACACATATTCCCGACCACGTACTACGAATCGTCGCAAAGGCATGGAATCATTCATATGTGCAAGCTAGTGCCTTCGTCTCATCAAAGACGAGATCACAATGGAGAGGAAATTATTCTGTGGGGCATAATCACCGGGAAATACATTGACGTTGGCCATCTCATCGACCAAAATATGTTGCGATATATGCGGGGAGGCACCACTAGGAGCATTCTACACGCATCAGTGGTTGCTATGTTATGTGCTCATCAGGGATGCAACTGGGGCAACAAACAAATACAATACCCAAGCCAGGACATAACTCATGCCACCATTGCAAAATTTGAGGATTGGACAGGAGGCAAACCACACCCGCGCGATCGAGGATTTATTCTACGGCCCACCTTCCCAGAGCCATCACAGCAGCCCTCTCAGACAGATGAGGCGGGACCATCGAGGCAAACACAGGCTCCTCATGGTGATGGCCAGCTTTGATGGTTGGAGCGAAAAGTAGATTCCATGTACGATAACTTCGGAGCATTTGCTACGGGTCTCACAAGGGCCTTGGTCGAGGCTTTTGCTCAGCAGGGGACGATGCTCAAGTGGCCTCAGTTCGGGACAACAGTGCCATATCCACCACCAGATTCACCACCCGAGGAGGGTGGTGCCACTGATCATTAGGGGAATTTTCTTTTTCCTTTACCTTCATTCAATGGGGCATTGAATATTATAAGTTTGGGGGTATTGGGGCAGTAGGATAGTTGCATGTAGTTTTTGCATGATTAGTTTAAAATTTTGCATGTTTATTTGTCATGTTGCATGTTTAGTTTATTTGTTTACGTGTTAGAAATTTTTTTGTTTTAGTTAGTTTGCATGTCTCACAAAGTTCTTGCTTTATGGAAATTTTTGTCTAGTCGATGATGATAGTGAATTGTGAAGGATTTTTGAATATTTAGGATAACATGAACTGAGTTATAATGTTTTACACGATGTAATTCATGTTGCTATTTAAATGCTTTCAGTTTGCACAAATGTGTTCACAATCACTTGTAGGTATAAGAAGTATGTGTTGCATTGCTCGATAGAAAATGTAGTTTTAAAAAGAGAAATATGTGGAAAATGAACTTAGACTGTTTAAAACATTGATATTTAAACTTTGGAAAAATATGGGTATGCTATGTAAAAAAAACAAAAACAAATAAAATATATATATATAGCAATAACGTGGCTAGTCTATATATAGGGAATACTCGCTACTTGAGTAAAATGCCGAGGGGATTGTCTCTACACCTAGCGCCCTAAGGTCTTTCATGGTCTGGGAGTCGTTGGTTGAAAGCTCGCTAACGGGTAGTAGTGTTGCCTAATGAAATAAGGCATTGCACAGTCATGTGGAAAAAAAAAGAAAAAAAGAAAAAAATATAGCAATAAACACCGCGGGAAAGAGCGAAAATTTGCCCTCGTGAGTAGCAATAAAGCAGTTAAGCCCATTGTTGAACCTCAGTTTGTTCTGATATGTTGGAACAGTCTTCATTGCATAAGTATACATGAGTCTTGATTTAGACTATAATTTTCTGTTTTGAGTAATTTAGCATGTGTATTCTTTGCTTAAATCAAGTTTTAGTGAACACAACACACACACAGCATCTCTATAGCATGTATGAATTATCTGAGTGTATGATATTATGCCTATCGTTTGGTTTGAAGTTGTATTCTTGAATCTGGATAATTCGCTGAGGCATTTTGGACTGAAATTTTGTTAGAGTTGGAATAATGTGAGACAAATTTGCTTATTAATTTAGTTGCATAGTAGTGCTTTTGCATTTTCATTGTTATTTAGCATGCATTGCTTGAGGGCAAGCAATAGTTCAAGTTTGGGGGTATTTGATAAGTGGGTTTTACACCTACTTATTGGACATTAATTCACATTTTAGTGTGTTTTTAGTTGCATTTCATGTTATTTTGCATTGCATTTACTTAAAACTCCTTTGGTGGAACAATTGCAGGAAATGGCATGATTTGGTGAGGCTAGATGGCATGAGACTGATTGATGCATGGCATGAGGATCAATTGGAGCAGAAAAGCTAAGCATGGGTATTGATGGACAAGGAAATGAGCAACAGAACATATTAGTATGCGTTGAGAATCGAACTTCGAGTTTGAGGTTGCTGCTTGACATGTAACCACTCAGTTGGACGAAGCACACGCATGGCGCTTGTGAAATATATAGGAGGAGTGTAATGTGAGCGATGATAGGTCTTCTTCTTCTTGTTTATTTATTTTAATTTTTAATTTTAAAGGTTGTAATTAATTAAAAACGATTTCTGACTGGTGTCAGACGTATCATTCAGTACTTTTTACGTATTTTTATATTGGGAACGAGGGTTTACACTTTGAGTGAGATTCTAACAAAGAACGAAGCCTAAACTTCATCTTTTCTAATTTTTCTTGGTGGGATTTTCTATCATTGTGGATTATTATTATTATTTTGCTGGATTTAAATGAGGATTTGAACGTTATCATTGGTTTATAATCAGCAATTGGGTTTGATCGTTTCTATCCCTTCTTTCTCAATTGTTTGCTTATTATCCATGTTTAGCTTTGATCCCATAATGGCTTTTGGTTCAGTCATGAACTAAACTCCATTATGGGATTCTAACAGATTTTAATATGTAGTTTAATTACATGCTTGATTGCTGGACTGTTTTACATATCATAGGGAATTTCTACCATGGCTATTTTGCATGCATGAATGCTTGATCACCATTCGTTTTTAGTACTTGTATGGAATTGACAATGAACATGCAAGTAGGGATTGTAATCATGGTAGCATAAGTATATGGGGCTATTTTGCATGGCTTGTGTATTTCATGAACCAGATAGACATATACTATTTCACCTTATGAGTTAAAATAAGGGCTTGAGCTTAAATTCAATATGGTTGCAATTTCACAAAGACATATAGTGATTTTGGTTATATTGATGATTACATGGTGTCTATCGCTTGTGGATATTGTGGGAGTAGGTCATAGTGCATTGAAAAATGGCTATTTTAGTGCTCTTGACTACTTTTCTATGATATGTAAGTAATCTTGCATGATGGTGGCAATTAGATGAAGTATTAAATGAAGTTAGGATCCCATTATTTCCAAATTTTCTTTATTACATTATTATTCTCATTTTAGTTATTATTTGCATTTAGAATAAATTCACAATTCTAGTCATTAGTTTAAGCATATAAAAATAGTGATTTAGTTGATGCATAAGAGTTTAAATTAAACAACTTTCTCTGTGGGATGATACTCTACTTACTCTGTATTACTTGTTGACACATGTATACTTGCATGAGTTAGAGCTCTTTTGTTAGAACTGAAAAAGAGGCAACACTCCGCTAGAGATAAAGGAACTGATGGTACAACTGCAAGAGCTGTTGGACAAGAAATACATACAGCCGAATGTGTCACCGTGGGGAACACAGGTGTTATTCGTAAAGAAGAAGGATGGGTCAATGCGCCTTTCCATTGATTATAGGGAATTAATCAAAGTCACTATTAAGAATAAATATCAATTACCGAGAATAGATGATTTGTTTGACCAGTTTAAGGGTGCTAGATATTTCTCAAAAATAGATTTGAGAAGTGGGTATCATCAACTGAAAGTAAGGAAGGAGGATGTCCAAGAAGGCGGCATTCGAACTCGGTATGGACATTACGAATTTTTGGTGATGTCTTTTGGTTTGACAAACGCCCCTGCAGCGTTCATGGATTTGATGAATAGGGTGTTTAAACCATTTGTAGACAAGTTTGTGGTGGTGTTTATCGATGATATTCTGGTGTACTCTAGAACTCAAGAAGAACACGTGGAACACTTATGTCTAACGCTGGAGACGCTAAGAAATGAAAAGTTGTACGTGAAATTCTCTAAATGTGAATTCTAGTTAGAACGTGTACAATTTCTTGGGCACGTAATTGACAAGGATGGAATTTCGGTGGATCCATCAAAGGTCGAAGCTGTGATAAATTGGGAACAACCAAGAACTCCATCAGAAGTGAGAAGTTTCTTGGGATTGGCAGGGTATTACAGACGGTTTATCCAGGATTTCTCCAAGATTGCCACTCCGTTGACAAATTTGACGAGAAAATTTGTAAAATTTGTTTGGATGGAGAAGTGTGAAGGAAGTTTGCAAGAATTGAAAAAGAAGTTAAGTATGGCACCTATGTTGTCATTACCTGATAATACAAGAAATTTTGTGGTGTATAGCAATGCTTCACACAAAGGATTAGGATGTGTCCTTATGCAAAACGACAAAGTCATCGCGTATACATCAAGGCAATTGAAAGACTATGAAAAAGGGTATCCGACTCATGATTTAGAGTTGGCGGCGGTTGTGTTTGCTTTGAAAATATGGAGACACTACCTCTATGGAGAGAAATGTGAGATCTACATAGACCATAAGAGTCTGAAGTACATTTTCACTCAGAAAGACCTGAACATGCGTCAAAGGAGATGGATGGAGTTGATAAAGGATTACGATTATGAGATCTTTTATCATCCAGGCAAAGCAAACGTGGTTGCAGATGCCTTGAGTAGGAAAGGCAGAGAAAAGTTGATGTTGTTAACTGATAAGGAGGAGCTTATTTTAGCAATGGCAAGGTTAGAGTTGGAAATCAAATTTCCAAAAGAATCCGATGAAAAATTATACCAGATGGAAGCCAGTCCAACTTTGGTGGACAAAGTGAAGAACGCTCAACTGCAGGATGAGGAATGCAGAAAAATAAGAGAAAGTGTGGTCGAGGGAAAATAAGTGAAATACAAGGTTGATACCGAGGGAATGCTGAGATTCGAGGGACAAATCTGGGTTCCAGTAGTACTAGATATTAAAGAAGACATCTTGACAGAAGCTCATAGCTCGAGATATTCGATTCATCCAGGAAGTACGAAGATGTATCAAGATTTGCGATGACATTTTTGGTGGCCAAATATGAAAAAAGACATTGCAGAATGTGTTGCAAAGTGCTTAACATGCCAGAGAGTCAAGGCCGAGCATTAAAGGCCAAGCGGATTACTTCAACCATTAGAGATACCGGAATGGAAATGGGAACATATCACAATGGATTTTGTGGTAGGTCTTCCAACGACTCAGAAAGGATACGATGCGATATGGGTGATAGTGGACAGATTGACAAAATCTGCACACTTTTTGCCAATAAAGATTAGATTCAATCTTGATCAGCTGGCAAAGCTACATGTTAAAGAGATCGTGACGAGACATGGAGTTCCAGTGTTAATTGTGTCATATAGAAATTTGAGGTTCACATCAAACTTGTGGAAGAGACTACAAGAATGTATGGGAACACAGTTGCGAATGAGTACGGCATATCATCCGCAAACAGATGGCCAAAGCGAACGAACAATCCAGACATTGGAAGATATCCTGAGAGAATGCATCATGGATTTTAAAGGAAGCTGGGATGAACAATTATCGTTGGTGGAATTTGCCTACAATAACAGTTACCACGCAAGCATCGGCATCATGCCACCTTTAAGTATTATCTACAGGAGGTGTAGAACTCCTTTGTCTTTGGGATGAAGTCGGTGAACGTCAACTGTTAGGACCAGAACTGGTACAACAAACTACTGAGGTTGTTAAACTTATTAGAACAAGATTGATAGCTGCTCAAGACAGACAAAAGAAATATGCTGATCAACATAGACAAGATCGTGCATTCGATGTAGGAAATTACGTATTCCTAAAAGTTTCTCCTTGGAAAGGAAAAATTTGGTTTTGTAAAAAGGAAAAACTAAGCCCGAGGTTTATTGGACCCTTCGAAGTGTTGCGAAAAGTTGGAGAGGTGGCTTATGAGGTAGCTCTACCTCCAGAATTGCAAAATATTCATAATGTTTTTCACGTTTCGGTGTTACGACCATATAAATCTGATTACAAGCACGTGATCGAGTACAAACCATTGCAGTTTGATAAAGACTTATCTTATGAAGAGGTTCCTATCCAGATAGTCAACAGGAAAGAACAAGTGTTCAGGAATAAGGTGATACCTTTTGTGAAGGTTATATGGAGGAACCACAATGTCGAAGAGGCTACATGGGAACTCAAAGCTGAAAGATGAAGAATTATCCTGAGTTATTTTTTTAATCTATGTCTTCGATTCTGGGGACAGAATCTTTGTAAATAGGGGAGAATGTGACGAATGAGTTGTTTGAATTGTGATTTTGAGGACAGAATCCTTGTAAGGAGGGAATGATGTAACATTCTAGAATTTTTAAATTGTTATATTAAATATTTATTGAATTATATAAGTATTTAATGGATGTGTTTATTGTTGAATAAATAATTGTTCAAATTTGATTCGATTTGGTTAATTATTTGTTAAATAAATAATTAAGGAAATTAATTATTATATTCTAATTTAATTTAATTATTAAGTTAAGTTAGAGTTTTGATTAAATGAATTATTATATTTGAATTTGAATTTATAATTAAAAGGATGTGTTAGTTGATTAAATAAAGTTATAATTATATAAAAAATTATAATTTTGTGGTATTGATTTGTGTCTTAAAGTGATTTAATAAATTGTTATTAGAATTAATTAAATTGATTATAGAAAAATTTAATTAAATAAAAGTGTAACAAATAACCTTACTATAAGGGAATTACTAAAATAAATTAAAAGAGTTTAATTCATTTTTGCCAAACAAGGCTTAATGCCTATTAAGTCTTTAATCTAATTGTGTTTTACCAAACAAGGCATAAGGATTAAATGATTATATTTTAAGTGGGTAACCAAACAAGCCTTATGGCTTTTGATTTTCAAAAATATAATAATTGATATCAGTTATACTTATACTTATATTATATAATTAATATATATTATTATCTATACGTTATATTCTAGTACGTATGTTAGAATAGAGAAGGAAAGACTCAGTAGAAGAGAAGAAGAAAACTTACAGAGAAAAAATAAGAGAGAATTGGGAGAAGTCTAGAGAATTTGAGAAAAGAATTGGGGAAAAGAAGATTGATAATCAAAGGATAGCCACTATCTTCTAACTCTAAGGTATCATCTAAACTCTGTTATTTTTCAAAAGTTATAGTTGCATTCTCTCCCAATATTCTCTATAAAATCTTTGTAGAAATTGAATTATTTGTTATATATAGTTTTATATGATAAATTAGTTGTTGTGAAACTATTTTCATAAGTTATATATGAGTATAGTGAATGAATTGATGTTATGTATGTAATTTGTGAAGAAAAACCATATTACAGTGAATTTATATGAATATATATGAATATGGTTTAGTTTAAAGTAAAATTAATGTTTAATTAGTTGTTTAATTTATAAATTGACTATTGAATTTGAAAGAGGATGAAAAAACATAAACAAGGTATGTTAAATTAACTGTTTTGGTTGAAAAACAAAATCACAATGTTGATTTTCATTGAAAACATCAAAAAGAGAGGTTTTTATCAAAAACAGTGAAATTGGATGTTTTAAATTTGATGTTTATGTTGTTTTATGGGTAGAATCATGTTAAGAGTCTTTGAAATATGTTCATACAAAGTCTCTATATGAATTACTTGCTAATTAGGCTGTTAGAAAGTAGCTTGTAGGCCAAAATTGGCTTTATTCTTGTGATTTCCGAAGCTAGTTGTCGAGGATCAGAATTAATTTGCCGCAATGAGGCCTCATAGTAGAGTTCTCACGCCAGAAGGCGTCGGCGCTATACTGCAGTATGCACTTAGTGGCTTGTGTCTCAATGTGCCATAATTATCTCACCTGCATAAATATGTATTGTACCATGATAAATTGTATGCCAAGAACGTGAAGTTAGCGAATGGTCGGGGAACAAGTGTAATTTTTTTTGTACACAAAGTCTGAAGGAATTGTGATGTGTTAATAGTAGGACTGTTAAATTATGATTTCAGTATTTCTATACCTAGAATAAGCATGTTATTAACAATTAACTAGTTTTGTAACTTGATTATGTGATTAAAAAATCAAATCTTACATGATGAAGGTACTTAGTTATGTATGTAATATGGTAGTGACTAACTATGTCATGATGACATATATATATATACATAGGGTATTGTGATGCAATTTATTCGGTTTAGCCTACAAGCAAGGCAAGTTCTCTAAATCTATTGTCTCGTTGAGCCAATTATTGTTTCTAATTCGATTACAATATAATGATGCAAGATTTCTAAACTTTATTTTGTTATTGAGCAAGTTATTCTTGTATTTAACTTGTTATTTAGCATGCAAATTTATATATTCTGATATACTAATGTTGAACAATTTTATCGTTAAAATTGTTATGCATGCTTAGTACTCAATTCTAAATATCCTCTGCTTAATATTGTTCAAGCAAGGTATGCTATAGTTATTCAATATGTATGCTATTAGATTATTCCTAAAGCATGATTTTAATTTACAATGTCGATTCAGTTATGATTATTCCATAGTATAATGTTATTAATTTTATTCAACTAATCCTTAGTTGATATTCGTTGAATTCCAAATTTCCTTGAAATGTATCCAAACCAAACTCACTTTGGTGCGGACTTGTATTCTAAATACTGAGATGAACAACCCTATTATTAGGGGTAATTTACGCTTAACGTTGAAATGTTTGTGCATAATACATTGTACAAAGGGCTGATCCCCGTAAGTACGAGGAGTCCCTATAGTCTTATGACTGTTAAAGTTTAAGTTGAAAAATTACTTATAACTATGGACATAGTTCGTGGTCTTAGGACCCTCAGTTATATACTTCAGAATGTTGATAGACCATATTGTTCATTTCTATTGAGCCTCTTAATTGACAGTTGTTGTAAAGATTTTCATTCATTGTTGTTTCAAGTGAACTTTGTTTGCTCACTCTTGCTTATATAACTATTACAGTTAAAGATGAGAAGGTTGATGTACCTAGCAATAGTAAGGGAAAAGGAAAGATGAACAAGTATTGAAGACTTGTAATATGTTGATATTTTGTTATCAGATTTTAATTGAATGATTATAATGAAGTTTATTTATTTTCCACATTTGAATGATTGTATTTAAAGATTAGACAACTTGGGAGATTTTTATTATGTAACCCTTTAATGGGGAAGGTTTTATTATTCAATTTTATTGTGATTGGGTAGTTAGATATTAATGTTGGATTAAGTGAACACCAAATCCTATGGGAATGAAGTACCTAGGTTTGGGGGTGTCACAAGTTGGTATCAAAGCTTTAGGTTATGAACCTTAGGTGGGGAAAAGCCTTAGGAAGTAACCTTTGAAAATATCGTGATGATAAACTCTTATCGAGTTTTAAGGAAGAAGTAATAAAATACTTATGTGCTTACGTGATTATAACTTATGTGCTCGTGAGTGTCGAGTAATGATGATTAATAACTAAAACATAAAAATCTTGTTGTCAGGATGACTAATGTTGGGGAATCCAGTCATGCTAGGGAGGAAGGACCTCGGATGCCTAGAGAAGAGGAATCTCGTGACATTCAAGTGGTTTGGGAACAACTACTTCCATGGGAGTCAGCCCCGTTACTTATAGTGGTTGAAGATGAGGATGATAATGTGGAAACAGATGAGGAAGACCCCGTTCAGTTGCCGCAGGCAAATGAGGATGACGAGGACGAGGAGGAAGAGATTCAACTGACCTCAATGGTTGCTCGTATATACGATGAAGTCTACGACCGCAACGTGGAACTTCAAGATACTATCGAGGAATTGCAAGAGATAGTAATTGAGCAACAGACCTCGATGGCACAGAAGGATGATGAAATCCAGGACCGAGAGGAACGTCTGAACAATGTTGAAGAAAAGCTGGTTCACACTGAAGGAGAGAACGAGCGAATGACAGCAGAGATTGCAGAGTTGAAGAACAAGTTGAAAGAGGAATCTATTAAGAGGGCAAGAGCCGAAGATGCGTATGAGGAAGCTGATTAACGAGCCAAAATAGTAGAGGGAGACGCACAAGCAAAGAGAATGAAGATGGAGGAAATGAATAACGTGTTCAACAAAGTGATTAATCGAGCTCAAGATCGGGTCATGGGTTATCCGATTCAGTTTGAGACGCTGCCATCGTACATATAAGATCGTCGAACAATATTTCAAATTATGGAGGAAGAGCGTCGTAAGGCTACGCAGTATCTTAGTAGGACATCGTAGGGAATGTACTTGATATATGATTTATGTTATGATAAATAATATGTAAATCCCAAGTGTTATGTAACCTATGGGATATGATGATGATGTCCTGAAACTTTAGTAGTTCAGGAAAATAATGCAAATAGCAGTGATGCTATTGTTATGATGTTTTCAAAGAAATTATGAATGAATAATAGTTATTATCTTATTTCATCCAAAGTATTATGTGTTATGTGATTATTACTTTTACGGGGGCAAGTTAAGTAGAAATTACTTAAAAGAGTTAAGTAATAATCTAATGAGTGTATTTTTAACAGAAAATGTCTCCAAAACGTCAACCACCCCGACAGAGAACAACTAAAGGAACTAAAAACAATAATGCTGAAGCTAACCCCGTTCAGCAGCTGGTGACGTTACTGACAGGTGCACTGCAGAATCAACCACAGAATCAACCACAAAATTAAGCTACAACGTTTAAGGACTTCAAGGCGGTTGGACCACCAGAGTTCCGTGAGTCCCTGAACCCGATTGAGGCACAGACCTGGGTCATGGAGATTGAGAAAGTGTTTAATGTTGCGGGAGTAGGGGAAGATCAGAACACTGCTTTTGCAACATTCATGTTGAAAGTAGAGGCTAGTTATTGGTGGCAGGCTAATAAAACTCGAGGAGGACTAGGGGTTATGACCTGGGATAGGTTTAAGGAGATATTCTTCGAGGCCTATTTCCCAGAGAGTTCGAAGAGTCAGTTAGAAGTACAGTTTTTTGAACTGAAGTAGGGAACGATGACGGTGTCGGAGTATGCCGCGAAATTCAACGAGTTGGCGAGGTTTGCGCCATACAAAGTTAGCACAGATGAACGCAAGGCGAAGAGGTTTGAACAGGGACGGAAGCCCTGGTTGTATAGTAGGGTTTCCCTGTTCCAGTTAAAGACATTTTCTGCAGTAATGGAAAAGGAAATTCTCGCTGAAGGTGGAGGCGAGGCTGTAACTAAGTTCAATCAAGAACAGAAAAAGAAGAAGAATGAAGTGGAGATTAAGAATGGAGGTTGTGGTAGTGGAAATGGTGACAATAATCTGAAAAGAAAGTGGAATGGAAATATGGGTACTGGAAATCAACAGGGTAACCAGCAGAATAAGAAGTTTGAAGCATGTGCTACATGTAGGAAGTTTCACAAGGGTGTATGCTTAATGGGGAAACGAGTATGCTTTAACTGTGGCCAGGAGGGTCACATCGCCCCAAATTGAAATTAACCCAAGAAGAATGTTTGCTTCACTTGCGGGTCCAAGGATCACTTTGCTCGTGAGTGCCCTAAGAAGAAAGCTGGAGAGACAACGAGAAGCAAAGGAGGTAGCAGTGGAGGTACCTGGGCCATTACTGGACCAACGGCATCAAACAAACCCACAACCGGAACCTTCAACATGACTATGCAAGATGTTGTGCAATCAAAGGATGTGGTGTCAGGTATTATCCCGATCAATGATATTGATGCTTATATATTATTTGATTCGGGTGCTACTTGCTCATTTATATCTGATGAATTTGCTATGAGATTAGGATTGCCTAGTGAAGAATTGAATTTCCCTTTAAACATAGAAATTGCGAATAAGGAAGTAATTCCTGTTAGGTTCGTATACAAGAACTATAGGGTGAATATTAAGGGAAATATTATGATGGTAGATTTAATTCCAATTAGGCTTGGAGAGTTTGATGTTATTTTGGGAATGGATAGGTTGTTCAATTGTGGAGCGATAATTGATTGCCAAAAGAAATGTGTAAACCTTATGACTCCGTCAAAGGTAGTTTTCAATGTGTAAACCTGGGAGATTTTTATTATGTAACCCTTTAATGGGGAAGGTTTTATTATTCAATTTTATTGTGATCGGGTAGTTAGATATTAATGTTTGATTAAGTGAACACCAAATCCTGTGGGAATGAAGTACCTGGGTTTGGGGGTGTCACAGTGGCAAATTGATAGGTACCCTTGTGAGGTGCTATGGTTGAAAGTACCATTAGCGTCACAGGTTGGTATCAAAGCATTAGGTTATAAAACTTAAGGGAGGAAGAACCTTAAGCTAATAACCTCGTAAGGAAGGTAAAGTCCAAGAAATTAAATTCGAGTCGAATGAGTTAATGAGGTATTGAGAAAACTCAGTACCAAAAGATTTAAAAGATGGAAATTAATCTTAAATAAATTAAATGTGATTTGTGATTATACTATTGTGTATTATGTACTAATCAACATGTTATGTGTTATTGTAGATGTCAAACGATAGCTTGATGTATAGAGACATTCACGTGGTGAGTGAAGGGTCTGTGAACCGAACGGAGATAGTGCCTATGCCGGTGGCGGAGGTACTGTTAGTGGTTCTGGAAGATTCTGATCCAGAGGAGTACATTTCTGAGGGGGATTACTCTGAGGAAACAATGGGAATAGCATCATACCTGAATATGATGATAGATGTGGAGGAGGATATGGAGGTAACATTGATTAATATGGTGGTACCTACTCAGGAGTTAACACCTCCAGATGCAATCAGATCATTGTACCTGAAAGTGCTTGATAGGAATGTGCATCTGCGCACTGTGGTGTAGACACAGAATGAGGAGATTACCGCCCTATATGAGGCGAAGGAATCTGCAGAGGCGGATTTTAAGTTAGAGCACGATGAGAAAGTGTTGATAACGGATAAGGCTAGGGATTATAAGGAAGAGGTCGTAGAGCTTCGAAAGAAACTGGTTGAAAAATACCAGAAGATAGAACGGATGTCTTACATCCATGACTGTGCTCACGAGGATTTCAAGCTGAAAATTGCTTATTATTCTATTGAGTCAGGGTAGACTCGACATACGATTAGTCGAGATATTGTTTCGATTGTAGCAAATGAGAAACATGAGAATGCCGTCAGGAAGTGTTAGTAGATCATTAGATCTTTTTGATATATGTGTAGCGATATAAAACCCTCTTTTGTATAATTAAAGGGTAGTCTTTTTGTAAATACCAATTTTTATAGAAGTCAATCGCGGGATAGCAATGTAATAGCTTTTGGCTATGGAAGAAAAGTGTAAATAGTTTTGACTATGAAAGCATATTAATATAATGAAGTTTTTATTTAATGTGCTTGTTGTGGTATGTGTGACAAACAAGATTTTATAATTTAATTTTAATACTTATTGGATTGAATAAATATTTTTCGATGAATTAATTATTAGATTAAATAATTAATTGATGAAATTGTGGTAGATTAATTTAATTATATGTGTTATATTTATTAAATTAATGTGAAGAATTTTATTATTCGAAGTATATAATTATGTGAGCTTATTGTAGTAAAAGAAATATTTAATAAGCCTAATAGTATTTTAATTAATTTAATAATTAATTAGAGATTTAATAATTTGACATAGTTAATAAATGAGAAATTTAATTATGTGACTATGTGAAGTAATGAGAAATTATTTTATTTTATTTAAATTAAATTAAACTAGATGTTTGAGTTATTATCTAATTGGACGTGACATTATTAAACTATATTATAAGGGTTTTATTAAATTAAATGGGTATAAGCCTTTTAAGGCTTGCCAAACATGGCATTAGTGGATGTTGGGAGCAGTTAACCCATGATGGGTAACTGACCTCCACAACGTGTCAGTTTACTTCATTTATTATACGTCTTCTTCTTTTTCTTATTATCTGCTAAGTCTGGAAAAGCAGAGAGAGAGAGTTTGAGAATTCAGAGAGAAAATTGATAATTTTTGAGGAGATTGTGAGTGTGTGATTGAAGAAGAGTTGAGAAGGAGTTCATCTCCTACTAATCTACGCTTTGGGTAATTTCTTCAACCCAGTTTAATTACGTTGTTTAAGTTTTTGTAAAATAATTGGCTTTCAAGTTTCTGTAAAGTCTCTGTAATTTGGAAATGGTATTGTTATGAGAATATATGTGATGATATGTTAGCATAGCATGTATTATTATATATTATAGATTTCCATATCATCAGTTTCATAATATTATAATTATAACGTATGTTATGGCTTCAAAATTTACAGAGTATAGAAATATGGCCATATGGCCCTTATATACGTATATTTAATATGTCAAACATAAATTGTTCTATAAAATTTACACATGTATATAATTATGCATGTTAAAATGAAGAAAACAAAACTTGAATGGATGGATTTGGTGTTATAACAAATTCGTAGTGTTAAATTTTATGTTTTTGTTCAAAACCTTCAAGAACATCAAGAACAGTAAAATTACATGTTTTAATTCGATGATTATGTGTTTTAATTGGTTAAAATTGCTCTATAAAGGTTGGGTAATGATTATGTACGAATTCTAGTTTATGGGTATGTTTAATTTGATGAATTTAATGACCATGAAATGACAAATTCGCCTGATTCTGTGTTCTTCGCGAACTGGAAATTTAGAAGCGGAGTTTTCTTGCCGTGGCGCCAACTCGAACCTAAAACTCATGTGCCATAATACACACTGTGTTGCCAGCGCTTAAAGTCCCGCCATGACGCCAAGAACAAGCTTAACAATGGCGTCGCAGCGCCACTTAGCAGAATGGTCCAGAAATGAGTTTTTTTTCTAGCAATGTGTTGGTAACTTAATCTAATGAGCATAAAAACATGTTAGACATATAATGAGGTGTTAAAATAAATTCTTAACATGTCAATAACACATTTATGTGTGAATTAAATGATTGAATGCATAGTTAGTTTATCGTTCATGAAGTGTTAATTGTGACAATGAGTGTAGTAATTTGACTAAGTATAGTCATGAATTCGAGTTAGACAAAAGAATGAACTTGTGATGACTAGTACGTTATAATTGACTGGTATTCTAAACGTAAATGATATGTAGGATTTAAATCAAGGAACGAGTTTAATTAACGTGTAATCTATGCACGAGGCAAGTTTCCTAACCCTACTCATTATCTTTATATAAGCTTATAAGTTGTCTCTTTACATCGAGCAAACTCTCGTTATTATTGATCAAGTCCATTTTATTATATTAAAATGTATTAACCTTTCAAAGTATGATTCTGTTATATAATAATTATTCTATTGTATACCTTTTGAGATTGCTACTCAATTTTAAATTATCAGTTACTGTTGAACTTTGTTAGACTAGTGAACCCTTAATGATTCGACTAGTCCATAGTTGATGAGCGTTCTAAATTTCAGAACCCTTGATGAATTATCCAAGCCAAACTTCCTTTACTGCGGACTCTAATGTCAAATTGAGATGAACAACCCTGTATAGGGGATTACTTATGCGTTAGCGTTAAGATATTGTGCACAGTATGGTACTAAGGGCTGATCCCCCTAAGTACGAGAAGAAGAGTCCATAGTCTTATGACTATTAAAGGTTTCAAGTATAAACACTTGACAACCTAGGACATAGTTCAAGGTCTTATGACCCTCAGAAGTTCTTTTGTCTCTTGCTATTTATTCTTGATTCAAAAGCTGAGTTTCCTAATTCAGAAGTCTTTGATTTATTCACAGGTTATTATTCATTTGTTATATTGTTATACTTGTGGGAAATCGTGCTCACTCTTGCGTAATAATAATACTGCGCGATTAAGAACGAAAGATCGCATTTGAGCCTTCCACTAGTAAAAGGCAAGGGCAAGGTTAACAAATGAGGAAGATTTGTTGTTCTTATGTATTTATTTTCAGACTTTGATGTTATTAAGACTTGTTATTGTTTATGATTCCGCACAGATGTTTAAGGTTAGAGTGACCTGGGATTGTATTTTTATGCAGTTGATGTAAACCCCATAAGGGAGATTTATTTATTATTTCTATCTATTGCATGGTTTGCATTTATTTATGGGTAGATAGATAGATGATATTTGTACAGTGAACACCAAATCCTGTGGAAATAGAAGTACCGAATTTGGGGGTGTCACGGTATGAGTTGTTATTTGGGCATGCTAACCAAATAGTTAAATAGATAATAATGAAACTTTATTTATTTAATCAACATTATGCCGCCAAGAAGGAGACATCGTAACGAAGAGGCTGAGTCACATAATGAAAATCAAGGGGGTCCTAATAACCCTATGCAAGAGTTCGTTAATTTATTAACGGCAGCATTTAACCAAGTTGGGGGAGGAATTCCCGTAGCACCTAGGGTAGCTAAAATAACTACCTTTAAAGAATTCAAAAGTGTGGGTCCTCAGGAGTTCAGAGGAATGACGGACCCATTAGAGGCCCAGACGTGGGTGAAAGAGATAGAAAAGGCGTTTGTTATCAAAAACGTGGGTGAGGCGCAAAAGACTTCTTTTGCGACTTACATGATAAAAGGGGAGGCCAACTACTGGTGGGAGGCTCACCATGGTGGGGCTAGAATGGAGGCAGTTACCTAGGAACAGTTCAAGAAGGTATTCTTCGAGAACTACTTCCCTACTAGCATGCAAGGTCGAATGGAGATTAAGTTTTTAGAACTTAAACAAGGGGTTATGACAGTTCCCCAGTACACCGCCAAATTTAATGAATTGGCGAGATTTGCTCCACATCAAGTGGACACAGAAGAGATGAAGGCTCGTAGGTTTGAGCAGGGCCTGAAACCCTGGCTCTACAGTAGGATTTTGGTGTTTCAGAGTGCTTCCTACGGGACCATTCTGGAAAAGGCAATTATAGCCGAAGGTGGTAGTGAGGCGTTAACTCAGTACCACAAGGAAAGGAAAAATAAGAATAAAGGAGAGGGAGGAAATAAGGCAGAGGTTGCCAGCGGTAGTGGCAGTATGCCAAAGAAGAAAAGCTTTAACCTTGGGAATACTGGGGTGAAACAAGGAGATCCTAAGTGTAGGATGGAGGCATGTAAGACATGCGGAAAGACTCATCTGGGAGTTTGTTTAAAGGGAAAATTAGTTTGTTACAACTGTGGGCAGGAGGGACATTTATCACCCAACTGTCCTAACCCTAAGAAAAATCATGGGTGTTTTGTTTGTGGATCGTTGGACCACATGGCAAGAAATTGCCCGAAGAAAGGGTTAGAGGGAAATAAGGATTCTGGTAGTCGTAAGTTAGCCATTACTGGAACAACACCATCGGTGGGTAGACCCTTAGCGCGTACTTTTAATATGACTATCCAAGATGCGGTTGCATCATCAGATGTAGTAGCAGGTATCATTCCAATCAACAAAATAAATGCTTATGTGTAATTTGACTTGGGTGCTACTTGTTCTTTTATAGCATGTGGATTTGCTAAGCAACTAGGTTTAATCCCTGAAAAGTTAGCAATACCTTTAGACGTTAAGGTAGCAAACGAAGAGATAATCCCAATTGAACATATTCATAAGGATTGTTGCGTAAATATTAGAGGTAATAAGTTATCGGTAGATTTGGTACCGATAAGGTTAAAAGAATTCGATGTAATTCTTGGTATAGATTGGTTGATTAACCATAAGGATATAATAGATTACCATATTAAAAGTGTGAACCTTCGACTTTCTAAGAAAACCAAGGTAGTGTTCTTCGGTAATAAATCACTGAGATGCACTTGTTGTCTAACGATGACACAAGCTAGGAAGATGTTAAGAAAGGGGTGTGTAGGTTATCTGTGCCATGTTGTGGATACCCAAAGAGTGGGAGCATCCTTGGACCAAATACCTATAGTTCATGAGTTCGCGGATGTATTTTTGGAGGAATTACTGGGTATTCCACCGGATAGGGAAGTCGAGTTTATGATTGATCTGTTACCGGGTATGACACCAGTTTCAAGGGCAGAATATCGGATGGCGCCAGTTGAGATGAAGGAGTTAATGGTTCAATTACAAGAACTATTATACAGAAAGTACATTCAACCGAGTGTGTCTCCTTGGGGAGCACAGGTATTGTTTATAAAGAAAAAGGATAGGTCATTACGACTTTGTATCGACTATCGAGAGTTGAACAAGTTAACGATTAATAATAAATACCCGTTGCCCAGGATCGATGATCTATTTGATCAGTTGAAAGGAGAAAAGTATTATTTTAAAATAGATTTGCGTACGGGGTATCATCAGTTGAAAGTAAGGAAGGAGGATGTACCTAAGACGGCGTTCAGAACTCGTTATGGTCATTACGAGTTTCTGGTGATGTCGTTTGGGTTGACTAATGCGTCAGCCGCATTTATGGATATGATAAACAGAGTGTTCAAGAAGTATTAGGACAAGTTCATCGTAGTGTTCATTAATGATATTCTAGTCTATTCTAAGACGCCAGAAGATCATGCTGAACATTCGAGGATAGTGTTGGAAACACTACGAAAAGAAAAGTTATATGCGAAATTCACAAAGTGTGAATTTTGGCTTGAACGAGTGCAGTTTCTAGGACATGTTATTGATAAAGATGGCATTTTTGTGGATCCAACAAAGGTAAAAGCAATTAATGAGTGGGAGCAACCGAAAATGCCAACTGAGGTTCGGAGTTTTCTGGGGTTAGCGGGATACTATAGAAGGTTCATCCAGGACTTTTCTAAAATAACAACTCCATTAACGAATTTGACTAGGAAGTCGGTGAAGTATGTGTGGACTAAAAAATGCGAGAATAGTTTTTAGGAACTAAAGAAAAGGTTAAGTGAGGCACCTGTATTGTCCTTGCTGGATGATACGGGGAATTTTGTAGTATATAGTGATGCTTCGCATAGAGGACTGAGTTAGGTGCTCATGCAGTATGGCAAGGTCATTGCGTATGAGTCACATCAATTAAAGGATTATGAGAAGGCCTATCCTACTCATGACCTAGAATTGGCAGCTGTAATTTTTGCCTTGAAAATATGGAGGCATTATCTATATGGTGAGAAGTGTGAGATATACACGGACCATAAAAGTCTGAAATATATCTTCACACAGAAGGAGTTGAATATAAGGCAGAGAAGGTGTTTAGAACTAATAAAAGATTACGATTGTGATATCTTATATCATCTGGGGAAAGCAAATGTAGTAGTCGATGCTCTAAGTAGGAAGGGTAGAGAGAAACTATCAATGTTAACGACTTAGAATGAGTTATTAACAGCGATGGCAAGAATGGAATTAGAAGTTAAAGTGCCGGATGAAGCAGAGGAGATGTTATTGTGAGGTCCCCGAATCCAGATACTTGAAACCCGAACTCGGTACATCACGATACCATTTCTATGAGCGGAATAATACTAATAATAATAACAATAATATAAAACTTAACTTAAGTTTACATATACATCAGAGTCATTCTCCCAAGTACGTAACCTTTAAACATTCATTACATGTCATAATATATATATATATATATATATATCATAGTCTTCATAGTCCTATAAAACTATTACAAATCTTGCCGCAATTCTTATTTGGTTAGCTTTCCTTTTCCTTTGTCTCTACCGAACTTTACGGTCCTTCACACTTACTTAGTGAAAACATTTAAATTAAGTAAGGATGAGCATTTGAGTGCCAAGCCAAGTATTATATATATATATATATATGAGTGAAAGAATTTAAATGTTTCTTAATAATATCTTCTACAACTAGTCAAGAGTTGTGAAGTAATCTATACCACTAATAATTCATAACAACCCTCTTTCAAACTTTTGAAACTACGTATTGATCAGTATATATGGGGGTTTTGTGACATACCATGAACATTGTTTTCATTTTGAAAAGGTTTGAACAGAAATTCATCTCAGTAAAACCGTCATGACTACTGCACGGAGGGTGATCTACTGTTGTACCTGTATTGATCAATACTACATGTACATGAACGATGTTATCGTTTCATCTCTGTCACTTGGGCGCATAAAATTTTCCCATTTTCGGGATGTTCATATCTGTCGAGTTTTCATAACAAAGGTCTTATATAGTTCAACATATATGTATATCAAAGGTGTATCAACATGCGATGAAAAATAATGATTGTCCAAGTGGGGACACTTGTATAATCATTTATAAAAATTAACGAACAGAATATATTTAACTAAATTATCATATACTAACATGTTGATAATCAATGGGCGTATATATATATAAAGCTTAACAAACTGCATAATAATAACAATAATTCGAACTTCTCATACATTCCATTGCATAAAGAAAATGCAAAGTTAGGGTACTTACTTACGATGCGTACCGCTTCTTATTCTCAACTTAGTTTTATCTTTTATGAAATCACCTATCATTAATCAGATCATTTTACTGATTAGTATATCATAACTTAACACATAACACTGCCTATTGCAGTCAGCACATTCCCTATTCACATTATCACACATGTTTAACAATCGTTGACTCATAATCAAACATCAACACCTTCCTAAACACATTATCATACAACTTTAACAACCATTGAATCACAAATAAACACATATCCAATTAAATTATCTAAGTCGAGGATCAATTTTAAATACGTATCTCTACCGGCTGACTTTTTCGAGGTAATTATCGAGTCTAAGACTCTAAACCGTAGTTCAATATCCATTTGGATAACTTAAACATTAGTCACACTATTTTTCATGGCCTTATAATAATTATTAAATAATTATTATCATTTATTATAATTTTGAAATATCGTAATCATTATTAAATGATTTAAATATTAAACAATTCTATTATCATTAATATTTAATTAGTATTAAACTATTAATGAAACCATTGCCAAAATATTAAAGTTATGTATAATAACTCAAAATATTTTAAAGTATTTATAACAATCCTTAAATGATTTTTTAAAATATTTAAAATCATTATTAAATAATTACCATTAATATTTAAATATTAATGAACTATTATCGAAATATTAAAAGTCATTAATTATAACTTAAAATATTTTTAATCCATTTATATCTTTTTAAATGATTTTTAAATTAATAAAACCATTTATAAACTATTTATTTAATATAATTATTAAATAAATTTAAAATCATTAATCATTAAATAAATATCATTAATATTAAATTATTAATGAAATTATTCTTTAATTATTAAAAGTTATATTTTATAACTTCAAATATTTTTACACACTTTATTTTTATTTAAAATGATTTTTAAAATAATAAAATCATTTTTAAACTAAATTATTTAATATAATTATTAAATAACTTTAATATAATTAATAATCATTAATTAATGAAATTTAATCTTTAAATATTAAAAGTTATATTTTATAACTTCAAATATTTTTAAATACCTTATTATTATTTAAAATAATTTTTTAAAATAATAAAATCATTTTTAATTTAATTACTTAATTCATTTAACAAATAACTTAATTATCATTAATATTCATTTATTAATGAAAATTATCAAATAATATTTAAAAGTTATTAAAATAACTTAAAATATTTTTCTTATATCCTAATATAATTTTAAATGATTTTTCATGAATTAAAATCATTTTAAATAATTTATTTAATATTATCATTAAATAAATTAATTATTTTTGATATTCCAAAAATATTAAATATTTATGAAATATATTTAAAATAATTAAAATATAATTTTTAGATATTAAAATAATTTTTTATAATTTATTTTGTATTTTTAATAATTAAAAACTATTTTTTTCTATTTATTAATTAATTTCCGGAAAATAATATTCTGTCTGTCGCTAAAGGCCCCCTATAGCGACAGAACCGTCGCTATAGGTGTTCTTCATGTTCATACATAAACCCAGATCTTCATAGGCAGTTGCCGAGTGGCCATGTTTGACCCACTTTAATTCTCTGTGTATTGTGTTTCTCGGAATTACAAAAGCTAAATTTTGTAGACAAAGTTCAAGACTACATGTTCTAACAAACAACATGATCAAACAACCTAACATAAGCTAGATCTAAGCGTTCCAAGATGCTGTCAGAGTCGTTCTTCATTTTAGGTTGCCTTTGAAATGAAGAAACGATTCGAATGACCACTTTTGATCGACTATAAGATGCAACACATGAACTGTTCTTGTGATATAAAGGGTTGAGTTGTAGCTAACATGCAAGAGAGTAGATCTATTACATAAAATACAACTAACATGAGCAGAATCCAAAAGTTACGACTTGGTCAACCATATGTCGACATATTATATGTTTTCTCGGGTTACCCAAAGCAAGAGAACATGCTCGACCTTGCTAGTTTGACCTTCCATCAAATCCAACCCATTTACAAAATAAGTGATATTATTAGGCATGATGATGTAGTCTAACAAACATACTACAACTTAGATGCAAGAACCGTAATGATACATCAAACCACATCGGATCAAGCCATTTAAAAGCTTGTTAGAGCTTTTCGGGCTCATTTCGGGTTACCCGAACTCACCGGTCAAGTTAAATTCAACTCACTTTGACCTTAAATAATTTTTTGATTTATAATGAGATATGACCTTGATTCTTGCTACGGATGAAAGATCTCATACAAAGCTACAACATTAAACACTTAAACAACAAAAATATTAAACACACAACAATCTACGTCGTCGACATTTGATGTCGAACACAAAAAATAATTTTCAGATTTTGAAAATCTTTAATTTGAGCACTTTAATGTTATGGATTTGATAAATACCAACCCGGATCATCATAATATCTCATAAACAACATATTCTAACACCCAAACATAACATCTAACAATAGAAAATTGGATGATTTTGAATTAGGGTTTCATACCTTTTATGCTCAATTCTTGATTTACATTTATTGATTTGTTGTTGGATTTCGTGGGGTTTCAATAATAGATTGAATAACTATATATTTTCGTTGGTTCTAGTGGGAGAAGTTCTTGATTGAGTGTTGGACAATTTTAGGTTAGTAAACTTACTTTCTCTCTCCTTCAATCCTTAAATAATCCCCACAAAGGTGCATGAATGATCGATCTAAGGCTTGTCTGCTTTGGCAATTTCGTGCATAATGAGTTGTTGGGAGTGGTTGGTTTGGTGAACTACTTCACCAATTTGTCAAAACTCTCAAGCTAGCCTCTTTAATGCTAAAAGGGCATTTTGGTCATTTGATAAATTAATTAAATGGCATTCTTGTAACTTACCAAACCCTTAGGGTTAGGGTTTAATTTAGGGTTTAGGGTTTGAGCCAATTTGGGTTTAAACAAAAATCTAGGATTTCTAATTTAGAGTTTGCACAAAAATAATAAAGAAAAATTAATTAAATAATTAAAATTAAATAACTTTTAGTTTCTAAAATCTTGCAAAATTAATATTGTTAATTAAATTAAGTTTGTAATTACATGAACATTAGGGTTTATTACCCTTAATCATAATGAACTTTGCTAATAAAGCAATTAGGGTTTAAAATATCAATAATTATGGTTTCTAGAAATACAATTAGGGTTTATTATAAAATAACCAAATTTTAGTTTCTAAAATTTGACAATTTAGGTTTGTTAATTAGATTAATTTTCTAATTACTTTATACAAAGAACATTAGGGTTTTAGATCATATAATTATCATTGACTTTGCTAATTTAGCAATTAGGATTTATTCTTTTGGTAATTAGGGTTACCAAATTACTATTAGGGTTTTCTAAATATTAGGGTTTCCAGAATTTTAATTAGGGTTTACCTAATTAATACATTTAATACACGACATAAATTGTATTACACGCTTATAAAACAATCTCACACTCTAATTTGGATCTCAAATTAGGGTTTAACATTATTACTAGGGTTTGGTCAAAATACACCGTAATTGGCCAACCATTATCAATACGAACATACCGTACATATTCATAGCACTGAAAAATCAAAATATAAGTAATATTATATTATTATTCTCATACCTTGACAATAATCCAAAATTAGAGTTTGGATTCCATATCTGATTATTCTTTCATATTTAACCTTAATAATTAAGGTAAAATAATTAACTTAATAATCTGTACAAAAATTCATATAATAAAATAATTATTATATTTATTCTAAAATCACTTCATATATTATTTAAATAATATATGATTATATATTCAGGAAAATAATTAATAAAAACATTTTATCTTAAAATTAATTATTATAAAATATACTTTATAATAATCAATAATTCTAAAATAAATTTACTTGTAAATATTCATGTAATAAATATATTTTTATTTACCACATAAATACATATACACATAATCTTGTACAAATCCTCATCCTTAAAATAATAAAAAAACAAAATTTTAAAAAATTTATACGCAAAATTTGAGATTTATTTATATAGAAAATATCGGGTTGTCACAGTTATTTTCTATGGAGACTCAACTGACCATAGTGGAACGTGTTAAGGAAGTGCAATTGAACAACGAGGAATGCGAACATATGAAGAAGAGGATAGAAGATGAAGAAAAGACTAAGTATAACCTCGATAAAGAGGGATTACTTCGTTTTGAAGGAAGAATTTGGGTTCCAAATAATTCTGAATTAAAAGAGGAGATAATGAGTGAGACCCATAGTTCGAGGTACTCGATACATCCCGGTAGTACAAAGATATATCAGGACCTTCGTCAGAACTTTTGGTGGTCGAACATGAAAAGGGAGATAGCATAATATGTTAGTAGGTGCTTAACTTGTCAGAAGGTTAAGGCTGAACACCAACGACCTAGTGGATTGTTGCAATCATTAGAAATTCTAGAGTGGAAATGGGAGCATATCACAATGGACTTTGTGGTAGGACTTCCAACAACAAGGAAAGGGTATGATGCTATTTGGGTGATAGTGGATCAATTGACTAAATTGACTCATTTTCTACCAATAGGAGTTAGGTATAACCTAGAACAATTAGCTAAACTGTATGTCAAAGAAATTATCTCAAGACATGGAGTACCTATTTCGATTGTGTCAGATCGTGATCCACGATTCACATCGAACTTTTGGAGAAGTTTGCAAGAGCAAATGGGAACACAGTTCAGATTGAGTACGGCGTATCATCCTCAGACGGATGGACAAAGTGAGCGGACAATTCAAACGCTGGAAGATAGGTTAAGATCTTGCGTTATGGATTTCAAAGGGAGTTGGGACGACCATCTACCGTTGGTAGAATTTGCGTACAACAATAGTTTTCACGCTAGTATAGGCATGCCGCCTTACGAAGCGTTGTATGGGAGAAAGTGTAGAACTCTACTATGTTGGGATGAAGTGGGTGAACGTCGGATGTTGGGACCTGAGTTGGTACAACAAACGACGGACATGGTAAAGCTAATACATACTCGATTGGTAGTAGCTCAAGATAGACAGAAAAAGTATGCAGATCCTCACAGAGAAAAAAGAGAATTTGATGTAGGGTCTTATGTTTTTCTAAAAGTATCGCCTTGGAAAGAAAAGATACATTTTGGGAAGAAAGGAAAGTTAAGTCCAAGGTTTATAGGACCTTTTGAAATTTTAAGAAGGGTAGGAGAGGTAGCTTATGAAGTAGCCTTACCTCCAGAAATGGAACGTATTCACAATGTGTTTCATGTCTGTGTTACGTCCCTATAAACCAGACTATAAACACATAATAAAGTATGAATCTATCCAGATAGAAAAAGATTTATAGTATGAAGAACTTCCAGTTCAAATTGTTGATAGGAAGGAACAAGTTTTGAGAAATAAGATAATACCTTCGGTGAAGGTGATCTGGAGAAACCACAATGCTGAAGAAGCAACGTGGGAACTCGAAAGTAAAAGGAAGGAAAATTTTCCTCATTTGTTTGTGTAATTATAGCAAGATTCTGGGGACAGAATCCTTATAGGGGGGGAGAATGTAACGCCCGAGAAAATCGGATTTATATGAGAATTAAATTTTTATTTGATTATGTGAATTAAATGAATTTAATAGATTATTTATGTGAGTAAGCTATGTAAAGGTCGTTCTATGACCTAGAATGTGTGGATGTGGATAGTATTCTGACTATGTGCTAGAATTAATTGTTTTGAATTTCCAAGACGAAAATAAAAGTTTTCTAAGAAATTCCCGTAAAAACACTATTCATCCGTTTCTGCTCGGGAATTAAGTTTGACATTCCGAGAAACGCGTAATGATAGAATATGAAGATGAGATGGAATATTTAATAATATTTTATTTATGGCAAACGAAGTTTTCTCCTGCGGACTTAACACCTAAGGGTTGGGAAAAATGATTTCCGAGAAGGAAATGAGATACGTATAATGAATCACAATGATTATGCGTATGATATACGAATATGATACTAATTAGTATACGAGTATAATATGAGATTTAATACAAAGTACAATATGAATATCGTACGAGTATTATACGAAGAGAATACGTGAATTATACGTATAAAATACGATTGGTGTTAATGGACTTAGAGTATAAGGACTTAGTATGATCCAAATGGATTTGAATTATATCAAGCCCAATGAATTATGTATTTAAGCCCAAGTCAAAGCCCAACGTTAAGTTTAATTAAGCCCGATCCAAGAAACCGGACCGTGGATCGAACTGATGGGTCACCGAATGGGTAAAACCCATGGGGCAACCCATGGGGATGACCCACAAGACCATGTGGGCCGGCCACTTGGTGGTCAAGTTAAGTAATCTACTTCATAACCAAGTAAATGACTTGGTGAGGAAGAATGGAATAGTAAGGAGGTTACTTTTTAACCATTCTGCCCTCCATTTGAGTTGGCTATAAATAGAAGGCTTAAGTTGGTCATTGGTGGTTTTCCAAGAGTTGTCCAACTTATATTGAGAGAGAAAAAGAGCTACAAACAAGCAATCATCTCACTTTGAAGCATTTCATTAGAAGTTTTAGCAAGAACGTAAAGAACGGAAAGGTAATATTCCATTAATATTAGTTTCCTTCCTTTTTGATTTCTTTGATTATAAAGAATCATAGATTGGTGGAGCATGCCTCTTATGGAGGAATAAGGATGGCTTGTAATGAGTAAAAAATTTATAAGTCATGTGTAAATAGAAATCGTAAGGGTTTACGTAAGTTTAAATTGTAGAAAATATTGAATGATGAGCATGGTTGTTGATGGACAAATTGAAAACCATCGCTATTAGGATATGTGCATCTTGCTTGGTTAGGATATAGATATGAAATCAATGGAGTTGTTCCATTTGATTTGGCATATAGAACACCAGCAACGAAGTTATGGCGAATTTTACGGAAATAGACGTTAAACATCGAAAACGTTGAAATTTCGAATTAGTAGTCGAAAGTTACCGTGTGACTTTGAAACATTGGTTTTAAATGTCAACACGTGAGATAGGGTATTCAAGAGTCGTGGACTCAAGAATCGTCGGATTTCGACTTAAAACGAAGAAAACGAGTATTGGATGCTCAATAATGTTAAACGAACGCTCGATAATGAACTTAGAAGTAAATTTCGAGTTAACAGATTCAGAAATGTAAAATTCTTATATGAACGCGTAGAGTATGTAAAATGGGAGTTGTGGGCTTTTGAACAGACCAATTCGGGCTTATAACGAAGAAGTTATGAAGCCAGAAAATTCATCAAAATTTTATCTGTCAAATTTTTTTTTTTGAGTTCGAGGAATGCAGCATACAGACCAGATGTAGCTTTACGTGTCATGCCATGGCATCATGCGCATGTTTGGGCTGAGTGAAGAGTGGCAATGGCGCCATTCACACGTAGGAGTTCCATACTTGCAATGCGAGAGACAGAGCTTGGTATCGCAGAACTGCGCGCAACGCCAAGATGTTGCATATATAGAGCCGCAACGCAGCTCCAAGACGGGAAATGTTGGATGAGTCAGGTTTAAACTTCAAAGTTTCAAGACCCATTACTACAAAACAGTAAATAGACAACGCGAAAAAAACGTTGTGGTTTCAATCAGAAAAACGTCGTGGTTAAGGGTGTCATCTATTTGACACTCTTACACAATGTTTTTAAAACGTTGTAGTTAAGAACGTTACACAACGTTTTTTAAGAAAAAAACGTTGTATATTTGTTTTTCATAAATTAGCAGATGCTTAAAAATATTGTAGAAAGTATGATTCCACAACGTTTTCTGGATAAAAATATTGTAGTTTAATATATCAGACAATATTTAAGCACATTTACACAACGTTTTTAAAATGTTATAGATTAAAAAAAAAAAATTTGTTCACCTACGTTACCAATGCACCTGCAATATGCTAATGCCTGAAAGATTAGCATATTGTAGCCTGAAAGATTAAAAGAGTTATAACTTCAATCATTAATCAAAGATTCCAAGTAATCCAACCACACACAATTCAACCAGTACTCTAAATACAATAACACCACTACAAAGTTGACTTCAACCAGTTTTACAAGGAAATTCAAGAATCCAAGCTTATTTTTATGTTTCTCATAGGAATCATAGTTCATTTATATAGCAGAGCAATTTAACACCAAAAATATAATAAGGAGCAGGTCAGCAGGTTCATTAACAATTGCAGCAGCAGCAGCTACAACCAGGTCAGCAGGTTCATCACTGGACTGAAATTATTGTCAACTGGCTGGGAGCAGGTTCATCACTCTCAGTGCCATGACCTAAAAACCTGCCCAAAAACAAATAAATAGTTGTGTGAAATATTATATAGTTCATCAATTGAAGGAGCCACAACAGTTGAAATGAAAAATGAACCCTGCAACCCCGATTCTTTTAAGGAGGTGCAGGATCACCCTTGAAGTGCCGGTGCAGGATCACCCTTGTGCAATTGAAGTGCTTGCCTACATCATCAGAGTATCTGCGGACAAATATCATCCAGACATAAAATGAATAATATGAAATACTATTTGGGACTATTAAGCATAGACTCTCATTATGGTTGTTAGTTGTGTAACCAATATACCAGAGAAGCGGATTGGAATTGCTTCCTCATTAGCAGAACCTCCAGAATTAAATGAGCGTGCTCATGGAGGGAAGAGCATCTTTGCTGCCATGGCACTACCAAAATAGGATTCAGTATCTTACACTACCAAAATAGGATTCACTTGTATGATATCATCAGCATGTCTAGACTTATGTATTAATACTCCCTTCACATCCCTAAAGAAACCCACATAATCTAATTTGAATTTTCACAGGCACTTTACCATTTAGATGGCTACTTTACCCAAATACATATTGGGTAGAAGAAGAATTGATAGAAGCTGCTAAGAAAACAAAATTTACCATTATGTGCATGGGTTCAGCTTAGCAGTCTTAGCGTACG
Source organism: Panax ginseng (assembly GCA_020205605.1). Classification (NCBI taxonomy): domain Eukaryota; kingdom Viridiplantae; phylum Streptophyta; class Magnoliopsida; order Apiales; family Araliaceae; genus Panax; species Panax ginseng. The sequence continues at coordinate 130,990,101 of CM035132.1, read as the reverse complement.
GGTTCAGCTTCAAAAGAGTGCTCAGATTTTTCAGCGGGTTCTTCTTCATAGGAGCCCTCCCTCTTCACCTCCTTTTTAATAGGCCTCACCATTTATCATTCCACCTGTCCATGCATGGTGTTTGGTACGTAAGTAACACTCTCCCATTTAAGAAAAATATAGAATTGTTGGTCAGTAGTATAATATTTACAATTTTAGAAAGGCTAATACTTAACAGTAAACTTGGGTTGGTCAATACAAATAATGCAGAGGTATCACTATGTTTGGCTGCACCACCATTTGGTACCAAACTCATATCCGCAAAAGAACCACCAAGTGTAAGGTCAACACGGTCAATGCATTTCAATGTTTCAATCCCAGATGACCAACCAAGACTTAAGATCTACAAAAGACAGATAAATTGAATAAAGTGAGAATCATTGCATGTTTAGGATTTTTGAGTAACTTAGTAATATACAAGTTCTATTCAAGGACTTTGTAACACTGGATACAACACATCTAAAGAACAAGTCTGACAGCCTATTTTAGTTTTTGGAAGTATCCGCTATCATATTACCAGGGCACGGAAGATTCGTCAAAGTGATTGAATCCTCGTCAGAATTACTTTTTTCTTGCATAAGATGATCACTGCTCAACAAATCCACCCTGAATATTCTCTTTTCCTTGGTACTGCACTTTATGGTCCTCAGTCTGGAAGTACTTCAAGAAATCAGCTGCAGAAAAGAAAAGTGACAAAAGTATACATAAATATAAGAATACATTAGATTTGAATGACCATGTTAGCAGAGAACCAAACCAACAATAATACCACATCATATACACACAAGAATTTCATTTTCTACCTCCACTCACAATTTCCCCTCCAGTGCTTCTAGAATTATGAAAGGGAGGAGAAAATATGGTTCCCATCATGCAATGAGCACTTCCATCATCACAGACCTACAAAAGAACCAAAACATATATACATATTATTCTTAAGCATTTTAACTAGAAAACACTTGAAATAATACTCATATTTTACAAAATTCTACATATAGAATGTAATGACTTCGCTGCATAGTAAATCATTAGACACTTGTCACAACAATTCCAAGTTAAGTACAAATCTTATTAAAGTAGAACAGAAAGCAATGCAACAGAAAAATATTCAGCATGTGCTAAAGAACATAATCCAACAATAAACTGGAGAAAAAAATAAATCATTTCACAGGGAGTAAACAATGTGAAAAAGTCTAGCAATTACTTCAGTATTTATAGAAGCATTATTAGTAGCATCAGCATCACGTGCCAAACGCACAGCATCATCATCCACCGAACTGTATCTAGCATCCAAATTTGTTGTGGCAACATACTCCACAATTTTCTTTGCTGGAAGTTGCAAGTAGACATTTGTAAGTTCAGTAGTGCGCAGAAAATATTGAATTGCATAGTTAATAATTCCATAAATAAGGAAAATTAATCAAATGGATTCCTAAAAAATAAAATTGACTATGAGCATCTAAATTTGAAGTTCCGCTCGATGAAGATAATCTCTGCTTCTTGATATATATGCTGTGGGCTATGTGGCGCAACATCATCAAGGTAAAATCAGGAGACGAGAAGATAAAACTTGTATATTACTAAGTTAAAAAATGTGGATCATCATGTATTCGAAACTGAATCAGATAGATATGAATGAATAATATTCGCAACTGAATCAGTTTAGATCTTCTCAATGCAAAAGATGAGAAGAAAAAAGCTTACAACTGATTCCTCTTCTAAAAATCTAGATTAAAATTTATTTAACAAAAACTGACCCATTACCAAAATTTTGCTCTGTTTTCTGCAGGAACATAGAACATGGTTTCAGCTAACACGCCACATTCCCCACCTGAATCTACAGTATCATAGAAGGATCCTGTCCCAGGCCAGTCACGCTCATGATTACCACTGCAGAAAATATGAAAGCCGAACTACGCTAATTTTCTGAGTCTTTCTCTAGATCTACACAGACTCGGAGCCGAACTCAGCCTCACGCAAGCATTCATATATAAAAAATAAGCCAAATACAGATCAATGAAACCCTAATTGGAGGTAAATATACTAACCGAGATCACCGTCGCGCTCGGCGGAGCTGCAATCGGAGTAACGAGATGCAACGTCCTTGAACTTAGCCTTGCCAGAAACGATGTCTTCACGAAGGGATTTGAGCTGAGAGACGGCAATTTCTCTAGTGGTGTTGCTAATAACTCGACCTTCTGCATCCTTCCAGGAAGCCTTACGTCGAGAACCTTGGTGCTTTACGAGTATGTGAGAAGCCCTAACTTTGTCCGATTCGGCTGATGATGACATTTTGTTCCTCTTTTTCTGTTTGTTCGTTCGATCTGCCGATGAAACCGACGTCTTCTTTCTCTTCCGATCGCCCTCTATCTTTACTAATAGTAATATATCTCTTTATCTACTCTATCTGTATGTATATAAACAGGAAGATAGATACAGAGAGAATTACAAGTATGATATAAACTGCTCCGTGTTTTTTTATGTAGATAACGTTTTGTTTAAAAAAACGTTATCTATCTAAAATTAAAAATTGTCTTTATAAATATATAACGATTTTTCATATGTATCTATAATTTTTTGTTAAAAAATATTGTTAAAATAATCACAACGTTTTTTATAAAAATATCATCTTTTAAATGTTGTCTTTTTATGGTTTTGTAGTGGTGACCATTATAAGTTAAGTTTATATACTTAATAAACATACTAAAATCATTCATATATTACATATACTAGTGTATATTGTGATGAACTTAGGAATTGAAAACGAGTTATTAGTATGAAAGCAAAGAACAAGATGTGTTAATAAATAAATCGTGAACGGTAATCAATATTGGTACTTCACCAATAATAATTGAGTTTGGTTAAAAACATAAGAACGTTAACAAGCTGTGATGAAGGGTAGTAAGTTGAATTGACATTATTAATGAAATAAAGTCAATTAAAACATTGAAGAGAAAGAAGTTGGTAATAACAATATGATGAGATTGTTTGGTTGCTAATTACAATGTGTTATGTGAATATATCAGGTAGATTCTGTAAAGACTGAGAACTGTTGAATAAATTATTCGAAGACGTTTGAAGGCAAGTTTTCTTAACGCTTGTCTAATCTTCGTGTTAGTCAAGTTTTCTGTTATTCATTATAATGAGTTGCATGAATGATTTTAAAGACAGGGTCAATGCCAGTTTTAACTCAGCTAGACTATTCGTAAGAGATAGATTGATTTGTATACATATCTTTCTATATAGAAATGATAACGCTATCCTATGCCAAGTATTTGGTACGGATTCAAAGGTAAGTTTGTCTATGAACAAACAAAAATATTTTTCATCGATTATTAGATGAGCACGCGAGTTTGCCAAAACTTAAACGTAAATACGTTTAACGGATTAATGTTGATCAAAATAGAGTACTATAGGCTGATCATCTAGAAGTGCTCGTAAGAAATGTTGAATGTACAACCTTAGTGCTTTGATGTCCTTTTCAAGTATAAAAACAGAAAGAGATTGTTCCTGGTCTTTTGATCGGTTCAGAATTCCTAAACTATTATACTTTGGGAATTAATGTTATGAATTGTTAAGCATTATTCAATGTTTCGTAATACTTCATGACTATTTGTTCAGTTATGGAAGATTATCATGTAATTCACGAATGTGGTATGGATATTATCCTTTATTAAACTTGTTGAGCTAGTTATGCTCACTTCTTGCGTGAATTATACGATTGCAGTTAAAGTCGAGCGTACTGAGAATTCTAAGAGAGATAAGGGCAAGGCTAAGATGGATAGTTAAACTTCTTGTAATAGATTAGTATGGTTGTATGTATTATACTTACGAACAGCGAATGATGTAATCGGTTTATGAACCTGGGAAATGATTTTATTATAATTGTAATAAGAAGATAGTTAGTACATTCATTGTGTTGTATTTTCAATGGAATGATTGTATAGTTACGAGTACTGTGTAGCACCATATGTTGGGTTGGAAGATACCCGAATTTGGGGGCGTCACATCCAAACAACAAACAGTTGCTGATTCAGTGACAGAGGCAGAGTACATAGCTGCAAGTGAAGCTGCAAAGGAAGCTGTTTGGATGAAGAAGTTCATTATCGAACTTGATGTGGTTCCTAGCATTACAAGACCAGTACCTTTATTCTGTGAAAACCCCAGAGTTGTTGCGCAGGCTAAGGAACCCAGGTCTCATCAGAAATCCAAACACGTGTTGCAGCGGTGTCATTTGATCAGAGAGATCATTGAAAGAGGAGATGTCACCCTTGAGCATGTGGACTCTCAAGATAATATTGTAGGTCCATTTACTAAAGCGTTAACACAACAACAGTTCGATCGTCACTTAGAGAAGATGGGTATAAAATACCACGACAATTGGCTTTAGTGCAAGTGGGAGATTGAAAGTAGTATGCATACAAGCCAATCATGTATGATGATAAAGCATATACTTTGTAATCAATCTTATTTATTTATTAATAAAAGAATTATTTATTAAAGGCATTTAATTATCTACATGGTGCTGTTTTAATAATATGTGATAAACCCATAGTTTTAAGCAATGCTTTTAGAATCATGATGAGATCATACTAATGAGATCTAAATTCTTAGATAGCTTAAAACTAAAATGTTCTCAATCGATGGATTACTAAAAAGGGGATTAGTGAATCCGGATAGATTGATACACACGTTGCTTGCTCATTGGATGAAGATGATTGATCTCATGATCATTTGTGTGGAGACACTAAAGCAAGTATGTAGGTGCTTATTGGAGAATAAGTTCACTGAACGTGACTCGCTAAGGAATACCTAATGGAGTTTTACTTGTCTGCCAATAGGAATTCTTGTAGTGATAGTAGTACAAATGATCCTTAGACTTGAGATCATCATAGTATCTTATATATAATGAATTACACTTTGACTTATTTCTTAAGACCTTTAGGGTATATCAAATGGTATGCTTGGGTGTAATAAGTTATATGCTTGGGTGTAATAAGTTATATGGTATATTAATAAAGAATCTACCACTTCTAGTAAAAGAAGAGAAATGTCCTATGTGATTCGATAAATGACAATCCAGGAATCCTTGCCCAAGGTGGAATGAAATTAGAAAGTAGTTTCTAATTTGCATTCATTAGAAGTTGTGCATTTAGGAATGGAAATACATATAATTAAATAAAATAAGACTTGACAGTAATTCCACGTCTTATATTTAATTGGGACATTGTATGGTGGAAGTATTGAATTGTACGGTAATTATTTACTCAAAGGTTCTTTTATGATTAATGTTGAAATCTATATTATCTGAAAAGTAGTTGATCGCTAGAGAGGCTTATCCCTATTGTAGAATAAATATTATTTATTTAAATAAATTAATAGTTTAATTTATTTATTTAAATGAGATTAGAATTGTTCTAATTGATTTATTTACAACCGATTTAATATGGAGAACCTAAAGGGTCACGCCATAAAAGGAAGAATAATTATTTAAGAAGTTAATGGCATAATCGTAATAATATGTTAAGTGTATTTAATTTAATCTATGGTGATAGAATAAATTAAATAGCTTAATATTTATTATTTAATATTTTAGAAATATTAAATATAAATTAATAAGAGGAGTCTTATTAATATTATTACAATTATTATTATTTTAATTTCTAAAAGAGTTTAGGAATTAATTTATTATAAGTACTCTCATTTATTCCTAATAGGACTAGGAAGGAAAATTAGTTAAAGGAGTTTAATTAATATATCCCTAATAAGATTAGGGAGCTCAATTAATTAAAGGAGTTTTATTAAATAAATAATATCTTATTTTAATTAAATAGGGTTACCTGATATCTTTATAAGAGGAATCTTATATCAAATATCAAATATACGTAATTCCAAGAGTTGGAGAGTACGTCCTCTTTTTCTATAGAGATAGGAGAAATTAGGGTTTAAGCCAATACACCCTTTTTCTTAAAAATTCTTTTTCCTTGGTGGATCACCTCTAGAGGCCATACACTTGGGTGACTAACATTGATCAAAGGAAGGAATTTACCCGGAGATTCAAGGAGATCGCGGAGAAGTAGGAGGTGAACTTGTACCCATGGAAACTCGTATCTACAAGGGTATGATTCCATAACTTCTTATTCTTCGTTTTAATTAATAATATTCATAAAGGATTATTCGGGTAATTGGTTTGTGATAAATTTTAAAATATGATTTTATTTTGCTTCCACTAATTTTGCAATTTGATTGTTACTTTGATTTTCACAAAACCTTACAAAAACCACCCACGGTTGGCCACAGGTGTACTTGTGGCTACCTTAGGCGGGCCTCACCCCTCTGACTCGGTCCAATTTGAGTTGCAAAGGAGGTCTCACAAGCTGAAAAAGTCAAATCAGGGAAAAAGATGCTACGCGATTGAGCGAAAAAGCCTGAAATCCTTATTTTTGTAACCAAACTACGGGTCTACATATCACTCATTGGTATTCACCCAGACATAGGGTTCACAACACCGTTGATCACAACTATTACAAACTACACTCGACAATACCTCACAAAGGTCCGATGCCGTCAGTTCGGGGTCGTAACTCCAAAACAAATTCTCCCCAGCGGATATTTCATACCACTTCAGCCGTTGATGTACATTTCAACGAAGGTCAAGCAACCTTGACGTCCTTCAGCCGCTGGCAAGTAAATCCAGCGAAGCATCGGAAGCCATCTGATGATCTAAGCTGTTGAAGTATATTTCAACGAAGGTCAAACAACCTTGACGTTCAACCATCCGTTGGCAAATAAATCCAACGAAGCATCAAAATTCATTCGATATCCGTCGATGCACATTTCAACGAGGGCCAGGTAACCCTGACAACACAGATTGTTGGCAACCGACAGAGCATTGGAAGGACCTGGCGATAAAAATCAGGGAAAGCTATCCTCATCGGGGAGGACCGATGATGGAATATATTATACACATCTTCATCGGACAAAGCACAAATCCCCACGAGTCTCCCGTACATGAGAGATACATCATCAGTGGGAAATCTGTACTAAGGATTAAGGACTTTGGTGATAATCCCAACGTCAACATCTTGGAAGTCCCTAAGAACTTTTGAGTACACATCCAAGCAATTCATCAGGCTCAACAGTGATAACTCCAGTCCTCAACAGAAATCGTGGGAATAGACAGTCATCACATTTCGTTGGAAAACAGTCCAACAAACCACATACACCATGCATTTGCATCATACTGCAGTACATTGCATCATGATTATCTTGTCACATTTCAAGTGTCTAGTATTCTTTATCCTATCTATGCCATTACACTGCATGAATATGATAAAGAGGAGCATATGTAGACACTTGAAATTTCTGTATTCCTGTTACTAACATTGCATGAGGGCAGAATCGTCTTTCAGAGATAACCCTGGAGGACCAACCAGTTCCCTTCCCGAAGACAACACCGGGAGTTTTAGTTCCAACCTCGGAGACAACCCCGAGGAATGCAGGTCCAGTTCCGGGGATAACCCGGAATTATTAGTTTATCCATCTCAGAGATAACCCCGAGATACTCAGTTCCAACCTCAGAGATAACCCCGAGGAATACAGTTGCAGTTCCGGAGATAACCCCGAAAAATCTCATTTCAACCCTTTGCAGTCAACTTTAACCTCTAAGATAACCCGGAGGCACTCAGTTCCAACCCTGGAGATAACCCCGGGAGGTCAGACACACCTTAGAGATAACCCTGAGGACCTTCAGTACTCACAGTAGCCCAATCTCAGAGATAACCCTGAGCAACTATAACGACCACAAATTTCATACAATTCAATTACCGACTTCGGTCGTTAATAATACGTCTAACTTCTGATTTTACATCATTATTCGATCTTAAACTTAATAATATGCGGAATAATTTAATCTTTTCTATCTTCTCACTTTAATTTCCTGAATCAAAACCTTTATCATCTACATGTCTTTGAATCATATATAATCCATGATTCACTTCATCACAGCTATTATATAAAATTTTACATTTTAATTCGATAACCTTTACATATTAGATAACTCAAACTTTAACTTTACAACTCAACATAAATCTATACATCATAAAATATTTAGTACATCTCATGAATCTTAATCATGGTTTAAAGAAATAACAACTTTAGCTAAAATATTAATCTTCGTGTATTATTTCTGATCCACGTCATTCAAGTAACACATAGTGTTACCTTCAATCCTTAACCTGCAAAAATGGTTATCTGCAATGTTAAGCTCGACAGCCCAGCAAAATCTAGCAGTTTTCATGCATCACGTAACACATAATAACATGCTCAACACATATCTCATAAACATTGGACTAAATAAACATACATGTTACAGTTCATATAACAAGTATAAAGATTGAGTTTCTTACTCAATCAGCATGCTTTACTCAATCAACATAGTCATAAGTTGACTTTAACATTTCATATAATCAACATATATATAACACATCATGCTCTTTGCAATAAAGATTTAAAACAGTTAATCACCAAGTTCACATAGCAAATAGGAACTGAAAGACTTGCCTTGATCGTTGTTTACCAATAACAGTTTAACAACTTACAATTATCTGCACTTCACATGCCCTACACAATTATATAATCATTCACATTAACTTTTAGTCACATAGCAATGCATAGTAGTTGTAATGTAAACTTTACTCTACGTCTCATAGCCCTTCCTATTATATATACACAATGTTTAGTTTTATTGTGTTAACTTTTGACTTATATCACACTATATTTCGTACTCGAAGTTCATTCAAGTGTTTAAGTCTTGCTAGGATTACTTAATGGTTTTATATTAACCATATTCAATATCTTATAATATTCATTTCATTTGATTTAAAACACTTTTTACATTCATTAACACTTATCACGGCATTTCGACGTTTATTCGTCACACGCCCAATTTGTCTCTCTTGTGTGTGCTTAGTATGCATATACAACTTATCTAATATATTAGTTATTAATGTTAATCATCATTATACTTTATAATATTCATGTTCTATAACTTAGAACAACATCTATTATCGTCGACATCACTATACTTGTGTATGTGCATGTCTGACTCCCTCCGATTGCCTCTGAATAAGCATCAGTCACAAAGAAGACCATTTTGACTACTGTTACCTACCTCAAATTGAAAAACTTAAAGCATACAAGTTGTAGTTCTATTCGTCCTCGTTCCGGATCATCTTGAATCGCCTTAATCGGAGTTATTATGAAAGAGTTATGCCTATTTTACTAAACTAGGTCAAAACAGTCACACCTGACATAGTTTGGGCGCAGCTGCGCCCAATTAATCCTTGGACACAGCGCAGTTGTGCCCTAAAGCGCAGATGCATCCCAATTGACTTAGGGCACAGTGCAGCTATGCCCGTTAGCAAAAACGGGACCTGAAGCTACTGTTCTTCGCGATTTTTGACCCTTTTTCTCCTACTAATCTTCATAACTTGAGTTATATACATCCAAATTAGTCCTTTTTTGATTCTATGGATTTGTAATTCATAGAACTACAACATACTAGAATTCTAACAATTTATAAAAATATTAATCAACCTAAAATTTGACCCAAAACACATGTTCATACTCTATTTTCATGTTTTAACATCTCTAGCGAATTCGATCGCCACGACTTCGTTTCTTAATCAATTGACACAATTTAAACTATGTTGTTTTCATTTCTTCACATACTAACATAATCTAACATCAATTTACAGATTATAACACATATTAAACATGAAATTTTATACTTTTTAAGCCTTTTTTCATACATAAACACCGTTATCCCAATTTCTTCCTACAATCCCAATTTCACGTGTTTGATACTCAAACAACATTCATATATGATAATTAACAGATTATACATACCCAATAATCTTTATAAACCAATTCTTTACTCAAATCATGCACCATAACTAATTAAAGAGAAGAAGTTTTGATAAAACACAACTAAGAACTATGGCTATATTATTACCTTTTAATTTCTCCATAAGCTTAACTAGAGGATGAGAATGGCTTGATTATCCTTCCTCTCCCTTCTTTGATTCTCACAATTACCTCTTTTTCAATTTCCCAGAGAATATGTCTCTCTCAAATTCTTCCCTTCTTCTCTGCTCTCAAACTTAGGAAAATAATAAGCGTAGCCCAAAATAACTGAATATTAGTCTTTACGTAGTTTTATCGATTATACAAACCAAGAGACCCATACATTATAAAAGTAAAAGGGTCACAAGGCCATGTTTGGCTAGACCCACAAACCTTTTTTAATTTATTTTGATAATATTATATTATATAGTTTTTATTTGTCACACTGTAACTAATTTACATAACTTACAATAATAATTATAATAATTATAGTTTTTATTATAATTATTTCGATGATTAATAAATAATTGTATATCTAATTTAATTAATAAATTAGACTTAAACATCACTTTATTTAATTACTTATTTTCTTTAATATTAAACAACTCATTTAATTTAATTAATTCATTAAATTAAATCCTCAAAGAATAAAATTTACCTTTGCTTTAATTTAATTGTCATACACACGTAACTAAATTATTATACTTCAATTTCATAAATTATTTATTTTTTCAATAAATAAATTATTTAAAATATTTATTTAATTCAATAAATATTTAAAATAAAGTACAAAATTCATTTAATTTCTTCAATAGTTAACTCAACTATTAAACCTCACTTTCCAAATATATGAATATATATATTTCTCTTCACACCAGATCATATATTTCAAAATATATAGCACGTATATATACATACTCAAACTCAAAACATCTCATAATAAGAATTTTAATTATTAAATTCATATTTTAATAACTTATAAAAATTCGGGTTGTCACATCCTTCCCTCCTTATAAGAATTTTGTCCTCGGAATCACCGAAACCCTACCTTACTCAGGTTTTCATCAAATCTCTTCGTTGAATAACTTAAACACATTACCTTAATATAGGTTTTATATTTCTTACTCCCACCATTCTTGATAATAAATTCTTGTAAGTTTTATTTCATAACTTTCCCTTGAACTCAATTATATTTTGAGTATTATATATTCTTTAACACATTCATTTCCTTTTTTAAGGATCATTATCATAAACACTCGAGATGTTACATTCACCATTTCTTCTAAGAATTTCATCCTCGAAATTTTATTTATTAATCTTCATTCATTCAATCTATCAAAATATATTTTATGTTAATACTTTATTCATTCATTGGGTTTTACAACCAAATTCTTTCTCTAAGGATCTTTCTAAGATCATCTTATTCGTCACCTCTTTCTCTTCTAAGAGTTTCACATTTCTCTTCTTTTTGGAGTTTCAATTCTTTCTTGAAATTATTATGTTTTGCTTAATTTTCTCATCCTTTCCACTTTCACCTTTCAGAGTAATAAGAATCTTCCACAATTACTCAATAATTGGGAAGCGATATGAATAACAGGAATTTAAAAGATTCCAAATCTTGCTGCGGGTCATAAGACCTTGAACTACGTCCATGGTTATAAGTACTCTTTCAACTTAAACCTTAACAGTCATTAGACTATAGGGACTCCCGTACTTAGGGTGTTAAGCCCTTCGTACGATGTATTATGCACTCTACCCACGGTTATAAGTACTCTTTCAACTTAAACCTTAACAAATCATTAGGATCTGTAGAAACTCCCGTACTTAGGGTGATCAGCCCTTCGTACCATGTATTGTGCACAAATATCTAAACGCTTCCGCGTAATCCCCTATAAAAGGGTTGTTCATCTCAACTTTTCAACATCTGAATCCGCACCAAAACAATTTGGTTTGGCATAACTTCTCAAGAAACGCTTGAATTTCATGAACATCTTTCAATATTTTTCTAACTGAATCAAATAGCATAGACTTCTACAACAATTCGGACATCAATCGAAATATACATATATATATATATATATATATATTCTCATATCTTAAAGAAATCTCAAAAATCTTTTTATGATGTCATGATACCGCACTATATTTACAGTCCGTTTGAGGATTCTGCCATTTGGTGATTTTATCATACTACATCATACCATAGTGGGCTGACGATCCTTAGATCACATCTAACACTAAGTAATACTGCATTGATGACTCCATCATTTTTATCATCTCTGCACCAGGTTCCATGATGCATTGATGATATAAAAATACATTTTGATATATTTCAAATCATTTTTGTCTAGCCAAAGCAATTAGCATAGACATACGAATAACTATATTGTTTTTAAAACTCATTGGTTTCATCATTTGATCCAATGTTTTTCAAGAAAATAGAAGTGTAAACATCAACACGAAGTCAATAAATTTTGAAAGTCTAGCATAGCTAGTAGATTTAGAATATCCAGGTATCCATCAACTTCAATCTTTACTTTATTACTTAATTACTTAACCATTCTATCAATCTTCAACTTCATCAATGCTCTCTATACTATAACCGTTTTCTACCCAAAATAGTTCATCCAACTTACTACACATTGGAAATCCAGGAACTTGCTACAATAATATGAGTTTACGAACTTGTCCTAGTCGGACCAAAGCGTTCATTCATTCACCGAGGGGTTCAAAACATACCATATTATTATGAGTCACGAACATACCATATGCATTAGTTTTAAGAATCGCACCTAATCCTAATAATATCTGACTAATCTTAATAGTTTCTAACTATTAAATATACACATGAGAAAAGAATCACCTTTTCACCACATATACATTGATAGCGCGCCACAAACATTCCAATGATTATCAATATGATAAACTGAGTGCAAGCACAAAACCCTTGCCCATACAAAGATTTGTACAACTCAACCATCACATGAGTCCTCAATTGAAATCCCACCTAACTCTATCTTCCTTATAACTTGCTCTTTGCTCGATACGAATTCCTCGTATCACATCATCTATAACTCCTCGTGAGTTATCTCGTACTATTTGTAGTACATCATCTTCATAGCATCAAGCTATAATTATTCAAACATTACAGACCATCTTTCTTTTATAACTTAAACTGATCACGTCGTGATCTTATTCTTCCCTTAAAATTCTTTTCTTAACTCGTGATCGTTTTGTTTTACGATCCTCTTTCTTTCCTTTTTCATCATTTACGATTTCATTTATGCTTTTAATCTTCCAGATTTTGTGTATTCATCATTATTCGTTATCTTGGCTATTGGAGTTAGGTAACTCCCATTTCTTATCTTTATATCTCTTCAAGATTCTTCTTTGAATTCTCTTGTTTATAAAACAATTCTTCCTTTAAGAATTTCTAACTTCATTTAAATTTCTCAGCATTTCATTTAAGTTCCACATTTTCATCATACGTATCCATTTCTATACTTTGTACACATCGAGTCTCTAACAGTTTCAATATGGTACGCTGAGTGGTTTCCCACAAACAAACTACAAACTAGGTTCCGAGTTGCTAGTTCGTATATACCTCCGCTCTATGAAGGAATCGTTTAGCCCAGATACCATACATCAACTATTAAAGAGTACAACTCTACCATACTTAACTATAACTTTTTATTCTTAATTTCTTTATCATTCTCTTCTTATAGACGTCACCTTACATCCCTATTATTGGAGTTGGGTAACCCCACATTCATATTCCTTATAACTCTGCAAGATTCTTCTTTGAATCCTCGTACACATGTTTTAATCCCTTCTTTATAAATTTCTTAAAGTACTTCTTATTGTTCAAACTCTATTTGAGCTTATTCGTTCATTATCTTCACCTCTTTTCTCTAAGGTTATAGCCTAAGGTACTTTTACCTAAGGTTTCTAACCTATCAGCTTTGATACCAACTGTAATGACCCCAAATTTCATACAATTCAATTACCGACTTCGGTCATTAATAATACGTCTAAGTTCTGATTTTATATCATTATTCGATGTTAAACTTAATAATATGCGGAATAATTTAATCTTTTCTATCTTCTCACTTTAATTCCCTAAATAGAAACCTTTATCATCTACATGTCTTTGAATCATATATAATCCATGATTCACTTCATCACAGCTGTTATATAAAATTTTACATTTTAATTCGATAAACTTTGCATATCAGATAACTCAAACTTTTAACTTTACAACTCAACATAAAACTATACATCATAAAACATTTAGTACATCTCATGAATCTTAATCACGGTTTAAAGAAATAACAACTTTTGTGACACCCCCAAATCAGGTACTTCCATTTTCACAGGATTTGGTGTTCACTATACAAATATCATCTATCTATCTACCCATAAATAAATGCAACCATGCAATAGATAGAAATAATAAATAAATCTCCTCTTATGGGGTTACATCAACTGCATAATAATAAAATCCCAGGTTGCTCTAACCTTAAACATTTGTGCGGAATCATAAACAAATAATAAGTCTTTAAATAACATCAAGTCTAATATCATTACATAACCACATAAATAACCAGTCTTCATTACTTGCTAATCTTGCCCTTGCCTTTACTAGTGGAAGGCTCGTCTGATCTTTCATTCTTAACTGCAATATTATTACGCAAGAGTGAGCACGATTGCCCACAAGTATAACAATATAACGAATGAATAATAACATGCGAATAAATTAAAGGCTTCTGAAACATGAAAACTCAGCTTTTGAATCAAGAATGAATAACAAGAAACAAAAGAACTTCTGAGGGTCATAAGACCTTGAACCATGTCCTAGGTTGTCAAGTGTTTATACTTGAAACCTTTAACAGTCATAAGACTATGGACTCTTCTTCTCGCATATGGGGATCGACCACTTAGTACTATATATCGCACAGACAATATCTTAACACTAACGCATAAGTAATCCCCTATACAGGGTTGTTCATCTAAGTTTGACATTAGAGTCCGCACCAAAGGAAGTTTGGTTTGGATAATTCATCAAGGGTTCTGAAATTTAGAACGCTCATCAACTATGGACTAGTCGAATCATGAAGGGTTCGCTAGTTTAACAAAGTTCAACAGTATCTGATAAATTAAAAATGGAATAGCAATCTCAAAAGGTATACAATAGAATAATTATTGTATAACAGAATCATGCTTTGAAAGATTAATACATTTTTAATATAATAAAATGGACTTGATCAATAATAACGAGAATTTGCTCGATGTAAAGAGACAACTTATAAGCTCATATAAAGATAACGAGTAGGGTTAGGATACTTGCCTCGTGCGTAGATTACACGTTAATTAAACTTGTTCCTTGATTTAAATCCTACATATCATTTACGTTCACAATACCAGTCAATTATGACGTACTAATCATCACAAGTTCGTTCTTTTTGTCTAACTCGAATTCATGACTATACTTAGTCAAATTACTACACTCATTGTTATAATTAGCACTTCATGAATAATAAGCTAACTATGCATTCAATCATTCAATTCACACATAAATGTGTTATTGACATGTTAAGAATTTATTTTAACACCTCATTATATGTCTAACATGTTTTTATGTTCATTAGGTCAAGTTATTAACACATTGCTAGACTTGAGCATTTAAAAACTCATTTCTGGACCATTCTGCTAAGTGGCGCTGCGGCGCCACTGTTATACCTGTTCTTGGCGCTACGGCTTAAGACTTGGCGCTACGGCGCGGGACTTTAGTTCTGGAGTTGGTGCCGCGACGCGAGACTCCATTTCAGTTCTGCAATTCGCGAAAATTGCAGAAAATGCCTGAAAACCTCCAATTAACTTATTTTTACACGAATTTAGACATATCCAAACATTGTAATACACAATTAACTAATACTCAACCCTTCTAGCATGATTTTAACAAGTTAAAACACAAAATCACAGAATTAAAACATGTAATTTTCACTGTTTTTGATGTTCTTGAAGGTTTTGGACATAAAACATAAAATTTAACACCACGGATTCGATATACGACCAAATCTGTTCATTTGAAGTTTGTTTCCTTCGTATTTACATACATAATATATACAAGCATAAAAATTTAGGAGATAATATATGATCAACGCATTAAATTTGTTCGTAAGGGCCATATGGCCATAATTCAACACTCTGTAATTTTGAAGCAATTATATACGACATATTTTATGAAACTGATAATAATGGGTTGAAGAATTTACCCTAAGCGTAAAGTGTAGATTAGTAAGAGATGAATTCCTTCTCAACTTTTCTTGAATCACACACTCACAATCTCCTCAAAATTATCAATTTTTCTCTCTGTAATGCTATACCAGACTTAGAAAAAAAAATGAAGAAGAAGAAGACGTATATACTACAACAAAGGAACTAACGCGTTGTGGTCAGTTACCCAATCATGGGTAACTGCTATTAACTCCCACTAAGGCCATGTTTGGCTAGCCTTAAAAGGCTTAAACCCATTTAATTTAATTAAATTTTTATAATATAGTTTAATAATGTCACGTCCAATTAGATAATAAATCAAGCATCTAGTTTAATTTAACTTAAATAAAATAAAATAATTCCTCATTAATTCACATAGTCACATAATTAAATTTCTCATTTATTAATTATGTCAAATTATTAAATCTCTAGTTATTTATTAAATTAATTACAATACTATTAGGCTTATTAAATATTCCTTTTTAATTCAACAAGCTCACATAAATACATACTTTGAATAATAAAAATTCTCCACATTAATTTAATAAATATAACACATATAATTAAATTAATCTACCATTAACTTTACCAATTAATTATTTAATCTAATAATTAATTCATCAAAAAATATTTATTCAATCCAATAAATATTAAAAATTAAATTACAAAATCTCGGTTGTCACAACTTTAGCTAAAATATTAATCTTCGTGTATTATTTCTGATCCACGTCATTCAAGTAACACATAGTGTTACCTTCAATCCTTAACCTGCAAAAATGGTTATTTGCAAGATTGAGCTCGACAGCCCAGCAAAATCTAGCAGTTTTCATGCATCACGTAACACATAATAACATGCTCAACATATATCTCATAAACATTGGACTAACATAACATACATGTTACAGTTCATATAACAAGTATAAAGATTGAGTTCCTTTCTCAATCAGCATACTTTACTCAATCAACATAGTCATAAGTTGACTTTAACATACATTCAACATATATATAACACATCATTCTCTTTGCAATAAAGATTTAAAACAGTTAATCACCAACTTCACATAGCAAATAGGAACTAAAAGACTTACCTTGATCGTTGTTTACCAATAACAGTTTAACAGCTTATAGTTATCTGCACTTCACATGCCCTACACAATTATATAATCATTCACATTAACTATTAGTCACATAATAATGCATGGTAGTTGTAATGTAAACTTTACTCTACGTCTCATAACCCTTCCTATTATATATACACAATGTTCAGTTTTATTATGTTAACTTTCGACTTATATCACACTATATTTCGTACTCGAAGTTCATTCAATTGTTTAAGTCTTGCTATGACTACTTATTGGTTTTATATTAACCATATTCAATATCTTATAATATTCATTTCATTTGATTTAAAACACTTTTTATGTTCATTAACACTTATCACTATTGCTTCGACGCTTATTCATCACATCGCCAATTTGTCTCTCTTGTGTGTGCTTAGTATGCGATACAACTTATCTAATATATTATTTATTAATGTTAAGCATCATTATACTTCATAATATTCATGTTCTATAACTTAGAACAACATCTATTATCATTGACATCACTATACTTGTGTATGTGCATGTCCGACTCCCTCTGATTGCCTCCGAATACGCATTAGTCACAAAGATGACCATTTTAAGTACTGTTCCCTACCTCAAATTGAAAAACTTCAAGAATAAAAGTTGTAGGTCTATTCGTCCTCATTTCGGATCATCTTGAATTGCCTTAATCGAAGTTTTATGAAAGAGCTATGCCTATTTTACTAAAACAGTCAAAAAAAATCACACGACATAGTTTGAGCACACCATTACTAATTAAGTTTCTCAAGCAGAAGGTCTTGTTCTAGAGCGCTAAATCGCTACTTCAAATGACTTAGGGCACGCAAATGATATTCTACGCTCAGATTAGCGTAAACAGGACTCAAGCTACCGTTCTTCGTGATTTTTGACCCTTTTTCTCCTGCTAATCTTCATAACTTGAGTTATACACATCCAAATTAGTCTGTTTTTGATTCTATGGATTCATAATTCATAGAACTACAACATACTAGAACTCTAACAATTTATAAAAACATTAACCAACCTAAAATTTGACCCAAAACACATGTTCATACTTTATTTTAATGTTTTAACATCTCTAGCGAATTTGATCGCCACGACTTCGTTTCTTAATCAATTGACACGATTTCAACTATGTTGTTTTTGTTTCTTCACATACTAACATAATCCAATATCAATTTACAGATTATAACACATATTAAACATGAAATTTTATACTTTCTTACATAAACATTGTTATCCCAATTTCTTCCCACAATCCCAACTTCACATGTTTGATACTCAAACAACACTCATATATGATAATTAACAGATTATACATACCCAATAATCTTTATAAACCAATTCTTTACTCAAATCATGCACCATAACTAATTAAAGAGAAGAAGTTTTGATAAAACACAACTAAGAACTAGGGCTATATTATTACCTTTTAATTTCTCCATAAGCTTAACTAGAGGATGAGAATGGCTTGATTATCCTACCTCTCCCTTCTTTGATTCTCACAATCACCTCTTTTTCAATTTCCCAGAGAATATGTCTCTCTCAAATTCTTCCCTTCTTCTCTGCTCTCAAACTTAGGAAAATAATAAGCGTAACCCAAAATAACTGAATATTAGTCTTTATGTAGTTTTATCAATTATACAAACCAAGAGACCCATCTGTTACAAAAGGTAAAGGGTCACAAGA
The DNA here is from genome assembly GCA_020205605.1 of Panax ginseng. Taxonomy (NCBI): domain Eukaryota; kingdom Viridiplantae; phylum Streptophyta; class Magnoliopsida; order Apiales; family Araliaceae; genus Panax; species Panax ginseng. The sequence continues at coordinate 130,971,088 of CM035132.1, read as the reverse complement.
CCATGTTTGGCTAGACCCGCAAACCCTTTTTAATTTATTTTGATAATATTATATTATATAGTTTTTATTTATCACACATGTAACCAATTTACTTACAATAATAATTATAGTTTTTATTATAATTATTCTGATGATTAATAAATAATTGTATATCTAATTTAATTAATAAATTAGATTTAAACTTCACTTTATTTAATTACTTATTTCTTTAATATTAAACAACTCATTTAATTTAATTAATTCATTAAATTAAATCCTCAAAGAATAAAATTTACCTTTACTTTAATTTAATTATCATACACACGTAACTAAATTATTATACTTTAATTTCATAAATTATTTATTTTTCTCAATAAATAAATTATTTAAAATTTTATTTAATTCAATAAATATTTAAAATAAATTAAAAAATTCATTTAATTTCTTCAATAGTTAACTCAACTATTAAACCTCACTTTCCAAATATATGAATATATATATTTCTCTTCACACCAGATCACATATTTCAAAATATATAGCATGTATATATACATACTCAAACTCAAAACATCTCATAATAAGAATTTTAATTATTAAATTCATATTTAATAACTTATAAAAATTCGGGTTGTCACAACAACGACTACTAAATCAACCCAAACAGGAGATAACCCCGGTGAGGGGCAAAATCACCATTTTGCCACCTCGTTCCCACATTTGTGCCGTCTCAACAATATTTCAGCATACATTCTACACATAAGTGTCCTACAAGAACCATAGCTCAAAATCCCGAGTGACTACTACACAAGACAGCACACCGGATATAATTTGAAGACCTAAAGATCTAGGCATGGCTCTATCTTCCCGACTTCGTACAACCTCTTATCCAATATCATTGTGTATCTCTCGACAACAACATTCCAAAAAGGTATTATACGCCTCAATCGGATGCCCGAATCAAAAGCTGTGACGCCCCCAAATCCGGGTCTCCTCCAACCCGACAGATGGTGCTACACGGTACTACCATTCATTCATTCATTCAAATGAATAGTCTCAAAAGGACTAATATAACTTCTATATATACCCAAAATAATATTACATTTCCCAGGTTCTATGTAACCCATTCATTTGTTCTTGTCATAATATCAAATATATTACAAACATTCAACTATTCTATTACATAAGCAATCTAAGGGTTCGTCTTCGCCTTGCCCTTGTCCTCGCTCGAGCCTTCTCATTCGCTTCGATCTGGGTCCGTGTTCATATGGTTCAAGAAAGAGTGAGCATAACTAGCTCAACAAGTACTACAATTCTAATAAACAACATGCTGGAAACATAGAACTCATATATCTTCTGTAACTGAACAATAGTTACGAAGTACTATCAATAAATCAAAATAGCACTTCTTTTCCTTTAAAACATTTTACAACAACCATACTCAGTGGAATATCAATTATGGCTCAAGACTATGAGCATTCATAAGTTCTTTTGAAAAGGACAACCCGACACTAAGTCCGTAAGTCCGGAATATCTTACGAGCACGTCTAAGTGATCAGCTCATAGTACTCTATGTTGATCAAAATCTGCCTTGGCAAGACCGGCAATAATATCATGGCTAATAGTATGCCGTGTTTGCCCCACCTCCACAGGATATCCAGTTACCTGCTGCTGAAAATTCGTGTGAGAACTCCTGTAGATATAGGACATTCTCCCTATCTCCTGCACCTTTGTCTTTAGCTCCTCCTTGAGCTCAAAGACCTCATGCTTTAAATCCTGGACTTTATCCTTAGCTAGAATTCTCTCATCGTGTTCCTGCTCCCACATGGACTCGACATCAGTCTTGTCCTCTATAACCATTTGGAGCTCTGCCTTCAGCTCCTTAACCTCCTGACAGTAATGGATATTTCTATCCAACACTGACATGAATAGAGATATCATCGACCCCCCAGGAGCTATCTCCGCTGCTATAGCCACTGGGTTAAATGAGACTGTCTCTACCTCCTCCTCTATCATCCCATCAAACACTGACATGTAGTCAGCTTCCTCTGAGTCTCCAGACTCAATGATCACTACATCTGGTTCTGCTATTATATGGTTCGGTATAACCTCTACTTGGTTCACCGATTCTTCACTAATGGTTTTCTCATTAACAAACATCCAATTAACTCCTGACATCTGCACAAAATAATTAAGTTGATTAGTACACGTCAGTAGAATAATAAAAACACATAACATAATCATAATGCATTTTATAAGGTTATTTTCTTCTTGTACTTCTTTGACTCCTTCTAAGGTTATGACTTAAGATTTTTAAATCCCCCCTTAAGTTTTATAACCTCTTGCTTTCATACCAACCTGTGACGCACCCAAATTCGGGTCTCTTCCAACCCGATAGATGGTGCTACACGGTACTATCATTCATTCATTCATTCAATTAAATAGTCTCAAAAGGACTAATATAACTTCTATATATACCCAAAATAATATTACATTTCCCAGGTTCTTTGTAACCCATTCATTTGTTCTTGTCATAATATCAAATATATTACAAACATTCAACTATTCTATTACATAAGCAATCTAAGGGTTTGTCTTCGCCTTGCCCTTGTCCTTGCCTGAGCCTTCGGTCCGCTCGATCTTGGCTGTGTTCATATGGTTCAAGCAAGAGTGAGCATAACTAGCTCAGCAAGTACTACAATTCTAATAAACAACATGCTGGAAACATAAAACTCATATATCTTCTGTAACTGAACAATAGTTACGACGTACTATCGATAAATCAAAATAGCACTTCTTTTCCTTTAAAACATTTTACAACAACCATACTTAGTGGAATATAAATTATGGCTCAAGACTATGAGCATTCATAAGTTCTTTTGAAAAGGACAACCCGACACTAAGTCCGTAAGTCCCAAGATATCTTACGAAGCACGTCCCGAAGTTATCATTTCATAGGTACTCTATGTTGATCAACACTACATTCATTAAACATGTATACGTTTAAGTTGTGGCAACCTCACGTGCACAATCGTTAAGCGACAAAAACATTTTAGCATACTTGGTCTTGATTGAAAACCATACCAATATAACTTCGGTAAATATAAATCATGCTCGCAGAATCATAATATAAGTCTATTTAACGAATTTGCTTAAGACGTCATCATTCAAGACTTCATGCGAAAGAATACATGAATTGCAAAACTTGTTCGGTGACCGAATCGAAACAAGGGTTAGAATACTTGCCTTTTAGCGTCGCGCCATCGATTAACACTTGTACACTTTAAGTTTCTACGTTTCTACAACACATGATCATATAACATACCACATTAGGTCATACATAATCAAGTATGTATACTATTATATCTTACCCTTCATCTCAATGTAAATCCTGACTTAGATCTACTATTATGGGTTTCCGACTTTCATTACGACATTCATAATTTGTTCATCTTTGCTTGATTATTAACTCTTACTCATCATTCATTAGTGTCTTACAATGTCTTAACAATGTTATGCATATACCTTAATTCATTACTATCAAGTCCCCTTTCATTCTATACTTGAAGACATTCTTTTCTAGCAATTTCTTGTGACTGGTGCCGCAACGCCACCTATAGCTCTTCATCTCGTCATGCGCAAGACGAGTTAGTTAGATAGGCCTCGACATCATGTTATGGCCGCACACCACCTTTTTGGTTTGGTTTGTAGGCTGGCATGGCTAAACTTTGTGCCTTAGAAAAATTTTGCAGATTTTAAATTTTGTGAACTTCCCGGACGCATAACTTCTTCGTTATAAGTCCGAATTGGCTCGTTCAAAAGCCTACAGTTCACAAATTATGTACTCTATGCGTTCATGCAAGAATTTTATCTATTTGACTTCGTTTGCTAAAATTTGACCTATTAGTTCATTTTTAACAAAAACGATAAACGTCCGTGGATGTTTAATGCTTGTTTCTTTGTTCTAAGTCAGAATCCGGTCATTTTCGAGTCTGCAACTCTATAATGCCAAATACGACTTGTCTCCATCGAAAACCAATGTTTCCAACTTCAAACTCAAAATACGACTTCTATTCCAAGAATTTCACGGATTCGACGATTATCGTCCAATCGTGTGAATTCCGGTAAAACTACATTCTTAATGAATCTAAATGGATTTTAATCAATATAAGATCATTACAAGTTACTTATTAAACCAACTTATAAACAAAGTAGGTTTTGACTTATTCTTATAAGTCATTGACTTATTCAACTTATGAACTATAAATCTTCATGCTCATGACTTATTAATAACTTAAGTCCACTAATCAATGTTCTTATGCTATATTCAACATACTAATCATCATATGACAACATATGATAAGTTCTTCAAGGTTCTAGCAACTTATTAATGTTCAAGTTGCTTATCCAAATTATTCGGCTTAAGTTCATTCTTTATTAACCTATTACATGATCTTAGCATACATGTTCATTAATAACACTTCCCTTATCATCCTATTAAAATAGAGATGAAAGAACATAGGACACAAGATCATTGCCTTTGAAGTCTAACTTCTTCTTCTTGGAAAATCTAACTTTGACTTAAAAGTGCTTATTTTCTCTACCAAATAAGTAGCTTATATTTGAGAGGAGTTGGATGAAATTAAAACACCCCACAAAATTGAAATGAGCTTGGTATTTATAGGCCAACAAAGTTTATGGCAAAATGGACTTTAAACCATCCCACCTCCTCATTTCCACCTCCTCATTCCACCTCTTTACTATTCATAACCTAGCCATTAAGTAACTTGCTAGCCACAATACTTGCTCATCACATCACTTGGTCACCACACATAAACCTTGCCCATCAAGCTTACCCATTTCCTACTTGGTTTGACCCATGGATCAAGGCTTTTCATTGGGCTTTGATAATTAATCTAATTACTTTCTTAATGGGCTTGTGCTACATAGTTTGGACTAATGATATATCAAACACTTGGGCTTGATTGTCACATTATATTGGACTTCTATATTAGGTTATTAATCCTACAAGTCCATTACCTTAAATTACATAACTTAACATTTATACCCCACGATAATCTTCATATACTAACTCGTATATTAATTGTAATAACGTTATTTCATTCTTCAAACATAATAGTACAATATATGTCGTATTATACTTACATCCATTACTTCATATAATGTATACACATTATATGATCACAACTTTATTTCCTTAATGCTTAATAAACCTAACGTTCCCAAATTAGGTCCACATCACGAAATATTACGTTTTCCATACTTAGATTATTATTACATAATCAATATCGCCTTGATATTATAACGTTCGTATTTCTCGGAAGTTCAAAAATAATTCGGCGAGAAATCGATGAATAGTGTTTTTCGAAAAATTTCTCGGAAAGCTTTTATTTTTGTCTTAGAAATTCAAACACCTTAATTCCTTCACGTAGTTAAAATACTATGATATTCCGACATTTCTAGGTTATAGAACGACATTCATCTTCTCAACAGGTAATACTAATAAATAATATTATTTTATTCATTATTAAAAGTAATTACAAAATGTTCGATTTTCCGGGGCGTTACAAAAGCTATGAAGGTTCGAGCGGACAACATGTTGTATGCGTGCACGTACCTTGAGATGGCGGGGCCCGCGGAGCCTGGGGGCACCCCGGGTAGCCGCAGGTACACCTGCTGTAACGCCCCGGAAAATCAAACCTTTGTAAATACTTTTAATAATAAATAAAATAATATTATTTATTATTATTACGTGTTGATAAGATGAATGTTATTCTATAACCAAGAAACGTCGGAATGTCATAGTATTTTAACTACGTGAATGAATTAAAGTGTTTGAATTTCTAAGACGAAAATAAAAGCTTTTCGAGAAATTTTCTGAATAATACTATTCATCGATTTTCGCTCGGGAATTATTTTTGAACTTCCGAGAAATACGTAACGTTATAATATCAAGGTGAGATTGATTATGTAATAATAATCTAAGTATGGAAAACATAATATTTCGCATGTGGACCTAATTAGAGAAAGTTAGGTTTATTAAGCGTTAAGGAAAGTTGTAATCGTATGATGCGTATGCATTGTACGAGGTAATAAACGTAAGTATAATACGACGTATTATACTATTAAGAATGGAGAATGGAATGGCGTATATTATTATTTAATATACGAACTAGCATGCGAGCATTATACGTGGTGTATATATGTTAAGTTGTTTAATTAAATGTAATGGACTTATAGGATTGTTAGCATATTGGTAGAAGTCCACATAGTAAGTGATGATCAAGCCCAAGTGTTTGATAAGTCATGAGTCCAAACTATTGTAATGTAAGCCCAATAAGAAATAAGCTAGATAATTAGCAAGCCTAATGAATAAACCATGATCCATGGAGCAAACCAAGTGTGATATGGGCAGACTTGATGGGCAAACACTTTGTGTGGGGATCAAGTGTTGTGATGGCCAAGAAATAGATGTGCTAGACAAGTTACTTAGTAGTAAAGTGATGAATAGTAAGGAGGTGGAAGTTAAGGAGGTTAACTAAGGAGGTGGAAGGTGTTATTGACTAGTATGCCCTCACCTTGGCTCTCCTATAAATAGGAGAGGTTGTTAGTCATTTTTCATTGTTCAAACTTTCATCCAATACCAATAAACTTAAGTGTTAGAGAGAATAAGCTCACATAAGCACTTATAAGTCATTCAACCTTTGCTAGATTTTCCAAAGAGAAGTGAAGTACTAGTCTTCAAGGGTAAGACTCTTGATAGAGAAGTGGGATTGTATGCTAAGAACATATAAGAAGTCGTTGATGAATGAACTTAAGCCGAATAAGTTGAATAAGCAACTTGAACCTAAATAAGTTGATAAGCTTGTGAAGAACTTATCATATGTTTGTCATATGATGTTAGTATGTTCAGTATAGTATGAGAACATTGATTGATAGACTTAAGTCCATAGTAGGTCATAAGCAAAGAAAATTGTAGTTAATAAGTTGATTAAGTTATTGACTTATGAGAATAAGTTAAAACCTACTTTGAGAATAAGTTGGTGTAATACGTAACTTGTAATGTTCATATGAAGATTAAAATCCATTTAGAATGGTTAGTAATGAGGTTTCGCCGAAATTCACACGATTGGACGATAATCATCGTATTCGTGAAATTCTCGGAATGGAAGTCGTATTTTGTGTTTGAAATCAAAAATGTTGGTTTTTGCTGAAGACACGTCATATTTGGCATTATAGAGTTGCAGACTCGAAAATGACCGAATTCTGACTTAGAACGAAGAAACGAGCGTTGAATGTTCACGGACATTTATCGTTTTCATTAAAAAAGAACTAATAGGTGAAATTTTAGTAAACGAAGTCAAATAGATAAAATTCTTGCATGAATGCATAAAGTATGTAATTTATGAACCGTAGGCTTTTGAACGAGCTAATTCGGACTTATAACGAAGAAGTTATGCGTTTGGGAGTTTCGTAATATTTTCAAAATTTGCAAATTTTCTAAGACACAGAGTTAGCCATGGCGCCAACCCAAGGCAAAAAAGGTAAGAAGAAACCGTATAATACGTTGTCTCGAGCACATGCTAACTTTGTGCAAATGCTACCTGAAGAGTAAGGACTCATACAGTACATGCTTGAAGAGTAATGGGTGGCGCCGCAGCGCCAACCCTAGGATGTGGGCAGTAAAGAATGTTTACAAGTATAATATTAACAGTAACTCATTAATAATAAACTGAGGAACTTATTAAGGTATGATAAGGTATTGATGAACCTTATTTATGTTGTCTAAAGGTTTAAGATATGTACTTAATCATTAACGAATGAGAACGACGTAATAAAAAGCCAGAACCCATAATAACAGATCTAAGTCAGGATTTAGATTGAGATGAAGGGTAAGATATAATAGTATACATACTTGATTATATATGACCTAGTGTGGTACGTTATATAATTATGTATTGTAGAGACTTAGAGACTTAAAGTGTACGTGTGATAATCAGTAAGCAGACGCTGAAGGCAAGTATTCTAACCCTTGTTCCAGTTCAGTCTGGACAAGCTTTGTAAATCATGTATTCTTTCGCATAAAGTTTTGAATGATGAAGTCAAAGCCAATTCTTTCGGCTAGACTTATATTATGATTCTGTCAAGCATGATTAATGTTTATCGAGTTATATTGGTGTGGTTTTCAATCGAAGATCGAGTATGCTAAAATGTTTTTGTCATTTAACGACAGGCACGTGAGGTTGCCACAACTTAAACGTATACATGTTTAATGAATGTAGTGTTGATTAACATAGAGTACTATAGGCTGATCACCTAGACGTGCTCATAAGTAAGGTCGGACTTACGGACTTAGTGCCGAGATGTCCTTTTACCAAATAACCAAGGTCAAGAAACAGTCTAATGAGTCATTTAGAGAGTATGCTCAGAGGTGGAGGCGCCTTGCTGCTCTAGTTATTCCTGCCATGACAGAATCAGAGATGGTCATGACCTTCATAGATATATAGGAAGCCCCTTTCTATGAAAGAGTCCTAGCTGGCATTGGCAAGCCATTTTCTGAAATGATTAAACACGGTGAGATGGCTGAAATGGGATTGAAGTCTGGTAAAATTCAAGACCTAGCCGCTCTTAAGGCTGTTACTGAACACATCCAATCCGGATCTTATGGAAACAACCCCCGGAGGGTCCACAAGAAGAAAGAAGAGGATGTTTCCTTGATACTGCAAGGACAAAAAGGTAAGTCAAAGACGCCTATACTGAGGAGGAAAAACTATTCCTCTTTCACAAAGACAACCTTCAAACCCTCCATTGCCCAAAAGTGGAGAAGTAAAGCGATTTCGAACGTTCACACCCTTAGGGGATTCGCTCAAAAATATTCTTGCTCTTCTGACTACTTAGAAGAAAATTACACATCTTCTTCCGCCAGCTAACCCTACTGGTAAGGGTTTCAATGCTAATCAGAAATGTGCATATCATGCTGGGGCACCCGGGCATGATACTCAAGATTGTTGGGCCTTGAAGCACAAGATTCAAGATCTGATCGAAACTGGTGAGGTCGTAGTCACCAAACCAGATCAACCCCACGTACAAGATAACCCCCTCCCTCAACACAAAGAGGAATAGGTCCACATGATCAGTTGGAACACTGGACATGGCTCCAATTCTACTGGCGAATCATCCCAACCCATCAAAGACCGTGTTGACAAATGGGATTATGCAAAGTTCCAATTCACCATGGAATGAAAGATGAAGAATCTTCACAAAATAGTTGAGCAATTGACAGAACTGGTGACACACCAACATCAAGCCACACGCCAACTAATCAGGCAGGAACATGCCTATCTCCTTCCATTTGTTATGAATGCTTCCTCAACACCTTCAGAAAGTGAAGCTATGGAGGATAAGGTTGCAAAGCGAGCAAGTGCTAAAGCCCGTCGGGATTTTGCTGATAAAAGAGAATTCACCTATCTGGGCCAATCTATGGAGGAGATACTGCAAATGTTGATCAACGAAGGAAGGATCACATTCCTTCTCCCTCCAATCAATCCTCGCCGTAGGCGGTTCAACTCGATGAAATGTGTCAATACCATTCACATTCTCGCGGACACAGCACTGAAGAATGCTGGGCACTCCGCCATCTTATTCAAAACCTTATTGATAGCGGTGTTCTGCAAGTGAAAGATGATTACACTGTACAATTTAAGGATGGGAATGCATGTCCTACTCAGTGGAAGGGATCAATAGCCGTCATATCTAAAGAAGATGACGAAACTATCAAAGCATTTCCTATACAACCAATTCAACTCAATGGAGTTTACAATCCTTTGAAAGTGGTTGCACCAAAGCCCATTCTCTTGCCTTGCAGAATACAACATCCTGTTGTCAGCTTACATAGAGTGCCATGGAACTATGGAGAAGCTGAAGGATCTACATCTCATACTAATGCTGTAATAACGAAAGAGAATCCACTATATCTTCCTCAACGGGTTATCAAGCCTACTTGCGAAGCAAAGGGGAAATTGTCAATGGAGAAGATTGAAAAATTCCTCCATACTATGGGCCACAATGAAGCCAAAGTGGTTTTAAGCTTGCGTGAAGCTCCACACCAGATATCTATCCTGGACTTTGTTTTCTCTTCCGAAGATCATCGGAAGGTTTTGCTAAAGGTTTTGGAAGAAGCCTATTTACCAACATCAGTGGATGTGGAAAAATTTCAACATTTGGTTGATCACATTTTCAACAACAATGTGATATCCTTCACTGATGACGACATACCTCCCGAAGGGACTGGTCATTGAAAACCACTACACATTGTTGTGTTGTCTTCTGGGTATATGCTCGTAGGAGTATTAATAGATGGAGGCTCGTCTCTAAATATCTGTCCTTTTGCCACCCTGATGAAGATGAATATCAATCCCAATCGAATCCAAAGTAGTCATACGATCATCAGAGCTTTTGATGGATCTCGGCGAAATTCTGTTGGAAAGATTGAGTTGCCAATTGAGATTGGTCCCCATACATTCAACATATCCTTCCACGTCCTCAAAATTTATTCAGGATACAACCTGTTATTGGGGAGACCATGGATACACATGGCGGGAGCTGTTCCCTCCACCTTACATCAACAACTCAAATACATCATCAACAACAGTCTAATCACTGTTAATGACGTGCCAGAAGGTCTTAAACCAGGAGCTCTGCCAATTATCAGTTTCAATTCAGAAGTTGAGCCTGCTAGTTTTCACACTCTGGAAGTGAGTAATACGCAATACCATCCTATTGGAGCACCACTTCCCGTACCCAAGATTTCTGACGAGGTGATGTCTGCCACTCAAGAAATGATGTCGTTGGGTTACCAACCTAGACAAGGGCTTGGTAAGGAAATAGGTATCGCACACCCTATACTGTTGTCGATCAAATCAGATGTGACGGGCGGGCTCGCTTATTCGCGCTAATTCTAATCATAGGAATCCTCATAAGCATAAGCAGATTCCTCAACATGCCACCGTACGACGATCTTCACTACCTTTACCACATGAGTTAATGCAATCTCCAGTAAAGGTCCCAGCCCAGACTATGGCTATGCTGTTTCCAAGACCAGTACTAATAAAAGCTAAATAGGTGCTGACTCCTGATCCCGAGGCGGAAGAAAGGGAGCGGAAACGTAAACATGACATTGCCTTGATGATGGCAGGCATTCGCGTCATTGTTCACAATGAACATACAAACAGATACACTCCAGACGATGATTTCCCAGACGTCATGGTTATCATTCAGGAGGAGAAGGACACTGACAATCCTTCTATCACCGCAGTCCTTCAGGACTTTGCCCTTGACAATTGGAGCAGTACTCCATGCATTGGTCAATGAAGGTAAAATGGGCAGAAAATCCCTCTGCCCTGTAGATAACTTTTAATTACTTGCTTTCCTTTACAGCACTAGCAGTTATTTTATCACGTACATGCTAACACTTTTGTATGATCGAACAGTTGCATATATTAAGTGAAAGCATATTTTGTTTCAGGACTCTAAATTTAGATTTGCCTGTACTTGCTGATAAGGTGCCTTCTCTCCACAAGGACTGTAACTTTGATGCAAAGTTGGACTCAGACTTGATGGACATCCAAGAGGACATTGAGACACCTCAAGAGATTAAGGAATGGGTCACCGAAAAGCCTAAACCCAATCTTGATCAAATCACTCCTTTCAATCTTGGAACCTTAGACAACCCTAAGCTAATCCAAATTGGTTCAGACCTTACCGTAAATCAACAGAATGACATGGTTGCGCTATTAACCCAATTACAGGATGTGTTTGCATGGTCTCACGAGGACATGGTGGGATTGTCCACTGACATTGTTCTTCATCTCCTTCCCATTAAAGAAGGATTGCCGATTAAGTGAAGCTTGGCGATTAAAACCCGAGTGGAGTTTGAAGGTTAAAAAGAAATTGTGAAAGCAGGTTTCAAGCTGGCATCATCATGGTGTCTACATATCCAGAGTGGATATCCAACATTGTTCCCATACCTAAACCAGGGGGAAAGGTACGAGTCTGCGTGGATTACTGGGATTTGAACAGATCTTGCCTTAAAGATAACTTTCCTGTACCATTTATTCACATCCTCATTGACAATACAGCTCAATATGGCATGTACTCCTTCATTTGATTGCTTGCAGGTATCATCAAATTATGGTCGCCGAGGAGGACGGTGAGAAAACTGCTTTCATCACGCCTTGGGGCACCTTTTGCTACAGACAATTGTCATTTGGCCTCCTCAACGCCGGGGAAAATTACCTACGAGCTATGATGGCTCTTTTTCATGATCTAATGCATAAGGAGATAGAGATCTATGTGGATGACATCATTGTCAAATCCCGAAAGGAGGATGACCACTTAGACCATCTCAGAAAGTTGTTCAACAGGTTGCATAAGTACAACTTGAAGTTGAACCCCGCCAAGTGCGCCTTTGGTGTTAAGTCAGGCAAGTTGCTAGGGTTCCTAGTCAGCCACAAAGGAATTGAGCTGGATCCTGCTAAAATCCAGGCCATCAAGGAAATGCCCATTCCTCAGACAGAAAAGGAATTACGGGGATTTTTGGGAAGAATCAACTTCATAAGTCGATTCATTTCTCAACTCACAGCAACCTGTGAGCCAATCTTCAAATTGTTAAGGAAGAACTCCTCCATGAAATGGAATGATGAGTGCCAGAAAGCCTTCCTCACAATTAAAGAGCAGCTAATTAACGCTCCTGTTTTGGTACCTCCCAGGGAAGGTATTCCCCTGTTCATGTACCTGTCCATAAGTGACAATGTTATGGGCTGTATGCTGGGGTAAAAAGACAATAGAGGCCAGGACCGAGCTATCTATTACCTCAGCAAAAGATTCAGCATCAGTGAACACAAGTACACTCTGATCGAGAAAACTTGTTGTGCTTTGGCATGGACCTCCATGAGATTACAACATTATCTTCATGGCCACACAACCCATCTCATATCCCGCATGGATCCTCTTAAGTATGTGTTCAGTAAACCCATACTGAATTTTTGGCTGTCAAGATGGCAGTTAATCCTCCAGCAATTTGATATTGTATACGTGACACAAAAGTCTGTCAAAGGTTAAGGCATTGCGGATCAACTGGCCGCCGCACCTGCAGGGGATTACAAACCTCTAGAAACATACTTTCCCGACGAAGGGGTAATGGCAATTCAGCTAACACATCAGTACGATACATCCCGGTTGTGGAGAATGTATTTTGATGGAGCTGTCAATTCAGAAGGCCCCGAGTCTGAGGCGGTTTAATATCTTGCGGGGGGAAGCGGTATCCGTCGTAGATTAAATTACTGATTTGTCAATACCAACAACACAGCTGAGTATGAAGGCTGCATTATGGGACTCAAACTTGCCCGTTCAATGGGTATCAGGCGTTTAACTGTCTTTGGGGATTCTGAACTGGTGATCAAGCAATCAACAGGAATCTATCAAACCAAAGAATTGCATTTACTGCCCTACCATCGGCAAGTTATATAGATGGCTTTGGAGTTCAAAGAAATCTCCTTTCTACACATTCCTCGCAACGGGAATGATTTTGCAGATGCGTTAGCAACATTGGCTTCCTTAGTTCACATACCTGACAAGGAAAACATGCCAAACATCACGATTGCTATGCACAAGACCCCAGTTTATGGGAATTACATTGGAGAAATATCGGATGAGATACCTCCCATCCATAACCCTTGGTATCAACATATCAAAGAGTATTTGCGAGATGGATCTACACCCGTCGAGGCGAGCCTAACTGAGAAGAGGCGGATTCATCGACTTGCTATAAAATGCTACCTGAGCGGAGATGCACTCTACAAGAGAGATGTAGGACTAGGCCTCCTCAGATGTCTGGACAAAGACCAAGCCCAGAGACTCATGGATGAGATCCATGGTGGAGTATGCGGCCCTCACATGAGTGGATCCCTCCTTGTTAAAAAGATTCTCAGAACGGGACATTATTGGCTTACACTCAAAGCTGACTGTGATGATCACGTCAAGAGGTGCTATCAATGTCAAATCCATAGGAATGTTATCCACGCCCCTCCAAGGGAACTCCACAATATGAGTTCACCATGGCCCTTCTCAATGTGGGGAATGGACGTGATAGGGCCCATCGAGCCCAAAGCCAGTAATGGACATTGATTCATATTCACCATGATCGACTACTTCACCAAATGGGTCGAAGCAGCTTCCTTCCCCAAGGTTACTAAAGAAGTTATCATTGCGTTCATCAGAAACAATGTGGTTTGTTGATACGGACAACCAGAGGTCAGTGTGTCAGACAATGCTAAGAACCTCAACAACAAAATGATGGAGGAGTTATGCAAACAATTCCACATCAAGCACCTTAACTCCGTCATCTACCGACCAAAGATGAATGGTCTTCATTGAAGTCGCTAATAAAAATGTCAAGAAGATCATGTAGAAAATGTCAGCCAATCACAAAGGATGGCCTGACCTCTTACCCCTAACTTTATTAGCCTACAGAACTTCAATGCGTGCTTCCACTAGGGTGACCCCCTACTCACTAGTCTATGGGATGGAAGCAGTGCTCCCCATAGAGGTAGAAATGGAATCCCTCAGAGTATTGATGGATGCTTAGTTGGATGAAGACCAATGGGTACAAGACAGATATCACCAATTGTCTCTAATAGATGAAAGGCGAACCGCGGCTATCTTCCATGGTCGATTATATCAAAGAAAGGATCGCATACGATCCTACAATGTAAAAAGTCGACTACGACAATTCAAACAACATGACTTTGTTTTGAAGAAGATCATTGACAACCAAGATCGGTCTAAGGAAAATTCGCTCCCTAAGCTGGAAGGCCCATTTGTTGTCGAGGAAGTATTGACAGGAGGTGCTCTCGATTACAAGAAGTGGATGGTGATGAATTTCGCGACTCATTAATTCGGACACCGTGAAAGCGGTACTATGTGTCGAAGTTGCCATCAAACAAACATCTGGTTTTGATCATCAAATCACCAGTCATTCGGTTTTGAACCCTTTCTTTTACACACTCTTTTACGCCTCGTGGAAACATACAATTCGGACTTCAAAGAACTGGCACGGCCTTCACTGACTTCTCCTGAAAATGAGAATAAACTTTTCAATTTCTCCTGAAAATGAGAATAAACTTTTTAATTTCTCCCAAAAATGAGAATAAACTTTTCACACTTCTACAACTTCTCCTGAAAATGAGAATAAACTTTTCAACTCGTCCCGAAAACGAGAATAAATTTTTCACACACCTGCAGTTTATCCTGAAGACGGGATTTAACTTTTTAAACTTTACAGTTTATCCTAAAGATAGGATCAAACTATCTCCATGCTTGCAGTTTATCCCCATCATGGGATTAAACTTTCTTCTCCCCTCAGTTTATCTTGCTTATGAGATTCATATCTATTCCCCACAGCTTAACTTGTACATGGGATCAAGATCTTCCCCGTGGATTCACCTGCACATTGGGACCCCCCACTTTTCAGTCATTCGTTCTGAAGGGCGAACTACGTCGACCTGATCTCCCTGATACCCGAGGGTACGTAGGCAACCATATTTTATATGGCCCGGTCACAACAGTACAGAAAAACAACAAAAACATTTCTACCCTTTATTCACAAAAACAAAAACAACAAAAATACTTCCACACCCTTTTGCCTTCAATCTTCAACGTTGAGCCTCCTACACTAGGTTCGAACTACGCAGACTTGAGCTCCTCTTCAATAGGACTACGTGGCAAACCATTCATAGTGGCGATCGGCCCTACCGTAACAAGCATACTTATCACACCGTACTGGGATCAAACTTCAAATTGCCCCACTTCATCAGTTTCAGATCAAAGGGATGGAATTAGCCAACCTCTTCTCACAAATAGAAGATACATTGACCATCTAAGCTGTGATCTTGCCTCAAAGAGCAACACCAAACCATTAGAGATGGAATTAACTAGGCTTCTCACGAATAGAAAATCTTGGCGACCATCCGTGGGAGATCGATCTCGAGAGAGTAAGAAACTATCATCCTCTCCACTTTTCCATACAGATACCAGTCCCAAGACACCAAAGATGGTAGGGATTTTCAGAAATCAATGATTTATTCTGTTTGCGATGTCTCAATGTCCATCTATCAAGGATAAGTTCGGAATGCATCAAGATCAAAGGCCCTGAAGAAACAGGCAAATATCAAGCAAGTATCAAGGCATAACTAAAAGGTAAGTGAATCAACATATATTTCCATGCCATACATAATATTGTTTGATATATACATCCGTGATGTACATGACAAAATGGCTAAGCTAGTCTGTGCAGGAAAATATAAAGCTATCTACGGATCTGTATGTATGCGGACTATCAGATCCAACATAGCATCCCTCTCTGAAGACGGAGGTAGTGCTGCAAGCTCCTGTCCAAGGGTATCTACACGAGCTAGCAGATCAGAAGCCAACTGCATGGTGGCATAATGCCCATAATTGTAAGTGCTCATATCGGCAAAAGTGATAGCCATCTCGGATTGCACTGAAGTACTATCTGCAACAGCCACATCCCTAGCAGATAAGGCAGCATCCCGCTCCTCGATCATGGCATCCCTAGCCAATCTAGCCTCATCCCTCTCTACAGCAGGCGTGTCTCTCCCATCAAGAATCATCAACATCGCGGCCCTACGATCTCTCTCATAGGTCATCGGATGTAAGCTCGCTGCAGAGATGATGTCTTTGAATACTTGGTAATATGATCACACTCGGGGTGGGAGAATCTATCATAGATCTTGGCAACCTTGCCAGATGAACTCAGCGGTGGGAATGACAATGGCCTCTATAGTCTCCTCATCGTCATCATCGGTCTCGACCTGTGGATATCGCCGCAGCCCAATGCGATCTCTGTCTCTATCTATCTATGGAATACTGCAGAACTACGGATAATCGATGAAAACTCATCCAACTTTTCGCCGATCCCAATAGGTATACAACTGGATCATCCTCTCACCGATAATCGCAAATTGTGTGACGAAGTTACCGACTCACTGCCCCCTCATATGGATGGAAGTCCTGAAACTGGTCAAACTGACACATCACGGCTAGTGGGTGGTAGGTAATCATGCCCCTCAAGCCAGCCAGAGGGAGATAATCCATGCCCGGAGCATGAGTAATGAAGCTGTAGGGTGAGACGAGCCCTGAACACGGTAGTATGTCAAACGGATCTCCGATCTCTGCTAAGAAAGCGGACCAAGATGCAGCATCTGTACACTCTGCAGGCTGAAAGGAGTACGACATGGCTATCTCATGGGTAAAACAAAACCCATGGCGTCTAAAAGTGCCAATCGATCGCAAGTGTGACATAAACTACACGTACAACATCACCGAATCGCTCAGAATACTCTGTCGGATAAGCACGAAGAAGATGTAGCCAAACCTCAAGGTCTCTGCAATGATCATCGGTACAATGGTATGACCCTCCCTGAGAGCTCTCACTGCCACAGATGACGCCAATGTTTAGCTCATCTATGTACTGCGGCATTTAGATGTTTGACAATACACATAAAAGCAGTACATCTACTCTGGCTGAACGCCAATGATCCTCCGATGTGGTGAAATCCCCGGAATAATGTGCATAGCTATCCTCAGAGCCAAACCTATCAATCAAGAAACGCTGGGATATCACATGGCCGGATGTAAGCTCATCTTGCACTACTCTGCGCCTCAAGCCTGTGAGAGTCATGAACTGTCTACTCATGTCTCCTATCGCCATGTGCACGCAAGGTCTGTCCAGAGGCAGCATTGTCAACCGTGTATACTCCTCCAAAGTAGGAGTCAACTCATGGGTCCCAAAGCAAAATACCTATCTATCTGGTACCCAATGCTCCAGCATACCCTCTAAAAAGCCTGGAGGAACCTGAAACATCAGTAGGGTCATAGTATGCTACAATAAATCATCTACGATCACCATGTCTGATGGTGATATACTATTATACCATGATCGAATACCAACTACCACCGCAGATAGTGGGGTATGATTAATACGGCTAATTGTCGAAGAAGACATCTGTGCAGGCCGAGTCATAAGACCATCCAGGGGTCAATGCTAAACATCTCTAGATATACATACATATGCATAACAATAACATGCATGATACAATAGATGGTAATATGATATAGGGAATGGAAAACTGTGCATACATTACTAAGTATATCATCATCTAATACATCTCTGTACAGCTAAAATACAGGGAAATGGGGCAAAGCTACCCAACAACTAACAGTGGCCTATCAAAAGATACAGCGAGAATGGGGCGAAGACACCCAGTATCTAACAGAGGCCTATCAAGAGAGATAACGAGAAATACATCAGAAAAAGTTAATAGTGTCAATGTCCACATCATCGATGCTATCCACCAGATGTAACTCCTCCTGAGTCACTGGATCTCTATCTATAGGGATGTCAGGCCTATACAAGGGAGGATCTGTGCCGGTAAAACCAAATGGGTCACCTGAGGGGCCAGCTCCACTGCTGGAAGGATCAAAAGTATCTGCCTCTGAAGGATCTCTACCCAAATGCCGAATGAAAAGATGTGATCGGTCCAGCTGCCGAGTCAATCTCTCGATCTGTGTCGCATGAGTCGGATCTCTGACACAGGCTAGCCAATCCGTCATCATCACGGATCCTAGAACCATATTCCCCATGAACTGAATGGCGCAGGTCTGAGCTCCAATGGTACGAGGGATCCACCAACGCTAGAATGTCTCCTGAGAACAGGGGCCCTCTGACAATGTGAAACCGTTAATCCCAATCAATGGGATGTCAATGACGGGTGATTGCGAAACAGGCCAATAACGCCTGGCAGGAGGCAAGATCGGTATACGTATCTCTCCTGTGGTGCTCTTAATAGCACGCTCTCCTAAATAGAGCTCCCATCCTCCATCGGTAAAGAGAGGAACCCTATGGGTGGATATGAAGTACTCTATTCCAGTCGGGTACCCATCCACAAAACCAACTCCCAGATGCTCTCCAGAGTCGGGAATCCACGTGATGACATCAGCTGTCAATATCTCCAGCTGCAGGCAATAATGAGTGAAACCCTCAGAAACAGGGACCTCCACCAGTATGGAATGATGCCATCTCTGTCCTCGTGGATAGGTGTCTAAACCTAACACACTCTCAGGACGTAAACAAGGGAGCCTCTCATAAGCCCAAAACTGCCAACATAAAGGTAAAACATCTGATGTCAGTCAACACTCTTAACCTATACATGGGAAAAGACACGAGAAACACTCACCAGTAGAAACGGGTAAAATCCTAACCACGCCTCGGTCAAGCCCTGCGATCGCATGTGCATTCCCCTGAGGAAGTAGGCAAAGGTTTAGGAACCCCAATCATACTCTCCTACATGGTCCACGTGTCGAGTGGCGCTAATCAAAGTGAAAGACACCGTAGAAGAGTTGTCTGCTATGAAGCAACCCCTAATGATCATCAGGAACAATCACCGCAGAATGCGATCCCTGACTCTCACATCAGCGGGTATGGGCTCACTCAATAGCCCACTCATAGCATCTACACTCAAAGGACCTCTCCTAATAGTCCTTCCCTTGAGCGCCTCCGCCAGAACTCCCAACAAGGATCTGACGGTAGTAGGGGTGATATCTGCCATGCAAGGCACCGGCTCCCCTCCAAACTCCATAACTATGATAAACCGCCAATCCATCGGCGTCATCAAAACCTCACGATCCAAAGAAGTGAAGTGGCGAGTGCGGTGAAACCACCGCTCGACAACAATGCCCGAGGTAACCTGAGCGATGTGGGCAGGGGTAGAATGGAGAAGAATCTCTCAAATCCCCAGCCATGGACGATCGCTCTATAGTCATCATGCAAGGCCTGATACATAAAGTGGATGCTAAACCAGTTCCCTCGAGGCTGTGTAAAGCCAGGAACCTACATCAAATACAGATCAACATCAGACTCCTTGACTCCTCGCCTATAGGAAATAAGGATGATTAAAGATCTAACTTCATACCTCGTCTACGTGCAGGTACACAGAAAGATGCCTACTAAAGTCACCCAGAAGATCTGGCTTCGCCACTTGAATACTTAGCAATTCCCTGCGAGGAACACGTGCAGCAGGAGCGGGACCCTCGAACGGTACATCATCCTCCTCGTCCTCAACATTCGGCACTTCAACTCGAATAGGACGCACCACCCGCTCGACCAAACGATGAGGCTATCTCATAGAATGGCGCTGAGGCTCTTAACAGTTCTTCTCCGTACACCAGAAGTAGTCCTACGGGAACTACTCGGCTGATCTGGATCCATAATATCTGGATAGCAAATCTCCAAATCACCTCAGAAAGGGTGTGGTAATTCTATACCTGGAGTCTTTTTCAAAATGCATTTTATGATTACATGCATACATGCATCGTTTTAACATACATATGATGTAGAGTTAAGAATGCATAACTGCTCAATGCCTACATTTTGGAAAATTTTGCCATTGTTTCCTTTGTAAATGTGACTATCCATATGCACATAGGCATGACTAGGTGGTCATTCAGTAGCACACCTATACCAAGTCATATACATCCTGCATTCATTTCATCACATCACAGTGAAAATCCGTAAGTGTACTCTAATTACCAGGATTATTTACTACCCTACCTTTGCTCATTTGTCCTCAGATAGGATAAGAAATGACGGTAAAAGGTATCAATTTGACTGTTTCAAAAGTTAAATTTTTTCACATCATTATGTTCAGCATGGTTTAATACTAACATTTGCTATGTTGAATATTTTTTATCAAGTCATATGAGCATGCATATTCACTACTATGTGTCTAAATGCATTTCATGCGATAAGTCATTTTCCAACAGATAAAAATTGGAAAAAAATACATGCATGTGTTACCAGGTGACAGTGTAGAACGCTTGTACGATGACGGAATATGCAGAAAGTTGCCCAAACTCAGCAGGTCTACAAAAAAGCTCTCAGATTTCCTTTGCAGCGCAGCTTGAAAGTGACTTATGAAAGCAACCAGTTGGCTATACATAGCCATGGTTGGCCGCAGGTCAACCTGCGGCACCTGCAGGTCCACTTGCTGCCCTCCTACATGGGTCCCACACCTCCTTTCTCGGTCGATTAGAGTTGCAAATGAGGTTTCACTGGTGAAAAGGCCGTCGGGGAGTAAAATGCTACGCGATTGAGGCGAAACACCCTAAAATTCTGGTTTTCTGTCGGTCAGAGTTAAACTCCCGTCGCATCAGTGGTATTCACCCGGATAAAGGGCATACCATACCACAAAGCTCAGCTTTCACCAACCATGCTCGGCAATACCTCACAATGGTCCGATGCATTCGGTTGCATGGTTATACGTCTAAAATCCCCGGCGGGGGTTACAATGCAAAACCACGAGTCATCTGAATATCCCCGGCGGGGGTTCACCACGCAATACAACCATTGGTACACACATCAATGAAGGTCAAACAACCTTGACATCGTGTCAACCAATGGCAAGTAAACCCATTGAAGCAACCTTCCGCAACAAGGTTGACGACACAATGCAACCGTTGATACACACATCGGTCAAGATCGGTGAAATACTCGATAACAACTAAGCTGTTGGCGATGAATTCGAGCAAAGTATGAGGGAACATGTTATACACATCCTCAGAACAAACACAGTTTTATCCCCGCAGATCTCTTGCACATTAGAGGTACTTCTATAGAGTATAAACCAGTGTCTAGGATTCAAGACTTTGGTGTTAGTCCCAACGTTAGCATCCCCGAAGACTTGGATCGCATGTCCAAGCTCCCCCTATGATTGTCATTCCAACAGGAATTCCTGACAATCATTCATACAGTCTGCATACATTTGCATCATGTTATTGTACATTGCATCATGATGATCTTGCTTGTATTTCAAGTGTCTAGGATTCTTTATCCTATCCATGCATTGCATTACATAAATATGATAAAGAGGGGCATCTGTAGACCCTCGAAATTTTCTGCACTCCTATTACTAACATTGCAGGAGGGTAGATTCGCCTTTTGGAGATAACACTGAAAGACAGCTTACAACAGTTTTGGATACTACCGGAAGTTCCACTCCAACCCGGAACACAAACCAGGAACATTGGTGCCAAACCCGGAACACACACCGGGAATGTCATTTTTTAATCTTGGAGATAACCCTGAGACGTGCAGATCAAAAGATCAGCAACAACACCGGA
Source organism: Panax ginseng (assembly GCA_020205605.1). NCBI lineage: Eukaryota > Viridiplantae > Streptophyta > Magnoliopsida > Apiales > Araliaceae > Panax > Panax ginseng. The sequence continues at coordinate 130,948,837 of CM035132.1, read as the reverse complement.
GAGGACAGTCTTGTTTCGACGATAACACCGCGACGTTCAGTTCCAGCCCCAGAGACAACACTAGGAATAGCAATCCCATCCTTGGTGATAACCCCAACAGATGACTGTCGCAGTTCCGGCGATAACTCCGGAATTGTTTGTTTCAACCACATGCAATCAGCTTCAATCACAGATGACAGTGAGGCACACAAACAAGTAGTCCAATCTCAGCTGTAACCCTGAGCAACGTCTGCTTTTCGCTTAAACCGGTGATAACCTCGGTGAGGAGTCACCAACGTCATCTCACAACGTCAACAAGATGATATAGCAGCATACCAACAAGTAGTCCAATCTCAGCTGTAACCCTGAGCAACGTCTACTTTCAACTCAACCTGGCAATAACTCCGGCAAAGAGTTAAACATCATCTTGTTCGTCCAACAAATGGCACGTCGTCTCAACATTTCAGACATACATACATCCAACAATGTCCCGAATAACCGAGGAATAACAATCCCGAGTGACTATTACGTGTGACAGTACTTTGGATAGAATTTGAAGCTTGAAGACCATGGGCATAGACCCCTCTTCCTGACTTCATACAACCTCTAATCCATGTCATTACGTAACTCTCGATACCAGTGGTCCGAAGAAATACAGACACGCTTCGTTTGGATGCTAAGATTGAAGTTCTGTAAGTTCGATTGGACATTACAGTACGCGAGTGCACGTACTACGAGACGACGGGACCCACGAAGCCCGGGCCCACCAAGACCAGCCACAGGTAGACCTGCGGCCATCCGTCTATAAATATAGAGGGGGGGTCAGCCATTTGAGAGAAGGAAGAGAGAGAAAAAGGCGAGGAAGCCCTGTCTATTTAGCTCTGCATACACATCTTTTGAGTGTTTCCTTTTCTTTAAACACTAGTTAGCTCATATATAGCTACTTTTTGTCCGGAGGGAGCCGAGTGTTCATCCACTTGCAGTCCAAGAAGTCTACTTTGGCAGTCCACTGTAAGCCTTCTTGTGTTCTATAAAACTCCTTTCTTCCATTATTACACACTGTTGCACACATTGAAAGTCGTGTGAGTGTGTTTGCCCGGACTCATGTCCGTGGCTTTCATTTCTGTCTGTATATATATACTAATATATGTATATATTTCTTATATATGGACTAACATTATCGAGTTATGCCTCGATTGAGCCTGAACTTGATGCCCGAGGCGTTTATTTGCTTTTATATATATATACTTATATATATGAGCTGTGGTCGGACTACATGTCTGCTTTGAGCACGGATTTTATATCAAGACATTTAATTTCTTTTATATATATATAAATATATATATATATATATAACTGTTGTCGGACATATCTGATGAGCCTGGATTCACATCCAGTGCATTTACTGCTTTTATATATATATATCTATACATATATATATTTACATTCCAAATCCACACTGGAGTTCACTTACATGGTGATTGATTTTTTCTGACTTTCTTTACATTTTATCCCTTTGGAGTTCACTTCGTGGCGGTGATAGCATTCTTCGCTTTATTTACTTTCCTGATCCCCATGGAGAATAATTGCGTGGTATGCGATCGTGTCAATATATATATTTACCGCTTTTATATATATATTTGCTTCACTGCGTGGTTCCGTGGAGAATAATTCGTGGTGGCTATCATGTCAGTATATATATATATTTTACAACTTATATATATATATAACTGCTTACTGCTTTCCATATCAATTGCAGTATCATGTGAGCCTAGGAATCATGTGATCTTACAGATTCAGAATGATGAATCTAGATTCGGTTCCCGTGATGGACGTTTTTCAGCTGTAAGCAGCTTGTTCATTATTTTACAGTGTCCGAGTTTCCTTGGATGGTTGTCATACCCGTGAGGAATTCGGCACTGCTGTATATTGTTTTCTCGCAGATGTTTCGCGTCTCGAAAATAAAAGCAAACAAGCCGAACATATAGTAATAAAATGGAAGTATCAAAGTCCTCAATTACTATTGAGCACAGGGTTTGAAAAATCTCTTTTACAAAACATCACTGCTATATCTTATTTAAAACTGAATTTTTCTACAAATTCAAACCCTATGTATATAGGTGTGAACGAGGCATAACACTACTTTCAAATAATTGCACATTGATCCACGCACACACACATTCATATAACAGTTTCTTTGAAGAGTGGCGGTCACCATGGCAACACGGATGTCGGGGGGTGCCTAACACCTTCCCTCCACATAATCAAGCCCCCGAACCCGTAATGAATCTCGGTTTCACCGACCCGTTTAACAGTGCCAAATCACTGGGTCAATGTGCAAACCTTTTCGGTTGCATTGGTGCAACCAGTTAAAAACATCAACTGACGACTCTTAAAGTCAAATCGTCGACATTATACATGTCGAACCTTTTTCACTTGTTTTTTCAAACAGATCTCATATTAACATGAGAACACCAAAGAACAAGTAAAAAGGACATAAAAAATCCCACGTCGACTCCCATACATTCTTGTAGTCTCTTCCAGAAGCTTGATGTGAACCTCGGATCTCTATCTGACACAATTGACACTGGAACTCCATGTCTTGCAACGATCTCTTTAACATATAACTTTGTCAGCTGATCAAGATTGAATCTAATCTTTATTGGCAAAAAGTGTGTAGATTTTGTCAATCTGTCCACTATCACCCAAATCTCATTGTATCCTTTCTGAGTCGTTGGGAGACCTACCACAAAATCCATTGTGATATGTTCCAATTTCCATTTCGATATCTCTAACGGTTGAAGTAACCCGCTTGGTCTTTGATGCTCGGCCTTGACTCTCTGACATGTCAAGCACTTTGCAACGCATTCTGCAACGTCTCTTTTCATATTTGGCCACCAAAAATGTCATCGTAAATCTTGATACATCTTCGTACTTCCCGGATGAATCGAATATCTCGAGCTATGAGCTTCTGTCAAGATGTCCTCTTCAATGTCTGGTACTGCTGGAACCCAGATTCGTCCCTCGAATCTCAGGATTCCATCGGTATCAACCTTGTATTTCACTTCTTTTCCCTCGACCACACTTTCTCTTATTTTGCTCCATTCCTCATCCTACAGTTGAGCGTTCTTCACTTTGTCCACCAAAGTTAGACTGGCTTCCATCTGGTATAATTTTCCATCGGATTCTTTTGGAGATTTGATTTCCAACTCTAACCTCGACATTGCTGTAATAAGCTCCTCCTTATCAGTTAACAGCATCAACTTTTCTCTTCTTTTCCTACTCAAGGCATCTGCCACCATGTTCGCCTTGCCTGGATGATAAAAGATCTCACAATCGTAATCCTTTATCAATTCCATCCATCTCCTTTGACGCATGTTCAGGTCCTTTTGAGTGAAAATGTACTTCAGACTTTTATGGTCTTTGTAGATCTCGCATTTTTCTCCATAGAGATAGTGTCTCCATATTTTTAAAGCAAACACAACCGCCGCCAACTCTAAATCATGAGTCGGATACCCTTTTTCGTAGTCCTTCAATTGCCTTGATGCATACGCGATAACTTTTTCGTTCTGTATAAGGACACATCCTAATCCCTTGTGTGAAGCATCATTGTACACCACAAAATTTCTCGTATTATCTAGTAATGACAACACAGGTTCTCTACTTAACTTCTTTTTCAATTCCTGGAAACTTCCTTCACACTTCTCTGTCCAAACAAATTTTACAGATTTTCTTGTCAAATTTGTCAACGGAGTGGCAATCTTAGAGAAATCCTGGATAAACCTTCTGTAATACCCTGCCAATCTCAAGAAACTTCTTACTTCTGACGGAGTTCTTGGTTGTTCCCAATTTATCACAGCTTCGACCTTTGATGGATCCACTGAGATTCCGTCCTTGTCAATTACGTGCCCAAAAAATTGTACACGTTCTAACCAGAATTCACATTTAGAGAATTTTGCGTACAAATTTTCTTTTCTTAGCGTCTCCAGCGTTAGACGTAAGTGTTCCATGTGTTCTTCTTGAGTTCTAGAGTACACCAGAATATCATCAATAAACACCACCACAAACTTGTCTAAAAATGGTTTAAACACCCTGTTCATCCAATCCATGAACGCTGCAGGGGCGTTTGTCAAACCAAAAGACATCACCAAAAACTCGTAATGTCCATACCGAGTTTGGAATGTCGTCTTCAGTACATCCTCCTTCCTTACTTTCAATTGGTGATACCCACTTCTCAAATCTATTTTCGAGAAATATTTAGCACCCTTCAATTGATCAAATAAGTCATCTATTCTCGGCAATGGATACTTATTCTTAATAGTGACTTTGTTTAACTCCCTATAATCAATGCAAAGACGCATTGACCCATCCTTCTTCTTTACGAATAACACTGGTGCTCCCCAGGGTAACACACTCGGCTGAATGTACTTCTTGTCCAACAGCTCCTTCAGTTGTACCATCAGTTCCTTCATCTCTACTAGAGCCATTATGTACGGGGCTTTTGATATCGGAGCGGTTCCTGGCGCTAAGTCGATCACGAACTCGATTTCTCTGTCAGGCGGAAGTCATGGCAAATCCTCCGAAAACACGTCCAGAAATTCCCTAACTACTGGTATTTCTTCCAGTTTCACACCCTTCTTCTGAGTATCGACTATGTAAGCTAAATAACCCACACAGCCTTGACTCAATAACTTCCTAGCCTGCATAATCATCAGACATCTCATTTTTCTAGGCGATTTGCTACCATTGAAAACTACCTTTGACGGAGTTATAAGGTTTACACATTTCTTTTGGCAGTCAATTATTGCTCCACAATTGAACAACCAATCCATTCCCAAAATAACATCAAACTCTCCAAGCCTAATCGGAATTAAATCTACCATCAAAATATTTCCCTTAATGTTCACCCTATAGTTCTTGTATACGAACCTAACAGGAATTACTTCCTTATTCGCAATTTCTATGTTTAAAGGGAAATTCAATTCTTCCCTAGGCAATCCTAATCTCATAGCAAATTCATCAGATATAAATGAGCAAGTAGCACCCGAATCAAATAATACATAAGCATCAATATCATTGATTGGGATAATACCTGACACCACATCCTTTGATTGTACAGCATCTTGCACAGTCATGTTGAAGGTTCTGGTTGTGCGTTTGATTGATGTAGTCGGTCCAGTAATGGCCCATGTACCTCCACTGCTACCTCCCTTGTTTCCCGTTGCTTCTATAGCTTTCTTCTTGGGGCACTCACGAGCAAAGTGATCCTTGGACCTGTAACGCCCCAGAAAAATCAAAATTTTGAGAATTAAAATTTTTATTTGATTATATGGATTAAATGAAAATTTAATTGATTATTTATGGAGTAAGCTAATTGAGGGTCGTTATATGACCTAGAAATGTCAGAATGTCGTAGGATTTTAGCTACGTGGTAGAATTGAAGTGTTTGAATTTCAAAGACGAAAATAAAAGCTTTCCGAGAAATTTTCCGAAAAACACTATTCACGCATTTCTGCTCGGGAATTATTTTTGAACTTCCGAGAAATACGTAATGATAGAATTCTAAGACGAAATAGAATATCCAATAATATTTCAGTTATGGAAAATGTAGTTTTTCGCCTGCGGACTTAAAACCTAACGATTAGGGAAAATGAATTCCGAGAAGGAATTTAAATGCGATTAAAGAATTAATGTAATGATTGTATAATACATAAGTATTGTACTAGGTAATGAATACAAGTATAATGCGAGGTATTATACGAGTATATATGAATGATGAAATTGCGTATATTAATTAAGTATACGAGTTAGAATACGAGATTAATACGTAAATTATACGTTATAAGGCTTTAAGTTAAATGAATTAAATTTGTAGAATTGTGTAAGAAATTGTAAGGTCCAATAAGAATTGATAAGGCCCAAGTGTGGAGATATGTAAGCCCGATGCAAGATAATGTTAAAGCCCAAAGGGATGTAAGGAACAAGCCCAATGTATAAGTTAAGATTAGTTAAGCTAAAAGCCTAAAGTAAGAACCAATGGGTTATTGGATGGTTTAAACCCATGGGACAACCCATGGATGACCCAAAGTGGTGGCCAAATAAAGTACTTGGTGGCTAAGCAATGGATAAGTTATGTAATGACCGAGTAGACTTAAGTGTTAAGCAAAGGATAAGTTAAGTAACTTAAAGGCTAAGTAAAGTGTTTTATGTGTGATGATGAGCAAGTAAAGTGCTTATGTGTGGCAACCAAGTATACTTAATGGCTAAGTTAGTGTGATGATCAAGTAGACTTAATGGCCAAGTTTACTTAATAGCTAGGTAATGAATAGTAAGGAGGTGATTAAGGAGGTGGAGTGGCTTTATGACCATTATGCCCTAACTTAGGATTTGCCTATAAATAGAGAAGTCTCACTTCATTTGTTGGTTGATAAATTTCTCCCAACTCCTCTCAAGTTAAGCAACTTATTGGTTAGAGAGAATAAGCACTTATAAGTCAAACTTCCATTATGAGATTTTCAAGAAGCAAGAAGGAGATTAAAGCTTATTCAAGTGATATTCAAGGGTAAGAACTTAAACCATGAATCTCTTTATCTTCCATTGGTAGGGAGATGGGTAAAGGTAGAACATGTATGCTAATGGAATGATAGGAATGAGTAATCAAAGAACTTAAGTCTTAATAAGCCGTATAAGTTATGAATAAGCTATTCGTAATCATATATGTGACGCCCCCAAAATTAGGTATACATCACTCATCTTGGGTCGCCACTTACATGGTACATAAATCAAATACAAACTTAATTATACAACAGTCGTGTAAAATACGACAAAACATAAACTGAGAGTTTTAATAAGAATATTGTCATCTAGACAATATTCAAACACAATGGAGTCCTCATTACATTTATTATCACACTATTTCACAGAATAGTGAGGACTACTAATACGTCATCTAGGACCATCACTCTGTTCCCCGACTAGTCCCTGCTACGTTCTCATTTCCTGAAGAGAACAATGAAAGCAAAGGTGAGCTCAACTATCAAAGAAGAAATATTATGACTAAGATAATGCAGAATAAATTATCCTTAGCCTTCAATAAAGATAATAACCTGATTGAGAATATAATAGAAAACAAGTTTTAGATCAAACCTGCAGCGAAAATAAGCAATCCATTAAAAGAGTCAAGTAGAGAATAAAATCTATTATCTTTTGAGATTTAAAAAGTTTTTCATCACTTTTATCGCTGAGACTCAGCTTAATAAATAATCCACATCATCGAATCACCCCTGTACTACGGCCAAGGATATTCTTTAGTATCACGACCACAAATTATCCATGCACTACGGGCCAAGGATATTCGTTTATTCATCAACGGTCCTGATCATGCCATAAAACAATTCATCTTTGCTCCATTGGCCGAAGAGAATCCATAGCCATGATCATACCAAAAACTATCCATCAATGCATTACGGGCCAATGAGGACTTTTTTCTTTCCATATCATTTGTAACATTATGGTTATGATTATACCGAATAATCCCTGGTCATAATCACACCAAGTTCATCTATGCACTACAGGCCACAGATGACTTTTACCACATCATTTATAACATTACGGTCATGATTATACTGAATAATCCTTGGTCATAATCATACCAAGTCCATCTATGCTCTACAGGCCACATATGACTTTCAACAAAATATAAACATGAGGATGATGACAATGATATAAGAATTCAATAAAACAAGTTCAAGAATTAATTTGTCCAGGAGCCAATAACGTCCAAATTGTCAACAGGATACTGTTTTGTGGTGTAAAATTCAAGAATGCTCAGACGAATATTTCCATGAGATGATACTGGATGAAGTGAAAATATCAAGGATATTCCACTAATTTCATGGAGTATAGAAATTAAAACTTTAACTAACTGAGTATAATAAAGAATGGAATAACAACAGAAATCACCATGCATGCGGTACTCAGCATAGACAAAGTTATTCAATGTAATAATAAATACTGAAATAATAAGTAATGGAACCGGTCGGTGAAATTCACCTTGATGAGGATATTACGATGTAATATAAAATACGGAATAATAAATATTGGAACCAGGTCAGGTGAAATTCACACCGACAGGATATTCCGACAGAATATTAAATGACGGAAAATATAAATATTGGAACCAGGTCAGGTGAAATTCACACCAACAAGATATTCCGACAGAATATAAATGACGGAATAATATAAGGATTTCACCAAGTAAAGGGTATGCCGCTTATACAGGTTATGTATAAGGTATGTCGCGTATACAGGTTATTCCAATAGAATAGTAAAGAATGGAATAACAAAAGTTCTCTTCATGAATAAGAAAAAATAACACCCCTTACCGTAAAAGAAACTGGATAAAGGAGTAGTGAGGTAGTAAACTTCTCTTCTTCTTTAGATTTTCTCTCAACAATTTCTCCCTACAATTTCTCTCTATAATAACCGCTCTATAGCTTTAGTGAATTGGTGAGAAATGAAGAAGAATGAGCTTCTATTTATAGGAAAACATAGTTTCGATAATTGCACATTTTGGAGCTCGAAAAATTACAGTACAATACCTCCAACTTTTATTTCATTTTTAATTCAGTCATCCAAGTATTATCAAACTTACACCAACTCCCCTAGTAGTAAATCATGTGAATTAATAATAAAATCGTGTGACTCATTAGTAAATCATGTGATAAAATTAATTACAGTATAGTACCTCCATCTATACCTCTATTTTTAACTTAGTCATGCAAGTATTATCAATCTTGCACCAACTCCCCTAATAGTAATAAGAATGTGAATCAATAGTATCACATGTGAACAAATAGTTATAATCATGTGAAGTAGTAGCAATTAATTGCTCATTTATCCGACAAATTACCCGATTTATCAATATAGCCCTCAGACATCAAATATTATCGAAATAAATGTTAATTTTCACTAACACAAACCATTCCAACATAATGAAACCATTTTTATCAAAAATATAAATTTTAAAATTTCAAAGTTTGACTTTTCCCGAAAAAGTCAACTATTGACTTTTTGACCAAATAGTGAATTCCGAAAAATTTTGTGTTTATAGACTATTGTTACTAATTTCGACGTTCTGGACTCAAATATCACGTCCGTGTATCCAAATTCAACTCCGAACACAACTTCAATTCTTAATAACATTCATCACTAATATCATAACTCATAATATTTATCAACGAGTGTCGTCCCCACAGAAAGAGGGGCCTTAGGTAAGATTTCTCCTCCTTTGGCGCCGCAATTACCTAACCTCTCCTTGACAGAACTTCTAGACATTGTAAATATTGCGATTTAATAATATGAATAACTTTGTCATCTCAATTATTGATTTAATAAAATAACATATTATGCAAATGATATTGTGACAATAATCGAATCAATAATATAAGAGATATGATGCGGCAATTACTGTAGCAATAATTGAGTAAAACTGAGTGACTTATCACGTAAGCATCAATAATCAATACCGTGTGCTACTATGCAACCACGCGTATTACTGTACTTTTACTACCGGGTAGTTCAACAGTTTTAACGGTAAAACCTTCGCCGTTATTTCAATAAAATATTTTTGTCGTTTTCTAACTACGACAGTGCTTCCGTTGTGGGGTCCACCAATGATTATGTCGTCGTACGAATATTCGCCGACCAAACGAATATTTTATAACAACTTGCATACTTTGCAAAATTTTTAAATATTACCCACAACTATAACAATATATCAAATCCACACCATAATATAAAAAAATTATTTCGAGAAAATTAAATCTTTATTCATAAAATCTAGGGTTTCACAATATAAGTTATGAAACAAGGAAGAACTTGTAGGAACTTGTTTTATGTTGAAATAATAAGGTTGTATAATAATAAGAAGCAAGGATGATGGTTAAAAGATTTAAGCTATGATAAGTCATGCAAAGTGAATTCATAAGTAGTTTATACTTTTATAAGTTAGACTAATGAAGAACAAATAATAACTTATCATGAAAATAAGTTAATGAAGTATATATGTCAAGATGTTAGTATGATGGATTGAATCCAGTTAAAACAATGAACAAATCATAAGAATTGAAGTTATGCCGGAATTTACACAATTAGACGATAATCGTCGAATTCGTGAAAATTCTCGGAATGGAAGTCGAATTTTGATATTGAGTTTGGAAACCTTAGTTTTCAATGGAGGCAAGTCATATTTGGCATTATAGAGTTGCGAACTCAAGAATGATCGAATTCTGACTTAGAACGAAGAAACGAGCGTCGAACGTTCATGAACGTTTACCGTTTTCGTTAAAAATGGACTAATAGGTGAATTTTTAGCAAACGAAGTCAAATAGATAAAATTCTTGTGTGAACGCATAGAGTATGTAATTTGTGAACCGTAGGCTTTTGAACGAGCCAATTCGGACTTATAATGAGGAAGTTATGCATCCGGTAGTTTCACCAAATTTTCAAAAGCTGTAAATTTTCTAAGGCACAGAGTTGGTGCCGCGGCGCTAACCCAAGGCCAAAAGATGGCGCCGCAGTGCCAAGACAGTGTCTGAACCTACTGAACTTTCATGTCACAGCGCGACATGAAGAGCAAGGACTCGTCTTGGCAGTAGCACGAGTCCTGGTCTGCTTCACTCATTATCTCATGTGGCATGAAGACGACCACGAAGAAGAAGGGTGGGTGTAGCGCATGGCCAACCCTAGGGCTTGGACAGTGATGAATGTTTACAAGTATAGAAGGAAAGATAACACATTAGTAATGAACTAAGGTGTTAATATAACATTATCAAGGCATTGTTAGACACTTAATGTATGATGATTAAAGGTTGAATATAAGACAATCGAATGAGAAGGTGAATGGTAGCAATAATAAAATGCGTGACCAATAATGATCAAGTCTCGTTAGAGATGTTATAACGTTAATAAACCATGAGGGATGATGATTAACTCAACACAATGTAAATAACGACGGTAAGCCGGAACCAATAATAACAAATCTAATATAGGATTAGATTGAGAAGAAGGTAAGATTCATTAGGAATTATGTATGTTCATTCATGACCTAATGTGGTATGTTATGTGGTTATGTGTTAGAGAGGCGTAAAGACTCAAAGGAAAAGTTATTATCTTTGTAGCGATATCAAGGCAAGTATTCTTATAAACATCTAACCTTCGTGTTAGCCAAGTTTTCTATGATTCATGTTATAAGGCGTATGAATTATTTTATGAAAACGTCGATGCCGTTTACCTCGGCTAGACTAATTTTGAAAAGGTTGATTGATTTCTTTACAAGTCTTTCAATATAGAATTGATAACGCTATCCCACGCCAATTATTTTGATGCAGATTCAAGGTAAGCTTTGTGTTTTGAATAAACAAACATATTTTTCATCGATTATTCGATGGGCACGCGAGGTTGCCAAAACTTAAACGTACATACGTTTAATGAATGTAGTGTTGATCAACATAGAGTACTATGGGCTGATCACCCAGAAGTGCTCGTAAGCTATGCCGGACTTACGGACTTAGTGTCGGGTTGTCCTTTTCAAAGAAATTATGAAATTCTCATGGTCTTGGACCAGAATTGACGTTTTACTGAATATTGTCATTGCAAAACGTTTTGAAGGAAAAGAAATGCTATTTTGAATTATTGATAGTACTTCATAACTACTATCCAGTTATTGAAGATATACGATTCCTATGTTTCAAGCATGTTGTTTTAAAAGAAATTGTTATACTTGCTGAGCTTGTTATGCTCACTCTTGCTTGAACCATATGAATGCAGCTTAGACCAAACGGACCGAAGGATCCGACAAGGATAAAGTGAAGGCTAAAGCGAACCGGTAGATTACCTATGTAATAGTATAGATTTGTAATGATAATAGTTGATATTATGACAAGAGCAAATGTAATGGTTATAAAGAACCTGGGGTATAGTAATATTATTTTAGAATATATATAAGATATATTCATTCTTTTGAGGCATTTCAATTGAATGTGTGTGTGAACTGTAGCACCGTGGAGCACCATATGTCGGGTTGGAAGATACCCCGATTTGAGGGCATCACAGGACCCGCAAGTGTAGCAAATATTCTTCTTGGGTTAATTGCAATTTGGGGCAATATGACCCTCCTGGCCACAGTTAAAGCATACCCGTTTCCCCATTAAGCATACACCCTTGTGAAACTTCTCGCATGTAGCACATGCTTCAAACTTCTTATTCTGCTGGCTACCTTGTTGATTCTCAGCACCCACATTTCCATTACACTTTCTTTTCAGGTTATTATTTCTATTTCCACTACCACCACTTCCATTCTTAACCTCCACTTCATTTTTTCTTCTTTTTTGCTCCTGATTGAATTTGGTTCTGACTTCGCCTCCACCTTCGGTGAGAATTGCCTTTTCCATCACGACTGCAAACGTCTTTAACTCGGAATAAGGAAACCCTACTAAACAACGGGGCTTCTTGGTCCCTGTTCAAACCTCTTCGCTTTGCATTCATCTATGCTGACTTGGTATGGCGCAAACCTCACCAACTCATTGAAGTTATGACATACTCCGACATAATCATCGTTCCTCGCTTGATTCTAAAATTATAGTTCTAACTAGCTTTTGAACTCTCTCGGGAAATAGGTCTCAAAGAAAATCTCCTTAAACCTTTCCGCGTCATAATTTACGGTCCTCCTAAGTTTTATTGGCCTGCCACCAATAACTAGCCTCTGGTTTCAACATGAATGTTGCAAAAGCAATCTTCTGGTTATCATCCACCCTAGCAACATCAAAAACTTTCTCAATTTCCATGATCCAGGTCTATGCTTCAACTGGATTTATGGATCCACGGAATTCTGGTGGTCCAACCGCCTTGAAGTCCTTAAATGTAGCACCTTGGTTACGAGGTTGATTCTACGGTTGATTCTGCAAAGGCACTTTCGTGTCGACGCGTCACCACTCTTTGAACGGAGTTAGCTTCAGAATTATCGTTATTGGTTCCTTCGGTGGTTCTCTGACGGGGTGGTTGACGTCTTGGAGGCATTTTCTGTTAAAAAAATATACTCATTAGATTATTACTCAACTCTTTCAAGTAATTTCTAATTAACTTGCCCCCATAAAAGTAATCACTCCATAACACATAACACTTTGGATAAAAGAAGATAGTAACTTTTATTCATACTTAATTCTTTGAAAACATCATATCAATAGCATCACTGCTATTTACATTATTTTCCTGAACTACTAAAGTTTCAGGACATCATCATCATATCCCATAAGTTGCATAACACTTGGGATTTATATAATACTTATCAAATCATAAATCATAAATCGAGTACACTTCCTACGATGTCCTATTAAGATACTGTAATGCCTTACGACGCTCTTCTTCCATAATTCGGAACATGGTTCGACGATCTAGTATGTATGAGGGCAGCGTCTCGAACTGAATTGGATAACCGATGACCTGGTCTTGAGCTAGATTGATCGTGATGTTGAACATGTTATCCATCTCTTCCATCTTCCTTCTCTTTGCTTGTCGCATTAGCCTCTCGCTATTTTGCTTATTGATAAGCTTCATCAGACGCATCTTGACTCTTGCTCTTTTCTGATTCTTCTCTCAACATGCTCTTCAACTCTGCATTCTCCGCTCTCATTTGGTTGTTCTCTTCCTCGTGCAGAACCGGCTTCTCTTCAACATTGTTCGATCGTTCTTCTCAATCCCGGATCTCATCGTCCTTCTTTGCCATCGAGGTGCATTGCTTCGGCTATTATCTCTTGCAATTCCTCGACAGTATCTTTAAGTTCCACGTTGCAGTCATGCACCTCATCGTACATATGACCAGCTATCGAGTTAAGTGAAATCCTTTCCTCTTCGTCCTCTTCATCAGTCTATGGCAGCTCCACAGGATCTTCCTCGTAAATGCATCTTTATCTCATCATCCTCATCAGGTACACTTTCACGCTCAACTCATCGTGACCAACGGAATTATTTCCCGTGGTAGTAATTGTTCCCAAACCACGAATATCTCGAGGTTCCTCCTCCCTAGCTTATTTGGATCCTCCTATATTAGTCATCTGTCAACCAAAGTTTAAATTTTAATTACTAATCATTACTACTAAACCTCACGAGCACATAAGTTGTAAACACATAAGCACATAAGTGTTTTATTATTTCTTCCTTAAAACTCGATAAGAGTTTATCATCACTATCTTTTGAAGGTTACTTCCTAAGGCTTTTTGTGAGACCCTGATTTTATAAATAAAGATTTAAATTTCTCGAAATATTTTTTTTAAATATTATGGTGTGGATTTGATATAATGTTATAGTTGTGGGTAGTATTTGAAAATTTTGCAAAGTATGCAAGTTGTTATATAATATTCGTTTGGCCGGGGAATATTCTTTTTGTCGGGGATTATTCGTACGACGGCATAATCATTGGTGGACCTCACAACGGAAGCACTGTCGTAGTTAGAAAACAACAAAAATATTTTATGGAAATAACGGCGGAGGTTTTACCGTTGATACTGTTGAACTACCCGGTAGTAAATGTACAATAATACGTGTGGTTGTATAGTAGCACACGGTATTGATTATTGATGCTTACGTGATAAGTCACTCAGTTATACTAAATTATTGCTACAGTAATTGTTGCATCATATCTCTCATATTATTGATTCAATTATTGTCACAGTATCATGTGCATAATATGTTATTTTATTAAATCAATAATTGAGATGACAAAGTTATTCATATTATTAAATTGCAATATTTACAATGTCTAGAAGTTCTGTCAAGGAGAGGTTTGGTCATCTAATTGCGCGTTAATAAGGAGAAATCCTTATCGGAAAGCCCCCTCTTTCCTGGGAACAACCTGGTTGTTAAATATTATGAGTTATGATATTAATGATGGATAAGTTCTTGTTGATTAAAGATTAATTTGATAGTTTCATTGTGTTGAAATTATTTGTGTTAAACATTTATTTCGATAGTAATTGATGTCTGGAGGTAGTATTGTTCACTCGAGTATTTGGGACATTTTTTGTGTCGGAGTTACTATTCACGAGTTACTATTCACAGGTTACTATTCACCAAAATTACTATTCACTCTAGTATTGTTCACTCGAGTATTTGGGACACTTTTTATGTTAGAGTTACTATTCACGAGTTACTATTCATGGGTTATTATTCACCAAAATTACTATTCACTCTAGTATTGTTTACTCGAGTATTTGGGACACTTTTTGTGTCGGAGTTACTATTCATGAGTTACTATTCATGTGTTACTATTCACCAAAATTACTATTCACTCTAGTATTGTTCACTCTATTATTCCATGAGGAGATGTGCTAATTTTTGAATTTGTTGGTTGAAGTTATAATAGTGAATCAATATGGATCATTGGTGGAAAGTTATAATATTGAATTAATATGGACCGCTGGTGAAAAAGTTATAATAGTGAATCAATATGGATCACTGTTTAAAAGTTAGAATAGTGAATCAGTATGGACCGTTGCTTTAAGTTTTGATAGTAAATCGATCTAGACCATCCGTTTAAAAGTAAATCGATCTAGACCGTTCATGAATTAGTTACTATTCAATCCATTCTTCTATAAATAGAAGCTCATTCCTTCATTATTTTCTTACGAAATCATTGAAACTCTAGAAAGAGAAATTATAGAGAGAAAGAAGAAGAGTTATAATAGTAAAATCAATATGGATCGTTGATTTAAAGTTTTAATAGTAACTTGTCCGTTCAGTTTTCTAAGGGTTATTTGTTCCTTCAGTTTTCCAATGGTTATTTGTCCCTTCAGTTTTCCAAGGGTTATTTATCCCTTCAGTTTTCCAAGGGTTATTTGTCCCTTCAGATTTCCAAGGGTTATGTGTTCTTTCAATTTTCCAAGGGTTATTTGTCCCTTCGGTGTCTCAAGAGTCATTGCCCCTTCGCAAATATTAGTTGTCTCTTTAATATTACCAAGAGTCATTTTGACCCTTCGTTAAGACCAAGAGCCATTTTCAATTTTTCTATAAATAGAAGCTCATTTCTTTCATTATTTTCTTACGAATTCACTAAAACTCTAGAGGGAGAAATTATAGAGAGAAAGAAGAAGAGTATTCTACTACTTCACTACTTCTATTTCCAGTTTCTTTTACGGTAAGGGATATTATTTGTTGTACCCATAAGGGGTGTTATTCTTTCTTATTCATGAAGAGAACTTCTGTTATTCCATTCTTATTATTACATTGGAATAACTTTTGATATCTGTGACATACCCTATACATAACATGTATGTATACGGCAGATACCACATGACTTGGTGAAATCCTTATGTTATTCCATTCTTTATTATTCTGTTGGAATAACCTGTATACGAGGCATACCCTATACATGACCTGTATACGCGGCATACCATGTACTTGGTGAAATCCTTATGTTATTCAATTCTTTATTATTCTGTTGGAATAACCTGTATACGAGGAATACCCTATACATAACATGTATCTGTGGCATACCCACATACTTGGTGAAATCCTTATGTTATTCTATTTTTTATTATTCATTGGAATAACTTTTGTATCTGAGGCATTCCCTATACATAACCTGTATACGCGGCATACCATGTACTTGGTGAAATCCTTATGTTATTCCATTCTTATTTATTCTGTTGGAATAACCTGTATACGTGGACTCCCCTATACTTGGTGAAATCCTTATATTATTCTGTCTTTATTATTCTATTGGAATATCATGTCTGTGTGTTTTACACCAGACCTGGTTTCGTGTTTATTATTTTGTCTTTATTATTACATTGGAATATCCATGCATGTATTTTACACGGACTGGTTTAAATCTTTATTATTACATTGGAATAACCTATCTATCACAAGTACCGCATGCATGGTGATTTCTTTTGTTATTACATTCTTTATTATACTCAGTTGGTTAAAGTTTTGACTTCTATACTCCATGAAATTAGTAGAATATCCTTGATATTTGTGCTTCATCCAGTATCTTTTCATGGAAATATTCTTTTGAGCATTCTTAAATTTTACTCTACAAAGAAGTATCATGTTGACAATTTGGACGTTATTAGTTCCTGGATAAATTAATTCGTGAACTTGTTTTATTGAATTCTTATATCATTGTCATCATCCTCATGTTTATATTTTTTTGAAAGTCATATGTGGCCTGTAGTGCATAGATGGACTTGGTATGATTATGACCAGGGATTATTCGGTATAATCATGACCGTAATACTACAAATGATATGGTAAAAGTCTTTATTGGCCGTAGTGCATTGATGGACAGTTGTTGGCATGATTATGACCATTGATGAATACACGAATGTCCTTGGCCCGTAGTGCATAGATAATTTGTGGTCGTGATACTAAAGAATATCCTTGGCCGTAGTGCAGGGGTGATTCGATAATGTGGATTATTTATTAAGCTGAGTCCTAGCAATAAAAATTGATGAAAACATTTTAAATCATAAAGGATAGTAGATTTTATTCTCTACTTAACTCTTTTAATGGATTACTTATTCCGCTGCAGTTAAACTTGATGTATATTATATTTTATCAGTTTAACATTGTTGAAGGCTAATGATAATTTATCCTGCATTATCTTAGTCATAATATTTCTTACTGGGCTAGTTGAGCTCACCCTTTCTTTCACCGTTTCTTCGTGAAATGAGAATATAGTGGGGTGAGTCGGAAGCGGAGTGATGATCCGGATGATAGTATTAGTAGTCCTCACTATTCTGTTAAATAGTGTGACAATAAATGTAATGAGGACTTATTCTGAGAGTGGATATTGTCTAGAAGACAGTATTTGTATTAAAACTCATAGCTCTCTTGTTGTATATTAAAGAATGTATTTGTATTTTGTACTATGTATTTGGTGACTCAGAATAGGTGATGTATACCTATTTTGGGGGCGTCACACTTTTCCCGCACCTAAGGTTCATAACCTAAAGCTTTGATACCAACTTGTGACACCCCCAAACCCAGGTACTTCATTCCCACAGGATTTGGTGTTCACTTAATCAAACATTCATATCTAACTACCCAATCACAATAAAATCGGATAAATAAAATCTTTCCCAAAGGTTTACATCATAAAAATCTCTCAGGTTATCTAACCTTTAAATACAATCATTCAAATGTGGAAAAATAATTAAACTTCATTACAACCATTCATTTAAAACTAATAATAAAAATGTCAGATTACAAGTCTTCAAAACTTGTTCATCTTTCCTTTTCCCTTACTGGTGCTAGGTACATCAGCCTTCTCATCCTTAACTGTAATAGTTATATAAGCAAGAGTGAGCAAACAAAGCTCACTTGAAACAATAATGAATGGAAACCTTTACAGCAAATGTCAAATAAGAGGCTCAATAAAATTAAACAATATGATTTGTCAATATTTTGAAGTATATAACTGAGAGTACTAAGACCACGAACTATGTCTATAGTTATAAGTAATGTTTCAACTTAAACTTTAACAGTCATAAGACTATAGGGACTCCTCGTACTTAGGGGGATCAACCCTTCGTACAATCTATTGTGCACAAATATTTCAACGCTAAGCGTAAGTTATCCCTAATAATAGGGTTGTTCATCTCAGTATTTAGAGTACAAGTTCACACCAAAGTGAGTTTGGTTTGGATACATTTCAGGGTAATTTGGAATTCAACGAACATCAACTAAGGATTAGTTGAATAAAACCAATAACATTATACTATAGAATAATCGTAATTGAATCAACATGGTAAACCAAAATCATGCTTTTGGAATAATCTAATAGCATATACTTTGAATAACTATAACATTGTGACGCCCCCAAATCCAGGTTCTCTAACCTCAGATTCAGTGCTCACGATCCTATCAGCATCATAAGCATTCTATAACTATTTTGAAATAATAAACATACATTGTTCATTATACAAAAGTCTCAAAACATGGTCCCAAGGTCTCTCTAACCTTAACTTTAAATACACCATTTATAATACAAATAGTTTACTCAAGAAATTCCATTAGATAATAACTAATTTAACATTCATTCTAAAATTACTCCGGATCTTGCCCTTGCCCTTGTCCTTCGCATTAGATCCCTTGAGCTTAATCGAAAATAGAGGTCATGATATAGCAAGAGTAAGCAACTAATTTGCTTCACAAGTTTATAAAGACAAAGGAGATATATCATGACTTAGAAAGAAATATTGCCTTCAATGTTCAACAATAATATAAGATTGTGAAGGAACATGAATTAATAATCAACAATTGAATATTCGATAATTGAATAACATGAATCGAGTGGTTTTGAATAACCATGAACATTTGTCGAGGTGCTCAAATGATTTAAATCTGGACCTTTTAATAAGTTTTGGTATTCAAGGGATCAACTTTTCATACCCCGTGATTTATGCATAAACACTTAATAATCGGACATTGATATCATGCCTTAATCAAATTTGTCCATTTCTCGACCAAGAGTTCTTACCATATCAATTAATAAGAACAGTTATTTAAAATCCATTTGATTTAACAAATTTAGACATGCTTGATCTAGCTGATACAATTAGCATAGATCTATCATAAACAGTTCATAAATGAAGAACTTTAATTTAATTCACGATTCAATAACGAAGAGAACAGAATTCAATTGCACAAAGTGCTAATTTCAATAATCGAATAAAGACGTGAATAATCATCAATAATTATTCACTAATATGCTTTGAAAATAATAACTCAAGTTGAGTTAGGAAACTTGCCTCGATCGTAGGTTACGTTTCACGAAATTAATTTCTATCCACTATACGATTAAATTATCTTCCTTTGAGAGACCTATAATTAGTCTTTCAATTAGTCAATGCATAACATCGATTATGTAACCACATAGATATTATACATTACAATAAGTTCTTATAAACATTATCATGCCTAGATAGTGTTATTATTAATTAACGACTACCTTTAATTCACATAATATTATTAACTTAGATAATATTAATTCACCTTCTAGTATTATTGGTTCACTAATAATACTTTAAATCATTTACTAACATTTTATTCACTTACTAATATTATTAATCATTTAATAATATTTTATCCCTTTACTAATATTATTAATCATTTAATAATATTTTATTTAATCTCGAATATTATTATTTAATAATAATACTCTAATCTAATATTTTTATTTACATAACAACATCATATTATAATATTATTAATATTATAATAATATTCCAATGATTTATTAAATTAACAAACAATTTATTCTAATTGTTCATCCTTTATTAACCTCTTATTTAATATCCATAAAAGGTCATAAATAATATTTATTATTATAAATTACCAAAATGCCCTAAGATAGTCATGATATAATATATTATGAGCATTCAAGCATAAAAATCATATTTTTCTCATTAAAGACATCATTTAACTATTTATTTCCTTTTATTCACAACCTAATCATTTTTAGGAAAAATAGCAAATTGATTCCAAAAATTCTCAGCTTCTGGATTTTAACAGAATATGAACCAACAATGATCCTCTAATTTTTCTAGAATTTTAGAAAATGATTTACTACTTTTAAAGTGTCCAAAACACTCGGATCTTGCTCTATTTTTCATAAATTGAGTTTTACTCCGAAAAATCTGAAATTTTCAGGGTATGCTCTCTTAACATATATGAAGCTACTGTAAAACTTTTGGAATTTTCCAGTGTATACACAGTGAGATATTTGTAGGATAATATTTATGGAGTCCTTTACGGAAATAGTCATTACGCACAATATGTAACTCGAAACGTGTCCGTTCTTTTTCCTACGCATAGATAACTTCATAAGGTACCTCTGTAATATTTTTCCAGATTTTTACAAGACAAGGAACTAGCCTAAACAGCCTCATGAAAAACAAGTCAGTAGCTGATTTTGGATTTCAAGGCTTTAGCATATAAAGTGGACTGTTTTTGTAAAAAAATCTCAAAGGTTTCAAAACATGCTATATTTGTGATCTACCACTTGGGTTTACTAGATAACTCATGTATCTAGCACCCCCCTTCGACGGATCATAATTCCAAGTTGTAGAACTTGAGTTACACAAGATTTAGTGGAAGAAAACAAGAGTTTTCACCCTTGGAGAACATATGCTCATTTTCTTCCTCTAAGTCTTTGATCTAACACTCAAGATACTTAGTTCCATGCATGATGGTATGTATAACTAGTGTATCTTGAGTAGTTGTACATAACCCCATCAAAACTCAAGCTATCAAAACAAGGTAAGAGAAGAAGATGAAGGTACATTATACCTTGACTTAGTGGCTACCTTCCTTGATTTTCCAAAGTAACTAATAAACTTAGGGGGCATAAACAACTAGCACTCCTATATTTTTTTTCTTTCTATGGACGAAATTCTCTATCTCTTTTCTCTCTTTGAAGTTGGCTAGCTTGGGAGCAAGAGATAGAAGAAGAAGATGAAGAAGATGGAGAGAAAATGAAATGTTGGAATACGAATGAAGTGTTGGAAGAATGAGATGTGCATTCAAAATGTAATGGGCAATTCATTATTAATTCTCCCACAATCATTTTGTTGCCCATTAGGTAAAAACACTTTGTATTATTACTTACCTTAGGTTAAACATGATTAAATGTGCATAATGGAGTGGCAACCAATGGGAGCCTTACAACATTGTCCTTATGTTTAATCATGTCTACTAATGGACAAGCGAGATTAATTAATCCACTTAGGATCCTCATAATATCCACCATTTAGCTTTTATTTTAAATGCCCAATTTTGATTAATCAAATGTCTAGAATACCCCCAATCAAGTGGGCTAAGTATTGGATTACAATTTATTTTCCTTGGGCTTTTCTTTTAATTGATTTGGGCTAGATAAAAAACATAATCCAACAATTTTAATAATGTTACCCAATTTGATAATTTAGGGCTTTCATCTCCAATCATATGAAGTTTAATTACTTATACATATGATTTTATCTCATAACCTAATTAGATTTACAAGAATTAGGTTTAAAATTATTAGTCACTTGAAATACTAAGTTTACCCACTTAAGTTAGTATACGTATAAAATACTAACTTTTTCGTGTTACCATAACCCTTAGGTTATTTAATATCCTTACCTAATGTATTAGGTCACAAGGCTTTCATTTTTAATGAAATCCATAAATGTATGTATCCATATATAATACAAAGTTTAAAAAAAATGTACATACATACATGGTGACTTAAGATTCACGGTTATTACAAACATGCCTTGCTTGAACAATATTAAGTCAATGTTAATTAGAATTGAGTACTAAGCATACATAGTAGTTTGAACGATAAAATTGTTCGACATTAGTATAAATAGTTCTGCATGCTAAACAACAAGTTAAATACAAGAATAACTTGTCAACATCAAACCAAAGTTTAGAAAGCTTGCATCATTTATAAGGTAATCTAATTGAAACAATAAATAGTTCAACAAGATAAAGAATTAGAAAACTTGCCTTGATCGTAGGCTAAACTGAATCAATTCGGATCACAATACCCTATATATACATGTATATATATATGTCATCATTATATAGTTAGTCACTACTACTTTACAAATTTAACTAACTACATTCATCATATAGGTTTGATTACTTAATCACATAATCAAGTTATAACACAAGTTAATCGTTAATAACATACTTGTTCATAGTATAGAAATACTAAAATTAACATTTTACAGTCCTACTATCATCACATAACAATTCCTTTAAAATTCGAGTACAAAAAGTACTTTGTTAGACAATTACGCTACTTTCGCGTTGTGGCGCCCACAGTTTATCTTGTAGTGCGATCATACAAGCGAGAATAAAGTTACAAGGTCACTGCTACAATATATGGCGCCGCGTGGCACATAGAATATGAGAGATTATCTTAAGTCACACCGTACATTAACTCTGTAGTTTCAATCGATGGCAACAGAATAAAGATAAGAAAAAGCCAATTTTGGCCTAAAAGTTCCTTTTTAACAGCCAATTCACATGCAAATCATACAAAGACTTCATGTAAACCTAATTCAAGAATTCCTAACATGTTTCTACCCATACAACAACATAAACAACAAGTTTAAAACATTCAATTTCACTGTTTTTTGATAAAAATCACTTTTTGATGTTTTTGATAAAAATAAACACTATGATCATGTTTTTCAACCAAAACAGTTAATTCAAAGCATTTTATCAAAGTATATACATACTCTAACAAATTCAATAGCCAATTTATCAATAAAACAACTACATAACCCAAAATTTCTATTTTAAATTAAACAATATATTTTCACAAAAACTCTCTGTAAAAATACTTTTTTTCACAAATTACATACATATTATCAATTCATGGACTATTCCTAATTATTGCTTAAGAAAATAGTTTAACTCACGAGTATCATATAAAATCACATACATAACAAATAATTTACCCTTACACAAGGATTTTCTGAGAAAATTAGGGAAGAGAGAAACTAAACTTTTAAAACTAAAAGAATAGGTTAATACCTTGAAGAAGAAGATGATGATGATGATATCATTTAATTCTCAAGCTTCTTTCTCCAATCTCCTAGCCTTTCTTCCTCTCTCTTCTCTTCTTCTTCTTCCTCTGAGTTTTTCTCTTTTCTTCCTAACTCTAACTACGTACTAATAATCTAACATTATATAGGATATAATATATATTAATTATATAATATATCTCTAATTTAACTGACATCAGTTATTTTATTTTGAAAACCAAAAGCCATAAGGCTTGTTTGGCTAACCACTAACAAAATAATCAATTAATCCTTATTCCTTTTTTGGTAAAACACAATTAGATTAAAGACTTAATAGGCATTAGGCCTTGTTTGCAAAAAAATTGAATTAAAACTCCTTTAAGTTATTTTAATAACTCCTTTATAAAAGGTTATTTGTCACACTTTTATTATACTAAATTAATCTTAATAACAATTTATTAAATTACTACACCACATAACTCAATATCACAAAATTATAATTTTCTATATAATTATAACTTTATTTAATCAACTAACACATCCTTTTTAATTACAAATTTAAATAAAAAGAATAGTAATTCAATTAATCAAAACTCTCTAACTTAATAATTAAATTAAATTATCATAAACTAATTAACTTTCTTTATTATTTATTTAACAAATAGCTAACCAAATTGAACCAAATTTGAACAATTATTTATTTAACAATAAACACATCCATTAAATATTTAAATAATTCAATAAATATTTAATATAACAATTAAAAATTCTGGAATGTTACATCATTCCCTCCTTACAAGGATTCTGTCCCCAGAATCACAATTCAAACAATTCATTCGTTACAGTTTAAATGCTTTCGGTTTGCACGAATGTGTTCACAATCACTTGTAGGTTTAAGAAGCATGTGTGCATTGCTTGATAGAACATGTAGTGTTAAAAAGACAAATATGTGGAAAGTGATCTTAGACTGTATGAAACGTTGACATACAAATTTTGGGAAAACATGGGTATGCTATGTATAAAAAAAATCAAATAGAAATAATGTGGCTAGTCTTATTTCGGGGCCTTGGCTACTTGAGTAAGTATGCCCAAGGGAATTGTCTCTACACCTAGCGCCCTAAGGTCTTTCATGGTCTGGGAGTCGTTGGTTGAAAGCTCGCTAAGGGGTAGCAGTGTTGCCTAATGGGATAAGGCATTGCACAGCCATGTGAAAAAATAAAGAAAAAAGAGAAAAGAAAAGAAAAATAGCAATAAACACAGCGGGAAAGTGCGAAAATCGCCCTCGTGAGTAGAAATAAAGTAATAAGCCCATTGTTGAACCTCAGTTTGTGTTGATATGTTGAAACAGTCTGTGTGGCATGAGTATACATGAGTCTTAATTTAGACTATAATTTTATGTTTAGAGCAATGTAGCATATGTAATCTTTGCTTAGATCAAGTTTTGGTGAGCACCTCACACACACACAGTATTTCTATAGCATACATGAATCATGTGAGTGTATGACATTATGCCTATAGTTTGGTTTGAAAGTGTATTCTTGGATCTGGAAAATTCACTGAGGCAAATTAGAGTGGAATTCTATTATGGTTGGGACTATGTGAGACTAGGTTGCATCATAGAGTAGTTGCATAATATCGTAGGTACATATTCATTATTCATTAGCATGCATTGCTTGAGGGCAAGCAATAGTTCAAGTTTGGGGGTATTTGATAAGTGGGTTTATTACCTACTTATTGGATATCAATTCACGCGAATTATGCACATCTCGAGTAAATTTTAGTCTGTTTTAGTTACATTTCATGTTATTATGTGTTGCATGTACTTAAAACTCATTTTGGCAAAAAAGTGCAGGAATTGGCTTAATTTTAGTGGTAATAGAGGGCACGAGGCTAATGGATGTGTGAAGGTGAGGCACAAGCGGGGATATGCATGGCATGAAGGTAAAATGGAGCATTGAGACCAAGCATGGAAGAAATGAGCGGCAGAGATAAAGCGGCAATGAAGAACAACAACATTGCGTAAACCGAACCGTAATCCACAAACTATGAGCCGTACGGCATACTAGGCTGGAGGCGGCGCTGCCATGAGAGGCGAAATGGACATCGACTTATCGCAAGTCTCGCTCTGCTCATGAGGAACATCTTTGGAGGGGTGAGCTGCATGTGATGGTATGGAGTTCTTGATGTGTTTTATTTTAATTTCCATTTTTCAGAGAGTGTAATTGATTAAAACGATACCTGACGTGTGTCAGAGAGAACTTGAATAGTTTTTGACGTGTTTAGAGAGTAGTAACTAGGGTTTTTACACGAGAGAGATTCCAACGAAGAACGAAGCCATATTTTCATCTTTTTGCATTCTTCTTGGGATTCTCCGTCGTGGTGGATTTATATTATCGTTATTCTGGATTTACATGAGATCTGAACGTGGATATTGATTTACAATTTACAATTGGGTTTGATTGTTCCTATCTCTTTCATCTCTCAATTGCTTGGTTGTGTATCATGTTTACCTTTGATCCCATAATGGCTTTTGGTTCAGTCATGAACTAAACTCCATTATGGGATTCTAACGGATTTTAATATGTAGTTTATTTGCATGCTTGAGTGCTGGGGTTGATTTATATGTAATATGGGAATTCTATTATGATTGTTTTGCATATATGAATGCTTGATCACCATTCGTTTCAGTGTTTGCATGGGATTGACAATGAACATGTGAATATGGATTGTAGTCTTAATAGCATACATATATGGGACTGTTTTTTATGGTTTACGTATTTCGTGAATGAGATAGACATATACTTATTCGCCGTATGAGTTAGAATAAGGGCTTGTGCTTAAATTCAGTATGATTGCAATTTCACATAGACATATAGTGATCTTGGTTATATTAATGATTACATAGATTCTATCTTTTGTGGATGATGTGTAAGTAGGTCATAGTGCATTGAAAAATGGCTATGACTCAATTAGTGCTCTTGGCTAGTTTCCTGTGATATGTGAACGATTCTTGCATGATAGTGGTAATTAGATGAAATATTAGATGAAGTTAGGATCCCATTACTTCCATATTTGATTTATTTGATTCTTATTATCGTTTTAGTTATTATTTGCATTTTAGATTAATTAACCATTTTAATCAATAGTTTAAGCATGTGAAAATAGTGATGTGGTTGATGCATAGTATTTTAAATTAAACAACTTTCTCTGTGGGATCGATACTTTACTTGCTCTGTATTACTTGTTGACATTTGTATGCTTTCATGAGTTAGAGCTCTTTTATCATAACTGAAAAAGAGGTAACAGAAGGTCATTTGATGAACGAAAAAGCTTCTAAAAAAATTATATAAAATTATATGATGAGAATGTGATGATGGTATCTTAATAAAAGTTATAGTTATGGGAGTTATGAAGATGTAGAAGAGAAAGATGATGGATGCGTAATAGCATAATTTATGTAAGAAAGAGATTTTTCAAGATTTTAATAATCTTTGGATGTAACTCCTAATAAGAAGATTAATTAAAATATTAAACAAAGATGTTATTATAATTATGGAATATAATTAATGGAAGATAATGTATGATGAAAAGAATATTGTTAATGAAAAACATTCAATGATGATGTAGAAGACTCATAATTGAGTACGACAGAAAGAAATATTGTATGTAATTGGCATAGATGATAAACTAGTATGATGAACACTTAGAATGAAAGGGGTAAGGATTTATACAAATAACTAACTAGTATGCCAACATTATTAATTATGTAGGTCATGCAAAGGATGCAAAGTATTAGCGTAAGCCGGATAAACAAATCAGGCAAGTTTTTAGTACTTGTTACTATGAGTTAAGTGAAATCCTTGTGATGCTTTTATGTGCACTATATGTTGTAAATGTGATGTTAAACTGTTAATATTCAGTTGATGATTTATGTTAATTGTTCTATGTGAACTTTATAATATGAGAAATGTGATGTTTGTATAAAATGCGAAGTATATATAGAATGAGAAGTATTAGAAATATAAGCATGTTTAAATACGATGAGAGAGATGAAATATGTACAAGATGCACAATATGATAAAGAGATGAAGCATGTATAAATGCACAGTATGAGAATGGTGAAGCATGTATAGAAATGCAAATCTTAAAAAAATGGGATGCATGTTAAAATATGTTTTATGTGTTATGTGATAACTGTTAAACTTGTTGGGCAACGTAATTGCTCACCCTTGCTATAAACAAATTTTTGTAGCTTAACCATAGCAGACCAAAGAATTCGGTAAAGTCATAGGAAAGGAAAAGTTAGTGAATGAAGATGTTTTGTAGTAATTGTAATGTTAGTTTAAAGTTAATATTGTTTTGAATATTAGACGATGTATTAGTAAAGGTCTTCGTACCTGGGAGTAAAATGTAAGACTTTGTGATAATTTTGTAAGGATAATGTATTTATTTTACATTATGATGAGATGTCTAAAAGATGTATGGTATGGGTAGATATGTTGATGCAGGATTAGGGCTTAAAGGCAAGACCCAGAGAGTTTGGGGTGTTACATCATATCTTCACATAATGAACAAAATATATAATATGAAATATGTATATATTTTTTTGAAATTGCATACCTCTCATTAATGTAAAATTCATGTTACCGCTTTGCTAATTTCTCCATACAGTTGTTCGCAGGCACATTAGGCATCATCGACTATAGTTACAGATTTGGTAGCCATTTATTGCAAATATAAATTAAATATATATAAAACATTAATTGTCTTAAGAATGTTAGGGATGGAGTACTTAAATATATATTTGTAATTTAAGATTAATATGAAAACTAAGTATATATATGTATATTTAAACTTATCTGATATAAATCAAAACTGTGAATGCAGAAAATTGTATGTCAAGGCTAGTACTATGTACTATGTCCTTAAGACAATTATGTCCTCCTTACGGTGCTCAAAGTTGATAGCACTTGTCTCACATGATATAATGACAACGTGTGTTATAGCAGCATTACAAATTACACACACAACAAACCAATTAAATGTTCTGAACTCTCTCAAATTGACTATGAGTATGATAAAAACAATGATACCACATTGAATGAATGCTCAATTAAATTGAATGAATGAAAATGACTGACTTCGCCATATATTTATAGGGTGAATTATGTGACCCTTCATGATGGACACAACCCTTTGAAATGATTTGGATACCATTGAAAAGGCATGGGTAATAAGGCTGAAGAGGTGCAATCAAATCAGGTCAAGAAAGTAACTCATCAGCGATGCAAGCCTTGGAGTTCAAACACACTGTTAGGTTGAGGTTGTTTCACGCTAACGCTACCCTAAATAAGGCTTAAGGCTTATTGGGTCAGCAGCAGCTTGTTGGCTTGACTCCCTATCCGGGTTTCCTTGCTTCCCATTGATAAATAAAATGGAAAACTAAACAAACAAAAATTTAAATAAATTGTGCCTAAAAAGAATATATACAATGACCCAAGACCCCGAGCCCAAGCCCGAGCCCGGCCCCGTCGGCGGCGTGTGGTCAAACCAAGCCTTAGCTAGGTCATCTCCCCTCCACAAAAGTGGGGTGCCCCTTGGGGCCCAAATCCAATAGCAAACTAATTGTATATATACCAATTTAATGTTTAGTTCATAGTCGATGTGGGACTCTCATTACCCACAACCATTTATTTATTCTCTTTAATGGGTGATCTTTGGGAATAAATTTCTTATTCATTATCCCATTAATTTGAACTTCCTAATACTTGATTTTCATCTACTCATGGAGTAGAACACATTGAAATGTGGATTTATTTCTA
The DNA here is from genome assembly GCA_020205605.1 of Panax ginseng. Classification (NCBI taxonomy): domain Eukaryota; kingdom Viridiplantae; phylum Streptophyta; class Magnoliopsida; order Apiales; family Araliaceae; genus Panax; species Panax ginseng. The sequence continues at coordinate 130,919,457 of CM035132.1, read as the reverse complement.
ATAAAAAATTAAACCCACTCAAATTTAGGCTCAAACTCTAACAAAAATGAGTCTAATTTTACTTTTTAACCTTTTCTACATTAAGTTTTCCTATGAGATGTCTTAAAAACTATTTGAAAGATGTTTAAATGTGTCTCAAACATATTTTTCATTTAAGGATGGAAATATTGTATGTTTATTGTATGTACTATGTTAAAAAGGTTGGATGAACGCTACTTGTCAAGAGTGGCCATGTCAAAAAGGTTGGATCGATGCTTCTTATCAATAGTGACTTATCGGAGAAAATACTTTTGAGCATGACTGACAATTTGGTACATACTAGGATAATTCTATAATTGTCTAATTTAGAAACAAACAAGGTTCTAGTAATACTGGGAACAAAAATATTTATGGCAAAACTCTTACTTTACCCATTGTAGTATTACATTTATTCCGTTTGGGCTATTAAAAGTTAATTTTTTTCCAATTAACTCTCTTGATTAAAAAAAATATGCAATAGAGTGATTCCGTCCAAAATCATGGGCGAAATGATGCAATTGAGATATTTTTTGGGTGAGTTAATTGAACAAATTAAAAGTATAGTAGCTCAAGCATAACAAATGTAATAGTATGATGGATCAAGTAAGAGTTCTGCCTAAAAATTATCTACTGCATCCAAATTGAAACCACTCTATAGAAAGAAAAAAAGAGATCAAAGAGTTCCTATTACTTTAAATTGAGCTTCCCCGTCATTTGCTATTAGCAAGAAAGACATGGTCCCTTTATTTAGTTTACTCAGGGAAAGGAATCCTGTAATAAATTAATTATATGCATAGTCGCACTTGATCATTTATTTAAAGTTGAATTATAAGAAAAGATTTGTAGCAACCATATATGAATAATATGCTCTCTTTTTTCCTGACGAGCCATTAAATTATGTGTTTATGTGTCCCTTAACTTGTAAAAGTTACACTTAAACCCACTAGAGCTCTTTTGTGCCATAAGAATGTCCATTGTATTTTCAAGTCCTTTAGGTGAAATTGATAAAGTGAGATGAGCACTTTAAGGTTTTTAAGCGAACGAACATGAGAACAATAATACACTTAGCCTCAAAATGTTAGGTTTTAGACTTTTGGCATTCATGGGATTTTAGATAAACCTTAATTTATTAAATGTGTTTTACTTTGAAAATTTGAAAAAGAAAGAAAACTTGAGGGGTGTTAATGAAAAGGATATTGTTCGGGAGCATTTTACCGAACTCCAAGTGGGCTGAAGGCCTGATGCCAGAAGGAGATGTTAAGCCCATTGGGTCGAAGCCCTCAGGGGTGTTGAAGGAGTTCGGGCACTCGAGTCCTCTGGAATGGCGTCCTATTCGTGATATGGCGTTCGGGTTCAGATATCCGAGTCCTTTGTGCTGGAGCCCTAATTTTGCGTGTGGTGTTCGGGGTCGGGACTTCTAGTCCTTTGGGCCGAAGCCCAGACCAGATTGTAAGTTTGGTTGGATTGGGCTTGTATAGTGGGCTATCCTGCAGATGCGGTCGGTGTCTTAACCATATTTGAATAAGGAAACTCCAAAGGTAGTGTTTGGATTGGATTTCACTTCCACCTTTTAAGGAGATTGTGTTGGACCCAAATTATGGTAACTACCATGTTTAGGTGTCCTAAACCGATTCGGAGATGGATTCTAAGTTAGTGAGAGTACTATAAATACAAGGCTTGGGTTTCAATTAACAGGTAATACATTATTGAGCACTAAACACTTAAGCCTCCATTGTTAAACCTTGCGAACGACATGTGCTTATTCTCACACCGGATCTATCCCCTGACGGCACAAGCCATCAAGCTTCGTGTGTGATCTGTTATTGTGCAGGATTCAGAGCGTGGACTTCGTGATTGGACGCGCCGGCGAAACTTGGAGTTAACATTAGCTGTGCGAACCCGATCCCCACAAAGTAGAGAAAGGAAGAGATGAATTCATGAAGTGGGAACCGAACCCTATATTTTAGAACATATAGGGGGACGGCGACCCACTCGTCGTCGGGTTTCCAGAACATTTTCTCCCCCGATTTGAGCACCCGGAGTTTGTACTCTTTCGGAATGTTGAATAGAGTTCAGATATCGGACAGTTGGGAAGAGGTGATAGTAGATTGGGTGTTTATGTGATAAAACTCCATTTCGGAGTGATAGACATTTCGAATCCTAGCTTCGGTGCTAATAGGAGTGAGAGGAATGGCAGAGGTAGTGGTGCCAGGCGGAGGTGCCGGTAAATCAACTGGTACCAAGTCAAGAGTACCAATAGAAGGAGGAATGGTGGTGTCATTGACATTTGAAGTCTGCTCAGGGGTAGAATCAGCCATTGAAGTAGAAGTTAGCAGAAAGGAGCTTGAACTTGAGGGAAAATGAGAGAGGGAGTGCTCACCAGAAATCGCCTTTGCCAAAAATTTCAAGAGAGGAATTTGAAATGAGTAAAGCGGGAAAAGTATGATGATGGATGGAGGGGGGTTTTATAAGTAGAGCTACATGAAACCCAAGGCGGCTATTAAATATAGATGGGACCCAACCACGAGAAGACATGTAGCGCTTTGAAAAATGAGGAAAAATAGCTTGGGTTCCCCAGACAACTCGTCATTTGTTGTTGTGACTCTTCGAATTCATGTCTTTTCGAGTCTCTAATTATAAATATATTATAACAAGAGACTGGGGGAAATGTTCGGGAGCATTTTACTGAACTCTAAGTGGGCTGAAGGCCTGATGCCAAAAGGGGATGTTAAGCCCATTGGGTCGAAGCCCTCAGGGGTGTTGAAGGAGTTCGGGCACCCGAGTCCTCTGGACCAGTGTAAGACCCCAACTTTTATGAATAAAAAATAATTTTCTCAAAATAGATTTTTGAATATTATGGTGTGGATTTGATATAATGTTATAGTTCTGAGTAATATTTATAAATTTTGCAAAGTAAACAAGTTGTTATAAAATATTCGACTGGTTGGAGAATATTCATTTTAACATGGAATATTAAATGCGACGGCACAATCATTGGTGGACCCCCAAGCGGAAGTATTGTCGTAGTTAGAAAGCGCGTAATTATCTATTTATAAAAATAACTACGAAAGTGTTACCGTTAAAAGCTGTTGAACTACCCGGTAGTAAAAGTAAATGAATACGCTGGCGTGGTTGCATAGTAGCACATGGTATTGATTATTGATGCTTACGTGAGAAGTCACTCAGTTATACTCAATTATTGCTACAGTAATTGCTGCATCATATCTCTCATATTATTGATTATATTATTGTCACAGTATCATCTGCATAATATATATTATTAAATCAATAATTGAGACGGCAAAGTTATTCATATTATTATTTGCAATATTGACAATGTCTAGAAGTTTTGTCGAGGAGAGGTTTGGTCACCTAATTAAGCGCCAATAAGGAGAAATCCTTATCGAAAAGCCCCCTCTTTCCTAGGAACGACCCGGTTGTTAAATATTGTGAATTATAATATTAATAAAGAATAAGTTCGTGTTGATTAAAGATGAAATTGATAGTTCCATTGTGTTGAAATTATTAGTGTTAGTGAAAATCGACATTTATTTCGATAATAATTAATGTCTGGAGGTTATATTGACAAATCGGGTAATTAACCGGATAAATAAGCAATTAGTTGTTATTAATTCACATGCTTATAACTATGTGTTCACATGTGTGTACTATTGATTCACATGATTTACTATTAGGGGAGTTGGTGCAAGATTGATAATACTTGCATGATTAAATTAGAAATAGAGGTATAGTTGAAAGTCTTTATACTATAATTAGTTTTTTCACATGATTATACTATTGAGTCACATGAATGAACTATTAATTCACATGATTTACTATTAGGGGAGGTGGTGCAAGTTTGATAATATTTACGGACTAAATTAAAAAATGAAGAAAAGAGGAAGGTATTATACTGTAATATTTTGAGCCCCAAAACGTGCAATTATCGAAACTATATTTTCCTATAAATATAAGCTCATTCTTCCTTCATTTCTCACCAATTCACTAAAGCTATAAAGCAATTATTATAGAGAGAAATTATAGAGAGAAAGAAGAAGAGAAGTCTGCTACCTCACTATTCCAGTATCCAATTTTCTTCTAAGGTAAGGGGTATTATTTCTTTTGTCTGCATGAATAGAGTTATTTCTTTCAATATTCGTAAGGGTTGTTATAACCTATAATTTCCCCATCCTTCTACTCGATGGTACTTTACTGCATAACAGTCCTCTCTGTCAGCTCTTGAACAGTGTCCTGCAACTCTATGTTACGATCATAAAGTGCATCATACATCTCAGCATCATTGGAGTTCGGTGGGAACTCCTCTTCCTCATCTTCCTCATCAGAATCCTCTCCGGATGGGCCTCGGGCTCATGCTCCCAGGACCAACACTTGGTGATTAACGAAGATGGCTCTCTCTGTACTAACTGTTCCCTGATAACATGAATGTCTCGGGGCTCCTCCTCCGTAGGTACTCGAGGTTCCTCCTCCCCAGCTCTACTAGCTTCTCTAACATCCGTCATCCTAACAACAAAATTTTAAGTTTTAGTTACTAATCCGTGCTAGCGAACACATAACTTAACACATAAGCTCATAAAGTCTTTTATTATCTTCAATGAATTAAGAAATTCATTTCTTAAAACTCGATAAGAGTTTATCACCACTATGTTCTCGATCTCCTACAAGGCTACTACCTAAGGTCTATCGCATGCCTGGTGAAATCTTCTGTTATTCTATTCTTTATTATTCTGTTGGAATAACCTGTCTGTGCGGTTTATCGCATGCACCGTAAATTCTTACATTATTCCATTCTTTATTATTACTGTTGGAACAACTCATGCATGCATGGTCTATCGCATGCACAGTGAATTATTCTATTATTCCATTCTTTATTATTACATTGGAATAACTCGTGCATGCAAATCTATCGCATGCATGGTGAATTCTTACATTATTCCATTCTTTATTATTACATTGGAAAAATCATGCATGCGGTCTATCGCATGTATGGTGAATTCTTACATTATTCCATTCTTTATTATTACATTTGGAATCACTGTGTATGTGGATTACCGCATGCATGGTGAATGATCCTTCATATTCATTCCTTATTAAATTGTGGAAATGATGCGCTCACGTGGATTACTATATGGCGGGCAAAAATCCATTCATAGTTTCATATATTCTATTATACTCGATTGGTTAAAGTTTTGGCTTCTATACTCCATGAAATTAGTAGAATATCCTGGATATTTGTGCTTCATCCAGTATCTTTTCATGGAAATAATCTTCTGAGCATTCTTTAATTTTACTCCACAAAGCAGTATCATATTGATAATTTGGACGTTATTGATTTCTGGATAAATTAAATTATAAATCTTTAAAATTTATCCTTGAACTTGCTTTATTGAATTATTATGTCATTGTCATCATCCTCATGCTTATATTGTGATGAAAGTCATCTTTGGCTTACGTGCATAGATGGACTTGGTATGATTATGACCAGGGATTATTCGATATAATCATGACCGTAATGTGACGAATGATGTGGTGAAAGTCCTCATTGGCCTGTAGTTCCTTGGTGGACAGTTGTTGGTATGATTATGACCAGGGATTATTCGGTATAATCATGACCATTGATGATTACATGAATATCCTATGTCGTGATGCAATGATGATTCGATCTTATTTATTAAGCTGAGTCTCAGCGATAAAGTTGATGAAAAACTTTTTAAATCATAGAAGATAGTAGATTTTATGCTCTACTTGACTCTTCTAACGGATTGCTTATTCTGCTGCAGTTGTTGATCTAAAACTTGTTGTCTATTATATTTTATCAGTTGTTATACTGTTGAGGGCTAAGGATAATTTATTCTGCATTATCTTAGTCATATTATTTCTTACTGGACTAGTTGAGCTCACCCTTTTGCTTTCATTATTTTCTTCAGGAAATGAGAACGTAGTCGGGACTAATCGAGGAATGGAGTGATGGTCCAAGATGGTGTTATAGTAGTCCTCACTATTCTATAAAATAGTGTGACAATAAATATAATGAGGACTCTATTTGAGAGTGGATATTGTCTAGAAGGCAATATTCCTGTTTAAAAACTCTCAGTTATGTTTTGTCGTATATTACACGATAGTTGTATAATAAAGTTTATATTTGTGACACCCCCAAATTTGGTACTTCCATTTCCACAGGATTTGGTGTTCACTGTACAAATATCATCTATCTATCTACCCATAAATAAATGCAAACCATGCAATAGATAGAATAATAAATAAATCTCCCCTTAAGGGGTTACAACAACTGCATAATAAATCAAATCGAGTTACTCTAACCTTAAAACATCTGTGCGAAAACATAAATAAATAAGTCTTATATAACATCATTTCTAATTAACATTACACAACCACATAAACAACAGTCTTCATTACTTGCTAATCTTGCCCTTGCCCTTACTAGTGGAAGGTTCGCCTGCTCTTTCGTTCTTAACTGCAATATTATTATTACCCAAGAGTGAGCACAATTGCCCACAAGTATAACAATATGACAATGAATAATAACATGTGAATGAATTACCAACTTCTGATATAAAAGCTCAACTTTTGAATCAAGAATGAATAACAAGAATCAAAAGAAATTCTGAGGGTCATAAGACCTTGAACTATGTCCTAGGTTGTCAAGTGTTTATTCTTGAAACCTTTAACAGTCATAAGACTATGGACTCTTCTTCTCGTACTTAGGGGGATCAGCCCTTAGTACCATACTGTGCACAATATCTTAACGCTTAACGATAAGTAATCCCTTTACTGTGGTTGTTCATCTCAGTTTGACATTCGAGTCCGCACCAAAGGACGTTTGGTTTGGATAATTCATCAAGGGTTCTGAAATTTAGAACGCTCCTCAACTATGGACTAGTCGAATCATGAATGGTTCGCTAGTCTAACAAGGTTTAACAATATTTGATAATTTAACTTGAATAAAAATCTCAAGAGGTATACAATAGAATAAGTATTGTATAACAGCATCATTATGCTTGCAAGATTAATAAGCTTTAAAATACAAAACTGACTTGATCAATAATAATGATATCTTGCTCAATATAGAAAGGTCAATTAATTAACTTATATAACGATAACAAGTAGGGTTAGGAAACTTGCCTCGTGCGTAGATTACACGTTAATAAAACTCGTTCTTTGATTTAAATCCTACATACATTTACATTCACAATACCATTCAATTATCATGTAATAAACATCACAAGTTTATTCTTTGTCTCACTCGAGTTCGTGACTATACTTAGTCATATTACCATACTTGTTTCCACATAATATTACACTATACGAACAACAAGCTAAGTATATAATCAACAATTCAATCAACATGTAATTGTCTTCTTGACTTGGTAAAAACTCATTTTAATATCTCAATATATGTCTAACAAGTTTCTATGTTCATTAGACTAAGTTGCTATAACATTTCTATACTTGAACACTTAAAAAAAATTATTTTCTGGACATTCTGCTAAGTGGCGTTGCGGCACCACTTTTTATCTTTGGGTCTTGGCCACTGCTTGGCCCAGGTAGTGTCTTGAAACGATACTTGGCGTTGATGCGGGATATCGATCTTTGAGTCGGTGGCAAGTAGCGCGACACTCCAGATTTTGATTCCCATTTCGCGAAGAACGCAGAGTTCAGCGAATTAGACACTACATAATCATTAATTTCACAAATTAAACATACCCATGTGTTAGAACTCACATATAAACAATACCCAGCATTTATGGAGTGATTCTAACCCATTAAAACACATTATTACAGAATAAAAGCATGAAATTATACTGTTCTTGATATTCTTGAACAAAAACATAGAATTTAATACAACGGATTCGTTATAAGACCAAATCCAACCAACCAAATTTTTTTTTGTTCGTTATATCATGCATAATCATATACAAGTGGAAATTTTGCAAAACCATTTATGTTTGACATATTAAAATCACGTATAAGGCCATATATCCCTATAACGTACTCTGTAAAATCTTTTGTTGTATAATTTCATGAAATTGATGATATAGAAACCTATATAATATATATTAAAACATGTTATGCTAAGCATATCATCACATATATCCACATAACCCTTACAAATTCCAACTACAGAGGTTTTACAGAATTTTGAAAACCATTTTCATAAAACTTAATGACGTAAAAATTTAGAATTTGGGTTGGAGAGAATTACCCAAATACAATAAGCTCACATAATGACATACTTCAAATAATAAAAATTCTCCACATTAATTTAATAAATATAACATATATAATTAAATTAATTTATCACAACTTCATCAATTAATTATTTAATCTAATAATTAATTCAACGAAAGATATTTATTCAATTCAATAAATATTAAAATTAAATTACAAAATCTCGGTTGTCACAACTTTCCCCTCTTAAAAGGATTCTGTCCCCAGAATCACAACTCAATAATTTGTCCCGTTACATTCTCCCCCCCCCCCCTCTTACAAAGATTTTGTCCCCAGAATCGCTTTTAACACTCTAAGTAAATAAATGAGGATAATTTTTCATCATATTCTCTTCGAGTTCCCACGTAACTTCTTCAGCGTTGTGGTTCCTCCAAATTACCTTAATAGAAGGTATTACTTTATTTCTTAGAACTTGTTCTTTTCGGTCGACAATTTGAATAGGAATTTCTTCGTAAGCTAAGTTTTGTCGAAATGTAGGGGTTCATATTCAATCACGTGCTTGTAATCGGGTTTGTAGGGTCATATGACTGAGACATGAAAGACGTTGTGGACATTCTCTAGAGCTGGAGGTAAGGCTACCTCATAAGCAACTTCTCCGACCCTTCGTAGAACTTCAAAGGGTCCAATGAATCTTGGGCTTAATTTCCCTTTCTTTCCAAATCTGATCTTTCCTTTCTAGGGAGAGACCTTTAAAAAAACATAACTACCCGGCTCGAACTCAACATTCTTACGGTATGGATCGGCGTATTTCTTCTATCTATCTTGAGCTGCTGTTAATCTTGTTCGGATCACTTAGACTATTTTTGTTATTTGTTGTACCAATTTCGAGCCTAGTAATTGTCTTTCGCCAACTTCATCCCAGTATAGCGGAGTTCCGCACTTTCTACCGTATAACGCTTCATATGGTGGCATGCCAATACTAGCGTGGTAACTGTTGTTTTAGCCGAACTCTACGAGCGGTAGATGATCATCCCAATTTCCTTTAAAGTCCATTATACAAGCTTTTAACATATCTTCCAATGTCTGAATTATTCTTTCACTCTGTCCATCTGTCTGAGGATGATATGTCGTACTCATTCATAACTGTGTACCCATGCATTCCTGTAGACGTTTCCAAAAGTTTGACGTAAAACGCGTATCTCTATCAGAAACAATTGACACCAGAACTCCGTGCCTTGAAACAATTTCTTTCACATATAATCTTGCCAACTGATCTAGGTTGAATCTGATTTTGATCGGAAGGAAGTGTGCGGATTTCGTCAATCGGTCAACAATAACCCATACTGCGTCGTAGCCTTTTTGAGTTGTCGGTAGGCCAACCACGAAATCAATTGTAATATGTTCCCATTTCCATTCTGGGATCTCTAAAGGTTGTAATAACCCACTTAGCCTCTGATGTTCTGCTTTAACTTTCTGACATGTCAGGCATTTGGCATCACATTCAGCAACCTCTCGTTTCAAATTTGGCCACCAAAAATGTTGTCGAAGATCTTGATACATCTTGGTACTACCAGGGTGAATCGAATATCTCGAATTCTGAGTCTCGTTCAAAATTTCTTCCTTAATCTCTGGTACTGGCGGTACCAAAATTCTGCTCTCAAATCTTAGTAATCCCTCACCATCTATTTTGAATCTCGGTTCAGTCCCTTCAGATATCTTCTTTCTCACTTTCTCACATTCTTCGTCCTAAAGTTGAACCTCCTTAACTTTATCTAATAGGGTTGTACCAGATTGCATCTGGAACAGCTTCTCGTCAATCCCTATAGGATACTTCACTTCCAATTCCAACTTCTCCATTGCTAAAATTAACTCCTCCTGTTCGGTCAACATCATCAATTTCTCCTGACCCTTTCTACTTAAGGCATCGGCAACCACATTTGCCTTACCCGGATGGTATAAGATCTCACAATCGTAGTCCTTAATCAACTCCAACCACCTTCTTTGGCGCATATTTAAGTCTTTCTGTGTAAAAATATATTTCAGACTCTTGTGGTCTGTATATATTTCACACTTCTTCCCGTAAAGATAGTGCCTCAAAAACCACTATAGCTAACTCCAAATCATGGGTCGGATACCCCTTCTCATTATCTTTCAGTTGTCGTGACGCATACGCAATGACTCTGCCATTTTGCATAAGCACACAGCCTAGTCCTTTGTGCGACGCATCACTATATACCACAAAATTTTCGTGTCATCCGGAAGAGATAACACATGTCTTGTACTCAACCTCTTCTTTAATTCTTGAAATCTTTCCTCACACTTCTCATCCAAACGAATTTCACCGATTTTCTAGTCAAATTCATCAGCGGAGTTGCGATCTTGGAAAAATCCTGAATGAATCTTCTGTAATAACCTGCCAATCCAAGAAAATTTCTTACTTTCGATGGTGTCTTCGGCTGGTCCCAATTAATCATGACTTCGACTTTGGAGGATCCACCAAATTCATCTCTATCAATCACATGTCTTAGAAATTGTACTCTTTCAATCCAAAATTCACATTTCAAAAACATGGCATACAACTTCTCTCTTCTCAATATCTCTAATGTCATCCTCAAATGTTCTTCATGTTCTTCCTTGGTTTTCGAATATACCAAATGTCATCTATGAATACCACTGAATTTGTCCAAAATGGCTTGAACACTCCATTCATTAAGCCCATAAATCTTTGCATGAGCATTTGTCGGACAAATGACATTACCAAAAATTTGTAGTTCCCATATCGTGTTCTTAACTTATTTGTCTTGGTACATCCTCGGCCTCACCTTCAATTGATGATAACCAATCCTCAAATCTATCTTTGAAAAGTATCTTGCTCCCCTTTAACCGATCGAACAAGTAAATCGATTTGCGGTAATGGATATCTATTCTTAATCGTGACCTTATTCATTTCTCTCGTAGTCTATCTGAGTTGCATTATTCCATCTTTCTTCTTCACAAATAAAATCGGCGCCTCCCACGGTGATACGCTTGGTTGAATATACTTCTTGTCCAAAGTAATTCTTGTAGTTGGACCATTAATTCCTTCATCTCTACCGGTGCCATACGGTACGGTGCTTTCGATATTGGAGTTGTTCCTGGAGCAAATCGATCACGAAGTCAACTGCTCTATTCGGAGGAAGTCCTGGCAAATCATCCGGAAATACGTCTGCGAACTCTCTCACTATTGGTATCTCATCTATTTTCGGATTCTCTTTACGACTATCGACTATGTAAGCTAGATATCCTACATACCTTGCCTTAACAATCTCACGGCTGCATCATCGATGAGACAACTCGCTTGTCTAGGTGACTTGCTACTATAAAACACAACCTTTGGCGGAGTCATAAGGTTAATACGCTTCTTCTGGCAGTCAATTACCGCCCCACAGTTGGATAATCAAACCATACCCAAAATAACATCGAATTCTCCGAGTCGAATAGGGGTAAGATCTACATTCATGATATTACCCTTAAAATCCACTCTACAATTCTTGTGCATATACTTAACAGGGATTCTAACTCATCCTTAAGCAATTCTAAGTTCTTAGCAAAGTCATCGGATATAAATGAGCAAGTAGCACCCGAATTAAATAATATATAAGCATTAACTTTATTGATCAGAATGATACCTGACACCACATCGCGAGGCGCACTAGCGTCTTCCCTTTGTCATGTTGAATGTTCTGGATGTTAGTCTATTAGTTGCGGTTGGTCCTGCGATAGTCAGTGTGCTTCCACCGGTATTTCCTCTATTTCCTCCTGAACTCGTCCCTCCAGATCCCTTCTTAGGGGAATCCCTTGCAAGATGGTCCTTTGAGCTACATATGAAGCAGGCACCCTTCTTTAGGTTTGGACAGTTTGGTGCTATGTGGCCTTCCTGACCACAATTGTAGCACACACGCTTCCCTTTCATCCAAACTCCCAGATGAGTTTTTCTGCAGGTTGGGCACGGTTCAATCTTCTTCTTCTGCCTTCCCTGTTAACTTCCAGCCACCGAATTATCAGACCACTTCCTCTTCTGATTGTGATTACCCCCAGTGCTACTACCACCAGTTTTGTTGTTACCTTCATTCTCACTTTTCTTCTTCTTCTGATCCTGATTGTACTTAGTTACCGCATCGCTTCCACCTTCAGCGAGTATGGCCTTCTCTAACACCCCAGCAAAAGTGTTCAATAGGAACATTGACACTTTGCTATACAACCAGGGCTTCAGTCCCTGCTCAAATCATCTGGCCTTCCTCTCATTAGTGTACACTTGGTATGTGGCGAACCTAGCCAACTCGTTAAACCTTATCGTGTAATCAGCTATTGACATACTTCCCTGCTTCAACTCTAGAAACTGAACTTCCATCTGATTTTGTGAACTTGTCGGAAATTATATCTCAAAGAACATCTCTTTAAACCTTTCCTAGGATATTACACCTTCACCTCTTCTCACCTTGTTTGCCTGCCACCAATAGTTGGCTTCGGACTTCAGCATAAACGTTGCATAAGCGATCTTCTGATCTTCCCTTACTCGAGTGACGTCAAACACCTTCTCCATATCCATCACCCAAGCTTGAGCTTCAATTGGGTTTATGGAACCCTTGAACTCTGGCGGTCCCACCGCCTTGAAGTCCTTAAATGAAGTGTTTAGTGGAGCTTGTGGTTGATTGTTAATCGCCTTGACCAATTGGTTCCAACTTCCGAAGCAAGCGAGGTTAGCATTGGCGTCAGTGTTGTTCATTGGTTCTTCTTGTGCTTGCTGACGGTTTTGTCTTCTTCTAGGCGGCATATTTCTGTTAAGAATATACGCTTATTAGGTCTTTATTCAATCTCTAAAACATTTAAGACTTAACTAAAACATTTAATCATAACTCACTTAACACATCAATTCAACTAAACTCTGACATTTTCATTAAATTCAAAAGTTTTAACATCCAAAAGATAGCATCACTGCTATTTACATCCACTATCCTGAGATAAAGAATCTACAGGATTTAAACATCAAAATATTCCTTTGTTTATAAACACATCGAAATTTACATCATTAACTAACAAATAGTTTTCACATAACTAAACTAATACTATCACTGCCTATTAAGGCGCTGGATAGCCTTGCCACATTCTTCTTCTATGATACGAGACATCGTCCTACGATCAAGCATGTATGATGGTAGACCTTCAAACTGGATTGGGTACTTCATGACTCGATCCTGGGCCGTATCCATTGCATTGTGAAGTGTAAAGCACGCTCTCCCAAGCTTAGCCTTCTTTTTCGGCAATCATCATCTTCTACGAGATCAACACGACGCGACTCTCTTACCCAGCCCTCCTCTACTAATTCTAGCCTCTCTGAGCTTTCTTTCAGATCTTTCTTTAACTTCTCTATTTCTTCAGTCTTCTCCTCAGTTTGACCCTTCTCGTGGACCAAATCCCACCCCACGTTTCCCAAATGTGTGTGAAGAGTCACAATTTCCCCATCCTTCTGCTCGATGGTACTCTGCTGCATAACAGTTCTCTATGTCAACTCCTGAACAGTGTCCTGCAACTCTATGTTACGATCATAAAGTGCATCATACATCTCAGCATCAATGGAGTTCGGTGGGAACTCCTCTTCCTCCTCTTCCTCATCTTCCTCATCAGAATCCTCCTCTGGATCAGTCTCAGGCTCATGCTCCCGACCAACAACAGTGATCAACGAAGATGGCTCTCTCTGTACTAATTGTTCCCTGACAACATGAATGTCTCGGGGCTCCTCCTCCGTAGGTACTCGAGGTTCCTCCTCCCCAACTCTACTAGCTCCTCCAACATCCGTCATCCTAACAACAAAATTTTAAGTTTTAGTTACTAATCCATGCTAGCGAACACATAACTTAACACATAAGCTCATAAAGTCTTTTATTATCTTCAATGAATTAAGAAATTCATTTCTTAAAACTCGATAAGAGTTTATCACCACTATGTTCTCGATCTCCTACAAGGCTACTACCTAAGGTATATCGCATGCCTGGTGAAATCTTATGTTATTCTATTCTTTATTATTCTGTTGGAATAACCTGTCTGTGCGGTTTATCGCATGCCTGGTGAATTCATCTGTTATTCCATTCTTTATTATTCTGTTAGAATAACTTCGTATGCGTGTGGTCTATCGCATGCCCGGTGAATTCTTCGTTATTCTATTCTTTATTATTACATTGGAATAAACATGCATGCGATCTATCGCATGCTTGGTGAATTCTTACGTTATTCCATTCTTTATTATTACATTGGAATAACCTATACGTGCGATCTATCGCATGCATGGTGAATTCTTACGTTATTCCATTCTTTATTATTACATTGGAAAAATCATGCATGCGGTCTATTGCATGCATGGTGAATTCTTACATTATTCTATTCTTTATTATTTCGTTGGAATCTTTTTGTCTCGTGGATTACCGCATGCATGGTGAATGATCCTTCATATTCATTCCTTATTAAATTGTGGAAATGATGCATCTACGTGGATTACCGCATGGCGGCGAAAATCCATTTGCGGTTTCATATATTCTATTATACTCGGTTGGTTAAAGTTTTGGCTTCTATACTCCATGAAATTAGTAGAATATCACGGATATTTGTGCTTCATCCAAAGATCTTTTCATGGAAATAATCTTACGAGCATTCTTTAATTTTACTCCACAAAGCAAAGATCATATTGATAATTTGGGCGTTATTGATTTCTGGATAAATTAAATTATAAATCTTTAAAATTTATCCTTGAACTTGTTTTATTGAATTATTATGTCATTGTCATCATCCTCATGCTTATATTGTGATGAAAGTCATCTTTGGCTTACGTGCATAGATGGACTTGGTATGATTATGACCAGGGATTATTCGATATAATCATGACCGTAATGTGACGAATGATGTGGTGAAAGTCCTCATTGGCCTGTAGTTCCTTGGTGGACAGTTGTTGGTATGATTATGACCAGGGATTATTCGGTATAATCATGACCATTGATGATTACATGAATATCCTTTGCCGTGATGCAATGATGATTCGATCTTATTTATTAAGCTGAGTCTCAGCGATAAAGTTGATGAAAAACTTTTTAAATCATAGAAGATAGTAGATTTTATGCTCTACTTGACTCTTCTAACGGATTGCTTATTCTGCTGCAGTTGTTGATCTAAAACTTGTTGTCTATTATATTTTATCAGTTGTTATACTGTTGAGGGCTAAGGATAATTTATTCTGCATTATCTTAGTCATATTATTTCTTCATTGGACTAGTTGAGCTCACCCTTTTGCTTTCATTATTTTCTTGAGAAATGAGAGCGTGGTCGGGACTAATCGAGGAATGGAGTGATGGTCCAAGATGGTGTTATAGTAGTCCTCACTATTCTATAAAATAGTGTGACAATAAATATAATGAGGACTCTATTTGAGAGTGGATATTGTTTAGAAGGCAATATTCCTGTTTAAACTCTCAGTTATGTTTTGTCGTATATTACACGATAGTTGTATAATTAAGTTTATATTTGTGATACCCCCAAATTTGGTACTTCTATTTTCACAGGATTTGGTGTTCACTGTACAAATATCATCTATCTATCTACCCATAAATAAATGCAAACCATGCAATAGATAGAATAATAAATAAATCTCCCCTTAAGGGGTTACAACAACTGCATAATAAATCAAATCCCAGGTTACTCTAACCTTAAAACATCTGTGCGAAAACATAAATAAATAAGTCTTATATAACATCATTTCTAATTAACATTGCACAACAACATAAACAACAGTCTTCATTACTTGCTAATCTTGCCCTTGCCCTTACTAGTGGAAGGTTCGTCTGCTCTTTCGTTCTTAACTGCAATATTATTATTACCCAAGAGTGAGCACAATTGCCCACAAGTATAACAATATGACAATGAATAATAACATGCGAATGAATTAACAACTTCTGATATAAAAGCTCAACTTTTGAATCAAGAATGAATAACAAGAATCAAAAGAAATTCTGAGGGTCATAAGACCTTGAACTATGTCCTAGGTTGTCAAGTGTTTATTCTTGAAACCTTTAACTTGATCTATAAGACTATGGACTCTTCTTCTCATACTTAGGGGATCAGCCCTTAGTACCATCACATGCACAATATCTTAACGCTTAACGCATAAGTAATCCCCTTTACTGAGGTTGTTCATCTCGATTTGACATTCGAGTCCGCTTTTAAAGGACGTTTGGTTTGGATAATTCATCAAGGGTTCGAAATTTAGAACGCTCTCAACTATGGACTAGTCGAATCATGAAGGGTTAAGCTAGTACAACAAGGTTTAACAATATTTGATAATTTAACTTGAATAAAAATCTCAAGAGGTATACAATAGAATAAGTATTGTATAACAGCATCATTATGCTTGCAAGATTAATAAGCTTTAAAATACAAAACTGACTTGATCAATAATAATGATATCTTGCTCAATATAGAAAGGTCAATTAATTAACTTATATAACGATAACAAGTAGGGTTAGGAAACTTGCCTCGTGCGTAGATTACACGTTAATAAAACTCGTTCTTTGATTTAAATCCTACATACATTTACATTCACAATACCATTCAATTATCATGTAATAAACATCACAAGTTTATTCTTTGTCTCACTCGAGTTCGTGACTATACTTAGTCATATTACCATACTTGTTTCCACATAATATTACACTATACGAACAACAAGCTAAGTATATAATCAACAATTCAATCAACATGTAATTGTCTTCTTGACTTGGTAAAAACTCATTTTAATATCTCAATATATGTCTAACAAGTTTCTATGTTCATTAGACTAAGTTGCTATAACATTTCTATACTTGAACACTTAAAAAAATTATTTTCTGGACATTACGCTAAGTGGCGTTATGGCACCACTTTTTCTCTTGGGTCTTGGTGGCTGTATTTTGGTAGTCTTCTTGACACGATACTTGGCGTTCACATTGTAGGGGACATCGATCTTTGGAGTCGGCGTGTGCATGAATGCGACACTCTAGATTTTGATTCCCATTTCGCGAAGAACGCAGAGTTCAGCGAATTAGACACTACATAATCATTAATTTCACAAATTAAACATACCCATGTGTTAGAACTCACATATAAACAATACCCAGCATTTATGGAGTGATTCTAACCCATTAAAACACATTATTACAGAATAAAAGCATGAAATTATACTGTTCTTGATGTTCTTGAACAAATACATAGAATTTAATACAACGGATTCGTTATAAGACCAAATCCAACCAACCAAAATTCGTTTTGTTCGTTATATCATGCATAATCACACACAAGTGGAAATTTTGCAAAACCATTTATGTTTGACATATTAAAATCACGTATAAGGTCATATGGCCATATAACGTACTCTGTAAAATCATTTACTATATAATTTCATGAAATTGATGATATAGAAACCTATATAATATATATTAAAACATGTTATGCTAATCATATCATAACATATATCCACATAACCCTTACAAATTCTAACTACAAAGGTTTTACAGAATTTTGAAAACCATTTTCATAAAACTTAATGACTAAAAATTTAGAATTTGGGTTGGAGAGAATTACCCAAAGCGTAGATTAGAAGAATTTAAGCCCTTCTAAATAAATTCTTAGTCACCCAACACTCTCCCTCAACAATTTTCTCAACTCTTTCTCTCTGTAATATTTTCTAGACTTTAAAAATAATGATGATAAAAGAAGGAAGGCGTATAATATAGGAATTGAATCGATAGCGTTGGTGGTGATTACCCGATCATGGGTAACTGCCCTCAACTCCCCTTAGGGCCTCGTTTATCAACGACAATAAAAGGTTTCAAAACCATTTAATTTAATAAAACTTATTATATAGTTTAAATAATGTCACACCCGTTTATAAAATAAATCCAATATCTTATTTAATTTACTTTAAATAAAATATAATAATTTCTTATTAATAATAATATCAAATTATTAAATCTCTAATTAATAAATTAATTAAAATACTATCATGCTTATTAAATATTTATTTAAATACAAAAAGCTCACATAATGACATACTTCGAATAATAAAATTTCTCCACATTAATTTAATAAATATAACACATATAATTAAATTAATCTACCACAACTTCATCAATTAATTATTTAATCTAATAATTAATTCAACGAAAGATATTTTTTCAATTCAATAAATATTAAAATTAAATTACAAAATCTCGGTTGTCACGGTATTTATTATGTACCATGTATTTAGCGACTCAAGATGGGTGATGTATACCTATTTTGGGGGCGTCACATTTGGTATCAAAGCTTATGGATATGATCCTTGGTTGAGATGTGAGACAAGAACTAGGAGGGGAAAGACGGGGAATTCCTTCGCTAGTATGACCTACCTAAGTTTATTTGGTATTTAATTGGTCGGTCAGATTATAGGGATAATATGTGATATGTTAATTAACCCTTGTTTTGTGGCAGCATTTGAAAATGGCATCCGAAAATGTTGAGATAAGCAATGAAGCACATGAGACAGTTGAGTCACCACAGATTAATACCCAGGATAATGTGCAACAGGAAGAAAATAATCATCAGGTAAATAACAACAATCAAATGATGAATGATGGGATGTTCAGAAATTTTATGCAATTCATGCAACATCAGGCGAGGGCGGCTCCTGTCCAAAATACAGGTGGAAACACTGACAACTCTCGAGATTGGTCACCGCTAAGAAGTTTAAGGAGCTTGGACCACGGAGTTTTTGGAGAGCCAAAACCACTTAAAAGCGAGAGGCGTGGATAAAGTAGATCAACAAGATATTTGATGTCTTGGGATGCTCCAAGGAGCAAAAGGTTCCCTTTTCCACCTTCATGTTTGGCAGCGGTGATTCATTGGTGGGAATCAGCAAAGCGTACTCAACCTACCGCACTAAAGATATCTTGGGAGAAGTTCAAGAAGCTGTTCAATGATAAGTATTTTCACGAAAGTATTCATCACATGAACGAGGTAGAGTTCATCAAGCTTGAGCAAAACAATATGACCGTGGGCGCGAGACGAAGCTAAGTTTGCTTGAAGTTATCTCGATTTGCATCCCACTTGGTTGATAATGAGGAGAGAATGACGCGGATGTTTCTAAGAGGTTTGAAACCCAAGATACGTCGATATTTAATTTTCACAAACCTGTGTTTGTATTAGGATGTTGTGAATAGGGCTCGATTATTGGAGCGCGATAATGAGTCAACCCAACCAAGAGGGAGCGGTGACAAGTCGATAATACCGATGGTGGTAGCGATCATCAAAGCGGTGACAACAAGCGTGGAGGGAATCAATATGTCGAAATGGTAATCACTTGGTGGTAATCATGGACATGACAATAAGAGTGGACATTTCAAGAAGAGGAGATTTACTTGGTGATAGAAAGGCGTCAAAGACCAAAGACCGTTGTTAAGGAAGGAGAACGACCGTCGGTCGTATATTACAAATGTGGAGGGGAAGGACACATCAGTCCAAACTGCGCGATGCAATCCAAAGTGTGTTACAATTGTGGAAAAGAAGGTCACCTAGCCCGATTTTATCGTGCACCAAAGTCAAGTTCAACTAGGATGGAGACATCAAAGGGTGTCCCAGACAAGACAAAGCCCCAGTAGTTCAAGGAGGCGTTTGTCGTAACCTCACAAAAAGCGAGAATCCAAACAAGGTGATCACGGGTAAGCTAATCATAAACTCTAGCGAAGTTTATACTTTATTCGATACCGGTTCTACCCATTCTTTTATTTCTCCTACTTGCGCTCAACGTTTAAATTTAACTCCGGAGAAATTAGACTTTGATTTATCGGTTAAAACTCCATTAGGAGAAACCTTCATCACATCCACTATTTATAAGTCTTATTTGATTCAAATCGGTAACCGCACGTTACCTGTCAATCTTATCTCTTTGAAAATACTTGCATTTGATGTGATTTTAGGGATTGATTGGTTAACTACTCATCATGCTAAAATCGATTATTTTCGTAAGGTTGTTAGCTTTCATATTCCTAACTAGCCTATTATACTAATTCAAGCAACCAAACCACTAAAGTCAATCTTTGTCATATCAAGCCATAAAGCTATTCGTTTATTGAAAAGCGGATGTCAAGCTTTCTTAGCCCATATCACGCAGTTTAAATAAAAATACGTCGATTTGAATGATATTTCTATTGTTAATAAATTTCCTGACGTATTCCCTGAGGAACTTCCTGGCCTAACCCTAGAGCGTGAAATTGAATTTTGTAACGACCTTGAATCCGGTACAAAACCCATTTCCAAAGCCCCATATCAAATGGCTCCTATTGAACTTCAGGAGTTAAAAACCCAACTACAGGAATTGTTAGACATCGGTTTCATTCGTCCTAGTACGTCTCCTTGGAGTGCTCCTGTTCTATTCATGAAGAAGAAAGATGGAAGTATGTGACTTTGTATTGATTATCGGAGGTTGAATCATGTCACCATCAAAATTAGGTACCCGTTACCTCGCATTGATGACCTGTTTGACCAGTTACAAGGCACCAAATTCTTTTCAAAGATCGATCTTCGTTCTGGATATCGTCAGTTGAAGATTAAAACAGATGACATTCCAAAGACTGCTTTCAGAACTCGGTACGGGCATTATGAATTCCTAGTCATGTCTTTTGGATTGACTAATGCTCCTGCTGCCTTCATAGACATGATGAACCAAGTATTCAAGGAATATTTAGATCACTTTGTGGTCGTCTTTATTGATGACATCCTCATATACTCCAAAACCCATGAAGACCATAAGCAACACTTGAGGCTGATACTCCAAAAGCTTCATGAAAACA
This sequence comes from Panax ginseng, assembly GCA_020205605.1. Lineage (NCBI taxonomy): Eukaryota > Viridiplantae > Streptophyta > Magnoliopsida > Apiales > Araliaceae > Panax > Panax ginseng. The sequence goes on along the minus strand of CM035132.1, from coordinate 130,898,347 downwards.
AGCTATATGCCAAGTTAAAGAAATATGAATTCTAACTTGAGGAAGTTGCATTCCTTGGGCACGTGATATCAAATCATGAAATATCTGTTGACCCAGCGAAGATTGAAGCAATTCAAAGCTAGGAGAAACCAAAGTCAGTGACCAAAGTACGTAGCTTTCTCGGCTTAGCTGGTTATTATCAGAGATTCGTGGAAGGATTTTATTGAATCACTACTCCATTAACTCAGCTGACTCGAAAAGATACAAAGTTTGGTTGGAGCGAGGAATGTGAGAAGAGTTTTCAAGAATTCAAGAGAAGACTCATTTCAGAACCTGTTCTGATAATACCTTCTAGCTGGAGGGATTTTTCATCTATAGTGATGCTTCAGGCAAAGGGTTAGGATGTGTTCTCATGCAACATGGGAAAGTCATAGCATATGCCTCACGACAACTCAAAGAATATTAGAGGAAATATCCTACTCATGATCTAGAGTTGGTAGCTTGATCATTTTAATGCTTAAGATTTGGAGGCTTTACTCGTATGGAGAGAAGGTGGAGATTTATATGAATCATAAAACCTCAAATATTTCTTCACTCAAAAGGAACTCAACATGCGGCAATGATGATGGCTTGAGTTGTTGAAAGATTATTATCATACCATCCAATACCATCTTGGAAAAGCGAACGTAGTAGCCGACGCATTGAGTAGAAGATCATATGCAGGTACGAGTACGCTATTGTCAACGCAAAGGCCCATTTGTATGACTTACAAAGGATGGAGATAGAGTTAAAGACTCTAGGGACCCATATAATGATGGCGAATATACGAGTAGAACCGACTTTAATTGATAAAGTTAAAGATGCTCAAGCTACAGACCTGGAGCTGATGCGTATGAGGAAGAAAGTACAAGAAGGCGCTAGTCCGGAAGCAAGAATCGATGAAGAAGGAATACTTCGAGTCAACTCCAGACTTTGTGTTCCTAACGATTCTTACTTGAAGTATAAAATCATGATGGAGGCGCACAACACATTGTTTGTAATCTATCCTGGAAGTACTAAAATGTATCGTGATCTTCGATATACATTTTGGTGGAGAAATATGAAGAGAGAGATAGCGGGGTTTATCTCAAGGTGTCTAACTTGTCAACGAGTCAAGGCGGAGCATCAAGTGTAAAATCCCAAATTTTACGAATAAAGATTTAAATTTCTCGAAATATTTTTTTGAATATTATGGTGTGGATTTAATATAATGTTATAGTTGTAGGTAATATTTATAAATTTTGCAAAGTATGCAAGTTGTTATATTATATTCGATTGGTCGGGGAATATTCTTTGTGTCGGAGAATATTCATACGACGACACAATCATTGGTGGACCCTGCAACGACATTATTGTCGGATTGAGAAAACGACAAAAATATTTTTATGAAAATAACAACAGAAGTTTTACCATTAATACTGTTGAACTACTCGGTAGTAAAAGTATAGTAATACGCGTGGTTGCATAGTAGCACACGGTATTAATTATTGATGCTTACGTGAGAAGTCACTCAGTTTTGTTCAATTATTGCTTGTTGCATAGTATCTCACGTTATTTGATTCAATTATTGTCAATATTTTATATATTATTAAATCAATAATTGAGATGACAAAGTTGTTAATATTATTATTTGCATTATTAACGATGTCTAGAAGTTCTGTCAATGAGAGGTTTGGTCACCTAATTGCGCACCAATAGGGAGAAATCCTTATTGTAAAGCCCCCTCTTTCCTGGGAACGACCTGGTCGATTAATAGTGTGAATTATGATAATGATGATGAAGTTTTGTTTTATTAGTATTATTAATGTAATAAAACAGAAAAGCTTTTTATATAAAACAGAATACTTTTATAAAGTTATTCGTTTTATTAGGCTAATAGTAAAATCTTTTTATATAAAATAGAATACTTTTATAAAGTTATCTGTTTTATTTGACAATAATTAGAATATATTATATTTTATTATGCATAATGTTTATATAGTGCCTGCATAGTGTTTGCATAGTAAAATCTTTTTATATAAAATAAAATACTTTTATAAATTTATTTGTTTTATTAGATTATAAATAGAATATATTATATTTTATTGTAAACCAATCTGGACCATCCGTTTAAAAGTAAATCAATTTGGACCGTTCATGGATTGGTTACTATTCAGTCCATTCTTCTATAAATAGAAGCTCATTCTTTCATTATTTCTTACGAATTCACTGAAACTCTAGAGAGAGAAACTGTAGAGAGAATTCTTCTTCTATAATCTTGAGCGTATTTCTTTAGAGTTTAAGAAAGCTTTGAGTGTAGTGCAAGTTTTTTTCAAGTATATCCCCGCCCTACCAGTTGGAATACTCTTCTTTCTAAGGTAAGAGATATTATTTGTTGTACTCGTAAGGGATATTTTTTGTTGTACTCGTAAGGGGTATTATTTTTTTCATATTCATGAAGAGAACTTCTGTTATTCCATTCTTTATTATTCTGTTGGAATAACCTCTATACGCGGTCTACCCTATACTTGGTGATTTCTATTGTTATTCCATTCTTTATTATTCGCCGTTGATATATCTTGTGCGTGCGTTGCTTACTGGGACTGGTTCCATCATTTATTATTACTGTTGGAATAACTTTGTCATCTCAATACCGCATACATGGTGATTTTTGTTGTTATTCCATTCTTTATTATTACATGTTGGAACATCACAGCCGATTGCAAATTTCACCGACCTAGTTTCGTTACTTATTATTACATTGGAATAACTTTTATCATCAAGCACCGCATGCATGGTGATTTCTGTTGTTATTCTATTCTTTATTATTCTGTTGGAATATCCTGTCGGTGCGTATTACACCTGACCTGGTTCCGTTATTTATTATTCTATTGGAATAACTCATCATCAAGCAACTGCGCATGCATGGTGATTTCTTTTGTTATTCCATTCTTTATTATACTTAGTTGGTTAAAGTTTTGACTTCTATACTCCATAAAATTAGTGGAATATCATTGATATTTGCGCTTCATCTGGTATCTTTTCATGGAAATATTCTTCTGAGAATTCTTAAATTTTACTCTACAAAGAAGTATCATGTTGACAATTTGGACGTTATTAGTTCCTGGATAAATTAATTCTTGAACTTGTTTTATTGAATTCTTATATCATTGTCATCATCCTCATGTTTATATTTTGTTGAAAGTCATATGTGGCCTGTTGTGCATAGATGGACTTGGTATGATTGTGACTAGGGATTATTCCATGTAATCATGACCGTAATATTACAAATGATGTGGTAAAAGTCCTCATTGGCCGTAGTGCATTGATGGACAGTTGTTGGCATGATCATGACCATTGATGAATACAAGAATATCCTTTACCCGTAGTGCATGGATAATTTGTGGTTGTGATACTAATGAATATCATTGGTCGTAGTACAGGGATAATGTGGATTATTTATTAAGCTGAGTCCCAGCGATAAAAGTGATGAAAAACCTTTTAAATCATAAAAGATAGTAGATTTTATTTTCTACTTGACTCTTTTAATGGATTGCTTGTTCATTGCAGTTAAACTTGATGTCTATTGTATTTTATTAGTTTAACATTGTTGAAGACTAAAGATAATTTATACGTATTATCTTAGTCATAATATTTCTTCTTGGGCTAGTTGAGCTCACCTTTTTCTTCCATTTCTTCTTGAAATGAGAGCGTGGCGGGACTAGTCGTGGAAGCGGAGTGGCAGGTCGGATGATAGTATTAGTAGTCCTCACTATTACATTAAATAGTGTGACAATAAATGTAATGAGGACTTATTTTGAGAGTGGATATTGTCTAGAAGACAATATTTGTATTAAAACTCCCAGATCTCTTGTTGTATATTAAGGATTGTATTTGTATTATGTACCATGTATTTGGCGACTCAGGATAGGTGATATATACCTATTTTGGGGGTGTCAAAGTTGGTATCAAAGCTTGGGATATGATCACTGGCTGAGATGTGAGACAAGAACTAGGAGGGGAGAGACGGGGAATTCCTTCGCTAGTATGACCTACCTAAGTTTATTTGGTATTTAATTGGTCGGTCAGAGTATATGGATAATATATGATATGTTAATTAACCCTTGTTTTGTCGCATGACAATTGACCTTTGTTTTGAAGATGTATTCTAGAATGATATCTGAAATACAGGAGATGAGAAATGGGAAAATCATGATAGAGAGGAAATAACCTGGAAGGTATAATCCGAAAAGAAAGCAAGGTATGTTTTAGTTGTGGAAAAGAAGGTCACCTAGCCCGATTTTGTCGTGCACCAAAGTCAAGTCCAGCTAGGACGGTGGTACCAAAGGCGGATACAGACAAAATAAAGTCAGTGGTTTCAGGAAGAGCGTTTTTCGTGACTTCTCAAAAAGCAAGTAACCTGAACGAAGTTAGCACGAGTTAGTTAATTATAAATTCTTGAGAAGTATATACCTTATTAGATACCGGTTCTACCCATTCTTTTATCTCTCTTGCTTACGTTTATTGTTTAAATTTGACTCCGGAGAGATTAGACTTTGACTTATCGGTTGAAACTCGGTTAGTACAAGCCTTTGTTACCTCCACTGTTTATAAATCTTGTTGATTTAAATCGACACTTTCACGTTACCTATCGATCTTATCTCTTTGAAAATACTTGCATTTGATGTGATTTTAGGAACCGATTGGTTAACTAATCATCATGCTTTTCATAAGGTTATTAGCTTTTATATTCCTAACTAACCTGTTATGCGAATTCAAGCAACCAAACCACTAAAGTCAATCATTGTCATATCAAGCCATAAGTAAAGAGCCCTGAGCATTTCGTTGTTGACTTTCTTATGTGGAATGCTGCAAGAAGCTAGACTTTTTCGTAGGGGACATCGTGAATAACGGTGGCAAGTTGATAGGTATCAATGCGACGTCTTATCCAAGTCTTGGATGAGGGTCACAGTTTTGGATGATATTTTTATCGTTAATAAATTTCATTACGTGTTCCTGAAGACTTCTTGGCCTACCCCAGAGCGTGAAATCGAATTTTGTACTGACCCCAGTACAAAACCCCATTTCTAAAACCCTTAAATATTTCTTCAACTAAAATGAACGTAACATGCGCCAAAGACGTTAGCTCGAGCTATTGAAGATTACGATCGTATCATTCAATACTATCGTGGAAAAGCGAACATGGCAGCTGACGCATTGAGTAGAAGATCGTATGCATTTACAAGTATGAATATACGAACCTATGTGAAGATAACGAATATATGATTAGAACTGACTTTAGTCGATAAAGTTAAAGCCGCTCAAGCTACAGACCCGGAGCTGATGAATACGAAGAAGAAGGTTCAAGAGGATGTTATTTTAAAAAGCAAGAGTTGCTGAAGAGAGGAAATCTCAACCCTCGATTTTAATTGGCCCATTTGAAATCCTCAATCGAGTAGGAACTATGGCTTATAGACTCATTTTACCGCCAAGTATGTCGCGTGTTCATAACATTTTTCACGTATCAATGTTACGTAAATATGTGGAAGACCCAAACCACATTATTGATTTAGAAACCGAAGCGAGATAGCGGATAATTTAACGTATGAAGATGTACTGTTAAAATCTCGGAATGTATTCAACACTCAAAGGTTATACCTCGAGAGTTAGAATCGGACGAAGTGTCCTCATCATTACGGCATACAGTGCACGCATATAAATTTCAAGGGCGAAATTTCATAAGGAGGGAGATTGTAAAATCCCAAATTTTACGAATAAAGATTTAAATTTCTTGAAATATTTTTTTGAATATTACGGTGTGGATTTAATACAATGTTATAGTTGTGGGTAATATTTATAAATTTTGCAAAGTATGCAAGTTGTTATATTATATTCGATTGGTCGGGGAATATTCTTTGTGTCGGGGAATATTCGTATGACGGAACAATCATTGGTGAACCCCACAACGGAATTATTGTCGGATTGAAAAAACGACAAAAATATTTTTATGAAAAAAACGGCAGAAGTTTTACCGTTAATACTGTTGAACTACTCGGTAGTAAAAGTACAGTAATATGCATGGTTGCATAGTAGCACACGGTATTGATTATTGATGCTTACGTGAGAAGTCACTCAGTTTTGTTCAATTATTGCTTGATGCATAGTATCTCGCGTTATTTGATTCAATTATTGTCAATATTTTATATATTATTAAATCAATAATTGAGATGACAAAGTTGTTAATATTATTATTTGCATTATTAACGATGTCTAGAAGTTCTGCCAATGAGAGGTTTGGTCACCTAATTGGGAGAAATCCTTATTGGAAAGCCCCCTCTTTCCTGAGAACGACCTGGTCGATTAATAGTGTGAATTATGATAATGATGATGAAGTTTTATTTTATTAGTATTATTAATGTAATAAAAGCAGAAAAGCTTTTATATATAAAGCGAATACTTTTATAAAGTTATTCATTTTATTAGGCTAATAGTAAAATCTTTTTATATAAAACAGAATATTTTTATAAAGTTATCTATTTTATTAGAAAATAATTAGAATATATTTTATTTTATCATGCACAGTGCCTGCATAGTATTTGCATAGTAAAATCTTTTTATATAAAACAGAATACTTTTATAAAGTTATTCATTTTATTAGATTATAAATAGAATATATTATATTTTATTGTAAACCAATTTGGACTGTCCGTTTCAAAGTAAATCAATCTGGACCGTTCATGGATTGGTTACTATTCAGTCCACTTCTATAAATAGAAGCTCATTCCTTCATTAATTCTTACGAATTCACTGAAACTCTAGAGAGAGAAACTGTAGAGAGAATTCTTCTTCTATAATCTTGAGCGTATTTCTTTAGAGTTTAAGAAAGCTGTAAGCGTAGTGTAAGTTTTTTTCAAGTATATCCCCGCCCTACCAGTCAGAATACTCTTCTTTCTAAGGTAAGGGATATTATTTGTTGTGCTCGTAAGGGATATTATTTGTTGTACTCGTAAGGAGTATTATTTTTTTCATATTCATGAAGAAAACTTCTGTTATTCCATTCTTTATTATTCTGTTAAAATAACCTGTATACGCGGTCTACCCTATACTTGGTGATTTTTGTTGTTATTCCATTCTTCATTATTCTGTCGGAATATCTTGTCTGTGCGTTTACGCCGAACTTGGTTCCATCATTTATTATTTTGTTGGAATAACCTGTCTATGCGAAGTACCGCATGCATGGTGATTTCTGTTGTTATTTCATTCTTTATTATTACATTTGAAATATCCTGTTGGTGCAATTTTGCACGACTGGTTCCGTTATTTATTATTCTATTAGAATAACTTTGTCTATCTGCAAGATACCGCATGCATGGTGATTTTTGTTGTTATTCCATTCTTTATTATTACATTTGGAATATCATGTGTCGGTCGTATTACGCTGACACGGTTCCGTTATTTATTATTACATTGGAATAACACTATACATCTGAAATCCGCATGCATGGTGATTTCTTTTGTTATTCCATTCTTTATTATACTCAGTTGGTTAAAGTTTTGACTTCTATACTCCATGAAATTAGTGGAATATCCTTGATATTTGCGCTTCATCCGGTATCTTTTCATGAAAATATTCTTCTGAGAATTCTTTAATTTTACTCTATAGAGAAGTATCATGTTGAAAATTTGGACGTTATTAGTTCCTGGATAAATTAATTCTTGAACTTGTTTTATTGAATTCTTATATCATTGTCATCATCCTCATGTTTATATTTTTGTTGAAAGTCATCTGTGGCCTATTGTGCATAGATGGACTTGGTATGATTATGACCAGGGACTATTCAGTGTAATCATGACCGTAATGTTACAAATGATATGATAAAAGTCCTCATTGGCCCGTAGTGCATTGATGGACAGTTGTTGGCATGATCATGACCATTGATTAATACACGAATATCCTTTGCCCGTAGTGCATGGATAATTTGTGGTTGTGATACTAATGAATATCCTTGGTCATAGTGGAAGGATGATGTGGATTATTTATTAAGCTGAGTCACAGCGATAAAAGTGATGAAAAACCTTTTAAATCATAAAAGATAGTAGATTTTATTTTCTACTTGACTCTTTTAATGGATTGCTTGTTCCGCTGCAGTTAAACTTGGTGTCTATTGTATTTTATCAATTTAACATTGTTGAAGACTAAAGATAATTTATTCTGTATTATCTTAGTCATAATATTTCTTACTGGACTAGTTGAGCTCACCCTTTCTTTCACTGTTCTCTTCAGGAAATGAGAACGTAGCCGGGACTAGTCGGGGAACGGAGTGACCGTCCAGATGATAGTATTAGTAGTTCTCACTATTCTGTTAAATAGTGTGACAATAAATGTAATGAGAACTTATTCTGAGAGTGGATATTGTCTAGAAGATAATATTTGTATTAAAACTCACAGCTCTCTTGTTGTATATTAAAGATTATATTTATATTATGTACCATGTATTTGGCTACTCAGAATAGGTGATGTATACCTATTTTGGGGGCGTCACATCAAGTGCCAAAAGGTCCATTGCAACCACTTGAAATTCCAGAATGGAAGTGGGAGCACATTACCATGGATTTCATTACTGGTCTTCTTAAGGTTTCTCAAGGCATAGATGCGATTTGGGTCATTGTTGATAGATTGACCAAGTCTGCTCATTTCTTACCGATACGAGAAACTTTTACACTTGAACGTCTTGCTAGTATATACATAAATGAGATTGTAAGATTGCATGGTATGCCAGTATCCATAGTTTCTGATCGAGACCTAAGATTCACTTCAAGATTTTGGGTTAGTTTGCAAAAAGCTATGGCCACGGATTTACGATTTATTTTGGCATATCATCCTCAAACGGATGGGCAGTTGGAAAGGACTGTTCAAACTCTTGAAGATTTATTAAGACTTTGTGTCCTTGACTTCAAGGGAAGTTGGGACAAGTTCTTACCATTGGTAGAGTTTTCCTACAACAATAGTTATCAAACAAGTATTGGCATGGCTCCATTTGAGGCGTTGTATGGAAGAAAGTGTCATTCTCTAGTATGCTGGGATGAGGTGGGTGAAGCAACGTTGTTAGGACTGGAGTTGGTACGTATGACTACGGAAAAGATTCAAACGATCTGACAACATATAAAAACCTCACAAGATTGACAAAAGAGTTATGTTGATCTTCATCGAAAGGACGTAGAATTCAATATTGGAGATCATGTGTGTTATGTGTTGCTCCATGGAAAGGAGTTACGAGATTTAGAAAGAGAGGAAAGCTCAATCCTCGATTCATTGGCCCATTTATAATCCTCGATCGAGTAGGAACTATGGCCTATAGACTCGCCTTATCGCCAAGTATGTCTCGTGTTCATAACATTTTTCACATATCTATGTTACGTAAATATGTGAAAGACCCGAACCACATTATTGAATTAGAACCAGACGAGATAGAGGAAGATTTAACATATGAAGAGTTACCTATTAAAATCTTGGATAAGGAGGATCATATTTTACGCTCCAAGGTTATACCTCCAGTCAAAGTTTTGTGGAGAAACAACGATGTGGAAGAAATGACCTGGGAGTTAGAATCTAAGATGAAGTCAAGATATCCTCACCTCTTCGATATATACGGAATCGTACCCAAATTTCGAGGACGAAATTTCATAAGAAGGGAGGTTGTAAGACCCCAACTTTTATATAAAGAATAATTTTCTTGAAATATATTTTGAATATTATGGTGTGGATTTGATATAATGTTATAGTTGTGGGTAATATTTATAAATTTTGCAAAGTATGCAAGTTGTTATAAAATATTTGATTGGTTCTGGGAATATTCGTTTTAACGGGGAATATTAAATGACGGCAGCACAATCATTAGTGGACCCCACAGCGGAAGTATTATCGTAGTTAGAAAGCAGCACGAATTATCTTTTTATAAAAATAATGGCGAAAGTGTTACCATTAAAATTATTGAACTACCAGGTAGTAAAAGTACAGTAATACGCGTGATTGTATAGTAGCACACGGTATTGATTATTGATGCTTACGTGAGAAGTCACTCGGTTATACTCAATTATTACTCTGAGAATTGCTATATCATATCCCTCATATTATTGATTCAATTATTGTCAAGATTATCATCGCATAATATATATTATTAAATCAATAATTGAGATGGCAAAGTTATTCATATTATTATTTGCAATATTGACAATATCTAGAAGTTACATCGATGAGAGGTTTGGTCACCTAATTGCGGCATGATAAGGAGAAATTCTTATCGGAAAGCCCCCTCTTTCCTGGGAACGACCTTGTTGTTAAATATTGTGAATTACAATATTAATGATGAATAAGTTCGTGTTGATTAAAGATAAAATTGATAGCTCCATTGTGTTGGAATTATTAGTGTTAGTGAAAATCGATATTTATTTCGATAATAATTGATGTCTGGAGGTTATATTGACCAATTGGGTAATGCTTAGGATAAATGAGCAATTAATTGCTATTAATTCAAATGCTTATAACTATGTGTTCACATGTGTGTACTATTGATTCACATGATTTACTATTAGGGGAGTTGGTGCAAGATTCATAATACTTGCATAACTAAATTAGAAATGGAGGTATAGTTGAAAGTATTATACTATAATTAGTTTTTTCACATGATTATACTATTGAGTCACATGAATGAACTATTAATTCACATGATTTACTATTAGGGGAGGTGGTGCAAATTTGATAATACTTGCAGGACTAAATTAAAAATGAAGAAAAAGAGGAAGGTATTATATTGTAATATTTCGAGCCCCAAAACGTGCAATTATCGAAACTATATTTTCCTATAAATAGAAGCTCATTCTTCCTTCATTTCTCACCAATTCACTAAAGCTATAGAGCAATTATTATAGAGAGAAAGAAGAAGAGAAGTTTGCTACCTCACTATTCCAGTATTCAGATTTCTTCTAAGGTAAGGGGTATTATTTCTTTCATATTCATGAATAGAGTTATTTTTTTCAATATTCATAAGGGTTGTTATACCATTCTTTATTATTCTGTTGGAATAACCTGTATGTGCGGTCTATCGCATACCTGGTGAAATCTTCTATTATTCCATTCTTTATTATTCTGTTGGAATAACTTTGTTTGTCTGGTCTATCACATGCCTGGTGAATTCTTTTGTTATTCCATGCTTTATTATTACATTGGAATAACTTTTTATCATGCGGTCTATCGCATGCATGGTGAATTTTTCTGTTATTCCATTCTTTATTATCCTGTTGGAATGATCTGTCTGTATGGATTACCGCATGCATGGTGAATGATCCTTCATATTCATTCCCTATTAAATTGTTAAAATAATCTGTCTACGTGGAATACCGCATGGCGGGCAAAAATCTATTTGCAGTTTCATATATTCTATTATACTCGGTTGGTTAAAGTTTTGGCTTCTATACTCCATGAAATTAGTAGAATATCACGGATATTTGCGCTTCATCCAAATATCTTTTCATGGAAATATTCTTCTGAGCATTCTTGAATTTTACTCCACAAAGCTGTATCATGTTGACAATTTGGACGTTATTAATTTATGGATAAATTAAATTATAAATCTTTAAAATTTATCCTTGAACTTATTTTATTGAATTATTATGTCAGTGTCATCATCCTCATGCTTATATTGTGATGAAAGTCATCTTTGGCTTACGTGCATAGATGGACTTGTTATGATTATGACTAGGGATTATTCGGTATAATCATGACCGTAATGTGACGAATGATGTGGTGAAAGTCCTCATTGGCCTGTAGTTCATTGGTGGACAGTTGTTGTAAAACCCCAAATTTTATGAATAAAGATTTAAATTTCTCGAAATATTTTTTTTGTGAATTTGATATAATGTTATAGTTGTGGGTAATATTTATAAATTTTGCAAAGCATGGAAGTTGTTATATAATATTCGATTGGTCGGGGAATAGTCATTTTAACAGGGAATATTCGTACGACGGCACAATCATTGGTGGACCCCACAATGGAATTATTGTCGGATTGAGAAAATGACAAAAATATTTTATTGAAAATAACGGCAGAAGTTTTACCGTTAATACTGTTAAACTACTCGGTAGTAAAAGTACAGTAATATGCGTGGTTGCATAGTAGTGCACGGTATTGATTATTGATGCTTACGTGAGAAGTCACTCAGTTTTGTTCAATTATTGCTACAGTAATTGTTGCATAGTATCTCACGTTATTTGATTCAATTATTGTCTATATTTTATATATTATTAAATCAATATTTGAGATACAAAGTTATTAATATTATTATTTACAATATTAACGATGTCTAGAAGTTCTGCCAATGAGAGGTTTGGTCAACTAATTACACACCAATAGGGAGAAATCCTTATTGGAAATCCCTATCTTTCCTAGGAACGACCTGGTCGATTAATAGTGTGAATTATAATGATGATGAAGTTTTATATTATTAGTATTATTAATGTAATAAAATAGAAAAGATTTTTATATAAAACAGAATACTTTTATAAATTTATTCGTTTTATTAGACTATAAATAGAATATATTATATTCTATTATGCATAGTGTTTTTCATAGTAAAATCTTTTTATATAAAACAGAATACTTTTATAAAGTTATACATTTTATTAGAGAATAATTAGAATATATTATATTTTATTATATATAGTGTTTGCATATAGTGCGTGCATAGTATTTTGCATAGTAAAATCTTTTTTATATAAAATAGAATACTTTTATAAAGTTATTCGTTTTATTAGATTATAAATAGAATATATTATATTTTATTGTAAACCAATTTGGACCATCCGTTTAAAAGTAAATCAATCTGGACCGTTCATGAATTAGTTACTATTCAATCCATTCTTCTATAAATAGAAGCTCATTCCTTCATTATTTCTTACGAATTCACTGAAACTCTAGAGAGAGAAACTGTAGAGAGAATTCTTCTTCAATAATCGTGAGCGTATTTCTTTAGAGTTTAAGAAAGCTTTGAGCGTAGTGCAAGTTTTTTCAAGTATATCCTCGCCCTACCGTCGGAGTACTTTTCTTTATAAGGTAAGGGATATTATTTGTTTATCTTAGTAAGGGTATTATTTCTTCGTATTCATGAAGAGAACTTACATTATTCCATTCTTTAATATTTTGTTGGAATAACTTTGTATCTGGGACTACCCTATACTTGGTAAAATTCTTACATTATTCCATTCCTTATTATTACATTGGAATAACCTATTTATGCAATCTGCATACATGGTGAAATTCTTACATTATTCCATTCTTTATTATTAAGTTGGAATAACTTTGTTTATGCGAAATCCGCATACATGGTGAAATTCTTCTATTATTAGTTCTTTATTATTCTATCGAAAATATCATATGCGTATGTGTTTCTGTGGGACTAGTTCCATTATTTATTATTACGCCGAATATCACATGCATGCGTTTACACGGACTGGTTCCATTATTTAATATTACATTGGGAATAACATATATGCATGCGATCTATCGCATGCGTATGGTGAATCATACATTATTCCATTCTTTATTATTCTGTTGGAATAACATGTCTATGTGGATTACCACGTGCATGGTGAATGATCCTTTGTATTCATTCCTTATTAAATTGTCGAAATCATCTGTATACGTGGATTACCGCATGGCGAGTGAAAATCCATTTGCAGTTTCATATATTCTTTATTATACTCAGTTGGTTAAAGTTTTGACTTCTATACTCCATGAAATCTGTGGAATATCCTTGATATTTGCGCTTTATCCAGTACTTTTTCATGGAAATATTCTTCTCAGCATTCTTGAATTTTACTCTACAAAGAAGTATCATGTTGACAATTTGGACATTATTGAGTTCAGGATAAATGAACTTATAAATCTTTAAAATTTATTCTTAAACTTGTTTTATTGAATTATTATGTCATTGTCATGATGAGTTATATTAGTTATTATGTGAAAACATGAAAGTTTCTTAGAAATCATAAAGGGTTGAAAATCAGATTTTGGTGAAAATGGAACATGAAATTCAATTGACCATATCTCCTATTATATTTTGAATTTTTGAGTGTGGTCAAGTTCTAGAGTTAGATCTATGAGTTTTATAACTTATCCAAGTGGAATCACTGGAAAAGGTGTTGTAGATTTTCGTGTGGACTGATTTTAGCAAAGAAGTCAAAAACTAAAAATACCAAAAATGCTACTGCCACAATTTTCTAAGGGCTGTTTCGGCCACTTAGTTTGTGAGAAAAATTTCGGCCTTTTGGGACATGAAAGTATATGGTATAAAGTACCTCCTGTCCAAAAATGAGCTCATTCCGACTTAAAATGAGCAAGTTATGACCATTTCAATATTTAGGTTTTTTGGTCGAAAAATGCTATAACCGGAGTTCTATAACTCCGATGACCATGAAATTTAAACTGGAAGTTCACGTTAACATGTGTAAGATCTGCTAAGATTTGGGAATTTCTGGACTTAAACTTGAGGTAGCTAATTTCTTAATGAATTAATTAGAAATTGATTTTTGAAAAATAGTAAATGAATTTTAAAAATTCTGAGAAAAATATATGTTCAATATGGGACTATATTCTGCTATATCCCAGAAAAGAAATATTTTTGGGACAGATTTGGTATTTTTTTCATGAAAATGATCTAGTTATGAGTAAATGAGTTAAATATGTTATGTGAAGTAACAAAATTGGAAAATAAGATTTTATGGCTTGGGAATCCTATATAGGGTATATCTGATTTTTTTGATAAGGGATTTGATCATTGGTGATGAAATTTTATGAGTATGGCATTTTTGAATGATTAAATACGTTATTTGGTAAAGTGTAAACAATTGAAATAAATTATTTATAAGTTTAAGAAGTGATTAAAATATTGTTATGATATTAATAATATTAGATTATGAGTGGTTGATAATATTTAGATAAATTTAAAATCTTTAATATTTATCCTTGTTTTCATTTGATTAATGCTTATATCATTGTCATCATTCTCATGTTTATATTGTGATAAAAGTCATCTTTGCCTTACGTGCATAGATGGACTTGGTGTGATTATGACCAGGGATTATTCGGTATAGTCATGACCGTAATGTGACGAATGATGTGGTAAAAATTCTCAGTGGCCTGTAATGCATTGATGGACAGTTTTTGGTATGATTATGACCAGAGATTATTCGGTATAGTTATGACCATTGATGATTTAATGAATATCTTTGCCCGTAGTGCAGGGATGATTCGATGATGTGATTTATTTATTAAGCTGAGTCTCAGTGATAAAAATTGATGAAAACATTTTAAATCATAGAAGATAGTAGATTTTATTCTCTAATTGACTCTTTTAATGGATTGCTTGTTCCGCTGCAGTTAAACTTGATGTCTATTGTATTTTATCAGTTTAACATTATTGAAGGCTAATGATAATTTATTCTGCATTATCTTAGTCATAATATTTTTTTACTGGGCTAGTTGAGCTCACCCTTTCCTTCACTGTTCTCTTCAGGAAATGAGAATATAGCTGGGACGAGTCGGGGAACGGATTGACACTCTAGATAATAGCATTAGTAGTCCTCACTATTCTGTTAAATATTGTGATAATAAATGTAATGAGGGCTTAATTGACTGCAGATATTGTCTAGATGACAATATTTGTATTAAAACTCACATCATATGTTTTGTCGTATTTTACACGACTGTTGTATAATTAAGTTGTATTTGAATTTTGTACCATGTATTTAGCGACTCAAGATGGGTGATGTATACCTATTTTTGGGGGCATCACAGTTGGTATCAAAGCTTAGGGATATGATTCCTGGCTGAGATGTGAGACAAGAACTAGGAGGGGAGAGACGGGGAATTCCTTCGCTAATATGACCTACCTAAGTTTACTTGGTATTTAATTGGTCGGTCAGAGTATAGGGATAATATGTGATATGTCAATTAACCCTTGTTTTGTGACAGTGTTTGAAAATGGTATCTGAAAATGTTGAGATAAGCAATGGAGCAAAATAATATGGTGTATCTGATGACGAGGCTAAGTTTATGGAGGTATTAGGTTTGCATCCCATTTGGTCGATAATGAGGAAGCGAATGACACGAATATTTCTAAGAGGTTTGAAACCCGATATCGTCAATACTTCATTCCTCATAAACTTTGTTTATATCCACATGTTGTAAATAGGGCTCAGTTATTGGAGCGCGATAATGAGTTAGCACAACCAAAAGGTAACGACCGACAACACTATAATAATTGTACCGGTGGCAACGACCATCGGAACAATGATGACCATCGTGGGGGAAATTATCATGCTAAGAATGGTAACCACTTCGGTGGTAATCATGGCCAAGATAATAGAAGTGGAAATTTCAAGAAGAGAAAGTAATTTAGCTCGATTTTGTCATATAGTGAAGTCAAGTCCGGTGGGGACGGTGGCACCAAAGCGGATCTGGACAAATCAAAGTTGGTGGTTTTCAGGAAGAGCGTTTTTCGTGACTTCTCAAAAAGTGAGTAACCCGAACGAAGTTAGTACGGGTTAGTTAATTATAAATTCTTACGAAGTCTATACCTTATTAGATATCGGTTCTACCCATTCTTTTATCTCTCTTGCTTGCGCTCAACGTTTAAATTTGACTCCGGAGAAATTAGACTTTGACTTTTCTGTTGAAAATCCATTAGGAGAAACCTTCATTACATGTGCTATCAAAGTCTTGGATAAGAGTCACAGTTTTGAATGATAGTTCTATCGTTAATAAATTTTATGACGTATTCCTGAAGACTTTCTTGACTTACCCCAGAGCGTGAAAGCGAATTTTGTATTGAACCCAGTACAAAACCCATTTCTAAAACTCTCAAGTATTTCTTCAACCAAAATGAACGTATCATGCGCCAAGGACGTTGGCTCGAATTTATTGAAGATTACGACTATACCATTCAATATTATCGTGGAAGAAGCGAGCGTGGTAGGTGGCGCATTGAGTAGAAGATCGTATCGCGTTAGTGCGATATTGTTGACATAAAAACCCATTTCAGTATAACTTACAAATGATGAAGATAGAGTTAAAGATTCTAAGGACCCACGTGGTGATATCAAATATACAAGTAGAATCGACTTTAATCGATAAAGTTAAAAGTGCAAGCTACATACTCGGAGGTCGATGAATGTGAAGAAGAAAGTTTAAGAGGCGTTATTCTAGAAGCAAGAATCGATGAAGATAGGAAATCTCAACCCTTGATTTTATTGGCCCATTTGAAATCTACGATGGAGTAGGAACTGTGGCCTATAGACTCGTTTTACCGCCAAATATGTTGCGTGTTCATAACGTTTATTATGTAACGATGTTACGTAAATATGTGGATGACCCAAACCACATTATTGATTTAGAACCGGACGAGATAGCGGATAATTTAACGTACGAAGATGTACTTGTTAAAATCCTGGAATGTATTCAACACTCAAAGGTTATACCTCAAGAGTTAGAATCGAATGAAGTGTCCTCATACATTGGCATACCGAATGTAATCACGTAAATTTCGAGGCAAAATTTCATATGGAGGAGATTGTAAAACCCCAAATTTTCTGAATAAAAATTTAAATTTCTCGAAATATTTTTTTTGTGAATTTGATATAATGTTATAGTTGTGGGTAATATTTATAAATTTTGCAAAGTACGAAAGTTGTTATATAATATTCGATTGGTCGGGGAATATTCGTTTTAACAGGAAATATTAAATGCTGACGAGCGCAATCATTAGTGGACCCCTAGCGGAATTATTGTCGGATTGAGAAAGCGGCGAAAATATTTTATTGAAAATAACGGCGGAAGTTTTACAGATTAATCTTGTTAAACTACTCGGTAGTAAAAAAGAATACGATGTCTGGCGTGGTTGCATAGTAGCATACGGTATTGATTATTGATGCTTACGTGAGAAGTCACTCGGTTTTGTTCAATTTTTGCTCTGATAATTGTTGTATAGTATCTCACGTTATTTGATTCAATTATTGTCAATATTTTATATATTATTAAATCAATAATTGAGATGACAGGGTTATTAATATTATTATTTTCAATATTAACGATGTCTAGAAGTTCTGCCAATGAGAGGTTTGGTCACCTAATTGCGCGCCAATAGGGAGATATCCTTATTGGAAAGCCCCCTCTTTCCTAAGAACGACTTGGTCGATTAATAGTGTGAATTATAATGATGATGAAGTTTTGTTTTATTATTATTATTAATGTAATAAAACAGAAAAACTTTTTATATAAAACAGAATACTTTTATAAAGTTATTCATTTTATTAGACTATAAATAGAATATATTATATTCTATTATGTATAGTGTTTTGCATAGTAAAATCTTTTTATATAAAACAGAATACTTTTATAAAGTTATCTGTTTTAGTAGACAATAATTAGAATATATTATATTTTATTATGCATAGTGTTTGCATAGTACTTTTGCATAGTATTTGCATAGTAAAATCTTTTTTATATAAAAGCAGAATACTTTTATAAAGTTATTCATTTTATTATATTATAAATAGAATATATTATATTTTATTGTAAACCAATCTGGACCGTTCGTTTAAAAGTAAATCAATCTGGACCGTTCATGAATTAGTTACTATTCAATCCATTCTTCTATAAATAGAAGCTCATTCCTTCATTATTTCTTACAAATTCACTGAAACTCTAGAGAGAGAAACTATAGAGAGAATTCTTCTTCTATAATCTTTAGCGTATTTCTTTAAACTTTAAGAAAGCTTTGAGCGTAGTGCAAGTTTTCTTCAAGTATATCCTCGCCCTACCGTCGGAGTACTCTTCTTTATAAGGTAAGGGATATTATTTGTTGTACTGTAAGGGATATTATTTCTTTCGTATTCATGAAGAGAACTTCTGTTATTCTATTCTTTATTATTTTGTTGGAATAACCTATATACGGGGACTACCCTATACTTGGTAAAATTATTCAGTTATTCCATTCCTTATTATTCTGTTGGAATAACCTATTTATGTGAAGTACCGCATACATGGTGAAATTATTCTGTTATTCCATTCTTTATTATTAAGTTGGAATAACCTATTTATGCGAACTACCGCATACATGGTGAAATTCTTCAACTAGTTAGATTTTTTTATTATTCGCCGGAATATCACATGCATGCGTTTCGTGGGACTGGTTCCATTATTTATTATTACGTCAAAATATATCATGTATGTGCGTTCTATGGGACTGGTTCCATTATTTATTATTCTGTTGGGAATAACTTGTCTGTGCAGTCTATCGCACGCATGGTGAATCCTTCTGTTATTATATTCTTTATTATTTTGTTGGAATAACCTGTCTATGTGGATTAACACATGCATGGTGAATGATCCTTTGTATTCATTCCTTATTAAATTGTGGAAATGATCATATCGTGGATTCTGCATAATGGTGAAAATCCATTTGCAGTTTCATATATTCTTTATTATACTCAGTTGGCTAAAATTTTGACTTCTATACTCCATGAAATTTGTGGAATATCCTTGATATTTGCGCTTTATCCAGTATTTTTTTATGGAAATATTCTTTTAAGCATTATTGAATTTTACTCTAAAAAGAAGTATCATGTTGACAATTTGGACATTATTGAGTTCAGGATAAATTAACTTATAAATCTTTAAAATTTATTCTTGAACTTATTTTATTGAATTATTATGTCATTGTCATGATGAGTTATGTTGGTTATTATGTGAAAACATGAAAAGTTTCTTAGAAATCATAAAGGGTTTAAAATCAGATTTTGGTGAAAATGGAACATGAAATTCAATTGACCATATCTCCTATTATATTTTGAATTTTTGAGTGTGGTCAAGTTCTAGAGTTAGATCTATGAGTTTTATACCTTATCCAAGTGGAATCACTGGAAAAGGTGTTGTAGATTTTCGTGTGGATTGATTTTAGAAAAGAAGTCAAAAACTAAAAATACCAAAAATGCCACTGCCACAATTTTGTAAGGGCTGTTTCGGCCACTTAGTTTGTGAGAAAAATTCCGGCCTTTTGGGACATGAAAGTATATGGTATAAAGTACCTCCTGTCCAAAAATGAGCTCATTCCGACTTAAAATGAGCAAGTTATGACCATTTCAATATCTAAGTTTTTAAGATAAAAAAGCTATATAACAGGAGTTCTATAACTCAGATGACCATAAAATTTAAAGCTGGAAGTTCACGTTAACATGTGTAAGATCCTGCCAAGATTTGGGAATTTCTGGAGTTAAACTTGAGGTAGCTAATTTCTTAATGAATTAATTACAAATTTATTTTTGAAAAATAGTAAATGAATTTTAAAAATTCCGAGAAAAATATATGTTCAATATGGGATTATATTCTGTTAAATCCCAGAAAAGAAATATTTTTGGGACTGATTTAGTATTTTTTTTTCATGAAAATGATCTAGTTATGAGTAAATGAGTTAAATATGTTATGTGAAGTAACAAAATTGGAAAATAAGATTTTATGGCTTGGGAATCTTATATAGGGTATATGCAGATTTTTGATAAAGGTTTTGATCATTGGTGATGAAATCTTATGAGTATGGCATTTTTGAATGATTAAATGCGTTATTTGGTAAAGTGTAAACAATTGAAATAAATTATTTATAAGTTTAAGAAGTGATTAAAATATTGTTATGATATTAATAATATTAGATTATGAGTGGTTGATAATATTTGGATAAATTTAAAGTCTTTAATATTTATCCTTATTTTTGTTTGATTAATGCTTATATCATTATCATCATTCTCATGTTTATATTGTGATAAAAGTCATTTTTGGCTTACGTTCATAAATGGACTTGGTGTGATTATGACCAGGAATTATTCGGTATAGTCATGACCGTAATGTGACGAATGATGTGATAAAAATTCTCAGTGGCCTGTAGTGCATTGATGGACAGTTTTTGGTATGATTATGACAAGGGATTATTCGGTATAGTCATGACCATTGATGATTTAATGAATATCTGTGGCCCATAGTGCAGGGATGATTCGATGATGTGATTTATTTATTAAGTTGAGTCTCAGTGATAAAAATTGATGAAAATATTTTAAATCATAAAAGATAGTAGATTTTATTCTCTACTTGACTCTTTTAATGGATTGTTTGTTCATTTCTTCGTTAAACTTGATGTCTATTGTATTTTATCAGTTTAACATTGTTGGAGGCTAATGATAATTTATTACGCATTATCTTAGTCATAATATTTCTTCTTGGGCTAGTTGAGCTCACCCTTTCCTTCTTTGTTCTCTTGAAATGAGAATATAGTTTGGGACGAGTCGATGAAGCGAATTGATGATCGGATAATAGCATTAGTAGTCCTCACTATTATATTAAATAGTGTAATAATAAATGTAATGATGACTCAATTGAGTGTGGATATTGTCTAGATGATAATATTTGTATTAAAACTCACAGCATATGTTGTGTCGTATTTTACACGACTGTTGTATAATTAAGTTGCATTTGAATTTTGTACCATGTATTTGGCGACTAAAGATGGGTGATGTATACCTATTTTTGGGGGTGTCACAGTTGTTAGTATGATTATGACCAGGGATTATTCGGTATAATCATGACCATTGATAATTACATGAATATCCTTGGCCGTGATGCAGGGATGATTCGATTTTATTTATTAAGTTGAGTCTCAGTGATAAAGTTGATGAAAAACTTTTTAAATCATAGAAGATAGTAGATTTTATGCTCTACTTGACTCTTC
The DNA here is from genome assembly GCA_020205605.1 of Panax ginseng. Classification (NCBI taxonomy): domain Eukaryota; kingdom Viridiplantae; phylum Streptophyta; class Magnoliopsida; order Apiales; family Araliaceae; genus Panax; species Panax ginseng. The sequence continues at coordinate 130,876,522 of CM035132.1, read as the reverse complement.
TAATGGATTGTTTATTCCGCTGCAGTTGTTGATCTAAAACTTGTTGTCTATTATATTCTATCAGTTGTTATATTGTTGAGGGCTAAGGATAATTTATTTTGCATTATCTTAGTCATAATATTTCTTACTGGGCTAGTTGAGCTCACCCTTTTGCTTTCATTGTTCTCTTCAGAAAATGAGAACGTAGCCGGGACTAGTCGGGGAACGGAGTGATCGTCCGAGATGGTGTTATAGTAGTCCTCACTAGTCTATAAAATAGTGTGACAATAAATATAATGAGGACTCTATTTGAGAGTGGATATTGTCTAGAAGGCAATATTCATGTTTAAACTATCAGCTATGTTTTGTTATATATTACACGACAGTTGTATAATTAAGTTTGTATTTATTCTGTAATATGTATTTGGCGACTCAAGATGGGTGATGTATATCTATTTTGGAGGCGTCACAACCGGAGTCCTATTCATGATATGACGTTCGGGTTTGGATATCCGAGTCCTTTGGGTTGGAGCCCTAATTTGGCGTGTGTTGTTCGGGGTCGGGCCTTCGAGTCCTTTGGGCCAAAGCCCAGACCAGATTGTAAATTTAGTTGTGAAATTCAGATAAGGCACACTTAGAAGGGGGGTTGAATAAGTGTGGATACAAACTATGACCAATTAAAAAACTTTAAATCAAATTATTGAATGTAGTCAATTATATTTATGAATCTGACTTCTTTGAATGAATATGGTCTCACCGAATTGAATTTTTGTTTAAGAAGATATCTTGGTATTTTTGTAATTTAAATAAAATATTTAGTTGATAACAAAAATTCTTGCGATCAAATTTTGTTTTACTTAGCAAAGCAATTAACTTGAGTGAAATTAAGTAAAAATAATTAATAAAAATAACATTAAGATTTTTACGTGGTTGCTTATTACCCTCTATAATAATAGCTTACTCCACGTCAATACCAACTAGTATTGGAGACTCACTTTTATTTCTTTAAAAGACTCTTGTTACAATCTGATTCTATAAAATTGAATAACAAAAATTCACTTGAGCACTTTTGCTCCTTGTGCACCAATGCACTCCTTAGCACCTATGCTTCCTTGAGCTTTTTGTAAATGCAGACCTTAATCCACCTGGATTAAATTCCCTTAGACAACACTTAGTCTAAAAAATATATAAGATTACAAATATAGAGGTCTAATGATCAAAGCAAATAAACAATTTAACAATGCAAGGCTCAACTAGTAAATGCAATGATCAAAGAGAAATAGTAAAAGATATCACCAATATAATGCCCACGAAAATTGACTGAATATATCAATAAATTAGCAGCTCAAAATTTGCACCAAGAATAGAGTAGCTTTCAGAATGTATGAGTGCAAAATATTAATTCAAGTGTTGCAAGTGTTAACATTGATCTCTGTTCTTTTTATAGCCCATACACATATTACGATTGCTAAAAGAAAAGTTTACGTTGAAAAATCAAAAGGCAACGTTCCAATGATTTTCTGTTGAAACCAAACATAACAAATAATCTTCGGATAAATGTTGGACTTTCTCAAAAATAATCTAGATAGAGACCAAGTCAAATAGTACTCGATTATTCTACACCTGTAGCTAAAATATTGCCGCCATAAGTGATTGATAGAAATCATACTTCTTTCCAATTGAGTGTTAAAAAATATAACATCACACAACTCTCTAGGATAATCATTATCTTATATTCCCAAGACATTGTCATTTAATTTTCAACCAACAAATAAAGACTTCAACTTTTATCGCCACATGCTTTTGTGCTACCAACAAATTACATGCATGTTATACAATTTATATATAATCAAAACTCTCTTATAACACATGTAATATAATTCAATTAAACCGGATAATAGTTATCATATTAATTTTACGCATGCATAATAAATCATATAAAAACAGTTAGCATAAAATTAAGCATGCACGAAACATTAATTTTTTAATGAAATGTCCTAGAGCCTTGAATTGAAAAATCAAATATTTGCAATGACCTTACATATTTTTCCTAAGCCCCAAAGCATCTTCATTCTTCTTGAATAATCCAACAATCATTTCTTGAAATAGTTTCCTGAAATCCATAATACACAATTTAGTACCGACAAGTAAATCATCATCAAAACATTAGGCTAGAACGTGAATTACTCAATATTCTCCCCCTTTTTGATGATGACAACATATATAAATGATACTCCCCTTAAATTCATGCATATTTCAGGAAAAATTTGTAAAACCTGCATATGTTAGTATCATACGAAACCAAATTTATTTCATAGATCAAAGTAAAATCAAAACCATCAAGTCTTAATATGCATGCATCAAAATCAGTCTTAAACATGCGAAACAAAAAATTATCAATGATCTTAACATCCAGCAACCATGCCTATCAAAAAGCAAATCAAGTGAAACCCATAGTCTTTAAAACAAATTTAAAAGCAGAATCGAAATTCTCCAAATTCTCCCCTTTGGCATCATGCAAAAAGAAGACCTCAATCAATCAATATCTTGAGATTGGCCCTCAGATTACATACGAGAGGTAAAGTATGGACGATGACGAAGGCGATGAAGACGCTCTTCCAAAGTGTAATCGTTGGCAAGTCGAGGTGGTCAAGGAATAAAAGTTACAGGAGGAAGCTCCATATCCAGAAAGTCACCCTTGTACTCAGCCATCCAATTGTTCATTGGCCATTCAGGAATAGGAGAATACATTATTGGAACATGAAACCTTTGGCCAATAGCATTGAACCTGATGGCCATAAAATCTGCAAGCTCCCCGAGTTGATAATTGATAAATTTCACCTCCTGACTTAACTGACAAGTGTTCCGAATAAATTTCCGTTGGAGTGCTTCAACCATAGCCAGCGTCTGAATCTCAAAACCCGCCTGAAGATCAATAAATTCATCTTCAACCCGATGATATAATTTATTAATCTCTGGAGCATCCATAGGTAACTTCCCTTTCTCAAGACACACAAGACGATTTCTTATTTCAACCAACTCATCTTTCAAAGAAGTTTGATTTTGTAAAATCTCAGTCAAAACATTCATAACATCAGATCCATTGGAATTTGGCAAAGAAGAAGAAGATGAATCAGGGGGGTGAGAAATAGGAGGAGGAGTAATAGGAGGATCAGGGAGAAGACGTACGAATTCACCAACATAAAAAGTGATGTGAGATTTTGTCAAATTGGCAGTGTCAATAAGCTCATGATTTGTGACAGAAATTTCATCATCAAAAGAAATCTTAAAATGTTGACAAAGTTTTGTTAAAAATTTAGTGTAAGGAAGACATTTCTTACTTTGATGAATGCAACTTTGCATATGAGATAACATCATTTGAGATAAATTAAAAACCTTTCCTTTGAGAATCATAGCTACGACAACCATCTCGATATGTAAATCGGCTCCCCCCATAGGCGTGGAAGCAGATTATCCGAACCAACTTATGTAATACACATGCATTAGGACATACAATCGACGTTTTTGGAAGAGGCGAGAGGAAATAGAATAGTCATTCATAACTATATGAAGTTGTTCTAAAGGATGAAAAGGAATGTTAGCAGCTCCTTTGAGAGTGAAAGGACATGGTCCAGTTGAAGAAATACCGAGAATACTTCCAAAATCAATACTGGTAAAAAATAAAGACTTACCCTTGACAAATGTGGTAAAATAGTCTCTATTACATTCAAGATTGGTGTAAAACTATTGGACCAACCGAGGATAGGCGATTGTAGGAGGAAGCAACATAGAAAAAAATATTGCACTTTGTGAAAAGTTTTTCCAAAACAGAGTGTTTTAGATAAAATAGATCCAAAGATTTTTCATACACAAATTATTTTGTAGCAATGGAGTTTTTAAAACGTGTTTCGAAACTAGGGCCTCTAAAGAAATTCTCTTGCAAATCAAAAGAGGATAAGAATGGATTTACCAGATTTGAGGGGGATTTAGGCTGTGAGAAAAATTGCTCTTCATCATTGGTCGCTTAATTTTCCACTGGGAGGCAGGTTCGACTTGGAGGTTTTAAGAAAGAAAAACTAGAGTCTGAGTCGTCGGACAAAGTTGTAGCATCAGACAACACCTTCACAGAGGATTTCTTCTGTACGCGCTTGGATTTCATCTTTGTTCTTGTAACGTTCTGCAACGAAGGACCTTCGTCGGTTGATTTTCCAGCAGATCGCTTGCTAGCTCTGGCTTTCATGGTGTAATGGATGTTGTGAGAGTGAAACAGAAGGTTGTGGATGAAAACGTAAGATCTGAGTATGAATGAAAGCTGAAGATATAAGATAAAAGTCACTCAAAATCCATCACCGAAAAGCATCGTCTTTTTAATTTTTGAAATAAACTATTTCTTTTGTTGTTAAGTGTTCCAAGGTAGAAGTCTTTACGTCTCCAAATATCCGGCGATAAATATGATCGTGTGTCATTTAAACAGATAAGGAAAGACGAAATTAATTAGAACGCTGTCGCCGAAAGACGTGTGTCTTTTCATCTTTCAAAAACTCTGTTCGGCTACTGCCTCGTTTCTAAAGACGTAAACCTTTTCTTTTCCCAATAATATCCGGCAATAAATAAAAACATGTATCTAGAATATAATTTGAGCAAAGAAGGTATAGAAAACAGATATATTATCAGATATCATGCAGAAATTAAATGATATGAAAATATAACTTGCATGACATAAACTTTTAAGCACGTAAATAATAATTATACCATGCACATTCCAAGTTCTCTCCTTAGCATACAAAATCTTTCCTCACTCAAGGGTTTAGTAAAAATATCAGCTAATTATTTTTCAGTAGGAATAAAAACCAATTTAACTAACCCTTTTGAAACATTATCCCTTAAAATGATGTCTTACCTCTATATATTTTTTATGCGTGAATGCAAAAGCAGATTCTTTGATATGTCAATAGCACTAGAATTATCACAATATATAGGCACATTATTGCAGATTATGTCAAAATCACATAAAGTTTGTTTCATCCATAATATTTGAGAGCAACAACTCCCTGTAGCTAAATATTCACCCTCAGTAGTTGATAAAGGAACTGATGTTTGCTTTTTACTATGCCACGAAACAAGACTATGTCCCAAAAATGTACAAGCACCACTTGTGCTTTTTCTATCAATTTGAAATCCTGCATAGTCAGCATCTGAATAACCCATTAGATCAAAATGATTACATATAGGATAAAATAATCCTAAATTTATAGTACCTCTTAAATATTTTAAAAAAAATTTAACTGCTTGCAAGTGGGATTCTTTGGGTTTAGATTGAAATCGAGCACAAAAACATACACTGTACATTATATCAGGTCTAGACGCAGTTAGATATAATAAAGAACCAATTATACCTCGATATTTAGTTACCTCTACATCTATACCTTTATCATCTGATGTCAACTTTATTGATGTACTCATTGGTGTAGTCTTTGGGTTGGTTCCTTCAAAACCAAATCTTTTAAGTAGCTCTTTAGTGTACTTCGTTTGATGAATATAGATCCCTTCCTTCGTTTGTTTGATTTGTAGTCCCAAAAAGTAATTTAGCTCTCCCATAAAGCTCATATCAAATTCCTTATGAATACACTTTGAAAACCACTCACAAAGAAAATCATTAGTAGCACCAAATATTATATCATCTACATATATTTGAACAATGATCATTTCTTATTTTTCATGTTTAATAAATAATGTAGAATCTATTTTTCCTCTAGTAAAACCACTTGAAATAAGATACTTACTCAACCTTTCGTACCAAGCCCTTGGAGCTTGTTTGAGACCATAGAAAGCTTTCTTCAGCTTAAAAACATGATTGGGATATTTCTCATGTTCGAATCCAGGAGGCTATTTGACATAAACTTCTTCATTGATGTATCCATTAAGAAACGCACTCTTTACATCCATTTGATAGAGCTTGAATTTCTTGTAACAAGCAAATGCTAACAAAATTCGGATAGATTCTAGTCTTGCGACTGGAGCATAAGTTTCTTCGTAGTCGGTCCCTTCTTGTTGATTGTATCCTTGAGCTACTAACCTTGCTTTTTGTTGCAGTGATTATCCCATGCTCATCAAGCTTGTTTTAAACACCCATTTTGTTCCAATGATGAGAACTATCTTTAGGAGGAGGCATTAATTCCCAAACTTGACATCGTTCAAATTGTTGAAGTTCTCTTGCATTGCCATAAGCCAATTTTCATCAAGTATAGCTTCTTTAGCATTCTTTGGCTCAACTTGTGATAGAAATGCAGAGAACGCGCATTGATTTTGTAGATTTCTTCGTGTAGTAACTCCTTTGTTTATATCTCCAATGATATTTTCCGGCGGATGATCCTTGAGATATTTTAATGTCTTTGGCATTTGAACATCATGTATTACCTCTTCCTGTTGAGGAAAATTTTCTTCAAGATCTTGTGTTATTTCTTGCTCATTTTCATGTGAACTGTTCAATCCAGCCTGTTGAGTTTGTCCATTCGGTTTGCTGAATGGTTCTCTTCGGTTTACTGAATTTGTGAAAATCTCCAAATTTCCTGCATCCTCTTCTCTTTCTTTTGGAAGATCATTGTTAGTCTCATTAAAAGTTATATGAATTGATTTTTCAACACATAATTTGTAAATATTAAAACACGATATGCTTTGCTGTTTTGAGAATAACCAATGAAAATACCTTCATAGGATTTGGCATCAAATTTCCCAAGTTATCACTAGTATTTAGTATATAACATTTAGACCCGAATACTTTAAAATAACTTATATTAGGAATTTTGTTATTCAACAGCTCATAAGGAGTTTTCAAAATAATAGGACGAATAAGAACACAATTTAACACATAACATGAAGTATTAATAGCTTCGGCCCAAAATTTCTTTGGAAGTTTGTTTTCTTGTAAAAGTGTTCTAGCTGTTTCTTGAAGTGTTCTATTCTTTCTTTCTACTACTCCATTTTGCTGAGGAGTTCTAGGAGCTGAAAATTCATGACTTATACCTTTTTGATCACAAAATATAACAAAGTCCTTTTGAAATTTGGTACCATGATCTCTTCGAATTTTTATGAGCTTGAAACCATATTTAGTCACCAAATTTCTTATCAATTTTTCAAACTCTTTAAATGCTTCATCTTTGGTTCTTAAGAATAATACCCATGTAAATCTAGAAAAATCATCAACTATCACAAATGCATAAAATTTACCATTAATACTAACATGTCTTTCTGGACCAATTAAGTCAAGATGAAGTAATTGTAAAGGAGAGGAGGTTGATACCATATTCTTTGCACTGAATGATGTTCTAACTTGTTTTCCAAGTTGGCAAGGAACACATACTCCTTTCTTTTTGAATTTAATCTTTGGTAATCCTTTGACCAGGTTTTTAGAGGACAATTTCTTGATTAAATCCATGTGAACGTGTCCCATCCTTTTATGCCATAGATTAGCCTCATCTTGCACCGAGGCAAGACATAATTCTTCATCTTGTTCCTCAAAGTCAATAGTATATATATTTCCTTCTCTTTGTGCAACTAGAGAAACATTGTTAGTACCATGAGAAATAATGCATTTTTCTTTATCAAAACTAACTTGGTGACCATTGTCCTTTAATTGACTTATACAAATAAGATTAAATTTGAGACCGTTAACTAGATGAACATTGTCGATGTTAACCTTACCATTACCAATTTTACCTTTTCCAATAATCTCACAAGTTCGATTATCTCCGAATGTGATCGTTACATTTTTCTTCTTGATTTCTAGTTCAACGAACTTTGATTTGTCACCGGTCATGTGACGAGAGCAACCACTATCAAGAATCCACTTTTGAGATGGAACTCTTGCCTTGAAACATACCTGTCAAGAAAAGATAATTCATCCTTTTGGTACCCACATCTTTTTGGGTCCTTTAATGTTAGTAGCAAGTAAATCATTCTTTTTAATCCATACCTTTTTAATCTTATTTTTCTTAAAACAATTTATGTCCAAGTGACCTTTAATACCACAATTTTTGCATGTTGTGAAAGGAGAACAATAATTTAATTTGAAACGCGACTTGGATCTAAGTATATTCACATTACCAGTTTTATGAGTGGGATTATAACCTATTCCTTGTCTATCAAAACTAGGTTTTTGCTTTCCTAACATTACAGTTAAATTTTCTTCTCCTTGAACAAATCTAGCAAGAGATATTTTTAACGAATCTACTTCCTTTTGAAGTTCATTAATATGAATAGGTTTGGATTGGGATTCATTACCAAAAGCATCAATACATACATCTCGCATTTTCAGTTCATTTGTCAATTTTTCAACTTCATTATTCAAATAATTTACTTTATTAAAAAGAATTTTGTTATAATTCTCAAGAAAATCATTTTTAGCAATCAAAACTTTTTCTTCTTTACATATAGATTCCTTTTCAATATTTTTCTTTTCATCTATCAAAGATTCTACTTCACCCATTAATGTGCTAACTAAGTCTTTCAAATATGCATTCTTTTCTTTTAATTTCTCATTTTCTTGTTTCAAAGAAATAATTTCAAACGTAGATACCTCATTTGATTCACCTTCTATTCCCATGAAGCATACTTGTGCTATCTCATCCTTGGCGTCAATCTCAACTTTAGTTTCTTCTTCATCACTCCAAGTGACCAGAGCCTTGTTTTTCTTATGATCCTTGAAGCCCGTTTTTCCTTTATTCTTTAGTTGAAAACAATCCTTCTTGAAGTGCCCTGGTCGTCCACATTCAAAACACGTCTCTTCAGTTTGCTTCCCTTTGCCTTTATTTTAGTTGAAGATATTTTTTCGTTTATTCTTCCTTTGTAGACGTCCTTTGAGTCTCCTTGACATCATAGCTATCTCTTCATCGGAATCATCATCAAGTTCATCTTCATTTTTTGCATTAAGAGCTAGAACCTTTCTACGAGGAGTTTCCTCTTCATCATCATACCTCTTTAACTGATGTTCATATTCCTCAAGTTCACCAAAAAGAGTTAGTGTATCCATAGTAGATATAGTAGAGGAATCTTGAAGAGTAGTAATCTTAGATGCAAACCTCTTGGGCATAGCCCGAAGTAACTTATGATTAATCTCACTTTGTGGAATAGTTTTGTCCAGTAGCTTTAAGGAGTTCAGAAGAACAAGGAACCTTGCTTGAGCCATTTTATGGTTTCATCTTTCTCAAGTTTAAGCATCTCATAATCATGCATAAGCATGCTTAGTTTAACTTCTCAAACTTTTGATGTTCCTTCATAACTCACCACAAGAGTATCCCAGATTTCCTTAGCTGTGTTGCATGAAGATACTTTGTCAATCTCGGACTGCACCATGCCACTTAGTAGAGTATTCATCGCCCTTGAGTCATAGGATACCATGAAAGTTTCAGTTGAATCCATTTCTAGCAAGGTCTTTGGAGTACCATCGCCTTTTCTTGGAATAACTGGTCTATTTTCCATAACCCACTATTCCCAAGGATCTCTTTTAAGGTAGATCCTCATTCAGAATTTCCAGAAGTTGTAGTTTTCTATTCCATGTAACAGTGGAGGTCTATTGGTTGATTGACCTTCTTGATTGTAGTTTTAACCTGTGCATGTCGTAATCTTTCCCTACAAGTCACCTTTAAGACCAAGTAAGTAGAGCCAAGCTCTAATACCAAATGAAATTCAAATAAGGCACACTTAGAAGGGGGGTTGAATAAGTGTGGATACAAACTATGACCAATTAAAAAACTTTAAATCAAATTATTGAATGTAGTCAACTATATTTATGAATACATCTTGCTGAATGAATATGGTCTACCGAATTGAATTTTTGTTTAAGAAGATATCTTGGTGTTTTTGTAATTTAAATAAAATATTTAGTTGATAACAAAAATTCTTGCGATCAAATTTTGTTTTACTTAGCAAAGCAATTAACTTGAGTGAAATTAAGTAAAAATAATTAATAAAAATAACACCAAGATTTTTACGTGGTTCGGCTATTACCCTCTATAATAATAGCCTACTCCACGTCCAATACCAACTAGTATTGGAGACTCACTTTTATTTCTTTAAAAGACTCTTGTTACAATCTGATTCTATAAAATTGAATAACAAAAATTCACTTGAGCACTTTTGCTCCTTGTACACCAATGCACTCCTTAAGCACCTATGCTTCCTTGAGCCTGTTTGTAAACAGACCTTAATCCACCTGGATTAAATTCCCTTAGACAACACTTAGTCTAAAAAATATATAAGATTACAAATATAGAGGTCTAATGATCAAAGCAAATAAACAATTTAACAATGCAAGGCTCAACTAGTAAATGCAATGATCAAAGAGAAATAGTAAAAGATATCACCAATATAATGCCCACGAAAATTGACTGAATATATCAATAAATTAGCAGCTCAAAATTTGCACCAAGAATAGAGTAGCTTTCAGAATGTATGAGTGCAAAATATTAATTCAAGTGTTGCAAGTGTTAACATTGATCTCTGTTTTTTTTAGCCCCATATATATTACGGTTGCTAAAAAGAAAAGTTTACGTTGAAAAATCAAAAGGCAACGTTCCAATGATTTTCTGTTGAAACCAAACATAACAAATAATCTTCGGATAAATGTTGGACTTTCTCAAAAATAATCTAGATAGAGACCAAGTCAAATAGTACTTGATTATTCTACACCTGTAGCTAAAATATTGCCGCCATAAATGATTAATAGAAATCATACTTCTTTCCAATTGAGTGTTAAAAAATATAACACCACACAACTCTCTAGGATAATCATTATCTTATATTCCCAAGACATTGTCATTTAATTTTCAACCAACAGATAAAGACTTCAACTTTTATCGCATACATGCTTCACATCTTTACCAACAAATTACATGCATGTTATCGGTTTTTATATATAATCAAAACTCTCTTATAACACATGTAATATAATTCAATTAAAGGATAATAGTTATCATATTAATTTTACGCATGCATAATAAATCATGTAAAAACAGTTAGCATAAAATTAAGCATGCACGAAACATTAATTTTTTAATGAAATGTCCTAGAGCCTTGAATTGAAAAATCAAATATTTGCAATGACCTTACATATTTTTCCTAAGCCCCAAAGCATCTTCATTCTTCTTGAATAATCCAACAATCATTTCTTGAAATAGTTTCCTGAAATCCATAATACACAATTTAGTACCGACAAGTAAATCATCATCAAAACATTAGGCTAGAACGTGAATTAATCAACAAGTTGGATTAGAAGCATGCAGGTGGGCTATCCTGCGTCATGTAATCTCGGTATCTTAACTATATTTGAATAAGGTAACTCCAAAGGTAGTGTTTGGATTGGATTCCACTTCCACCTTTTAAGGAGATTGTGTTGGACCCAAATTATGGTAACTACCATGTTTATGAGTCCTAAACCGATTCGGAGATGGATTCTAAGGTAGTGAGAGTACTATAAATACAAGGCTTTCATGTTTATGAGTCCTAAATCGATTCGGAGATGGATTCTAAGGTAGTGAGAGTACTATAAATACAAGGCTTTCAATTAACAGGTAATACATTATTGAGCACTAAACACTTAAGCCTTCATTGTTAAACCTTATGAACAACATGTACTTATTCTCACACTGGAACTATCTTCCGATGGCACAAGCCGTCAAGCTTATGTGTGATTTGTGCCGTCAAGCTTATGTGTGATCTGTTATTGTGCAGGATTTGAGCGTGAATTTCGTGATTGGACGCGCCGACGAAACTTTGGCATTAACATATAATAATCACATTGGGAAACTAATTACTCGGATAGATATAAATAGAGACTCCCCTAAAAAATGGATCAGAAAAGCCCTAAAAAGTTCACTTTTCCCTTCACATTTACGAGAGAGAGGCTTCAGGTAGGTGATGATGGCAGACGAAGAAATGGAAGCCTTGCGGTTTCATGAACCCCGGTGGTATCGCTATGTTTCTCGTGGAAGGCGTTGGCCTGGAAAATATTGTTTCTTCCATGATACGTGTGAACAGGTAGAGCGTACTCTCCTTCTCCTTGATAACCCGCAGGGCCTGTCGCCGGAGGCGGAGGCGGCACTGGACAAGAAGACGAGGGAGAGGGAGATTCAGAGGATGGAAAATATAACATTCTGGCGGCGGAGGAGGAGGAGGAAAAATGGAAGAGGATGAGGAAGAGGAAGAAGAAGTCGATAAGCGAGAAGAAACAGAAGGAAGAGGAGGAGGAGGAGACTAAGAGGTTGATCGAGATTAGGGCTGAGGAGCGTTGTCGGATGGTAGATGAGTTCTATGCTAGACCTCGGGGCGGCGTTGGACCATCAGGGAGGGTTTGAGTTGTGATCCCCTAGGTCTCCTCTCATCCCCTTCAGGAAAGAGAGACTACCTCATCAGATTCAAGGGGGAGGGGGAGGAGGAGGAGAAGGTAGTTTTATTTGATTAATTGATTGGTACCAATTCATGAGTTTTATTTTTTGATTAATTAAAAATATACTGAATGGAGCTCAATTGGATTGATTGGTACCAATTGATGATTCATCTTTGACTAACATTATTAAACTACTACTATTATTATTACTAGTACTAGTTGTTTGCTTAATTAATCCACTTTTATATGCTTGCCAATTGCCATGGATGTTAGGAGGAATGTGGAAATGTATGTTGTAGACCTTAGTATTACTTACGAATGTTTATTTAAGTATTTGCAGTTGCCCCTGGCCATGTTGCTCTTTCTATAATATCCATGTTTTACCCATGGATTATCTTACTTGCTCAGTTTCATAACCAGCTTACTTTTGTAGTTCATTGCTAGCTGAAGTATCTGCATCCATGTACACACCATCACACAAGCCTACCTTGTCCTTCCAGGCCACAAAACTCACTAACATGCACTCACCTTTCCATGCTACCCCACTTACTTCTCTACCTAACTTATTTAAATTTTCTTATCTCACTATTTTTTTCCCCTTTTTTTTAAGGTTAAAATTAATCAACTCAAGGACAAATATATTCTTTTCTACTTTTGGTGGTTGTCCAAAGATGGGCTTAAGCCTCATCAAACCAATTCAATTCTTAATGCGGACTTGGAAGAAATATACAAATCTCCCATTATCCAGGGAGACTTTGAGGTTGTTTTCGTTGCATTAGGTACCGAAAAGGATGCTTTCCAGGATTCATTTTCTCAAGATGCCTTGGCTTGCCATCCCACATGATGATCAAGAAGCCAGGGATTTCATTAAAAGAAAGTTTTCTATTCCGTACTCGCCATTTGTAAAAACTGTTCTTTTTGGCCTAGACGGCACGATCTTGCTTGAAAATGCTGAATTTGCCTTCCGCGACTTTGGAGCTGAAGGCTTTCCCTACACCAGCGGAAAGATGATGGATATTCACAATCATCAACGACATAAAGCTGATGCATTCCAGCATGATCTCGTCTATAAAGTACAAAAACTCCCCTTGACTGATCTTTTGGGTGACTATATAATTGACACTAAAGGGGATCAGGCAAGTCAATATTATTGGCTAGGCTGTCAAGTAATTTGTTTTTCATACAACGCATTTGTGCTTAAATTCTAAGTCATTCCAATATCTGACGTGGTTATCCTCATTTGTAATTGTTTCTTGTATACTGCTTTTGTTTGCAGAGAAATACCTCCATACTTGAAGGTAAGCATGTGGGCCTGTTCTTTTTCAATTTAACCAATCCGGGCTATCAACGGGCTAGGAAACTTTTGAAATTGTGGAATTCATTAGAAGGTGAGCGGCGTAATGCCTTTGAGATTGTGTTTATCAACGAAGGATCTATAAATCTTTCACTGGCCAAGGCTGAATTTGAAAAGGAGTTTGGATGTACTATGCCCTGGTACTCACTACCCTTTGATGGTAGAAGGTTGTGCCAGCTTTTCAACCTTGTTGGGTTTGGACGGTTTCATGATCGGGACTATCCAGAATCAGGTTATTTTATTATTCTTGACCCTGATAAGTATCAATCTGTTAGTTACTTTGCTTTTAACATCTTGGAGGAGTTCGGAAATGCTGCATATCCTTTTACCCTAGAAAAAGCCGTCACGATAGCAAAGAGCAGACAACAGAAAGAACTTATGTTGGGCAAACTTTTATCACCTTCTGCTCCTTTACGTAGAGGAGGATCTACCTCCACCAAGGTATGTTTGTTTATGATGAGGCCTAGTTTTGTGATATTGATTTTGTGTCATTTTGTGTCAACTTTGTTTTTGAAAATTTCAATCTCTCTTGTAGGATGTTACTACTGTCTCTAAGCTCTCAGGGAAGCTCGTCCTTTTATTGTTTGCAACACATGCTTGCTATGGTTCTGGATCTTTTTGCCTGAATTGAGGAGAATGTATCTTGAAAAGAAGGGGGAGACATATGACGACTTCGAGATTATTTACATCTCATTGGACTGCGATGAATCCACGACTTCCTTCCCTAGTAGCATCCGAGAAATGCCGTGGTTGGTCCACTCTTTTGTCCCGCATTTTGCCGTTTCCTTGTCAGAAAAGGTGTTTGAATTTCCTCCTGTCCTCCCCGCTATTGCAGCCTTCGGACGAGATGGCCATCTTGTAACAAAAGAAAGCAATTTAGCCTTTAAGAAAGGGTGGAACTCGAAGTATCCGTTTATTCAAGCTGAAATGGATGACGAGGTTCGTTGGGAGCTAGTCGACATGCACAATTGGGACTTGGAAAGACTCTTCTTCCCCACTATCTTCTCCCCTGAATCTTAGGAGTAAAATATGGTCATAAAATGGTTGCATCCAAAAGAACCAAAATTGTCATGATTTCAAGATTTTGGGTTTCCTCAAGTTCAAAACACTTTAAGGTTGAAGCAAGTAGTAAAAAGGAGGCTATGGCTATATATATTTTGTTGGATATGTTATATGGACATAGAAGCTTATGGGATTCTTCAATTTTGAAGAATTGTTTGAGCTTGACTGGTTTATGTTTTTCTTTCTGCTTTTCTAGCTAGTTTTAAAACAGTGTTTCCTGCCTGCCAGTAGACGTGTTTATTGATATACATGGTTATTTTGTCACATTAATTTTCACAATTTATTTTTCTTATTATTTTATTTTATATTTGGTTTTTTATGGAGGATATGACTTTATACATACGGACATACCCTTGATCAAAATGGAAAACAGAATGCTAGTATGCTCAATTCATATTTCTGTCTCTTTTCACCGAGCTAATTAAGGGATGTGGCTAAATAGATATATTTGTTAAAAACAAATAATAAAATAAAAGAAGAAGAAACACTCGAGCTGAGCTTTTCAGCTGGTAGTACTAAGAAAAGTATTTCTTTTGCCATTTAGTTAGTCCACTTGGAATTTTCCAAGAAAAACTGTTGGAATGTGAAAGCCCCCCCCCCCCCTTTCCCTTTTTTTTTATGTTCTTGTTCATTTGGTTGGAAGAAACAAACTACCACCTTCTAGGGTTTCTTTTTGTCTAGTTATGCCATTATAATTCCTTAAATTGCATCTTGTCCCAAACCACAAAAAGTAGAGAAATCTCTTCATTTCATTATTATACTAGCTAGTAGCTCCCACCTCTCCCTCCCTCCCTCCCTCCCTCCCTCTCTCCCTCTCTTTCTTTCACCATTAGCAGAACATAAGGTTTATATATATATATATGCAAATGCAATAGATAGTGATGCAGCCAAATGAGGACAAACCATTCAGCTGGAAAGTTGGTCAAAGTTTTTCAATTAAATCAGAGCAACCAAGTCCTTGTACATAATTACTTCAATGTCAAATCTTTTGATACATATTCAATAGACTAACCAGTAAGTAATTATGCCTTGGGCTGGAAGTATTCAGAGTAATGTAGTATTCAGAATAAAATAATCACATTTTATCATGTAAAATACTTCTTTTTTATTAAGAGGAATTGAAACAGAAATAAGGTTAGCGTGAATGTATAGAAAGAATAAAAGATATGACATGAAGTACATTATGAAACGCTATTTTACAGGGTAGGTAGGTAATTGCTCCATAACCAGAAACAAATATAAAAGATACATTGGCGCACATAGATCATACTACTTGTACTAATACATATCCATCGTGCTCTAATTTATAGTCTTACTTAGTGATTACTCGTTGACTCAATTCGTCGGAAGTATATGCATATATGTATATAGGTGAGGGTTGAGCTTTGTGTACAATTAACTAAGGGTTCGCTGCTCAGTCGACCTGCTTTATGCGCTCTTGGGCACCTGTTCCACAAAGTACAGAAAGCCCATTAAACAAAATCTGAAATTTGCAATTTCGGAAGGATATTTAATTTTAGAATCATGTGAGCCATGGACTATCAAACTAATCAGATTAGCGCTAAATGACCACAACATATCTCCTTTATATCCAATCTGGGATGGAAAAAAAAACTCTACTGAGAAATGATTTATATGTCAACAAATTTATGACGAAGTTGAATTGCAACTAACGTGGAAGTCTAAATGATAAGATAGAATAAATTAGGGTGGGACCGTTCTCAATTCCTTCATCATATATATAGCAAGACTCAACTCTATTATAACTCCACAGAAACTATGGCAGGTGTACTGTGATAGACTACGAGAAATCTCTTATGATTACCTCATTTGGAATATCATGTGAGAGCCACCGCAGCAGAACTCCAAAACATACTAAAGCAGGAATCGGCTTGAAGATTAGTAGTGTGGTCACCAGCAAAATTACCTTGTGAGCATATATCAATGTAATTGGATTAAATAAATGACATGAGCAAGTCGCAGAATAAAATATCAAACTGGCTTCATTTTGACCTCCTATGACTATCATTCGTTTTTTAAGTAAAACAGATTTCTAGTATCAAACAGGCCAACTATATCTAATTAAGATGATAATGTCCATCTCAACTACAAAAGAATTACATGGCAATGCGCCATATTAAGAAAGAAAGAAAAAAGCTGGGATAAGCAAACTGCATAGCATACTTATTAAAAAAAAATCACCTAATTAAGCATATATTGCCACCAAAAAAAATGGAGTTGATTCTGACTATGCTAAACTCTGTAATACTAGTATGTGGCTTCCAATTATCCAAACACATCAATACTCCAGAGAAATTTCAAAATTTGAAGGTCAATGTGCTTGAGATAAACTATTGACAAGTACGTCCTTGTCACAAATTAAATACCCTATTCATGTCAAACACACACTAGCTGCGCTGTATCATCACTCAAAGTCTTGTCATTCCTCAACCACCGATGAACACTTGAACATTTAAGCATTCATTAGCTTCACACTGTAGCGTCCCCGAAATCCGGGTCCCGAATCGCCGCGGATCCGGTTTGCTATTTCTACAACTGTTGCGGAAGATATAAACATAAATTGTTTATACATTAAACTTTACACACTATTCTCAAAATCGAGTAACCTTAACTAATACACAATCGTGAACTGTCTAACACATGACAATACTATTCTTCAACATACTTTACAACTTAACTTCACATTTTATCCCCAAGTGAACTTGGCATTATCCTTTTTCCCGTGATTCGGCCAGATTCGCTTTTATCTCGCAATGTTTTATCATGATATAGCAAGGGTGAGCATGAAAGTTGCCCAAAGAAGTTAAAAAAAAACAAGGTAAAGATATATCATGATTGAAAGAGTTTGAATAATAAGTGGCTATCCTTCACAATGTAGTTGTGAATTAGCATGAACAAAATTTCAAAGTCGAATGAACATTGAAAATGGACATAACAATTATATCCGAATCGACCGGTAATGAAGGTGATCACCTTTCATACCGATGAATACATGCAATATGTACTGAGTAAAATTCATAAGCATATCTCATTAAAAC
Organism: Panax ginseng; assembly: GCA_020205605.1. Classification (NCBI taxonomy): domain Eukaryota; kingdom Viridiplantae; phylum Streptophyta; class Magnoliopsida; order Apiales; family Araliaceae; genus Panax; species Panax ginseng. Next base: position 130,858,686 of record CM035132.1, on the reverse strand, counting down.
CACTCTTAAAAGAGTTTAAGTAGAAAGAACTTGAAAAACTTGCTCGAACAGATTGATTACCGTAACGCAATATAATAAGCTTCTCCTCAAGACCTAATATTAATAATATAGATCTCAATATTAGAATAATATCATCACTTAATTTATAAAATAACTTAAACACATAATCCTATCACTATACAAAGATATAAAACCTATAATAGATCTTTCTGTTAGTCATAACATATAGTTAAGTATTAGACATTAGTTTTAAGTCTTAATATTATTATTATACTTTGATATTCTTTTAATCACATCATAACTTTACTTATAAGTTATTCATTTTTATATGTTATCCTAGTAAATTAGATAATATCTTAGTAAACCGAAATACCATTTCAAGAAGACGGATTTTATTTCAAAGATCCCGAAATCACTATTCTTTTCACTTAAAAATACCAAATCAACTTATTATTTTTTTATCCTTTGGTCAAACATATATACATGTATTTCATACATAAAAAATATTTTTCCGTAATTTTTCAATTTCTTTTACTATTTTTCAAAAATCATAAATAGTGCGTGACTTAAGAAAATTAGCTACCTCGTACTTAACTCCAAGAGATGCCCATCTTTTACATAACCTTATATATGTTAACGTGATGCTCCATTTTAAATTTCGTGGCAATCGGAGTTGTAGAACTCCGTTTATAGCGATTTCCATTCGGAAAATCACAAAAATTGAAATGGTCATAACTTGGTCGTTTTAGTCGGAATTAGCTCATTTTTTTGGACACGAGCTACATATTACTATATATTTTCATTTCCCAAAAGCCTGTAATTTTTCTCATTAACTAAATGTCCAAAACAGCCCTCAGAAAATTTTGGCCAGAAACTTTTTGCACTTTGGCAGTTTTGGAGTCCTTCACCAAAACTTAAATAAAACGAAATCTGTAACTCCGATTAATGATTCGTCAATTTTGTTGGATTCGTATCTTTCAGAACTACAGTTTTCATATATCACAATCCATATTTGGATATGTTTAGCTCCCGGAATTTAGCCCGGAAGTGACTGTTCCAAAACTGTCCTTTTCACAGTTTTCTTAACTTTGTGTAGTTTGGGAGAAATCCCATAACTCCCTCCTCCGATGTCGGATTTAGTCCGTTTTAGAGTCTATGGAAAGCTTATTGAGTGTAGTATAACATATCACAAGTCCAGAATTTTTAGAGCACTCTAACAAATCCGAAATTTTCTGTTTTAGGGCAGCAGTCCACTAACTCATTTAAAACAAAAAAAACTGTTTTGGTTATTCTTCTTTGTTCAAGCCTATCAACCCTAAAAATGGCAAGATCTAACCATAAAATATCATTTATCATGTAGATCTATAGTTCTCATGTTCAAGATCTTAAACTTATGGTTCAAAATCATAAGTTCAACACTTGATCTAAAACACCATAACATAACACTTTAAACTAACAAGAGTTTTGAATTTAGGAAATTTTTTACCTTTAGCTTCATGACATATCTTTTTCTTCCAACTATGTGATGGATCTTGGATGGAATGAAAAATCAAAATCTCTTCTCCTTCTTTCTTGGAGTTTCCTAACTCCCCTCCTCTCTCTCTCTTGTCTCTCTCTTTCTTTCTTAGTTATGTTGGAAAATAAGATGAGAAAAGTGAAGAATATGATTTTTGTTTAGTGTAATAATGTAAGAAATGTATCTAGACATTAGTTTGCTTGATAATTGAGGTGTAATAGCATAGTAACATGAGTGACTTCTAGAAGCAATTGATTAGCTAGCATAATTGAAGATTCTTATCAACAATGTTATTAATAATACACTAATAAAACAAAAGGGTATACTAGTAATTTCCACATTAATAAATGATTTCTTTTTAATTCTTATTTATTATACCAAATGTCCAATATGTCCCTCCTTATTTGGGCTTAAATTTGGGTCACCATTTCCATCTTTTGGGCTATCAATAAATAATATATTGGACTTAAAATTTAATTCTTTGGGCCATGTAAATTAACATAGTCCAACACTCTTAATTCTTATCCAACCCAAATCATTTAATTAGGATTTTCATTTTCCTCAATTATAACTTAAATCCTTACTCATGCACATTTATTTCCTTAACCCAATTAGACTTGCTAAAATTAGGTTATAAAATTAATTAATTGAGATGTATAAAATAAATCTCTCATAATTGCTATATATTCTAAATACCATAATTTTCTCATCTCATAACCCTTAAGTTATTAAATTCTTCATTCCTAATATATAATTAGGATCACATTAGTTTCTTTTATTTGTTTATATAATAAACAATATAAACCATCACATAATCTTCATATTCCTTTACTCACCTATTCGAACAAAATAATTTAATAAATTGTGACATGTTCCACAATTCTCTTAAATTAGGTCACTAATATAAAAATAAAATATTAGGACCACTAAATCACGATAACCATTTAGGTTATTTAATTATCACACCTAATATATATATTAGGTTACATAATTTAATTCTTACTTCACTTTTATATACAAAATAAATGTATTCACATTATATAATGTATATTTATTTAATCATACACATAATTCATATTCATTACACACATAACTTTTAATCCCTTAGGGTTTTATACAAAACATTAGGATTTCTAATTTAACAATTAGGGTTATCCTAATATATAATCACAAATACTTAAGCCATTATATTTAGCCTTTGACTTCCCAAATTAGGGTTTCAAATACTGAATTAGGATTTCGGATTCCCGGTACTGAAATTAGGGTTTCCAGAACCGATTTCTAGGGTTTCTTATAAATCGTAATAATTTTATAACTGAACGTTGACGTTCTAATAATATTAGGGTTTGACATGAGATATAATTTATCCGTCAACACTTGACCCTTAACCACATTACGTATACATAATACCGTAATCACAGAATATATACACATACCCTTAATCCTGAATAATTCACTAAAAGAAATTTTAAATCCTCAAAATTCCTTTCTGAAAACATCAAACACATACACTTATTCTCTGTCTAGGTCTATTATTTGACCTTAAACCAATCATTTAAGATTTTAATAATTTTCTAATTTCTCGGGTTGTCACACACACTCTGTCTAACTCTAGTAACTATTGGCAAACATGCATGGTCCAGACCAGAATGGAAAGTGTCCACCAAATATATAGTCCACCAAGTCTCTTTTACATGATTATCAGTTTTTACCAAAACGACATCTTTATCGTATTATTGATGGAGCATAATATCTATTGGGACAAAATCAAATAAGAGTACGCCAGCTAGATGCAAGTTGCAACACATTATGCAATTGGTCACTTGATTAAAAAAGCCCAGATGCCAGATGCAATTGGGCATTGAAGCATAGCCAAACAACTAGGAAGCAGAAAGCCCAAATGCCAATTGATAAAGTTAGTTGGTCTGCACAAATCTTGGTAAATACCACATCAAAACATAGGGAGACAGCACCTAAGAGGTGAAGTGATCTGGTCACTTGATTAAAGTATTACCTGTGACTTGTGAGGATAGACACTATCAGTTTAAGAAGCCAAGGTACACAAGTACGGCATAATATTGACAAAATGGCCAACAAAGTAATCAAAATAACCAACATAGAAAAGGAAATTAGAAGTAAACAGAGCATAAAATCGGAAAGAGATGAAAATGTGCACTTTAATCAAATAAACTTTTTTCTTTTAAAAGATAAGTACTATGGTTAGTGTCTGTATGCACCAAATTGCAGAATTGTGCTCTACTCGTGCAAAGGCAACCTTCATTAGTGATATAAAAGATCTGGAATTATTAATCTTGCAACTTCAACAAAAAATTTAATTGCCCAGTCTAAACTCAACATTTATACTTTCATCATGAAACAAAAGGAAAATTGTCATTCGGAGTGTTGTAATGATAGTTCAACTCTTAACACTAAGAATTTTTACACTTTGAGACATGGGCTATGGCATATCAGGCAACCAGACAGAATGAAAGTCACTCAGTTGATTTTGGACACATGCCAAAAGCCTGTAGAGTATACGCAGCTGATAGATTGTTCTAAAAATCATATCAGTACACTTTGTGAGCATATATATAAAGAAGGGTGTGTAAAGTGCAAAAAATAGGGGGCGCTTGTTCATGGAATAGACCCTAATTACCCGAAGGATTTGATCCGAATGCATGAAAGGATCCAAATGGAGCAACCGGGGGGGTCAGCCAGGCCTTCCTACCATATATGGGCATGTAGATGGCATGTGACCTCCAGGGTTCCTACGACTAAAAGTACATTCTCAGTACCCTCTCACAATTATTTGGGGTTCCAATATCAGTTCATTCATTCTCCCAAGACTGACAAGAGTTCTGGCTCTCACAATCCTTGGAAGTTCGCCCAAGTTTCTCCCCCCCTCCTAATCATGAATTGCAAGTCCCCATTGATTCTCACCTCTCCAGCTACAAACCATAAACTTAATCTGGCGAGTTATGTTTTCCTTGCTTACACAATCATACCACTGGCATTGCAGAACTGATATGAGTTTTTTGAGTTTGCAAATATGAGGAATGTTTATCTAGAAATTGAGTACATATAATTTCGACATCATAAAATCATAATATAAATGTTTGGGCACTTCTAGCATAGAACGGATATTAATATGAAAATACTTGGTTTGCACATAGGAATTTCGTAATATGAATTTTGCATTTCACTACTGAATCACAGTTCTCTAGGGATTTCTTTACTTACGATTTTGTCATGGACATCATTCCTTGAAGAACACCAGAGGTGCCGCCCAGAATCGAAAGCAAAGCAAATAACAAACCAACAGCACAACCCTGTCGAGCAAAGATGGCTCAGAACTGTGAGCATAAAGTTTTTGTGAAAGTAAAGCAATAGAAACAACTTCAAAATTAATATATATACTATACTATTGTTTGAATATTGGAGACACGTATATCCACAAAATAGTGATAAGTATAAACAAGATACTTACCTGCAGAATAAGAGTACCAACAGTGACCTACCAATACTATTTCTCTCCATCAAGAACTGCAAAACCTGGGCATCAAAAAACATTTAGATGCTTCAGCATCATTTATAAAGAGAAAGAAGCTTTAGATTTCTGGAAGACGCATTCGCTTTATCAGAATAGGATACTCAACAGCTGTTTTTCAGCCTACTGGGAGTGCTTAATGAAGCCAATAAACAGGATTTTTGGTAATAATAAATAAGTATAATCATAATTATTAAACCTTAAAGTAGAATCTTTCATCTTACTCTAAACCAAACTCCACAACAAAAATGACATGAACTCTCTCTCTCTCACCTCTTTTTCTGTTTTGTGCTGAGAAATTAGATATATAGAGGGCAAAACATAAATAAATCAGACAGGTAATCTCCGGTACCGATAACAATACATTTGATTCAGCCAACATATCGTCAATATGGATGATATATCAGTGATATATGTTTAATTTGTTCTAAAACATGTATCATATATGATTTTATCGTATAGGTGTCGAGCAATACCGAGAACTATATGTGTTGAAACTTTGAACCGTGCTAGACTTTTGTTTCTAGTGAATTTTTTCTAACTCATTAATTCCCACCTTTCAACTTTCAGTTCTGCTCGTTTATTATTCTATCAGAAAAGACCATCAAAACCTTCTAGTTTGTCTTTATTCAGAATTTCTTCTATAGCTCTTGCTAGCCTTAAACGCTTCTCATCACACCCTTGTTTCATTTTTTCAAATTGACTTCTAATAAATTTAGCTTCTTCGCAAGCCTTTGCCCTGACGATTCACCAGGTAGCTTTCCTCATATTTATGCATGAGTTCGGATTATATCCATGCCCCCAATCTGAAGGTGTATTTTCCCTCTCCTTACACCCCCACAACATAACAGCAAAGGAAGATGGTCAGGGGCAAAACAGGGCAAGGACTTGAGAAACTCCTGGTAACTCCTGGGATCACTCTTCCCAATTTGTAGACAAAAAGAAATCTGTCTATTCTTGAACGAGACTGCCTTGCAACCACATGAACCTACTCCACATGAACTCCTGCATAGCCGTTTAGGAAAACCTGTATCATATTTGCTCATGTGAAATCTGAGCAAGCTTACCCATGGCTCAACATGAATATCATCAGTATTCAAATTTTTTGGGCAGCCTACCACATGAATGACTAAAATGAATCAAACTTCCTTTAGGTTGTTCCATTACTTACTTGACAAATTTTTATGGGTCTGAATATTATAAACTTGTGGAACTCACTGCTTCCTCTCTGTAACCACTGCATAACACTTTGAGTTTCACAATAGGTTCGTCTTGATTTTATTATTTCGACAAGTCAGGTCAGAGTTAAGAAACTACTCATTTCCATTCGTTACATAACAGTGATCAAGGGTGTGTATCATAGTTGTCACGGCGCCATGACGAGTCATGGCGGTAGCCGACTGCCTGGACGCCTAGGCGACCGCAATGGCGTCCGTAAGGCGACAAGTCGTTTACAATGTGCAATTTATATATTATTTATTTTACTTAACAAGTATATTGGCAATAAAATTTTATATACATTAAAACTCAAAACATAACACTATGGAATAACATTAAAGGCATAATTATGTAAATACTTATCAATAACAATCCAAAAACAACACACTTGATATTAAAAATTAGTAAAAGAAATGAAGAATTCAACAAACACCACATAGAAAATAAAGTTGCAACCAACCATCACAAATATGTAGTCTAATAACTAATAAAGCACCACCATAGCAAGCCAAAATAATGTTTAGACTCTCTACACTAGTCTAGACTCTAGAAACATCATTCAATCAAAATCATCATAGAAAAGGTCATCTCCATCTCTTCCACGAGAACTACTCTCATTCAAAGGCGTAAGTGGTGGTCTTTCTCCAAAATCATCCTCCACATCTACATAAACATTTGGAATTCTCTCTTCTTCATCAACTTCATTATCGGAGTCGGAATCTATCAACCTTGATTCCCTTGAAGTTGAACCACCACCACGTCGAGAGTATGGCATTAGATTATTACTAGTATTAGCACGAGCACTCCTTGAAAGATTGAGACCCTCAAGCGTGTTGGATGTACCGGTTGCTCGATCCACATCATTCCATGTAAGATCCCCCCTGGGATGAACAACATCAGTATCATTATCGATCCATTCATTACCCCATTCAAAGTCGTCAATGACTAATGGATCAAAATTATTGCCAAGTTCACGCCTCTTTTGGAACCTTGAGTCGATCTTTCGATTGTATTAGACATACACCAAGTCACTCAATCGTTTGTGTTCCAATCTATTCCAATTCTTCGTATGAATCTAAAATAAATATAACAAAAAATAATAATATTAATGATAAAATTTTAATAATAGTGAATGATTTATTACTTTTGAAATTTGAACTAACAATAGAAAGTACTTACAAACTCAAATGTACTCCAATTGCGCTCGCAACCGGAAGAAGAACAACAGAGGCCTAGAATTCTTTTTGCAAATGAGGATAGCTCAATAGCTCGCGCTCCAAAAGCATTCCACCAATCAACTAGCAAACATTTAAAAGAAATATAAATATTTTTTAAAGGGAGGAAACGAAGAATGTATATAAATTATAATCATAATATCTTTATATATATTTTAATATACGTACGAGGATTCTTTATTTTTCGTTGCCTAATCACCATTTCTCTTGCAAAAGTATCGCGAGAAGTATCATAGTTGTCGGCTAGATTGCTTATCTTGTCTAGCAAATCTAACTCGGGCACCATCTTTGCAAGAACGTCATTGAAGTCATCTCGTAAAGCATTAGCAAACAACCGACGTTCCTCTTTGATATCAAAGTACTTGCCCGGATTGAGACACAATGCAGCCCCATATAATTTATGCTCCATTTGATTTTCCCATCGCCGCTCAACAATTTCAATCACCTTCTTATACAGTCTTTGTTTATTATCAAATGCATCTTTGATTCTTTTCTTCGCGTATTCCATCGCAGCAATAACTTCAGGCATAGCAGGCTTCTCATCACTAATGCAATCCTCAACAGTATGCCAAAATGTTGTTGAAATAACAGTATCACATACTTTCTTCCCCGCTTCAGTAGTCGACAACTTTGATTTTGACCAATCCTCGCTGATGAACAAATGCCTCAATGCATCTTTATTCTTGTACAAACTCTGCAAGGTGAGGAAAGCTGTAGCAAATCTAGTAACTGCGGGTCTCACAAGATCCCTCCCATTCGTTTTCTCCCTCATCGTGACTAAGAAGACGACTATGTCTATAAATGAATGTTGTAATTCTCCTTGCATTTTGTGTTTGTGGGGTGAAATTGCTTCAACTTGCTTATGTCCTCTAACATAAGGTCAAGGCAGTGAACGGCACAAGGTGTCCAAAATAGTGTAGGTCTCCTCTCCATTTATATGCCCCGCTGCCTTGTAATTAGAGGCATTGTCTGTGACCACCTGAACAACATACTCGGGGCCAATTTCCTCGATCTTGCTATCAAGTAGATTTGCCAACATTGTGGCATCTTGTGAAATAAGTCCCCTCGGGACTATTAACAAGGAAATTCAATAAGTGTCTTCCCTCTTATCGTCCAACCATCCGACATGAGTGAGCAGCCGTATTCCTCCAAGCAACTTCATGTTTCTTCTTTAAGTCATCGGTTTTCTTCGCCTTTTCAAGTAAAGGAACCCTTAACTCATGATACATTGGAGGCTTGAAATCCAAATTTATATCGCTTCTATGGACTCGACCATCACTTCAAATCTCCTTGAATTTGCAAGCATTGAATGGTATGTCACATTCGTAAAAAAAGTTGGCAACGTGCATTTGGACTCTCTCCTTTTCCTCCGGTGTCCTCAAACGACTTTCAATACTCGTTTGGCTCAAACACTTGCTATGCCTCTCTCTACAACTTCTTTGGGAGTCTTCTTTAGAAGTGCTTCAATCAGTATTAGCTTTTGGTTGTGGATTTTGGAATTGAAATACAACATTCTTCCCATTTAGAAGCACTTTTGATGTAGTTTGAGCCTTTTGATGCCCGAATGACATTTCTTCCCACAAAGTATACATTGACGACATCCTTATTACTTAAATCCTACTAATATCCATATTTCCAACCCGGATCGTTCAATTTAGCTTTTCTTTTAGGGTCCTTCGTTATATCATAATTATATTTAGAACTTTCCACCATTTTCTTGTCTACACAATACAATCAAAAGCAAAATATAAGACAAACATATAATATAATAACTAACAGTCATGCATTATAATTAATAGTAGTACTAATTTACATATAATTAAAAAATTTACAATCATTATTTTTCATGTTTGATAAATTTCTTTCTTTCAGTGAAATATTTAATTGCAAAAAAAAAATGATATACCAAGTTAAGTACCAGTCTAGTCTGCCTCAGCCAGTATATATATAAAGTTATAAACCCAAGTACCCAACAGAAAGAAACATGCTTAAGCCTTCAGCAGTAGCTAACCAAAAAAAAAAGAAAGCAAACAGTGACTGAAGTCACTGAGCTCGGTATAAAGAAAAATAAAGTACGACCAAGAGTAGCCAAGCTCGAAGCAGAAAAGAAAAGGGGAAGGAAAAAGAAATACCGCCAACCGCTGACGTCGACTCGAACGAAGGTCTGCCATCGCCGATCGACTCTATTGGTTGGTCGCGACTCTCTCTGTCTCTGTCTCGGTCTACTGTCGCGACTCTCTCTCTCTCCGTCGTTCATTGTCTCTCTCTCTCTTTTCTCTCGAGCTCGACTCGATCGATCATTTTCTCTCCTTTCTCTCGCTGTCGATCTGTTCAACTAGGTTGGTTTTCTATCCTTCGACATCATTTTTTTTAACCCTGTTAAGTTTTGGGTCGATTCATACCCGTCGAACCAAGTCGGTCGATTTCCCTATTAGTCGTCGAAGTCGTCGCCGTGGCGTCCCAGGCGACGCCTTTTTTTCTAGTCGCTCGCCTTTCCACCATCGACCAAGTCGGTCGTTCGCCTTGAGTGAAATTTATCGCCTGAACGCCTTGGCGTCGCCTAGGCGACGCCTTAACAACTATGGTGTGTATAGGAATTTGTGTCGATTCAAGAAAATCTCAGTTAATGCCTAAAACTGAAGCTTGAGTCACATTTAGGACCAATGGTAGAGTGCACTTGGGATAGTCAGTTCCACCCGAAGTTTTCAAAATAATGAGGTGAATTTACAAGACACATAAATTGTGGAACTTCTAAAAAACCTCTTGAGTTTTAAAAGAAAGATTGAACGTAAGTCACATGATTAGAATGGGATGGGTGAAGTGACTTGGAGCATCAGGAGTGTTGTACTATCATAAAATCATGTTAAGTTGAAGGAGAAGTTTTATAGGACGGCAACAAGGCCATTGTACATCGTTGATCGTAAAATCATGTTAACATTTTAGATAGTTTACAATATTCATCATTATATTGACTAAAATTAAAGAAATTCATGTTAACTTAAGTTGACTTCAAAAAGTCAATAATAATCTTATAGTTTGGAGGAAGGAAGTTTTTTGGACCAGATAGAGTATTAATGGTAATTTTTAGTTCCCATCCGTATTTAGAGCTCAATTTTCCTTTCTCTAAGCTATAAACTAAATTTTATACTCTGGGCACTCAAAAAGTCAGGCTTTGTCACTCAGTACATCTCCCTAATTTGAAAATTAGCCAGAAATAGATGCATTCTTGGGAACTGATTCCAACATTATAAAATATTTGAAAGGCTAACAAAAGGAAAATTATGTGTACTAACAAAGGTGAAAAAAACATAGAAGTCAAATGGGGCTCATTTGAGACGGAGGGAGCTGAAGATTTAATAGGTATGTCTTTAAAAGAAATTAGGAACAACAAATTTTATGAATGCTAATAATGTAATTGCAACACATAGCAAGAAGAGGGGGAGCAAATTTTATATGATCAGGGGCAAAAGTAGAAAATCCCTAGGAAAAATAAAATTATGGTGGATTGATCAATCAAATTGCTACAATAAGATAAAATATAGTACCGTGCTACTATAGATCATAACAAAATCAATGTTCAAAAATGCGCTAGGCGGGAGGCGGGCGACCGGAGGGGCCTAGGTGAAATTTTTTATTTTAAGCCAATTTTAATATTGTATCTTACATTTATCCAAACAAAACAATAATATAAAGCAAAACAATCTATAATAAAGACCTTTGCTTAAAGCTCAATGTCAAAGTTCAAATTATTTGTTATTTTATTGGAAAAGATTGTAATATCTTTTATTATAAAATTAATATTAATTTCTTAAAAATTAATTTGAGATATTTTAAATTTAAAATTAACATAATTTGTTTAATTTTTAAAAATAATAAATATATTTTTAAGTAATTTATAATATTCATAATCATATTGATATAAAACAAATGAATTCATGTTTATTTGAAGTTGATACAAGTTCAAAAAATTACAACTATAATAAAATTATTCATTTTGACTTTATCTTATTCACTTCTTATTGTGATTTGATATGCTACAACCTGCATTATTAATATGGTAAATAATTAGAAAAATAAATATATCAAGATCTAGTTTGGATAGTTATTAAAAAAATAAAAAATCTCTCTGCCTAAGCCCCGCCTAATTTCCTGGAGGGATTTTTTTGCCGCCTAAGCGAGGTGCGGGGGGGTGGGGGGAGGGGGGCTAGCGCCTAGGCGCCCGCCTAAGCTGCTTTTTAGAACACTGAACAAAATGATTGATACCGAGACTGCTAGTTTAAAGCCAATATTTGTATCATCTGATAGCAGCATAGTACCAAGATCTATAAAAAGAGCAGTAAAAACAAATAAAATCAGAGCACATATATGGTGATATGATCATATCTGCAAACATCTATTAGCACATAAAACTGTCAAGGATCAAACTCAGAAAGTCAATAGTTTAAAGTAGCGCCTGATTTTGGGGGCAAAACAGTAGCAAGACATTTAACAATATTCTGCCTAACTCAGATAAAATTATCCTTTAAACTAACAATTTTAACAATAGCACTGATCTCAGAAATTAAATGAAGTCCCCGTAACAAGTAATGTTTTAAAAGTATAACTCCATGCTCACAAGCTAGTCAATATGGATAATAATGATTTCCTCACAAGTGTATTAGTATGGGCAACCTTTTCAAATTTCAATCAATGAAAGCTCATGAGACCTTAAAATTGGAGTACATTTTGAGACTAAACATAACAAAAAAATTCCAAACTTTAAAGATTTCGTAAACCTGTCAGCCAATTCTTGAACATGATAAACAAGTTGATCAACTGAATCTTCAGTTAAATGAACATTATGATTCAAGATAATTTGGAAGAGATTAAACAAAGGTTCATTTCATACCAGTTCCTTGGATATTAAAGATTGATGGCAAGGAAGGCAGATGAATTTCCTAGCATCTTCTTCTCCACACAGCAGTTATTGGCAGAAGGTTGATACATGAGCTAGGTGCAAGCATTCTTTCACTACCCTTGTGATCACATTGCTAACGGGGTTGTTAATTCCTTCTTTCCATATAATTAAGGGATACAAGTGCGTACACATCAGATCTCTGATGCAGCTTGCAATATTCTATTGCTGCAGTTACAAGAAGCTAGTTCCTCAAGTACTAACAGCTTGGGAAGAACAATGGAGGATAGAACATGACTTGGACAACCAAGCTCTTCATAACTTCCATCTGAAAGATGAAAAATCACAAGCAAAGCTGTTTCATCCTCTGCCTTCCAAGGCTCAATCAAACTCAAAACTGCCAAAGAATGCCCACATCTTCCATTGCAAAGTTTTTGAATTTCATGAACGAATCTGGCAATGAGAAGAAATCCTCATCCACCTTTTCTCCCTGAGAATCCAAATTCAAAAACGAAACCCATTCATAATTTAAGTCGGACACCATGTCGACAGATGGTGTGCAGCCTTATTAACCCAAAATTCAAAGCATCATTTAACAATTCCTTGCTAGTCCAGACAAGTCTAGTGCGCAGAATCTCTTGTGGTCAAAAGCAAGGTATGACAAAATACGACCCTGAACTACATTTGGTAGTTTATGTATCCATCAACAACAAATAACAAACTTAACAAACCAATATCAATATATAGACATGGACATTAGTCAGAAAAATATTGCCCCTTCCAAATTGAGAGTTATGTTTGCGCTAGACATAATCCTTTTGTTAAAGTTTTAATATTTAATCACAAATCCTAATGGCTTAATCCTGAATTGAAATTTGAAAAGAAAATAATGAGAGCAAATTACTTCTAATCTAATTGAAGTTGCGAAGCAATAAAAATTAAAGAAAATGCTTTTACCTCTTTGTGTGAGGAGATGGGAGGATGAAGGATGAGATGAATCCACAACGGGTTTGGTGAGCAATGAAAGGAAGGAGCCTGTGGGCTGTGGAGATGAGATTGATGACGGGGTGGGGGTTAAAAGATTTTTGTGGGCTCGTAGGCCGTAGCCATAGAGATGCCTCAGTTCCTAATTCTTTGGACTAAATTGTAAATCTAAGCCTTCTATTTATCATGTTTTTGCGACGTGTTCCCTAAATTTAGTTTTTAGCACAAGTCTCTCTCATAGATATATTAAAAATACAAAACTTTTCCTCCATCTTTTTTCGTTGATAAAAAAGCAATTTCTGTTAATTGAATTTGACAAAAAATGCTAACGTATTATTTTATTACATAAATTAAGGTTATTATAATGATAACAAGCGTGTCATCATATTCCCAATGTGACAATAGAATTATCCGCTCCATTTGCAACATTAATTTAAACCCTAACGACTATTTGTAACTTTTATTTTTCAAAATACGATTTAGTTGAGATGAATTTTAGCCCTAATTTAAAACTCATGGTTTAATTAAGATGAATATGAACTCTAACTTGAGACCTCTTAGGTCACATTTGTCTTTTTTCGATTGTAAATTTGAATTTTATTACTCTCAAATGCATTTCAAATATGTTTAACTACCATAATAACTATACTAACGTTACTTTAGGCATGAATAATATGTTAGCACTTTACATTAAATTTAATTTGATAGAATTGATTTTTTTTATTGACAAAAGGGGTTGGATGAACAATTTTGCACAACTAATGTATCTATGAAGGAGACTTCTTGCTAAAAAAAATAGTTTAGGGAACACTTTTGCAAAAACATAACAAATAGGAGGGTTAAGTTTTCAATTTAGTCAATTCTTTGATTCGTTATAACAATATAGAAGATTGAATTAAAAAATGATACATATAATAATCGATAATAATTATTGGGCAACTGACAAAAATATACCCTGAAGTTGTCAACTTCTTTATTTTTAACTCACATGTTTGTGAATAAACAATCAACAACTCCATGAATTTTTTAAATGCAATATTGTTCCTTTTGCCGCCTAGACTAATTAGTACTTTGAGATCTGGTTTGATTTGGTGTTGACGTAGTTTGACTGAAGCAAAATCATATTTAATCGTATAACTGTAACAATATACACCCAATTCCCTCCAAAAAATGTATATCTATTTCATTTCCCTCCATATTCAGCAAAACAGAATATATATATATATATATATATAACATAGTTCAAGACCTAATTTCTGGAGAGAGAGAAAGAAAGAATCGTATTAGAGAGAGAAAACGAACCTTAAAGGTTCATCAACGACGCATGTGAACTGCTATTGCAATCGACCTGCAGTGTTGGTGACATCGTGGACCAATCTCAACCTCGGGTCGCTTTTTTTATTCTGCGATTGATGAGAATAAAATATGTTATGTTTTATCCCTTAATACTTAATCTTTTGTATTTATTTTATGCTTAAATACACTTATTATTCTTATATTTTGATTTAAGGTGCAATTAAAGGAGTCTGTGACTTTGGAAGTGCTTTGGAGACAAATTAATCATTATTTGGACTTAAAGTAAAAAAAGGGGCAAATTTTAATTACGCGAGTATATGGATTTAATATTTTATTACAATAAAATCAATATCTTGGTGATCAAACAATATTTAATTCTCCTATTCATGGAATGAAAGAAACAAGAAGAATCCTACAAGGAGAGGGAAGGAGGTGAAACAATTTTGGTGTGCTAGTCAAATCCAATGAAAGAAATGAAAGTCTATTTAAAAGATCTCTTTAAAGGAAGTTGATTGTCACTAGGAAGTCAATTCCTAGAAGGAATTGATTGAGCCTTGATGCCTATAAATATAGGATTACCAAGAAAGCTTAGGGGTCTTGTAAGACCCCACATTTTATGGAATAAAATTTAACTTTTCTTTTTATAATTATTTTGCTAAACAGTGAGGTGTTAAATTGATGAACTGATATAGTTAAGGTAGATATGTGCAAACTATAAAAGTATGTGGGAAAATATTCTTTTATCGGGGAATATTCATTCGATTGGGGAATATTCTTACGTTAAAAATATTCGGTAAAATACGACGGCGTCAAAATAACCAATTATTGGTGGTCCCCCACAATGACGAAATTGTCGGGTATAGAAAACGATAATAATAATAAAAATTGTCAACGGTACCTAACTTTCAACTGTTTAAATACCCGGTAATAAAAGTACAGTAGCACACACGCAGTACTTTACTGTAGCACGTGGTATTACACAGTAACACACACCACTCCATAGTAGCACACGATAATGCACAATATTTTACAATTATTGATTCAATAATTATTACTGTAGTAATCTGCACAGTATTTCTTCAATAATTGTCATGACATAGTAACTCATATTATTTAATGTGATATTAGCATTATTGACAATGTCTAGAAATTCTGTCAAGGAAATGGGTTATTTAATTGCGCGCCGTTTATACGGAAGACCCCCCTCTTTCCTGGAAACAATTTGTTTGTCACAATAATTGTCATAACATTTCATACTATTTGGCATCTTAGTAAGTCACGGGTATTAAAGCATTAGACACACTCATTATTTGAAGAATCTTGATACTTATACACTAAGTCAATAATAATTGATGAAAGGTACAAATTAAATTAATGATGATGAATTAAAATATGTTAATCATTTTAAAATGAATTCATCTTTTATAAAAAAAATGATGATGGAATAATCTTTTGAAATGAAATAATCTTTTTGCATAAATAATGTTAATGGAGTAATCATTATGGAATAATTTTTGACTAAATATTAATAATGTTAATGGAGTAATTATTATGGAATAATCTTTTGACTAAATATTAATAATGGATTAACTTTTGATAATGGACTTATCTTTTTGAATAAATATTGATAATGGGTAATCATTATGTTTAAAGATAATAATATTAGATGATTAATATATTTATTAAATGTGAGAGTTTTTGGCTATAAATAAGAAGGTTTAACATAAGAAAAATTCACAACTTCCTTGCATTCTTCTTTCACTCTCTAAAATTTCTTAAGTTCTCTCTAAGTGAGCTAGACTATTTTTGGGTATTTGTGAAAATCCGTAAGAGTTGAAGTATTGTTCAAGTAAGTTTTTCTATAAAAGTTAGTCAAGCACCCACACACATCACACGATATTTATAATCCTTCTTTTAGAAGAGTTGTTTTTAAAACCTTCCTTTGGAAGACTTTATTTTGAATTATTATTTTCTTTCAAAAACCATTTTGAAATTTATTTTGTACACTACACGAATTTATACTACATAGTCACTTTTGATAATTTTATAATATACGAGTTAGTATTCACCATATGTGATAATTACTAATTATATTATAAATATATTTAGGTTGGTAAACTTCATAGAAAGCAACATCCAGTCACCTGATAATTAAGGTAAGGGATGTCACTTTCTTTCATACTCCCTATTTTGGTAAGGGATATCATTTTCTTTCATACTCTATTAGTAAGAAACAATTATTTGTTTCTATAGCCTTACCATTAAATTATGAAAATTCCTTAAAGGATTAGAATATCCTTAATGGTTTGCGCTTAATCTAGTATCATTCCACTTGACCTTTATTTGCATGAACCTTCTTATTGAATTTTTATTCGTTATCTTTGAAATATGAAATTTGAATATCATTCTTAAATTTCACTCCACATTTTTGTCATCATGTTGACAATTTGAACATTATTGGACTTGGATAAATTAAATGTCAAATCTCGAATGTTTATTCATTTATCTTATATTTCTTACAACATCCATTCATTTTTGATATTGTTGCTCTTTGTACTAATCATCAAGACTAAGTGGTTGTGAGTGTATTTGGCCTTTGTGGCAACGAGGAACTGTTGTTTGGTATTGCAGGAATAAAAATGAAATCCTCTATAGCTTTTGTAGCAACGAGGTAATTGTTGTTTAGTGTTGCGGGGATAAAATAAAAGTTCTCTATAGCCTTTATGGTAATGAGTAACTATTGATTGGTATGATCATGACCATTGGTGCTACAAATGATTATCTTTGACCCGTAGTGCAAAGATGAGTTGTTGATTTGCATTATTATGATCAGGAATTGTTGATTGATATTACAGGGATAAAATATTGATGGTGAACTTTTGGAGAAGATTGTGGACATCATAATCTATTTTTCTCCCTTAATTGATTGATATTTCCGCTGCAGTTGTTGATCTAAAACTTGTTGTCTATTATATTCTATCAGATTTTTCATTGTTGAAGACTAATGATAATTTATTCTTCATTATCTTAGTCGTGATATTCTTTACTGGGCTAGTTGAGCTCACCCTTTTCTTTTTGTTCCATTGTTCTTCTGTGAAATGAGAATATATTTGGGACTAGCCAAAAGTCTTGAAGTGATGGTCCGAGGGAATCTCAATTGTAGCCTTCACTATATTGTAGAATAGTGTGGCAAGGATTTGTAATATGTGTTACCTTATTTTTATACGACTATATCTGAATTTGGATGTTAATTGTAACACCCCCATATCTATACTCCCATGGTATCCGATATGGTGTTTACATCAAATTAATATAATGCATTTAAATCTATACACCCATGGTATTTGATTAAAATATTACATTAAATAGAGGGACTATCAGATATAATTCCCATAGATTCAAGATTCACAGTATCCCATAACAGAAGGTAATTCTCAAGAGAACTATTACTATGTTTGGATACCCTCACTTGAATATATGAACTGTATCTGTGACTAGAGTCTATCTATCCGAAATTCAGAGTACCAGTAATAATATGAGCAGATCCATATTACCAATACCCTCACCGGAGATGTATAGTCATGCCATGCAATTTATACTATCGTATCGATAGTAACTATCTATCCAAATCCGTAGTATTAATAACAACATGAACAGTCCATGCTATTAACACCCTCACTTAGATAAATAGTTCCTAAGGATCTCAACTAGATTTGAAGAAGTCTAATTTTACATCTATATATGTAAGAAAACACGGTTGCGGAAATAAAAGATGTTATATATATCATAATATTAAGATTCGATTACATAATTCTCATAACGAGTTCTTATTACAAGGTATTCAAATAGACAAGAATATAATCTAATCTATGTAAGCACGCTTCCCTTTATCTACTCCGGATGTTGCAGGATCACCATCCAAAATTGCAAAAGGAATAATTTGCAAAGGTGAGCTATGACATGGTCATCAAGCTGTGTATTTATAACAATATAGGATTTGAAGAAATATAACAATTCAAATTTCAACTGATAGTTGTTACCATTTCTGGATTTCTAATTTCAACTATTTCTGGAATTTTTCTTATTTCTGTCAGTCACAAAGACTTAGAAATTTTGTTTAGATGTGAGATAGGGGATCAACCTATTCAACACCCTAGGAGTATGCATTTCATCCTACTAGTGCTCAACATACACTAAAGTTATCGTCAATATATCAATTGACCAAAAATCGCTCCCTTACGGGATACTCAACTTCAGTATAGGATTGTCTTACCAAAACAATTTGGTTTGACACAACAGTTTATACTCAATAAACAATATCATATGGATAAATAATTTATTTTTGAGTTATACTAAAACTATAGTAATAACTTTTCAATAATAGGTAATTCAATGTAGGTGTATTATATCAACAATATATCAAGATAAAATCTTGTTCAACGAATAAACAGGGTTGAGAAATTTGCAATAAAGAAATAAATTCCGGATTTAGGAAACTTGCCTGAGTGTAGATCAGTCAAGTTATGTTATTCAAACGCTAATAAGTACCTACGACGTTCATATATATAAATCTAACATGTTAGTATTGGTAACAATACTTAAATATAACATTTATTTAATATCGGGTTAGATTTAATAGGGTTTGATTTTAATACCTTTGATAAATGGACTAAATTTTATTTATAAAATTTTATTATATTTTTAGATAATTTAATTATCCTTTATAATATTTTTAGAAGTTTTAAAGTATTTTTAAAACATTTATTTATCCTTTAAATGATTTTTAAATCATTTATCTCTATTATAAATAATTAATATTTACTTAAAATTTTACAAAAACATTATTTAATATTTTTAAATAATTTATAATCATTTGTTATGATTTTTATTTCATTAATAACATTTTTCCATAATTATTTAGTATTTATAAGTAATTATTCTAATTACTTTATTAATAAGTTAATTATAAATAATATCTAAATAAAATAAAATAATTATTAAATTTTGTAGAAATATCAAAAATTATTTATAATAATTTAATATGATTTTTAAAACTATTTTTATATTTATTTATTTATATTTATTAATTATTTTAATTTTTATAATTTATTTTTAAAGAAAATAATTTACATGTCATGCATTTAAAGCCCTACGGTGGATGTAAAGTGTCATTTGAGATGTTCTTGAGTTTAAGGAAGCGATTTGAGTAGGTGGTCGAGTGACCGGTTTGACCATTAAATAATTAGCTACTTGGTAAAGATTCAGGTTTGGTGAGTGTTGTTATTGTAGTACTCTTTACAAAGTACAACATCAAGCAACAATCGGGCTTTAACCTACATATAACAAAAAGTTATAGAGGCTCAAGTCATCGCTGAGTATTCTTGAGTTTCAGGCAACCGAAAATTGGTCGTGCATTTTCAATAACCGGTTTCGTGGCTTTAATATCTTTGATTCTGTGTATTAGATGTGTGTTGTGTTTGTTGTAACATATAGTATATATGTCGTGGTACATATATATAACATTAACATGAACAAAGCATAACTCTAAGGTCTCTAATTATCTTTGGTCAAAGCATGTACCAAATATTCTTTGTGTTCTTGATTTTTCGGAAAACCCGAAACTCTATTGAAGCTTCGGTTAATGGATTTTGACCATTAATTCTAGTAAACCTATCGTTGTTTGTTCAATTGAAGATCATAGATATGTAGTATGTATAACAGGTACTAATCTATAATAAAAACTTAAACAAATAACAATCAGAAGACGATTAAACAGGTCGGTCAAAGTAGCCGGTTCGACTGTTCTTGAGTTTTCTGGGCAACCCAGAAAACTAAAATCCGTGAACGGTCAACCCACTTTGACTGCTTATAACTTGAAATCTATGGTTCAACTGAACCTGTTTTCTTTTCCAGACTAAAGACCTACTAACAGGCTACAAATACCAATCAATTAACAGACCAAAACATAAACACACACGAATCTACAAGCCCTGACATTTGGCTGTCAGACCAAATTTTACAAAATTTCCAGATTTCATAAAACGCTTAATTAAGGCATCTAGATGTTATGAAAACGTGTTCTACCCATCTAACATACTTTCTAACATCCTAATACATAATTCTAAACATCTAAACAACAAATCTAACATAAGATTAAACAGCAATTTATGAACTAGGGTTTACACATTTTTTTGAGCAATCCGTGATTCTAGCTTCTGATTTTGTTGTTGCTATCACCCAGGCTTGATTTGGTAGGCTTATAAGTGTATCTAGGCTTTGAAAATTTGTCGGTTTGCTCAGCCCTAAGGTTCCTATTTATAGCATTCTTCAACTTGGCTTTTTGGTCATTTTTTCACCTTCTTGCCTCTATAAAGATCTGATTTGTGACTCTTCTGATGCTTGGGAGTTTGGAAGCATGTCATGTGATGTTTTGAAACTTGAAATGGTGACTCCCAACCTACTTGTGAGCTAGTTGATCAAATTAGTAGCTTAATTAGGCTTAAATCTTCACTAATCTTGATTAGGGTTTTGTTTCTAATGATTAGGAATGTTAAGTGAAGTTAATTAGTACCTAATTGAAGTTTACTAACCATGATTAGGTGTTAAGATAGCCTAATTAGGGTTAGATTAGCTAATTAGGGTTTAATTTACAAATTAGGATTAGGTTTTGTTAATTAGGGTTAGGGTTTTTGCTAATTAGGGTTAGGATTTGTTAATCTAGGGTTATTAACCTAAATTCTCACTAATCCTAACAAGCACGACAAAGAGTTTTGTCAGTGTAAGCACGACAAAGAAACTTGTCAAAATAATTTTACCGAAAAGTTAGATTATGGAAAAAATTTGAAGCACGAGGTGTTAAGCACGACGTTTTTCGGATAAAAATTTATTTAGTCAAATTTGTTAAACAAAGTATATTTTGACACATAATACATTCAGAACGGAGAAGTTTTATTTATATAGCAGAATTTTACACATACGAGTCTTATTAGGGTTTTGGGTTTTTACATTAATGGTGTCGTATACGACCTTGTAATATTTGAAACTATGTTATTGTATGTATTTTGGCGACCAAAATTGGGTTGTATGGGCCCTATTTTGGGGGCGTCATAGATCTTGACTAAAAAATTTCTTGCTTTATTATTCTTTGGTGTTTTCATGGCTATGTATAGCTAAACTTTTATTCTTGGTTTAAGGAGACGGAAGCCTCAGATTATTACACTATGAGATCTAATTGGTTTTAATTGTTAAGTTATTATTATGAGTATTGATTATTCTTCTACGCTTAAATTCTATGATTGATATGTTTAATTGCTAGAGTACACGCTAGTTTATGATTCATTGAAATCTACCGCTAATTTAGATATCAAATCTGTAATTATTTGGCCACTCTAATTTGTGAAGCAACTAAGGTTAATAATTAACTGCAGATCAAAAGATTATTATATCTTAGGAAGAATACTCGACTAAATTAAATGTAACCGCTTGTGCTTGTGTTGTTTAGCTTTATCAGTATTTCTATTTCTTAAAGTTGCTACTAGATTAAACTTTTCAAACGTTTTGTCTAAAGTTGTTTAGTGATTAGGCTTATTTAGATCGCTTGTTTCTAATTAACTAAAATGAGGAAAGACACTGAAGTAATTCCAACGGTGAATATTCAGGATTCTAATTGATTATGCTTGAGTTAATGATCAATGTAAGTTTCTGAAGGTGGAAGTTAACTTAATCTGTAATGCCCCCAAATCTCGGGACTTGCCTTTAAGCCCGGATCGATAAATCCTTTATACATTCCATTCCATACATCTATCTAGACATGAGTGTAAATACTCTTTTATTAAAACATATCTCATCTAATCCCAGGTTCTAAGACCTTTACAACATCAGTTTATATTACTAATGAATATTCCAACATTTAATATTACAATTATAACACATTGTGTACATATAAACAAATAAATCTTCTTTCTTGATGAAAGTCTTATGCTTAGCACCATCTGGCCATTCAAGTCCTTCTTCTTCAGCTGCAAAATGTTTTCGAGTTTGCAAGAGTGAGCATTTAATTGCTCAGCAAGTCATAGCAGTGAATAGATAACAAAATTAAGAATAATATCATCTTTCTTCATCAATTGAACAATAGTTGTGAAGCATCTCGAATAAATAGGAATAATTATAATTTTCCTTCCTTTTTAAACATTTTGCGGTGAAGAAGAAGGACTTGAATGGCGATGATGGTGCTAAGCGGAAGACTTTTCGCAAGAAAGAAGATTTATTTGTTTAGATGTACACAATGTGTTATAATTTTAATATTAAATGTTATAATATTCATTAGTAGTAGTATCTTGATGTTGTAAAGGTCTTAAAACCCGGGATTAGATGAGTTATGTTTTAATAAAAGAGTATTTACACTCATGTACAGATAAATGTATGGAATGGGATGTACATTGACGCAATGGATCCGGGCTTAAAGGCAAGTCCCGAGATTTGGGGAAGTTATATGATGGTATTAGAGTCGATAGGTTATAAACCTTAGGTAAGAGTACCTTAGGGTATAACTATAGAGAGGATAATGAAGAGGGTATGAAATAAACTCAAATAGAGTTTAAATGATGAGAGATGAATTTAGAAAATCCAGGTTTAGGTAAAGATGTAGTTAAGGATATATATAAGATTACAAGAAATTATAGAGGAAGATCCAAAGGAGGATATTGAAGAGATGTAAGAGGTTAAGGAGAAGGATCAGGAAATACCCGGTTCAATGAATGTAGATGAAAAGAGATGATAAGAGATGTAAGGTTTTTGATAAGTAGAAGGGATGAAGTTAGATCATAAGTGATCTATAGTAGATGTTTAAAGATGAACTCATAAAGATTTATGAATGATGAAGTGTGAATTTAGGATATGCCTATTAAGTGAAGATGAAGTTAGAGATGTGATAAATTTCAATTGAGGACTCATGTTAGTGGCTGAGTTGAACGAACCCTTGTATGGGCATGGAATTTGTGCTTGGTTTAACAACCACTTAGCTTTCTATATTGATAATCATTGAAATCTTGTGTCGTATTTATCCGTTATATATATGGTGAGAAGGTAATTCTTTTCTCCTATGTATATCTGATAGTTAGGGTTGATGAATGTTAAGGTTAGATGCGAGTTCATAAAACTCATACTTATGGTAAGTTCATGACTCATAATTATATGGTAGGTTTTTGAGCCCCTAAGCGTATAAACAGTTCTTGATTTGTTCTTGAACTACATATTGCTAGGACAAGTTCCTAAACTCATATTATTGTGGTAAGTTCCTGAACTCATAATATGCGGTAAGTTCCTGAACTCATAATATGCGGTAAGTTCGATGAACAATGCTTATGGTATAAGAAATGTTATAGAGTGAAATTTAAGAGTTCTAAGTAATGGGCTAACATTAGTAGATTCTGAAGAGAATAGAGTTGATAAGTGAAGAGGAGATGAGAAGATTAGAGATGATTAAGGAATGTGTATATTCCAAATCTTCTAGTTATGCTAGATCCTAAATTGTGCTTGTATTCAGACTTTTGTGCCTTTGAAAAGACTTGTTCAATTATTGAACTGTCAAACTTTTTGAGTCTTGTTGTTTGTATATCTACGCTACTTGTCATAGCTAGAAAAAATTAATTTTTAACATCAAAATGTGTTTTTTTTAAAATCGTTAACGCACGGTAACAAGGGTGTGGATATGGACTTAGAACAACTAATACGTCGTTATCTGTTGCGGTATGATATCACCTAAAATGATTTTCAATGGTTTTGAACCGTTTAAAGAAGAGTCTATGCTAATTGTTTCAGCTAGACAGAATTGGTTTTGAGAAGTTCAAAATGTATTTATGAAATCATCACGCCATTAAAGCCATGGTGTAAAGATGATAAGCGATGGAGTCATCAATGCAGATTAACCTAGTGTTTGATGTGATCATAGTATCGTCAGCCCACTATGGTATGATGTAGTATGATAAAATCCTAAAAATAATTTTCAGTTTACGTGAGCTATTTTATGGAGTATGTCAATGTCATTTTCTTTGGCTAGACAAATTGATTTTTTTTTAAAAAAATCTCTATGGAAGTTCTTGGGCCATAGTGATTACGATGGTGAGCTCGTTTTGGGCCCATGCTATGATGGTGAGTTCTTGAAGTATTCTTGAACTCATTTGTTATGGTGAGCTGAAGAACCCATATTATTGGGACAAGTTCTGTTTGTTCATATGTCGATGCCATTTGCTTCGGCTAAACACCTTTGATGAGAGATGATGAATTTTAAAAACTTCTCATCCAAATTTTGTTTCTTTGCGGACTTTGATGATAAGACTGAGGATGAACAACCCTGATAGTGGGGTAATCGATGCCAGACATATAGTCCCAATTTACGCTTATGCGTCAAAGATTTAAATGTTGTGCACGACATAGGGTATGATAGGTTGATCACCTAAAGTACTTGCGGATAATGTTTTTTCAGTCTTTGTGATTGACAAATATTCTGATGGTTTTCAAAATTGTTCAAGGTCTTTATGACTCCTCAATATGATGACAACATTTCTCTTTCCTCGTTAGTCATACTGCTTCACAATTATTGAACAATTGTGAAGACTCAAAAGAAGCGATGTTTGAAGGTGATGATTGATGAAAGATTCTCAAAGGAGGAAAGTGATGAGTAGCTATTATAGTAAAGATGGTTAGGTTAACTTAAAAACCTAGTTTTGATGGGTAGAATGAATAAGAGATGACTGTGCCTTAATTTCAAGGACGAAATTCTTAGAAGGAGGGGTGAATGTGACACCCTGAATATTTGTACGGCTAGAAATATAGTCTTAAATGATTTATGTGATAATATTTTACGATTATCCTTAAATAAGGATAACTATTTATGTAAGAATGTGGTATGGTATGTGTTAAATGCGATTAAGGGTTATTTTGTAATAAAACCTAGATTAAGAAAGTGTGGGATGTGTAGATGATGATTAAATAATTTTAATATATGTGCTAATGAAAACCTATGTGGTTAATATGTGTAAAGATGTAAAGAGAGATTTTTAGTACAAAAAGTCTCTAAGGAAGTTTTATAATAAACTCATTGAGCATGTGGCTTAATGTATAATATTAAAGAATAAGAACCATGTGAGCTTATTGTAATGGAATAATATATATATATATATATATATATATATATATATATATATTCATGAGTAAGTGGTGAGATGGATAGTAATAGTTGGTTTAACCAAGTTGTTTGAACTAACTAAGGGAGTTAACATTTATATAAAAATCAATTTAAGCAGTTAAAACTCGAATTTGAGTTCGAAGTGGAATATGGAGATGCAGACTATATATTTGAGTCCGGAACGTCAAATTTAATAGAAAAAGACTATAAACACAATATAGTGTCCTGGTTGACTTTGGGTCAAAGTCAACAATTGACTTTTATGATGAAAAGTCAAACTTGGAGTTCGGAGTAGAATTTTGATGAACGGACTGCGAATTTGAATCTGGGACGTCCAAATTAGTAAGAATGGATTATAAACACAAAATGTGTCGGGGTTGACTTTTTCGGGTAAAAAAGTCAAACTCGAAATTCGGAGTTGAATTTGGCGAAACGAATATTCCCCTAACGTTCAGAACGTCGATTTTAATAGGAAACGACTATAATTATGAAAAAGTCAATTTTCAGATGTCAAAAGGGTAAAATGGTCAATTAAATGATTAATTGAATAATTAAAAAAAACAGAGAGAAATCAGCTGATGGGGTGGGCCCCATGTGGTTGATGAATCTAGACTAAATGAAGGAAAAAGGAGAGAATGGTTATGTATAGGAGTTAAAAGGAGGAGTAATGGGAGGTTTTTTTTTCTTTCCATTAAACAAAAAACCTTTCATTTCCTCAACTCCTCTTTCTCTTTAATCCTCATCTAACTGATGATTTGAGGGAATGACGAAGGGATTGGGCAAGTAACATTTTATAATACTCCCATTCTAAACATATGGCCAATTTTGTAACAATAATTCTACCCGTATGAAAATTTGGTTAGAAAGAGGAGAAGTTTTGTACTGGAGGAGTAGAGAAGAAGAAGAGAAGAGCCTCAAACCCTAGCCAAACTTTATAGCATACAAGAATAAGAATCAAGAGGTAAACAACAACCTCTAAATTCATTCCTTCTAAGTTTTTCAAGCTTTCATGGTTTTTAAGGCTTATTGCTTGTTAGTTTGATTTTTGTTGAGTATTGTTGTTATGGTTGTGTTTAATATGTAATGGAGGTTCTTAAAACCTTAAAAACCTTCTTAATGACCCAAAAGTGGAACATAATGAACAAGAAATTCAGACCCATGCTTAAGAAGGATGAACAATGGACAAAAAAAAATTGGACTTTGGATATTCAAACGATTTTAGAGGATTTTGGAACTTAGATTCCATGTTGGTTTAGTTTGTTTGATGTTATGGAATTATAGTTCCATGGGTTATGAAGTTAACCCAGTTGGAATGGAGTAAAAAGATGCAAAAACAAAGATTTGATGATGATTTTGGTGAAGAACACCAAGAACACAAAGAACATAGTACTAACTTAGGACTTTGGCCTAAGATTTGGCCATGTTAATGTCAATGGGTAGCTCTACATTTTTTATATGTTGTAACCACATGTCTTAGGAGTCCTTAGAGTCCAAAATGGACCATTTTGAACGTGTATAGAAGGAGTTATGGAGATCGGAGTTGGAGAGGGTCGGAATCGCGAACCGGAGAAAAATTGCAAATTTTGGGCTGCATAAATGGCGCTGCGGCGCCTCTCATAAGGTAAAATTGAGCGCTGTGGCGCCGGACACGTGTCAAGCTCTGACATGTCCGAAATGACTGTTTTGACCTCCTGTAGTAAAATAGGCATAACTTGTTCATACGAGCTCGGAATTGGATGATTCAAGATGTTACGGATAGAGAAAGACTAGACCTACAACTTTAATTTTTTATGTTTTTGGATTTGAGGTCTGTAGTAGGGTCTAAATTGGCCATTTATAGGACTGATGTATAATTGGAGGCAATTGGAGGGTGTCGGGCATGTGCGTAAGCACGTGTAATGCTCCCAATGTAAGACCCCAACTTTTTATTAATAAAATTAAATTTTCTCTAATTATTATTGTGAATAATAAGGTGTTAATTTGATATAATACTTTGGTTATGGGTGAAATGTGCAAATTTTGCAAAATAAGCAAGTGGTTATAAAATATTCATTGTTGTCGGGGAATATTCATTTGGTCGTGGAATATTCTTTGGCCGCTTGGGAATATTAAATGACGACGGTATGACCATTTATGGGCCCCATAATGGAAAATAGTCGGATGAAGGAAACGACAAGTGTGAGTTTTTACAAATAACGACGTAGTTGTTATCGTTAACATTGTTGGAATATCCGGTGGTTAAAATACAGTAATACGCGTGGTTGCACAGTAGCACACTGTATTGCACAATATTTTTGAATTATTGATTCTTACGTAAGAAGGCACTACTCAATAATTGTTACAGTAATTGTAAAACCCCAAATTTTATGAATAAAGATTTAATTTTCTCGAAATATTTTTTTTTAATATTATGGTGTGGATTTGGGATAATGTTATAGTTGTTATATTATATTCGATTGGTCAGGGAATATTCATTTTAACAGTGAATATTCGTACGACGTCACAATCATTGGTGAACCCCACAACAGAATTATTGTCGGAATGAGAAAACGACAAAAATATCTCTTTATAAAAATAACGGCATAAGTTTTACCGTTAACTGTTGAAATACCCGATGTTAAAAGTACAATAATATGCGTGGTTGCATAGTAACACACGATATTGATTATTGATGCTTACATGAGAAGTCACTCAGTTTTGTTCAATTATTGCTACAGTAATTGCTGCATAGTATCTCACGTTATTTGATTCAATTATTATTACAATATTTTATATTATTAAATCAATAATTGAGACGACAAAGTTATTTATATTATTACTTGCAATATTGACGATGTCTAGAAAGTTTTGTCAAGGAGAGGTTTGGTCACCTAATTGCGCGTCAATAGGGAGAAATCCTTATCGGAAGCCCCCTCTTTTCTGGGAACGATCTGGTTGTTAATATTGTGAGTTATAATAATGATGAATAAGTATTGTTAAAAATATTGAGGGGATTTTTATGAAGTATTTGTTATAAATTTTGCTTATTATTTGGATTCCCATTTACCCATTTTTTAAAATAATCGGTAGAAAGTTATTCAATATTATAAGGGTGGGGGCCACATGTGGGGGCTATATGTGGGACCCACGTGTGGAAGAAATGATTTTGGAAATGGGGGGGAGAGTATACGTAAAGGGAGGTAATATATATATATATATATATATATATATATATATATATATATATATATATATATGTAGGTGATGTGTGTGAGTGGAAAATGGTGGAAAAGGAGTGAAAGTGATGTGTGTGTATGTATGAAATGTGGTGGAGGATGATGAAAGTGATGGTTGTATATATATATATATGTTATAAAAGTTGCCTTATTATTTTGAAAGTAGGCATCTGTGAATTGCGTAAGACGCCCGTGATTTTTTCGTATGAAATCCTACTGTTGGTCCGTGATAATTTTTCTAAATAGTGTCCTTTCATTCTCCTATAAATAGGCTATTTAGTTAGAATTGAAAATCACACCAGAATCAGAGAATTCTTCTTCTATAATATTGAGCTTATTTCTTTCGAGTTAGAAAGCTTTGAGTGTAGAAAACAATGAAAGTTTTCTTCAAGAATATTCCCGTTATACCAGTTGGAATACTCTTTTTTTTGAGGTAAGGGGTATTATTTATTTCATATTCAGAAGAGACATTATTTTTCATATTCGTATGAATATTATTTTTATTCAATATTCGTAAGGGGTATTATTTATTTCATATTCAGAAGAGACATTATTTTTTCAGATTCGTATGAATATTATTTTTATTCAATATTCGTAAGGGGTATTATTTATTTCATATTCGCCTATTTATATTATTTTTTCGTATTCGTAAGAAATTTTATTTAGTTCAATATTCGCAAGAAATATTATCTTCGTTTAATATTCATAAGGAATATTATCTTCGCTCAATATTAGTAAGGAATATTATTTTTCGCTCAACAATTATAAGGGATGTTATTTTAGTTCAATATTCAGTATGAAATAATATTTTCTTCCATACTACGTAGTATGTAAGTAATATTATTTCGCTTTTGATTCCAAATTCTATACTCATTTTGTTAAAGTTTTGGCTTCTATACTCTATGAAATTAGTAGAATATCTTTAAAATTTGCGTTTCATCTAGTATCTTTTCATGAAAATATTATTCTAAATATTCTTGATAAGTTTTAACTTTTTCATGCCGGAGTACTATTCATGCGGTACTATTCCCGAATTACTATTCATGGGGTACTATTCACTCAGGTACTATTCACCCGGGGCACTATTTATGACAAAAAAATTGATTTCATTTATGTCCAAATCATTTTTGATACAATATTATTCTTGAATTTTACTCCACAAAGCAGTATAATGTTGACAATTTAGACATTATTGAATTCTGGATAAATTAAATTGTTAAAGTCTTTAATATTTATCCTTTGCTTTCATTTAATTGAATTCTTATATCATTGTCATCATCCTCATGCTTATATTATGATGAAAGTCATCTGTGGCCCGTAGTGCATAGATTGACTTGGTATGATTATGACAAGGAATTATTCGGTATAATCATGATCGTAATGTTACAAATGATGTGGTAAAAGTCCTCATTGGCCCGTAGTGCATTGATGGACAATTGTTGGCATGATCATGACCATTGATGAATACATGAATATCCTTTGCCCGTAGTGCATGAATAATTCATGGTCATGATACTAAAGAATATCCTTGGCCCATAGTGCAGGGATGATTCGATGATGTGGATTATTTATTAAGCTGAGTCTCAGCGATAAAATTGATGATAAAATTTTTAAATCATAGAAGATAGTAGATATCATGCTCTACTTGACTTTTCTAATGGATTGTTTATTCACTGCAGCTTGTTGATCTAAAACTTTTTGTCTATTATATTCTATCACTTGTTATACTGTTGAAGGCTAAGGATAATTTATTCTGCATTATCTTAGTCATAATATTTCTTACTGGGCTAGTTGAGCTCACCCTTTTCTTTCATTGTTCTCTTTAGGAAATGAGAATATAGCTGGGACTAGTCGGGGAACGGAGTGACGGTCCAGATGGTTGCATTAGTAGTCCTCACTATTCTGTGAAATAGTGTGATAATAAATGTAATGAGGACTCCATTGAGTGTGGATATTGTCTAGATGACAATATTCGTATTTAAACTCTCAGATTATGTTTTGTCGTATTTTACACGACAGTTGTATAATTAAGTTGTATTTAAATTTTGTACCATGTATTTGGCGACTCAGAATGGGTGATGTATACCTATTTTGGGGGCGTCACAGTTGGTATCAGAGCTTAAGGATATGATCCTTGGCTGAGAGGTGAGACTAGAACTAGGAGGGGAGAGACGGGTAATTCCTTCGCTAGTATGACCAACCTAAGTTTATTTGTTATTTAATTGGACAGTCAGAATATAGGGATATTATGTGGTATGTCAATTTCTTTAATTAACCCTTGTTTTGTGGCATTATTTGAGAATGACAGCTGAAAATGTTAACAATGGAGTGAATGAGACTGTTGAGAAACCTCTAATCACCAACCGGGATAATGTGATGTCAGGCGAAGAAGGAATTAGAGATATCCATGTATGCGAGGAAGAATTAATAGTTGCAATCTTTAGCTAGCTAGTCAGCAGAGGTAGTAGCTGAGAGTGAGGAAGACGAGAAACTTGAGGAGAATTTATTAGAAGAATTTTTTGATCAAAATGTAGAACTGCAAGATCATATTCGTGAGTTAAAAGAACAGGTTGAAGAACGACAGGCGGTCGTGGAGGAAAGGGATGCAACAATTCAAAATTGTGTTACCCGATATGTGATGATTGAACAGAAGCACTCTTTGGTAGAGTGTAAGATAATAAAGCTGGAATTTGAGAATTCAAATGTCAAGGATCAGCTGAAAGAAGAAACAACTGAACGAGTGAGAATGGAGGATGCATGGGTGAAAGCCGTACGGCGTGTTGATATTGTAGAAAGAGACGTCCGATCCAAAAAGGCTAAAATAGATGATATGTATTTCTCTTTTTGGACAGGAATTGGGAGAACCCAACATCGAGTTTTGAATTACCTTGTACAGAGCGGTCAACCTTAATTCGATATGGATTGAAGATTGATGATTCAGATCATGGATCAGGAGTACGATGAAATAGTTGAGGGTGGAATATGCCCTATAAAAAAGTCAATTCCAACGGCAATGATGACACCAAATGCTTCCCCAGACAAGTCAAAGCCGGGTAGTTCAAGGGAGAGCGGTTGTCATGACTTCCCAACAAGTGAGGAACCCGAACGAAGTTATCACGGGTAAGCTAATCATAAACTCTTGCGAAGTCTATACCTTATTCGATACCGGTTCTACCCACTCTTTTATTTCACCTATTTGCGCTCAACGTTTAAATTTGACCCCAGAGAAATTAGATTTTGACTTATCTGTTGAAACTCCGTGGGAGAAACCTTCGTTATGTCCACATGTTTATAAATCTTGTTTGATTCAAATCGGCACCCTCACGTTACCTGTCGATCTTATCTCTTTGAAAATACTTGCATTTGATATGATTTTAAGGATTGATTGGTTAACTACTCATCATGCAAAAATTAATTTTTTTCGTAAGGTTGTTAGCTTTCATATTCCTAACCAACCTATTATGCGAATTCAAGCAACCAAACCATTAAAATCAATCACTGTTATCTTAAGCTATAAAGCTATTCGTTTATCGAGAAACGGATGTCAAGCTTTCTTAGCCCATGTCATGATTTAAACAAAAATACGCCAGATTTGAATGATGTTTCTATTGTTAATAAATTTCCTAACGATTCCTCAAGAACTTCCCGGCCTACCCTCAGAAGCGTGAAATCAAATTTTGTATCGACCTTGAACCCGTACAAAATCCTCAAATATTTCTTCACCCAAAACAACGTAATATACGCAAAAAACGCTATTCGAGTTGTTGAAGATTACGACCATACCATTCAATATCATCGTAGAAAAGCGAACGTGGTAGCCGAGGCATTGAGTAGAAGATCGTATGCGATTACGAAAAGCGACGTTGTTAACACAAAGACCCATTTCGTACGACTTACTCTAGAGACCCACGTGATGATGTTAAATATACGAGTAGAATCGACTTTAATCAATAAATTTAAAGCTGCTCAAGCTACAGACTCAGAGTTGATGAATGTGAAGAAGAAGGTTCAAGAATGTGTTATTCTAGAAGCAAGAATCAACGAAGAGAGGAAATCTCAACCCTTGATTTACTTGGCCCATTTGAAATCCTCGATCGAGTAGGAACTGTGGCCTATAGACTCGCTTTACTGCCAAGTATGTCGTGTGTTCATAACGTTTTTCATGCATCAATGTTACATAAATATGTGGACGACTCGAACCACATTATTGAATTAGAACTAGATGAGATAGCAGAAGATTTAACGTATAAGGAGATACCTGTTAAAATCCTGGATAAGAAGAAGCATATTCTACTCTCAAAGGTTATACCTCAAGAGTTAAAATCTAAACAAGGTATCCTCACCTCTTCGGCATACCAGGTACGTACGTAAATTTCAAGGGCAAAATTTCATAAGGAGGGGAGATGTAAGACCCCAAATTTTATGAATAAAGATTTAATTATCTCAAATATTTTTTTTTTAATATTATGGTGTGGATTTGAGATAATGTTATAGTTGTGGGTAATATTTATAAATTTTGCAAAAGTATGCAAGTTGTTATATTATATTCGATTGGCCTGGGAATATTCGCTTTTAACAAATGAATATTCATGATACAAGACAATCATTGGTGGACCGCATAACGGAATTATTGGCCGGAATGAGAAAATGACAAAAAATATATTTTTATAAAATAACTATAAAAGTTTTACTGTTAATGTTGAAATACCCGTGTTAAAAAGTACACTAATACTTGTGGTTGCATAATATCACACGATATTGATTATTGATGCTTACGTGAGAAGTCACCGCTTTTGTTCAATTATTGCCACAAAGAATTATCGCATAGATCTCACGTTATTTGATTCAATTATTGTCACAATATTTTATATTATTAAATCAATAATTGAGACGATAAAGTTATTCATATTGTTATTTGCAATATTGATGATGTCTAGAAAGTTCATCAAGGAGAGGTTTGGTCACCTAATCAAGGCGCCAATAGGGAGAAATCCTTTATCTAAAGCCCTCTTTCCCCGAAACGATCCGATTGTTAATATCATGAAGTTATAATAATGATGAATAAATGTTGTTAAAAATATTGAGAGGATTTTTATGAAGTATTTGTTATAAATTTTTCTTATTATTTGGATTTCCACTTACCCATTTTTCAAAATAATCAGAGAAAGTTATTCAATATTATAAAGGGGGGGCCACATGTGGGGCTATATATGTGGGACCCACGTAGAAGAAATGATTTTGGAATTTAGGGGGGAGAGTTTATGGAATATATATATATATATATATATATATATATATATATATATATATATATATATATATATATATATATATGTGATGTGTGAGTGGAAAATGGTGAAAAAGGAGTAAAAGTGATGTGTGTGTGAGTGGAAAATGGTGGAAAAGGAGTGAAAGTGATGTGTGTGTGAGTGGAAAATGGTGGAAAAGGAGTGAAAGTGATGTGTGTGTGTGTGTATGAAATGTGGTGGAGGATGATGAAAGTGATGGTTGTATATATATATATATATATATATATATTATAAAAGTTGCCTTATTATTTTGAAAGTAGGCATCCGTGAATTGCATAAGACACCCGTGATTCTTTCATCTGAAATCCTACTGTTGGTCCGTGATAATTTTTCTAAACAGTATCCTTTCATTCTCCTATAAATAGGATACTTAGTTAGAATTGAAAATCACACCAGAATCAGAGAATTCTTCTTCTATAATATTGAACATATTTCTTTCGAGTTTTAGAAAGCTTTGAGTGTAAAAAAAGTGAAAGTTTTCTTTAAGAATATTCCCGCTATACTAGTTGGAATACTCTTCTTTTTGAGGTAAGGGGTATTATATATTTCATATTCGTAAGAGGCATTATTTTCAGATTCGTATGAATATTATTTTATTCAATATTCGTAAGGGGTATTATTTATTTCATATTCAGAAGAGACATAATTTTTCGTATTCGTATGAATATTATTTTTATTCAATATTCGTAAGGGGTATTATTTATTTCATATTCGCTTACGATATTATTTTTTGTATTCGTAAGAAATTTTATTTCGTTCAATATTCGCAAGAAATATTATCTTCATTCAATATTCGTAAGGAATATTATTTTTCGTTCAATAGTTGTATGGGATGTTATTTTTGTTCAATATTCGTATGAAATAATATTTTCTTCCATACTCTGTAGTATGTAAGTAATATTATTTTGTTTCAAATTCCAAATTCTATACTCATTTTGTTAAAGTTTTGGCTTTATACTCCATGAAATTAGTAGAATATCCTTAAAATTTGCGTTTCATCCAGTATCTTTTCATGAAAATATTATTCTGAACATTCTTAATAAGTTTTAACTTTTTCATGCCGGAGTACTATTAATCTGGTACTATTCTCTAAATTACTATTCACTGGGTACTATTCACTCCTAGTACTATTCATTGGGGCACTATTTTTATGACAAAAAATTAATTTTATTTCGGTCCAAATCATTTTTGATACAATATTATTCTTGAATTTTACTCCACAAAGCAAAGATCATATCGATAATCCGGACATTATTGAATTCGGATAAATTAAATTGTTAAAGTCTTTAATATTTATCTTTTGCTTTCATTTAATTGAATTTTTATATCATTGTCATCATCCTCATGTTTATATTATGATGAAAGTCATCTATGACCAGTAGTGCATAGATAGACTTGGTATGATTATGACTGAGAGATTATCTCAGTATAATCATGACCATAATGTTACAAATGATGTGGTAAAAGTCCTCATTGGCCCATAGTGCATTGATGGACAAATTGTTGGCTCGATCACCACCATTGATGAATACATGAATATCTTTTGCGCGCAGCATGGATAATTCGTGGTCATGATGCCAAAAATATCCTTAGTTCAGTAGTGCGTGGATGAATAGATGATGTGGATTATTTATTGTCGAGTCTCAAATGATAAAATTGATGATAATTTTTTAAATCATAGAAGATAATAGTAGATATCATGCTCTACTTAACTTTTCTAATGGATTGCTTATTCTCACGCAGCTTGTTGATCTAAAACTTTTTTTGTCTATTATATTCTATCGCTTGTTATAATCGTGAAGGCTAATGATAATTTATTCCGCAAAGATCTTAGTCATAATATTTCATCGGGCTAGTTGAGCTCACCCTTTGCTTTCATTGTTTTCTTCAGAAATGAGAATATAAATGGGACTAGTCGGGAACAGAGTGACAAATCCAGATGGTTGCATTAGTAGTCATAGTAATTATCGCTCAATATTTTATTTTATTGATTTAATAATTGCTACGTTGATATTTTATATTATTGTTGTTTCAATAATTATCATCGCACAATATTTCCCATTATCGATCAATAATTCATATTATTTGAATAAAATTATTAGATAACATTATTGGCAATGTCTAAGGAAGTTCGCGCTTCAGAAAGGGATTTGGTCACCTAATTGCGCCAAAGAAGAGAGAAATCCTTTATCTGAAAGCCCCTCTTTCCGGGAACCACTCGGGTCATCATAATTGTGATTCTGTAATATTATTTATGAATAATTAATTATTAATTTATATGATAAGAAAATATTTATTTTATGTGGATATAATGAAAGAATTAATAATTGAGGTGTTTTATCAAGATTTTGTCGTAATGAAGGTATTAAAAAATCATCCGTATGTTGATTTCAAATATTTTTTGATTGGAATTTGAAAACTTTTTTCTACAAAGTTGTAGAGAATTAAATTTCCTATGGAATGGACATGAAATTCATATTTTTCTCGATAAATGGCTATTTTTATTAATTATTATTGAAAATAAATATGTTTTTATTAAAAAACATGGTGGGCCCCACTTTTAGGTTGGTGACTTTTTGTTGGTGAAAAAAAATTTTATATCAAAAGTGGTGTGTGTGAATAGTAAAGCAGTAAAGCCATCAGTAAAGTAAAGTTAGTCTCGCATCGACGTTTCTAAGCATTTTCCTATAAATAGGTGCTTAGTTAGAATGAAAATCACACCGTAATCATAAAGTTTTCTCTCTATATTATCGAGCGTATTTTGTGAGTATTTAGATACTTTGAGAGTTGCTATTCAAAGGCAAGTTTTCTTCAAAGATTATATCCGATATTTCAAATGTAAGTACTATTCTTTTCGAGGTAAGTGGATGTTATTTTCTTCGTAAATGATGTTATTTCATTCAATATCATTATGCCAAAATATGGTATGAATTTTATTATGAAATTTTTACCTTTTCATGTTCGAGGTTACTATTCATGATATACTTACATTATTCACGATACATATACTATTCATTAACACAAAGTATTACTATTTATTTAAGTATGATTTTTCTTTGAATTGGAATATCTACCTTTTTGTGTGGGGTTATTATTCACATTTACAACACTATTCACGATATTTACACTATTCATAAAAAAATGAAATTTTTCTTCTTTGTCCAAGATGTCTATTATGGTTACTATCTTTGATCAGATCCATGTTTTGATCTTCATTCTTGAATTTTACTCCACTATGGTTTATTATGGAGTATTTTTGAACTCGATTATCTAAAGTACTAATCCCTAATCTTTTGTCCTTTTATCTCACCGGATTCGCTTTTTAAAATATTTTTCATCATCCTCGCCTTAAATGATGATATAATCGAATATCTTTGGCTTATAAAGCAAAAGATGAATGATTACTCGATGAATATCTTCGCCCAGAAGAGCAAAAGATGAACAGTGTTGAGATGAATATGACCAATCGGTGATATAAATGAATATCTTTGGCCCAGAGTGCAAAAGATGAATATTTGATTCAAGATGTATATTGATTGATGTTACAGGATAAAATATTGATGATGGACTTTTAAATCATAGAAGATAGTAGATTTCATTCTCTACTTAACTCTTCTAATGAATTGTTATTTCGTCATGAATATTGATCTAAAACTTGTTGTCCATTATATTTTATCCGATTTATCAAGGCTAACAATAATTTGTTCTACATTATCTTAGTCATAATATTTTTTATCGGGCTAGTTGAGCTCACCCTTTTCCTTTTTGTTCCATTTTTCTTTCTCAGAGGAGGTAGAATATAATGAACTAGTCTGGGTGTGGAGTGATGTTTCTAATCATATTGTTTTAGCAATCCTCACTATTTTGTAAAATAGTGTATCAATAATTGTAATGAGGACTTATTTGAGTTTGGATATTTTCTGTAAGATAATATTTGTATTTAAACTCACAAGATATGAGTTGTCGATTTTGCACGACAATTGTAATAATGAAGTTGTAGTTGTTTTTTTTACCATGTATTTCATGTACTCGTAATGGGTGATGTATACCTATTTTGGGGGCGCCACAGCTTGGTATCGAGCTTAGGATATGATCTCCCAAGTGAGATCGGGAATTAAACTAGAGGGGAGAGACGAGTAAATCCTTTCGCTAGTGTGTCCTACCTAAGCTTATTTGTTGGCTTGGCTCATAATATAGGATATTATGTGGTATGTTAATTTCTTTAATTAACCCTTGTTTTATGGCAAGATTTGAGAATGACAATAAAAATGTTAACAATGGAGTGAATGAGACCGTGGAGACACACCTTTAATCACCAACCAGAGAACGTGCAACAGATCTATACAATGTTCCTCCCAGTAAACAACACAACCAATCAAACGATGAATGATGTGATGTTTAGAAGCTTTTTTGCAGCTCATGCAAAATTAGACGAGGAGACTCGTACAAAATACGGTGGAAATAATAGAAAGAACGCACGACTTGTCACAACCAAGCAGCTCAAAGAGTTGGGACCACCGTAATTTTTGGGAAAGTTTGATCCGATCAAGGCGTAAACGTGGGTTAAGAAAATTACCAAGATATTTGATGTCTTGGGATGCACTGAGGAACATAAGGTTCCATTCACCACCTTTATGTTCCGTGGTGAGAGTAAAGACACTAGTGGGAATCAGAAGTTGCATCACCACCACGCCGCACTCAATATGTCTCTGGGAAAATTTTTCAAAACTATTCAATGACAAGTACTTTCCTGAAAGTATTCATTATATGAAGGAGGTAGAGTTTATTAGAATCGAATGTAACAAACATGATCGTGTCCCAAAGACGAGGCTAAGTTCGCAGAGTTATCCGTGTTTGCACCTCATTTGGTAGAGAATGAGGAACGATGACGCGGATGTTTCTCGAGAGGTCCAAACCCAAATTTCAAGAATATCTTATTTCTCACAAATTTTCTATATTCAGATGTTGTGAATAGGGCTCAATTATTAGAGCGAGATAATGAGTATGTTCAACCGAGGGACCACAAACTAGGTCATACTGGTGGCAAAGAATCATCTGAGCAATGACAACCAAATGGGGAAGAAAATATCCTGATTAAAAAGCAGTAACCACTCCGTGGTAATCGTGGCCATGATAGTAGAAGAAGTTTAGTCTGGGGAGATTTTCAAAAGAGAAGGTACAACAATGACAACGTGAAGACGCCAAGACCAAAGATCAATATTCCTTGGGAGGAGAGAACATCACCATCAGAGATGTTATAAATGCGAGAAAGAGGGACACATCAAATTTCAAAC
Organism: Panax ginseng; assembly: GCA_020205605.1. Lineage (NCBI taxonomy): Eukaryota > Viridiplantae > Streptophyta > Magnoliopsida > Apiales > Araliaceae > Panax > Panax ginseng. The sequence goes on along the minus strand of CM035132.1, from coordinate 130,818,993 downwards.
CGCCCACAACAATCCAAGGTGTGTTATAATTGTGAAAAGGAAGGTCATATAGCTAGAGATTGTCTTTATAAATAAACCAAGTCCAAATGAATGGTGACTCCAAAGGCTATTCCCGACAAGTCAAAGTCAATGGTTCTCGGAAGAGCGCTTTGTCGCGATCGCCCAAAACGCGAGGAACCCTAACGAGGTGATCACGGTAAGCTAATCATAAACTCTTGCAAAGTTTATACCTTATTAGATACCGGTTCTACCCATTCTTTTATCTCTCCGCTTGTGCTCAACGCTTGAACTTGACTTCCGAGAAATTAGACTTTGACTTATCTCGCTGAAACTCCGTTAGAGAAACTTTCATTACATCCACGCTTATAAATCTTTGTTGATTCAAGTTGGTACCATCACATTACCCGTCGATCTTATTTCTTTGAAAATACTTGCATTTGATGTGATTTTAGGATTGATTGGTTAACCACCATCATGCTAAAATTGATTGTTTTCGTAAGGTTGTTAGTTTTCATATTCCTAACCAACCCGTTATGTGAATTCAAGCAACCAAACCACTAAAGTCAATCACCGCCATATCAAGCCATAAAGCCATTCGCTTATTGAAAAATGGATGTCAAGCTTTCTTAGCCCATGTCATGGACTTGAACAAAAATACGCCGATTTGAATAATATTTCGTTGTTAGTGAATTTCCGACGATTTTTCAAGAACTTCCTGCCTACCCCCGTAACGTGAAGTTGAATTCTTTATCGACCTTGAACCCAAAGACAAAACCCATTTCTAAAACCCCATATCGAATGGCTCCTATTGAACTTCAGAGTTAAAGGTCCAACTACAGGAGTTGTTGGACATCGCTTTCATTCGGCCCTAGTACATCTCCTGGGGTGCTCCTATTTTATTCAGAAAGAAGAAAGACGGAGTATGCGATTTTTGTATCGACTATCGAGAATTGAACCATGTCACCATCAAGAATGGTATCCGCTACTCGCATTGATGACTTGTTCGACCAATTGCAAGGAGCACAATTCTTTTCAAAGATCGATCTTCGCTCTCGATATCATCACCAAGATTAAAACCGAGGATATTCCAAAGATCGCTTTCGTAACCTAAGACGGCATTATGAATTTTAGTCATGTCTTTTGATCGACTAATGCTCCCCGCCGCTTTCATGGATATGATGAATCATGTGTTCAAGGAATATTTGATCAGCTTGTTGTTGTTTTATTGATGACATCCTCATCTATTCCAAAAGCCGTGAAGATCATGAGCACCATTTGAAGTCGGTACTTCAAAGGCTTCGTGATAACAAGCTATATGCCAAGTCAAGAAATGCGAAGTTCTCGCTTGAGGAAGTAGCATTCCTTGGGCACGTGGTGTCAAAACATGGAGTATCTATTGACCCGCCAAGATCAAGCAATACAAAGTTGGGAGAAATCAAGTCATGATCAAGTACGTAGCTTTTCGGGCTTAATTGGTTATTATCTGAGATTCGTGGAAGGATTTTCTAATCGCTACTCCGTTAACTCAAATTCACCGACTTTAAAGATACAAAATTGTGATGGAGCGAGGAATGAGAAGAGTTTCCAAGAGCTCAAGAGGAGACTCATTTCTAACACTGCTCGACAATACCATCCGTTCTGGATGGATTTGTTATCTACAATGATGCTTCGTGCAAAAGGGTTAGGATGTGTTCTCATGCAACATGGGAAAGTCATAGCCTATGCCTCGCGATAACTCAAAGAATATGAGAGGAATTATCCTACTCATGATCCGGAGTCGGCAAGCAATCATTTTCTGCAATTAAAGATCTGGAGACACTACCGATGGGGAGAAAGTGGAGATCTATATGATCATAAAAGCCTCAAATATTTTTTCACCCAAAAGGAACTCAAACACGCAAGAACGACGCTGGCTCGAGTTGTTGAAAGATTACAACCATACCATCCAATATCATCCTCGAAAAGCAAAACGGTAGTGCCGACGATCGAGTAGTAAGATCATATGCGGTACGAAAAGCGATGTTGTTAACACAAAGGCCCATTTTGTATGACTTGCAAAGGATGGAGATAGAGTTAAAGGCTCCAAGTACCCACGTGATGATATCAAATATACGAAAGTAGAATCGACTTTAATCGATAAAGTTAAAGTCGCCAAGCTACTGGACCAGAGAGTCGATGCGTATGAAGAAGAAAGTGCAAGAAGGTGTTATTCCGTAATAAGAATCGATGAAGAAGGAATACTTCGAGTCAACTCCAGGAGTATGCGTTCCTAACGATTCTGACTTGAAGCATAGAATCATGATGGAGGCACACAACACACCATTTGTAATCCATCCTGGGAGTACCAAAATGTATCATGATCTTCGACATACATTTTGGTGGAGCAATATGAAGAGAGAGATCGCAGAGTTTATCTCGAGGTGTTTAACTTGTCAACGCAGTAAAGGTAGAGCATCAAGTGCCAAAGGGTCCATTGCAACCACTTGAGATTCCAAATGGAAGTGGGAACACATTACCATGGATTTTCATTACGGGTCTTCCCAAGGTTTCTCAAGGCATAGATGCGATTTGGGTTATTATTGATAGATTAACCAAGTCTCCGCCATCATTTTGCCTATACACGGAGACTTATTCCTTGAACGCCTTGCTCAGATATACGTGAATGAGATTGTGAGATTGCATGGCATGCCAAGATCCATAGTTTTGGATCGTGACCCAAGATTCACTTCACGATTTTGGGTTAGTTTTGCAGTAAAGCTATGGGCACGGATTTATTTATCTGGGCTTCTCAAGATACCATCCTCAAACTGGACGGGCAATCGTAAAGGACTATTCAAACTCTTCAAGATCTATTAAGACTCGTGGTCCTAGATTTCAAAGGAGTTGGGATAAGTACCTACCATTGGTGGAATTCTCCTACAACAACAATTATCGTGCAAGTATAGGTGTGGCTCCATTTCAAGCATCAGATGGACGAAAGTGTCGCTCTCCTCAAAGATATTGGGACGAGGTGGGAGAAGCAACATTGTTGGGACCAGAAGTTGGTACGTATGACTACAAAGAAGATCCAAATGATCCGACAACGATACAAATGGCATAGATGATCGATAAAAAGAGTTATGCGGATCTTCATCAAAAGGACGGAATTTAATATCGGGGATCATGTATTGTTACGTGTTGCTCCATGGAAGGGAGTTACAAGATTTGGGAAGAGAGGAAAGCTCAATCCATGATTTGTTGGTCCATTTGAAATTTTAACCGAATAGGAAATGTGGCCTATAGACTCAGATTACCTCCAAATGCATGTCTCGGTTCATAATGTTTTTCACATATCTATGCTTCAGAATATGTGAAAGACCCAAACCACATTATCGAAGTTAGAACCAGATTTGAGATAATCAAGATTTAACGACAAGGAGGTACCGCCAAGATCTTGGATAGAAGGAGCATGTCCTACGACAAAGGTTATACCACAAGTTAAAGTTTTGTGGAGGAACCATGCTATCGAGGAAATGACCGGGAGTTAGAATCTAAATGAAAATGAGGTATCCTCACCTTTTCAAAACACCAGTACGTACGCCAATTTCGAGGATGAAATTTCATAAGGAGGGGAGGTCAGTAAGACCCCAACTTTTTATAAATAAAATTGAATTTCCTCTAATTATTATTTTGAATAATAAGGTGTTAATTTGATATAATGCTTTGGTTATGGGTGAAAATGCAAATTTTGCAAAATAAGCAAGTGGTTATAAAATATTCATTGTTGTTTGGGAATATTCGCTTTGGTCGTGGAATATTCTTGTTGTTTGGGAATATTCAGACGACGGCAAGCCCATTTGTGGGGCCCCATAAAAAAAAAATGGTTGGATGAAGAAAAATGACAAGTTTGAGTTTTTATAAATAATCTACGTAGTTGTTACCGCTAACATCGTTGAAATACCTTGTGGTTAAAATACAAGAATATACGTGGGTCGCACAAAGAAGACATTACCAGATTGCATAAAGATTTTTGAATTATCGATTCTTACGTAAGAAAGCACTACTCAATAATTGTTACAAGAATTATCGCTCAATATTTTATTTTATTGATTCAATAATTGCTACGCTGATATTTTATATTATTATTGTTTCAATAATAATCACCGCACAATATTTCCCATTATCGATCAATAATTCATATTATTTGAATAATATTATTAGATAGCATTATTGCAAATGTCTAAGGAAGTTCGCTTCAGAAAGGGGTTTCGTCACCTAATCAAGCGCTACCAAGAAGGAAAATCCTTATCTGAAAGCCCCCTCTTTCCGGGAACTAACCTGGTTGTCATAATTCAGGATTCTCGTAATATTATTTGTGAATAATTAATTATTGATTTATATGATAAGGAAATATTTATTTTTATGGATATAAATGAAGGAATTAATGTATGAGGTATTTTATCAAGATTTTTATTTGAATGAAGGTATTAAAAATCATCCGTATGTGGATTTTACATTTTTGATTGAATTTGAAAACTTTCTTCTACAAAGTTGTAGAGAATTAAATTTCCTATGAATGGACATAAAATTCATATTTTTCCGATAAAAGGGCTATTTATTATGAATTATTAAAGTTTCAAAATAAATATTTTTATTAAAACATGGTGGGCCCCACTTTTTTGTTTTTGGTGAGAAAATTCAAAATTTAAAATTTTATTTCAAAAAGTGGTGTGAATGAATAGAAGCAGTAAAGCCATTAGGTAAATATTATTTTATTAATTTAGTCTGCTTTCATGCATTCTAGCATTTTCCTATAAATAGGTGCTTAGTTAGAATTGAAAATCACACCGTAATCATAAGTTTTTCTCTCTATATTATCGAGTGTATTTTGTGAGTATTTAGATACTTTGAGAGTTGCTATTTAGTGCAAGTTTTCTTCAACATTATATCCGATATTCCAAATGTAAGTACTATTCTTTTCGAGGTAAGGATGTTATTTTCTTCAGAAATGATGTTATTTCGCTCAATATCATTATGCCAAATATTGGTATGAATTTTATTATGAAATTTTTACCTTTTCATGTCGAGGTTACTATTATTCATGATATTTATACTATTTCATGATACATACACTATTCATTTAATATATACTATTAATGAAAGTACTATTCATTAAGTATGATTTTTCTTGTGGAATTTCTACCTTTTCATGTGGGGTTACTATTCACGATAATTATACTATTCTATGATATAATAACTATTCATAAATATTTATACTATTCACGTAAAAATGAAATTTTCTTCTTTGTCCAAGATGTCTATTATGGTTACTATCTTTGATTGTATCCATGTTTTGATCTTCATTCTTGAATTTTACTCCACTATGGTTTATTATGGAGTATTTTTGAACTTGATTATCTAAAGTATTTAATCCCTAATCTTTGTCCTTTTATCTCATCGGATTTTTTTTAAAATATTTTTCATCATCCTCACCCTAAATGATGATATAATCGAATATCTTTTGGCCTCAGAAAGGTAAAAGATGAATGATTATCCGATGAATATCTTTCGCTCAGAGTAAAAAAGATGAACAGTGTGTCGAGATAAACATGACTAATCGGTGATACAAATGAATATCTTTGCGTCAGAAAAGTAAAAGATGAATATTTGATTCAAGATGTATATCGATTGATGTTACATGGATAAAATATTGATGATGGACTTTTAAATCATAGAAGATAGTAGATTTCATTCTCTACTTAACTCTTCTAATGAATTGTTATTTTCACGCATAATATTCGATCTAAAACTTGTTGTCCATTATATTTTATCCGATTTATCAAGGCTAACGATAATTTGTTCTACATTATCTTAGTCATAATATTCTTTATCGGGCTAGTTGAGCTCACCCTTTTCCTTTTTGTTCCATTTTTCTTCTCAGGAGGAGAGAATATAATGAACTAATGTGGGTGTGGAGTGATGTTTCTAATAAAGCTTGTTTTAGCAAATTCCTCACTATTTTGTAAAATAGTGTATCAATAATTGTAATGAGGACTTATTTGAGTTTGAATATTGTCTAGAAGATAATATTTGTATTTAAACTCATAAGATATATGTGTTGTCGATTTTGCACATTTATAATTATAATAATGAAGTTGTAGTTGTTTTATACCATGTATTCGATTTACTCGTAATGGGTGATATATAATGCTTAACAACATGAAATGAGATTGTTATTTATAATAAAAGATGTAAATCAATATATGGAGTTTATATGTGACTAATCGGTATGTTATATATAATGATGTTGGGTAGGATATTTCAAGAGCAATTAACTTTGCCTTTAAATAGCGCCTGCAAGTTTTCTAACTTTATTCGACTTATATATTGAATTCAAGTTTCCTACTTGTACACATTATTAAATTGTGCAAGTATCTTGAAGTAATGTAAGTTTTTAGCTTATAATAGTATTAATTATTTGTATGATGCTATATAACTTGTTTACACTTATCAGGTTATCGATGCTTGTTCAAATATTGAACTATTTATGTTTTAAAGATTCTCGTTAGTTCCCAAGAGGCACACAATAGATTTAGAAGGGTGGGGGGGAGGTTAAATAGATCCTTTTTATTTTCAAATACTTTTCTTTTATTTTGTATTGCTAATGAATTATCATATGACAAACATACAAATCTTTTCAAGCACAAACTAATAAGTAAAAGATCCCTTTCATTAATATATTCATAATCATACATACATTGTTCTTAGAGTTAGTTAAGTGGTGTTAGCTAATACATACATAGTAGCTTATAAGAAGCTATACACATAATATAAATGACATAAAGTAAATGACACAAGGGATTTTAAGTGGTTCAGAGACTCAAGCTCCTAATCCACTCTTCTACTTTTAACTAGCAGGATTTCTACTAAGAAAGGGAAACACCCTGAATCACTAAGATTCCTTCAAGGCCAGTAGCCTGGAACTTCAGCTCACTAAGAATCCTTTCAAGGCCGCAATTTTTGAAACTTCCCTAGTTCCCTAGAACTCTTCAAGCTCAAAGCAGTTCTAACTTCATTTAGTCCCTCCGTAAAAGGCCCCTTCAGCCCTCGGCTTCTTGTTGTTGTTGATGTTGTTGTTGATAGTGCTCTTGCTACTAAGATGTCTTTAAGCTTAAACATCTTCTCAGATTTAGCAAAACTTGGCATAGTCTTTTGGCATTCTTCTTCGAGTCCGGACTATATCTTCTTTCGTGCAACCGATCTTCATTAAGTTCTCGCTTCATCTTCATTTGTTGTCGCCATGCACCATCACCATTTGGGTCTCGCTAAGTGTTCGAGCTTTTAGTAGACTCCATTTGACACTTAACATTCCCTCGAAACCTTCTTCGTCGGGTCATGCATATGGTTCTCGCACTTGTTCGTTCGAATTTAGGTTCATGGTGACTCGTAGAGTGGCTCTCGGATCTTCTTCGAGCTCTCGCCACTTTTTCTCTCAATGCTATCTTCTTTCTTTCTCGCTTTCTTAGCTTGGTCGCCATCTTTAGTGGCATTCTCATCTTTGTTGAGTGAAGCTTTGTTCTGTTCAATTCCTTCTTCAAAGATGCTTCACTTCCACCTTTGTAGCCTCACCGCCATCGAGACTTGTTCTCGTTAAACTCGTGAAACTCGAGAGTCAACAATAGCATTCCAATAACTCAACAATTTCGCAACTTAGCAATCATCATCCACTTTTGATCTTTGAAGCTCTTGTTGATTTATACTCCTTCACAACCTTCTCATTGAATGTAGCCATTGGGAGCTATTTGAATTGCTTCACGATCTCGAAGTTATTTGAGGTAGACCGCAGATGTGACATGACATCCCTTTATGACTTTTTCGACATCGTAGCTTCATCGCTTTCACCCTACCCCGCCGAGATGTCACTTTAATGTCTTGGGTGTAGTCGACTTTATTTCCTCCTTCTAATTTCTCGATCGTGAGGTTGTCCTTTGCATCGATGCTCTCAATAAGCTCGTCAATATCAATCTTCGATTGAACCGCTGTCAATGCTTCAATCTTTAGATGACCAAACTCTACGATTCTCGATGTATATCTTCTTGGACCTCGATCATAGTGTCTTATTGAATGTTGCTTATTGACATATAGAGACAACACTACGATCTTGAAGAGTGTTTATTGGATCTTCAATGTAGAACACCTCTTCCTTCTTTTCAGGCAAAGGCTTCAACACTTCGCTTGCTTTGATCGATCTCGCATAATCGATGGCTTGACTACTTGTTCCGCCTCTTCCAATAGCAAGACACTTCGATTTGTGGCATGCCCAACTCGATTTCTCCTTGTGATCTCCTGCTCACTTATCATCGCTGGATCGACCCAAAGATTTTAATCACTTTAGCCTTATTCTTTAAAGGTCATCAAAGATCTTTGTGTACACTCCATTAGTTCCTTCTTTGTTTGGCAAAACACTATGATCCCGGGTTGCTTCCAAGATCGCTGTCTTCGCTTACTTGATAGCTACCGCACCATCGACCTCCTTAGTCGGGCCATCAAGTCTTCTTCCGATCAACTTGTGGAAGACTTCATCTGAATGGCTTCACAACCCAACTGATGTTGATTGGGTTGATGCTTAGATCTTCGTTAGCTTGCATGCCATTCGCTGAGTGCTCTCGGTTTCCTTCTGTGGGATGTATCTTTGCAATTTCGCACTGTAGGCTTCATACTTTGGATATTCGGGAATACTCATTTGTTGAGAATCATATTTGTTTCTACGATTCTTCCTTGCCAGGAGCACTTCGTTGGGGCCTTAGTTCCGCAGCTTCACGATTCAACTTCTACAGGCAAACACTATAACTCTAAGATCAGATCTTGACACTCTATGATTTCTATCTTTATGCTTATTATCTTCATCTGATCTTGCTCGACTACGATCTCTGCCTCTGATATGATCAGTAGACTCTACAACTCCGAGTGTGGTCTACGATTCTCGACTCGACTTTCATGCAGATGCTTGGTCGGGTTTCAGATGTGCTATCTCTCACGATTCTAAACATGACTTCCTCAAGCAGACTACACTACCCGAGAAAGTTCTCCTCGACACACTACGATCCTTCCTCGTCTCTCCTGGCAGTCTACGAACTCCGAGATCTACTATCTTGTAGACTACGATTCTTCCTTGTTAGCTCTCGAGTTTTCCTTAACTCTCCCGGAAAATTACGATTTTTGTGCAAAGGCTCATGATCGACTAGCCTATCTATTACATTATAAGATCATTCTAACAAGCTTGATATTTCTATCTTTATAGTCCTTGTACATCATTTCTTTTTAAGGACTTTATAAAGCTGTTTTGCTTATGTAGGATCAACCTAACATATTTGATCAATTCATTCTAAGTCCTTGTACATATATTCCTATTATCTATCAAAGGACTTTCATCTTTTCTTAATGTAAGCATACTTACATATTCATTCATATATATCATAATCAAATCATATATAAATAGGAATATCATTCACATGCTTATTCCTGACAATCTCCCCCTATTTGATTATGACAAAAATAATTAGTGCATATGCATGATATGAATGAATCTTATATACAGTGAGCAGCTGTATTTCTAAAACAGATAATCATGAATGTCATTGATGATAATATGAAATTACATAAGTTATGACACTTTACATCCTGGATCTAGAACATACCTAACTAGATAGAGATGTACCTTTTGGCTCCTTATATGTTTCCAGGATGTCTGTTGATCAGCTACTTATCTGCTTAGTCTCTTTGCTCCCCGCCCCCCCGACTCATGTTCTTCTTCTTTTTTGGCTCCCCCTCAAACTTTTTAGATATATAGGATCATCATCCTTCGCTTCCCTCTGATGATGATTCCGCTTCTGCTGTCATTATCTTCTTCTTTCGCCTTCTTCTTAGCCTTCGCTTCTTTTGTTTCTTTCGCTTTTGGCTCCTTATATGTTTCCGTGATGTCCGCTTGATCGCCTACTTATCCGCTTAGTCTCTTTGCTCCCCGCCTCCCCGGACTCATGATCTTCTTCTTTTTCTAGCTCCCCTATATGATGATTCCTCGCTCGATGATGATGATTCATTTTATCTTCTTCTTAGCCTTCTTTGTCTTCTTTGCTTCTTTTTCTCCTTGCTCCTCCTCGAGTGCTTCTTCCTATGTCTATTTTTCTCCCTTTTTTGTCATTAATCACTTGTGAAAGTCGCTCCATGTTGGACATTAGTTGCTCCATCGTAAGATGAGTTACCAACCTCAATCTTAAGTTCTTGTTGGCTTAAATTTCAATTTTGGTGTGGAGAGAGTCTTATTCAGATTGTCAATCTTGTGAGAGAGGGACATGATTTGCTCTTCATTTGTCTTTTGTGCTTGTAGAACTTCTGCCTTCTGATCATTTATAGCCTTCAGATAGAGTTGATCTTTCTCTTTTATTTTGAGAGATATATCAAACATAGTGATTTGAGGTCTATCTTGAGCTGCATTATCTACTGCTTCTGTCAACATCTTTGACCCTTTAGTGATGATTGATATCTTCTCAGCCAATTAATCAGAATTCGTCACTAACTCTTGCTCCATATGAGTTTGGTCATTTGATTGGGCAGCTTCTTGTTAAGTACTAGACTGAACTCCACGATTTTCATTCTTGAACATATTTTCGAAAGTAGTGAGAATCTGATAAATCGTTGAGTGCCAATCATTGGTGGATGATGAAGGAATGTCAGACAACTGTGCTTGGGCAGAGGGAAGCTTCTCAAACTGAAATTGATCATTTTCAATGATAGAGTGAAGGAACTTTACGATCATCTCCTTGGCCATGATCCTTCTGCCATCAGAACCCACTCTACTATCATAGGGAATGTAATGGTTGCCAACATCTCGATAGACTTTGTAGTGGGACCGGTCCTTTATCATCTGAGTTGCAAACTCCTTTACTCTCGAGAAGTTCTGTGCCACCAGCTCTACGTTGGGAAGGTGAGAGAAGACCCATGTGAGATGGCAGTTGTCTTTGGTGAGGGATGCCTTTACCCATGGCATGTGAGAGTAGAACCATCTTATTGAATGATTCTTAGCTTCAGGCTCATATATCACAGTTGAAGTGTCCAGCTTCATGGCTCTACGATTGTTGAACAAGTTTTTTGAGGTCATCATTACCACATTTAACCTTTCATTTCCATGATTAATCTATCTTCTAGGAAGCACCTCTAACGGTTCTTCATCAACTTCCACTACAATTCTTCTCTTGTGATGAACAAGGTGGGGAATGTGAAAATCTTCTGGTTCTTCTTCTGCAGAACTGGAGTCTCTTCCACCTTCTCTCTATTCTGAACTAGAGTTAGACCTTTGTAGACTTCCCTCTGATTCCTTATTTGCGTAATCCAAAATCTTTCTCCATTTCTTCACCTTCTAAACTTGAATCATGTCGATCGCTTTCATCTATTTTATAAGTGAATTCTTCATGCCGGTTTTCATCATTAGTGGCTTCTTCAAGATCTTCTCCTCGAGTCGTGCTCACCATCACTAACTTCAATGATTGAGAGAGAGTGTTCACCTTGCTTCTTTGAGATAGATTTGGCAAGTGGTCCGTTGCTTCATCTTCTCCTCGGGGTTTAAATATAGGAGAGTCGATTTTTCTCCTTCTTCGTAGTCCAAGCCTCTAAATCACTAGACAAGCTTCCTGAAGTTCAACATTAGTAGGATGATCCTCTTCTTTGGACTCAACATCTTTGGATCCATTATGTGAACTTGTTGGAGCATTTTAGTAGGGGATGCAATTGTGTTAACTTGCAACCTTCCTTTATTATTAAAGAAGAGTGGATGCTCCGAGGACTAGCCATAGGACTTGTACATTCTTCTTCATTTCCGCATTTGCTCTTTAGGGACTCAATCTTGAAACTTTCATTTCCTTCTCATCTTCTCGACTTTCACGCCTCATCCTTGGAAGATAGACTTTCTTTGGGAACTAGGGGCATTTCTTTATCACATTTGCTTTCTTTTTGATGGCCCTTGAGTAATCACATTTTTTTCTTTGGGGTTTCGCAATGAGACCTTTTCTTCTCCTCGCTTCTTTGTTGTCAAATGGAGAGACTTCTTAGTGGAGCTCTATTTTCTCCACACCCTTGACTTCTTCTTTGTCCGGGTGTGGTTGCCATCGTATAGAGTCATCAAATTGATAGCTTTCCACCTCTTGTGCCTTCCTCTTCTTTGCAGAGACCTTGTCGCCGCCTCCTAGTTGTTATTAGCCTCCCTGCTTTTCCTTGGGATTTTTCTTCCAGCTTTACAAATAGTCGTGGAGACATGACTTTATGGACGCTTAGTGCTTTCTCCTCATCATCTTTGATCTTGCTTCCCAATTTCTTCTTCAAAGACAATGCTCAAGAGTCTTCCATGAAAACCTTTGTAAGGGGTTTATCCAGACTTCTTCATTTCAAATTTTTTCTAGCCATTTGAAATTTGATCGAGCAAGATAACTCCAAAGTTTATTCGCTTCTTCGTAACTATCAGACATAATCTTTAGTTGTTGATCAATCACAAGTTGTCGTGTGCAATATCCTCAGATAGTATACATTTGCCCACTATCTCAACAAGGAACTCAATTCTTCGTAAAACTCCTTTTTCTTCATGTCCTTCAAACTAGGTTTTTTTTGTACCATAATCTTCTTTGCTTGTTCAATGTCGATCTCATCAAGGCTTTTCACCCCAGGTCGAAGGCCTAAGCATCGATTGATGTCGATGATTTCATTTTAGAATCAACCTTCGACCTTGGTAGAAAGTGTTCCGTAATTTATGGATGCGTTTGAATAATACTCTTTAACCAGTTCAGCATATATTCGAGTGTTTGCCTTAAGACATTCTGAGAATCCAGCCTTTTTCACCAGTTCAAGAATATCTCTGAACTTCTTTTCAGATTTCTCAAACGTCTTGGTTCCGAGCTGAATGCCAGTGATTAATCGCCTATCTTCCATTTGAAGAGTTCGAAGAATATGGGTATTTGATTTAGGAAGTTTTATGAGAGATAGTTGAATGTGATTTGGGCAAGGCTCTGGAGGGTTAATTGATTTAGGCTTTAAAGAGGATTCTAGGTTTGAAAAAAGAGAGGAGAGAGGTTCAATAACTTCCGTAACTATTTTGAGATTTAAATTTGTCTTTACGACAGCTTCCTTTCCGACTTTCAGATAAGCTATGATGTGTCAACCATTCATTGGTTGCACGATGCCCAAAGAAGAAATTGTAACTCCCCATAAACTTTTCAGCTTTGATGTTTTTAAGAAAATAGGCGCCACCGACGTGGATCGACCGCTGACTTTTTTTGGTTCAGAGAGTAGTTTGGTGAGGTAGCTATGGACTCTATATGTTTTCTTTTGTCGACTCAACGATCTTCTTCTAAGAGATGTCAGAGGGATGGTTTGACACTAATCCTCATCTTGAAACCGCATAATTTAACCAAAGTGATGTACTTTATGAAGGTTTGGGCACTCTACCTCTGAGGTGAGTCTGCAGGACATCTTTCCATCCAGTATTCAAACTTATCTCCTCATGATAAGAATAGTTGAGCATTTTTTTAGTTCTTCAGAGCTCCTCATGAGCTGGTGTATCCTCTGGGAAGACTGCGATCATTGAGTCTAGTTCTACGATCGTTGAGATTGCACTACGATCGTTGAGTTCACTTTAAACTCTATTCTACGATTGTTGACTGTCTTGGTTCTTGAGATGAACTTTACTAAGTATTCGTTCTGGGTTAAGGTAGCTCAAGAAGGGCCAACCTCTTAGAGTGATCTAAGGGTCAGGTTTGTCCATGAGGCGCTTTCCAGATGAAAAACTTTAGAAGTGGTTAGCACTGATATCTCATTTGACCTTTTCTGCTGGGGAGTTCATCAACCAACTCTAGACATTTATATTGGTTGTAATCGTGGTGTCCTCCTACTCTTATACTACGATCATGTGTTTGATTGTAGGCGCTTCACAATTTTGAGTCAGGATCGATAAGGTTATCAAGAGAGACGCTTTTGCGACGTTCCTACTGACTATGGATCTTCATCTCGTTCATCAGCCACAAAGTTTTGGGACTCTATAACTTGTATATTATTTCATTGAATATTTCAAAGGTCATTGCTTTTTAGCAGATCACTGCTCCCCCATAGTTGATACTATTTTCCCAAAGAAGGTGTGATTTCTTCTTCTTCATGAGCATTAGAGGGCAACCTTGCATATCTCCTTTCGATCGGAATCATCTCTATCAATTAACTCTCCTTATATCATAAATATGGATATGTTCAGGACTGATCACTCTGATCATTTGACAACACTATAAACGTAGTCTTCCTTGTCAGCTTGTACTTGTGGAGTTCTCGTCAGAATGAGTCCTCATGATTAATGCTCGATGATCCTCTCGATGTGAACTTCCTCGAGGATTCTTCTCATATGATATGCTTCAGATGATCGAGCGATAAAGACCTTTTCATCTTAGGTTGAATGGTCCGCTCTTATAGAGATCAACAAATATGTGAGCTTCATTCATGTTAGCTCAAGAAATCTTCAATGACATGCTTTGACAAATAGGATTTTATCAAAATCATTTCGAATCGCCTTAAGCCTTCGTTGGTTGAATCTACTTTGATCAAGTCTTCGCTTCAAAGATTCCTTAGTGTGGTCAGATAGACCAAGTACCTGCAGGTTAGATGCATTTCTATTTTTGGTACCCATAGTTAAATGGGTCCTGTCAGGTTAGTTTTCAAAATCCTTGTTCCTCATATATTTGAATTTTCATCATATTGATTACTAACAATTATATTCATGCATATATCCAATTTAGATATTACATTGTAAGATGCATGATGATGAGTGTGTGTAAGAGTAGCCATTTTAATAAAACACTCTTTTTACTTTGAAGGTTTCATCATCTCCGCTTGGTTATGTCACATGTAGTTTATGTTTCACAGAGTGAGAATCAACTCAATCACTTATTTGTATCCGTTGATTCATGGAGGTGTATTGGGTAAAAATCTATATACGCACAAACACACAAGTATACGTGGTCAACAAGTAATAAAGTGATAAGTCGAGTATCGCTCCCACGAGAATTAGTTAATAAAAATCACCAAGTACTAACCCGTAACCAACTCAATCTTATTTAAACGAATGAAATGCAAATTAAATAAATTAAACTACTATTAACTTCCACTAATTAAATTAAGACTATGGAGATTTAAGATCACAACTTCACTTATTGCTCATTTGTTAACACACTTCATCAATTATTCTCTATCCCGAATTGTTAATCAAGAACATGAAAGTAGTATTAACCACCTCTCGATGCACTAATACCGATTAACGCTAATCCACAATTAAGATAGAAACTGCTAAACATCTTAATCAACTAACCCACTATATCTCTATGTGAATTACAATTGAAGAAGGTTTAAGAGCAAGTTCTCTATAAAATTACATATGGCGCCAAACATATCTCTACCTTAACACTCATCAAGTTTAA
Organism: Panax ginseng; assembly: GCA_020205605.1. Classification (NCBI taxonomy): domain Eukaryota; kingdom Viridiplantae; phylum Streptophyta; class Magnoliopsida; order Apiales; family Araliaceae; genus Panax; species Panax ginseng. The sequence goes on along the minus strand of CM035132.1, from coordinate 130,803,514 downwards.
GCTTACTAACAAAATCCTAAACACATGCTATCATGATTAGATCTAAATCAATACTTCATCTCTCGAGTTCATATAGATTATCACAGAATTGATGGCCACCAATTAAACAATTAATTCCAAATCACAATAGACAATTCTCACAATAGAAAATACTAATTGATAACGAAGCATATTAAAATAAACTACACAATAAGATCTATTGTAATCTCAAACAAAGAATTAGTTCATGATTATGAATTAAAACTAAGAATCCACAATTGAATACACATTAAAAGACAAAGATAGAAGAAGATGAGAAGAAATAATCTAATGTCTCAGAGATTTGACGCCCCTCCTTGCTCCTCCTTTGAATCTTCAATGGTCTCCAAGTTGCTTCAATCTCCAAATCTAATTAGAACTAGTGTTTTTCTAATTTACTCTAATCTAATTGAATAGAATGCCTCTAATCTCCTAATAATCTCCTCATATACACCTCTAATCTATGTTATTCCCTCCTTTTATAAGCCTTTTACATGTCTTTTAGTCCTCTTGGAAGTCCTTGAATCAAACAACTCAAACAATCCTTTTCGAACTCAAATTCGCATAAAATCTCTTCATTTTTTAAGATACCCAGCCCCTACCTGGTCTTTGCAAAAACCCAGCCCCAGCTTGGATAGGTTACTGATTTCACGCCTGTGACACCCAGCCCCGGCTGGATCCTAAGGTTAAAACGTCTGAAATTTTACCTGGACACTAAACCGCCAATTAATTTTCTCATTGAACCTCCTTCGCTAAAACCGCCATAACTTTTAAACCAAGAGGATTTACTTTGAGTTCAAGAATATATCAAATTGAAGTTATCGACGAGATCTACAACTTTCATTCTTTAAGCTTTCAGAAATAACAAACGCATGATGGTCGAAATTGGACTAGAAGTGACTGCTATGCAAATGACCACCCAAAACTAAGAAGTTCAACGTCCGCTTCAGAGAAATATCATAACTCTTTCATCCGAACTCCGATTTGAATGATTCAAGATGTTCCGGAAAGATATGAAAACGCTCTACAATATTGTCCAAGCTCCAAGCCAAGAACATGAATTGAACATGAAAGCATAAACGATGTTCAGATTGCTTTTTCCTTGCATTTTCCTTGCTTGTCCTTACCAATAGTCGCTCACACTGCTCCCAAACGTATAACCTACAAAACGAACACAAAATGCATGAAAAGTAACTAAGACACATGAATAAAAGCAACTAATTCAAGTTATAGATACCGAATAAGTAGGTATAAAGCCTACTTATCATGGTGATCAATTTCTATGAATCTTCAAGAAACTCTTGTAGAACTGATCATACTCTATGTGTTATCAAAAACTTAGAACATAGGTTTGTACATACATACTAACCCATCAACAAAGATTACTCCACTTAAGATTAGTTAAACCTTGATATGCGTATGACCTATTTCAGACTTCTTTCAAGATGTTATCTTCAACCTAAAACTTGGATGGAGAGAAAGTTTGTTAGCATTTGAGTTTCCAACCTCATCAGATTTTTTCTCTCTGCTCCCCTTTTTAGGTATAGTATGGTCTCTCGATAGAATACTATTATAGTGCATAAGGTGGTGAATCATGATGTACATATTTATACTAATGAGGAACTGCATCTTTTTACCACAAGAATTTAATACCATTTATCTTTGTATATCAAGTTAGTATCAAGTGCATAATTTTTCATTCACTCCCGATAGCTTGTTGCTCCAAATGACCTTTAATCAATCACCATAGCCTTGAAGAAGTAAGCTAAGAGAATCTTGGCATCCTCATTCTTTTTGATAACTTTGAACCTTGTGGTTCACATCCAAATTGCTTGTTGGCCAAATACATATTTGAGGAATTCTTCTTCTTCTCTAGATAAATACTTTTTAAAGATGTATGGCCATCTCATCTTTCAGTCGGTGGATGCTCGAATTTTGTCGTTGATGCCTCATGAGCTTCCTTGCTTAGTCTTCGCACTACAAGATTGATCAGAGCCAAGGATTGGTCCTATTGTAATGTCATTTAAGAACATGGACTAACTCGAGCAATTTTCTGTGTATATACACATGTACTTATACATAATACTTCCAACGTGTGAGCTCATCTCAGATTTATAAGTGACTTACTACTAAACTAAGTTTAGAACAATATTTGTGCCTAGGATCGCACTCAAAGTGATTAGCTTTTTGAATATAGTATGAGAACTTGTTCTCGATACCAATTGTTAGTTCCTAAAGAGTACACAATAAATCTAAAAGGAGGAGGGGGGTTGAATAGATCCTTTTTATTTTCAAATACTTTTCTCTTTTATTTTGTATTGCAAATGAATTATCATATGACAAACATACAAATCTTTTCAAGCACAAATAAATAAGTAAAAGATCCCTTCATCGATATATTCATAATCAAACATACATTGTTCTTAGAGTTAGTTAAGTGGTAAATAAAGCTAATTCATACATACCAGCTTATAAAGAAGCTTAATACATAATGTAAATGACATAAAGTAAATGACACAAGGGATTTTAAGTGGTTCAGAGACTCAAGCTCCTAATCCATTCTTCTGTTTTCAACTAGCAGGATTTCCACTAAGGAAGGACAACACCCTGAATCACTAAGATTCCTTCAAGGCCAGCAACCTTGGAACTTCAGTTCACTAAGAACTCTTCAAGGCCGCCAGAAATTTTGAACTTCTAGTTCCCTAGGAACTCTTCAAGCCCAGCAGGCTTGGAACTTCATATTGTTCCTTCGGACAAGGACCCCTCAGGCCCTGGCTTCTTGTTATTGTTGATGTTGTTGTTGTTGTTGTTGGTGCTTTGCTGCTAAGATGTCTTTAAGCTTAAACATCTTCTCAGATTTTAGCAGCCATGCATAGTCCTCTTGGCATTCTCGCTTTGAGTCCCGACTACATCTTCTTTGTGCAAATGATCTTCATTCCGTCCAAATTTCATCTTCATCTATTGTCACCATGCACCATCACCATTTGGGTTTGCTAAGTGTTCGAGCTTTTAGTAGACTCCGCCGCACTTAGCTTTCCTGAACCCTTTTGGCTAGTTGGTAGACATGATTTTGCACTTGTTCGGTTCGCTTTTAGGTTTATGGTGACTCTCGAGAGTGGCTCTCTAGATCTTCTTTCAGTGCTCGCCACTTTTCTCAATGCTATCTTCTTTTCTTTCTCGCTTTCTTAGCTTGGCTACCATCTTCAAAGTGACATTCTCATCTTTGTTGAGTAAATCTTGGTTTTGTTCAAGTCCTTCTTCAAAGTCGCTTTCACTTCCACCTTCGTAGTCTCACCGCTACTAAGACTTATACTATTAAGCTCGTGGAACTCAGAGAGTCAATAATAACATTCCAACAACTCAATGATTCTCGCAACTTAGCAATCATCACCACTTTTGATCTTTTCAAGCTCTTGTTGATTTATAATCCTTCACAACCCTGAAATGTAGTCGCTGGGAGCTATTTGAATTGTTTCGCAGATCTCGAAGTTATTTGAGGTAGACCGCAGATGTGACATGATATCCCTTTACGACTTTTCTTCTCGACATCGTAGCTTCATCGCTTCACCTACCCCGCCATAGATGTCACTTTGATGTCTTCAAGGTGTAGTCGATTTTATTTCCTCCTTCCGATTTCTTGATCGAGGTTGTCCTTTCCATAGATGCTCTTAATAAGCTCTGTTCTAATATCAATTTCCAAATTGAACCGTTGCCAATGCTTCAATCTTCAGATGACCGAACTCTACGATTCTGATGTATATCTTCTTGGACCTGATCGTAGTGTCTTATTGAATGTTTCTCATTGACAGGTAGAGATAACACTACGATCATGAAGAGTGTTTATTGGATCTTCAATGTAGAACACCTCTTCCTTCTTTTATGCAGTGCTTCAACACTTCTATTTTCTTTGACTGATCTCGTATAATCGATGGCTTGATCGCTTGTTTCGCATCTTATGAATAGCAAGACACTTTAGATTTGTGGCATGCCCAAATTGCTTTCTCCTTGTGATCTCCTGCTCACTTATCATCAATGGATCGACCCAAGATTTTTAATCACTTTAGCCTTGTTCTTTAGAGGTCGACCAATATCTTTGTGTACACTCCATCGGGCCTTCTTTGTTTAGCAAACACTATGATCCCGGTTACTTCCAAGATCGTTGTCTTCGCTTACTTGACAACTAATGCACTTATCGATCCTCCTTAGTCGGGCCATCAAGTCTTCTTCTCGATCAACTTGTGGAAGACTTCATCTTGATGGCTTCACAACCCAACTGGATGTTGATTGGGCTGATGCTTAGATCTTCTCGTTAGCTTGCATGCCATTCGCTTAGTGTTCTCTCGGTTTCCTTCGTGTGGATGTATCTTGCAAATTGCACTGCAGGCTTTATACTTTGATATTCGGGAGTGCTCATTTGTCGAGAATCGATTTGTTTCACGATTATCGCCTCATGCATTGTGGAGCACTTCGCTGAGGCCTTAGTTCTACACTCTATGATTCATTTCTCATTGCAAGCATACATTCACGACCGAGATCGATCTTGACACTCACGATTTCGCCTTTATGCTTGTTGTCTTCATCCGATCTTGCTCGAATCACGATCTCTACCTCTCGATATGATCAAGAGACTCACGATTCGAAAGTGTGGTCTACGATTCTCGACTGGCTTTAGCAGTGCTCAATGGCCTTCTTACACAGTCAGCCTCTATGATTCTCAATATGACTTCCTCAAACAGACTACGGCCCGAGGAAGTTCTCCTCCACACACCACGATCCTTCCTCGCCTCCCGGTAGTTCACTTAACCCCGAGATCTACTATCTTGCGCACTACCATTCTTCCTCGATAGCTCTCTTTAGTTTTTTCGACTCTCGGCGCATCATTTATTTCGTGCAAAGGTTCTACAATCGACTAGCCTATCTATTACATTATAAGATCAACCTAACAAGCTTGATCTTTCTATCTTTATAGTCCTTGTACATCATTTCTTTTTAAGGACTTTACAAAGCTATTTTGCTTATGCAGGATCAACCTAACATATTTGATCAATTCATTCTAAGTCCTTGTATATATATTCCTATTATCTATCAAAGGACTTTACAGCTTTTCTTAATGCAATAATACTTGTATATTAATTCATATATATCATAATCAAATCATATATAAATTGGAATATCATTCACATGCTTATTCCTGACAGATTCTATTATATCTTGAATATTGTTTAGCTTTTATCCATGCCAATTGTTCAGCTGGATAGATGATGGATGGATGAAGATGAGATGTTGAATAGTTTAGAAGTGATATGTAGAGTTAATCCACGCGATGTTAAGTTAGTGTCGACTTTTAGCATAGACACAAGTTGATGTGTTAAAACAGATATAGGATGGTGTCAAAACCATAGTTAGACACATGATGGTGTCAACCTGTAACAAAGGTAGTCGTTTCAGATGCAGAGTACATTAGTCAATCCCTCAAGTATTTAAAAAGAGAATGGTGAGAAAAAAGTAGGAATGTTATAGATGTCAACTGGTAAGTCAATGTATGAATGTTTAAAAGGAAGGAAAATTATACTTATTCCTATTTATTCTAGATGCTTCACAACTATTGTTTAGTTGATGAAGAAAGATGGTATTATTCTTAATTTTGTTATCTATTCACTACTACGACTTCATTTAACAATTAAATGCTCACTTGCAAACCCAAAACATTTTGTGTTGGTAAGAAGAAGGACTTGAATGGCCGATGGTGCTAAGCTTTTAAGGCTTTCGCCAAGAAAGAAGATTTATTTGTTTAGATGTACACAATGTGTTATAATTGTAATATTAAATGTTGAATATTCATTAGTAGTATGTATCGATGTTGTAAAGGTCTTAGAACCCGAGATTAGATGAGTTATGTTTTAATAAAAAGTATTTACACTCATGTATAGATAGATGTATGGAATGCGATGTACAAAGGATGCAACCGGATCCGTGCTTAAAAGCAAGTCCTTAGATGCAGGGCGCTATATAATCCAAGGCTTGTTTCTTTGATTTATTTCTTAGTTATTTCGTGTTTTTAGTATATTTGTTTACTTTATTCAACAATATTCAAAGCCTCCATTTTTGGTATACAAAATATAAACATAGATTAATCATTCTCTATGGATCGACTTTCGCTTGCACTACTACATAAATATTGTTCGTAATAATAATGTTTTTTTTTTGGTTGCCTCATGCATAACCCACCAAATTTTGACGCCATTGTTGGGGAGTTATTTTAGTTTATTTTTATACTTTTGTTATCCTTATTTTATTTTAGTTGTTTTACAAAGGTAATTTAATTTTTCTTGATTGTTTATGCCCAAAACTCGATCTACTAATCAAGGTGATTTGAAGTGTGATCGAAAAATAGAGAGAACTATTTGTAGATTAAGGAAGGCAGCTCAACAAAATTGTGAAGAAAATGACCAATGCTAGTAAATCAAACTCTGAAAGAGCTTGCAACCCCGATTTGAATTAACACCCCTTATGTATAACCTTCCTAATGTAGATACTAATACTCACTTTGAATTAAAATCGACTAATACACCTTTTACCTTGTTTTTATAGTCAAGTGTGAAGATCCTCACAAACATTTGAAGGAATTTCATGTGGTATGAACGAAAGTATGAAGTCTATCTGGGTAACGGAAGAACAAATCAAGTCGAGAGCCTTTCATTTTCTTTTCAAGGATTTGGCTACAGATTGGCTTTACTACCTACCCTCTGGGAGTATCATAACATAGGAAAAGATCAAAAGATTATTTTTTGAGAAATATTTTTCCACTTCAAGAACAACCAATATTCGAAAAGAAATTTGTGGAGTAAGGTAGAATAATGGAGAATCCCTACACTAGTATTAGGAAAGTTTCAAGAGACTATGTGCAAGCTGCCCCTATGATCAAATTAGTGAATAACTCTTCATCCAATATTACTATGAAGTTCTTTTATCTACCGATAGGAGTATGATCGATGCTGCTAGTGGAGGAGCTTTGGTGGATCAAATTCCTGAGGCTGCAAGGAGTTCGATTGCAAATATGGCGGCTCATTCCCAATAATTTGACAATTGGCTTGATTTTTTACTTAGGAGTGTGAATGAGGTAAAAGTTTCTGCCATTAAACAACAAATTGGGAGTCTAACTTCTTGTTCGCTAAATGGTCAGTAGGTAATGCACAACCAAAGAAATGCTTGCAAAGTTTAGGCAATGATCTGACATTCGACAGATATATGTCCAATTTTTAAGAGGAATTTGTTGAACAAGTGAATGCAATGTGGATTTCTTGGACAACCACAAAGGAAATATGACTCCTATTCAAATACATATAATCCTGGATGGAGGGATCATCCAAATTTAAGCTACGTGGACCCATAAGCAAGTCAACCTGCAACTTAAACATTCCCAAATCAACAACATTACAAGTAGTCGTATCCCAATAAACATCAACAAGGTCACTCTTCTAACTCTAGTATGTCTTTAGAAGATAATGTTAAATCTCTTGCCACTAACACTTTACAATTTCAACAGGAATCGATGGCAAGTATTCAAAATTTAGGTACGTACGTAGGATAAATGGAAACTGCAATCAGTCGCTTGGAAGCGCAAGGATCAAGGAAGTTACCTTCTCAAACAGTGGTTAATCCAAAAGAGAATGTAAGTGCCATCACTTTGAGAAGTGGTAAGGAGTTAGAAATTCTAGAAAAGCTAGTACCTACACCAAAGGAGCAAAGCAATCCAGATGAGGGTAAAGAAGAAGCATATAATGGTCTTATGTGTGACAAGGATGCACCTAAGCGTGAATTTCCACCTCTCTCTGATTATAAGTCGACACCTCCTTTTCCTCATGCTTTGACATAAAATAGAAAGTATGAGAAAAATTCATATTTATATGAAACTTTTCATAAATACGAGGTAAATATTCCGTTGTTAGATGCTATTAAACAAGTACCTCGATATGCTAAATTTTTGAAAGAATTGTGTACACACAAGAGAAAATAAGAACTTAAGAGATATGAAAAGGTAAAGGTAGGTGAGAATGTCTCTCGCAGCTATTCAAAGAAAACTCCCTACTAAGTGCCAATATCCGGGTATGTTCACTATTCTCTTACACGATAGAACCATTAGATTTGAAAAACCATGTTAGACTTAGGAACTTTTATCAATGTCATGCCATATTATATATATGCTTCATGAAAACTTGAACCTTGAATAAACTGCATCGTGATTCAAATTGACCGATAGATCTAATGCTTATCCTAAGGGTGTAGTTGAGGATGTTCTTATTCAAGTCAATGATTTAATTTTTCTTATTGATTTTATATGCTTGATATGGAAAACTATGACCAAAATGCGCTTTATTTTGTTGGGGACGACCATTTTTAAAGATATCTAAAACTAAAATTGATGGTCATAGTGGTACACTTTTAATGGATTTTGATGGCAAAAGTTAAATTTAATATTTGTGATGTCATGCAATATCCCACCGATGATACTCCTATTTATTCTATTGATGTGATCGACTTTTTAAGATAAGAAGTCTTTAAACTTGATGGAGAAGACGACTTGGAAATTACACTTATGCTACGCTTCGATCAAGGAATGGAATAGTAGTAGGAATGGAATAGATGAGGAATGGAATAAGGAAGGAATGAAATGATTTTTAATATTCCATGTACATGTTTGGTTGATGTTAGAATACATCTAAGAATGAAATAAATAATTAGAAAGTGACCTAAATAATTTCAAATGTTCAAATTTAACTTAAATTCAATTTATATTAAAAAAATTTAACACATATTTCTAGATTTTTTTTATAATTATATTCTTCTTTTTTTTTAACTATACTTTTTCATATAATTTTTTTATAATTTTTTTCTTACTTGTAAGTTATCTTTTTTATATATATATATTTTTATTTCTAAAATTAACTTTATTTTAATTGATGAAATTTAAAGATAAGTAGTGTAAAATAAAATACAACCAACAAAACTAAATCAACTCAAGTATAACACCACCCAAAACTAAATAATATTAAGCGATTATAGTACACCACACCACTTTACTCTCACTCCACTCCCTTCATCTCCACCTCACCCCACTCCACCCACTTACACTGACATTCCACCCACCCAACACTCCCTCCCAAAAAATAATATTAAGCTGACATAGAGATATTTCACCCACCTCCCTCACTTCTACCCTCATTTACACTCATTCACTCACTCCCACTCCCCCACTCCCTCCCTAAAAAAATTTGACTATAAGGAGTATATACATAATCACATAATATTATTTTTTTGGTGAGATTGTGGGGGTGGGGGGTGGGGGGGGTCGGGGGGGGAGGAGGTGGGTAAGGGGTGGGGGTAGGGGGTAGGTGGGTGGGGGGGGGGGGGGGGTGGGTGGGGTGGGTGGGGGGGTGGGTGGGTGGGGGGTGGGGGGTGGGGGGTGGGGGGGTGGGGGGGGTGGGGTAGGGGTGGGTGGGGGGGGGTGGGGTGGGGTATGGTGAGTGGGTGGGAGTAGGTGGGGGGTGGGGTGGGTGGGTGGGGGGGGGTCATAGGGGGTGGGTGGGGTAGGTGGGGTGTGGGAAGGGGTATTTTTAATTAAGATAAGTATTTTTTTAATAAAGATAAGTATTTTTTTAAGGCATATTTGTCAATTACTTAAAATAATAGATGTAATAGGTTATTCCCATTTCTTTCCAGAATAAAATTTATAATTTTAAGTTAACACCTATTCCACTAGGAATACATTATTCCGCTGAATAAACAAATCAAACAACATTTTTATCATTCCAATGGAATGATTCATTCCATTCTCCCTCCTATTCCATCGATCCAAACGTAACATTAGTAAGAACATTGATGAGGAGAGTGTGAAAGTGACCTTGATAATCGGATTACAAGAAACTATCATGCCTTTTGAATGACGTTCCAAATCGTAATATCTTTTATGTTGAATTGCTTGCTTTAACGAGAAGTCTTTACCTCTGCTTTATGTGCACTTATCCCTGATTTGAAATCTCTTCCTAGTCATCTCAAGTATGTGTTCCTCGAGAAGGAAAAAATTTCCATGATTATTTCAAGACACTTGGTGCATCACAAGAAGTTTAAACTCATGCAGTGTTTTAAAGGAGCATAATAAGGCCATCGATGGACGATGGTCGATATTAAAGGAATAAAACCTTCACATGTATGCATCGATCTTTTTGGAGGATAAAGTGAAACCTACCACAACCACGAAGAAGAAGATGAACCCACCCATGATGGATGTCGTGAAGAAAGAAATTCTCAAACTTCTTCGACGCTGGTGTGATTTAATCCTATTTTGGATAAAGAAATTGGTTAGCCCAAAGGAAAGTGGATCCTAAGAAGATTGGAATAACTATTGTGAAAAATCAGATGATAAGTTAATTCCTACCCAAGTTCAAAATGGGTATGGGTTTATATAGATTATAGGAAGCTAAATGTTGTACCCGCAAGGACCACTTTCCTTTGCCTTTTGTTGATCAAATGCTTGAACGATTAGCCGATCATTCTTACTATTGCTTTTTTGATGGTTATTCAGGTTATTTTCAGATTGCAATCGTTCTAGAGGATCAAGAAAATATGACATTTACATGTTCTGTTGGTACCTTTCATGTATCGCTACATAATTTTCTTGACTATGTAACGCCTCAACTACGCTCCAAAGGTGTATGGTTAGCATATTTTGGATTATATCGAGTATATTATGGAAGTTTTACTTTATGACGATTTTATAGTTTATGGACACTCATTTGATAATTGTTTGCATAACTTTACACTTATTCTTCAAAATGCATTGAAACTAACCTTGTTTTAAATTTCGAAAGTATCATTTTATGGTTGAACAAGGTATAGTTTTGGGTTATGTTTTTTCATCTAAAGGCATTGAGGTAGATAAAGCTAGAGTTGATGTTATTCAATCTTTGCCTTAACCCACTAATGTGTGGGAAATTCATTCTTTTCTTGGGCATGCAGGTTTTTATCGCAGATTCATCAAGGATTTTTCCAAAATAGCATCACCCCTATGCAATCTCCTACAAAAAGATATAAAGTTTGACTTTGATGAGGAGTTCCGAAAAAGCATTTGATAAGTTGAAGGATTTGTTGACATCTACCCCAGTTATCCAACCACTTGATTGGAACATTCCGTTTGAGATCATGTGCGACGTCAGTGATTTTGCATTAGGAGCAATTTTGGGATATATATTTGGAAAAGCATCTCATGTCATTTATTATGCATCGAGGACTTTGAATGATGCCCAGAGAAATTATTCCACCACTGAAAAAGTGTTTTTATCAGTTGTCTTTGCTTTTACAAAAAATTTGGTCTTATTTGCTTGGTACTAAAGTTATTGTTTATTCTGATCATTTAGTTTTTCGTTATTTGATGACAAAGAAGGAGGCAAAATCTAGATCGATAAGATGGATACTTTCTTGAATGAATTTGATGTGGCAATCGTGGACAAACAAGGATCGAGAATTTAGTTGTCACTACTTAAGTCATTTGGTTAAGTTGGGGATGAGCTCTCTACAAGATACATTTCCCGATGAACAATTATTCTCCGCCAATTCAACCTTTCCTCGTATGTGAATATTGTGAATTATTTGGCTACTAACATTTTCCTTCCGATTTGTCCAAAGCTCGTAAAGATAAAATCAAAAGTGATGCTAAGCACTATGTGGGATGACCCCTACCTATGGAAGCATTGTGCGCATCAAGTGATACTTAAGGTGTGTGCTCTAAACCCAAATTACATTTATTCTTACTTTTTGTCATTCTTATGCTTCAGGAGGTCACTTTGGATCTAAACGGACGATGAAGAAAGTGTTAGAGTGTGGTTTCTTTTGGCCATCTCTTTTCAAGATTCATATTTGTTTTGCAAGTTATGCTCTAATTGTCAAAGATGTAATATTTCCCAATGTAATGAGATGTCACAAACACCCATACTATATTGTGAAATTTTTAATGTTTGAGGAATTGATTTTATGGGATCGCTTCTATGTCTTTTGGTTGTATTTATATTTTAATTGTTGTGGATTATGTTTCAAATGGGTGAAAGCAAAGGCCACCAGATCCATTTATTCTAAAGTGATTGCAGCATTTTATTCAAATTTAATATTTTTTTCTAGGTTTGACATTCTAAGAGCTCTAATAAGTGATAGAGGGACTCATTTTTGCAATTGGATTGTGGGAGCATTGTTGGTAAGTACCATGTTGCAGATAAGGTGTCAATCGAGACATCATCTCTAAAACTAATGGACAAACAGAGGTGTTGAATAGAGAGATCAAGGCAATCATCGAGAAGACGCTTAATCCTAATGTAAAGGATTGAGTTTGCACTTGATGACACTTTTATGGGCATATAGGATCGCTTATAAGACGCCTATTGGTATGTCACCTTATAGGTTGGTGTTCAAAAACCATGCCACTTACCCATTAAGTTAGAACACAAGGCTTATTGGACTATCAAGAGTTTCCACATGAAGATGGATGATAGTGGGGTACACAGATGTTGCAATTACAAGAGTCAGAGGTAATCTTAATGATGCTTTTGAAAGTGTGTGAATTTTCAAGGAGAAGACAAAGGCTTTTCATGATAAGATGATTTCTTGAAAAGAATTTCAAATTGGTCAAAAGTCCTCCTATACCAATCCAGTCCGCTTATTTCTAGGTAAATCAGCGCTCGATGGAGTGGATCTTTGTTGTTACTATTGTTTTTCCCCATGGTGCGCTTCAAATTCAAAGTCTGTAGACACTTCCAAAGTGTTTAAGGTGAATGGTCATAGACTCAAGTTTTTCTATGAGGGTTTTAGAAGACAAGATGCATAATGTGAACCTTGAGGATCCAAAGCTTATTACCGATTAATAAGGGGAACTAGTTGTCGAGCCAACCACTATAAACAAAGGCTACCAGATGGGAGGCAACCCATAGGAATATCTTTCACATTTTCTATGCATTTTACTTTACATCGGGGACAATGTAAGTTTTTTAAGTATGGGGAGGGATTTAGAGTTAATTTTAAAATTTTATTTATTTAGAATTTTGTGGGTATATTCACTACAAATCCTCACGAGACAAAACTCATTCCCACTTGGGGTAACCTTGAGGTTTAAAGGCTTGTTGCAGAAATGCTAAGTGCCATCATGTTTCCTACTAAAATGGGGTAGTTGTTAGATGAGTCACTGAGTCATAAGTTAATTTGGATTTTAATTTTTGACCAATGATAAAATTTTGTTTTCTTTTTTCAGAAATTTTTGGAAAATTGATAGACATTGGGTAGTCGTAATTTGGTTTTCTTTATTCGTTATTACTTTATTCGAGACCCTTCATTATCGAAAGCACTTGTCCATTTGGGTCTAATTTAGTTTTAACTGGAAGGAATTTATTTGATTGAATGTATAGGGGAGAAATTTTGGAACTCTATCATCCTGCTCGAGCATAACTTGAATTTAATATCTGATATAATTTAAGGTAGTAGAAATGGTTTAAGCGATTTTTTTTACAAGTTTGAAGAAAAAACAAAACAAAGAGAAAGAAAAAAAATAGTGATTCATGGGTGGGTTGAGATGAAGCATAAAACATACTCACTCATAAACACGAATATGCGTAGATGGAGCATAAAACATACTACCGGTAAGATGGAGCGTAAAATGCACTTACCAAGGAAAAAAGAAAAGAACGAAAAACCTATTGATTATCTGGTGTTATGTGCTTGTGTTAATTGAGAGTGTTGTGAAAATAGGTGTTTAGAATTTCACTTCTTCCTTTATGGCTTTGATTTCATAAGTTTATCTGATTTTTTATTGGTTTGGCACATTTAGATTCACACACGCACAAAGTGTTAAGAGTAAAGTAGGATTGATAAATAATTCTGAATTTAAGATAATACAATGTTTAAAGTTTTTCGAGAGTTATTGGTTGGTATCTTTAAGGTCGATGTTGAAGTTCATATTTATTTGTAGCTCAAGTTTGTTAAATTTGTTAGTTTGTTTAGTTAAATTTTTGGTATTATAGTTTGTTCTTGATTTGCCGAGGATGTGCAAAAGATAAGTGTGAGAGAATTTGATGAGAATAAAATATATTATGTTTTAATCCCTTAATGCTTAATCTTTTACATTTATTTTGTGCCTACATACACTCATTATTCTTATATTTTGATTTAAGGTGCAATTAAAGGAGTCCGTGACTTTGGAAGTGCTTTGGAGACAAATTGATCATTATTTGGACTTAAAGTAAAAGGAGTGGCAAAGTTGTAATTACGTGAGCACATGGATTTAAGATTTTATTACAATAAAGTCAATATCTTAGCGATCAAACAATATTTAATACTTCTATTCATGGAAGGAAAGAAACAAGAATAATCCTACAAGGAGAAGGAAGGAGGTAGAATAATTTTGGTGTGCTAGTCAAATCTAATGAAAAACAGAAAAGTCTATCTAGAAGATCTCTTTAAAGGAAGTTGATTGTCACTAGGAAGTCAATTCCTAGAAGGAATTGATTGAGCCTTGATGCCTATAAATAGAGGATTACCAAGAGAGCTTAGGGATCTTGTCTAAAAAGCTCCTCTCTCTTTATTATTTTTTGGTGTTTTCACGGCATGTGTAGAAAAACATCTATTCTCGTTTAAGGAGACTAAGCCTCAAATTATTACACTATGAGATCTAATTAGTTTTAATTGATCAATTATTATAATGTGTATTGGTTATTCTTATACGCTTAAATTTTATTATTGATATGTTTAATTACTAGAGTGCATGCTAGTTTATGATTCGTTGAAATTTACTTCTAAATTAGATATCAAATTCGTAATTGTTTGGTCACTCTAATTTGTGAAGCAACTAAAATTAATAATTAATCGCAGATCAAAAGATTATTATATCTTAGGAAGAATACTCAACAAAATTAAATGCAACTACTTGTGCTTGTGTTGTTTAGTTTTATCTATTTTCTATTTCTTAAAGTGCTACTAGATTAAACTTTCATTGTCTAAAGTTGTTTAGTGGTTAGAGTTATTTAGATCGCTTGTTTCTAATTAACTAAAATTAAGGAAAGACATGGAAGTAATTCCAACTGCTAATATTCGTGATTCTAATTGTGTATGCTTGAGTCAATGATTAGTGTAAGTTTCAAGGTGGAAGTCGATTTAATCCAAGGCCTCGCTTTTTCCGATTTATTTCTTATATTATTTTTCGCTTTTTAGCGATTTATTTACTTTATTCAACAACATTTTAAACCCCTTTTGGTATACAAAGTATGAACATAGATTAATCATTTTTCGTGGGATCGATTTTCGCTTGCACTACTACATAAATATTGTTCGCAGAAGGTTTTATTTTGGTTGCCTCACGACATAAAGACACCGTAGATACTACAAGAGTAAGAAATTTGACCTTCTTCAATTTTTGTATCAATTTCAAAATTTGATAGGTGACCCACATGTTTTTTTTAGCTTAAATGGTTGCAGATTTTTCTTATGGTTTGACCCCCCTATGAAAGCTAGAGCAATTCAAGTGATTCCAGGTCCATTAAGGAGGGTTAGAGAACTTGAAAATAAAAGGAAGGGTTCCAACGTAAGAGAATAAATCGTTACTTTGGCGTAGGGTTTGTGGCTAGAGAAAGTTAAGGTTAAGTAGTGGAGTCAAATGATTTTATATAGATAGAGTGGTTTGTGTGAAGCATATAGTGAAGTATTTTTACATAGAAAAGTTGAAATATTGTCTTATTTGTAGTTGGTTGCTTATTAAGATATCAGATCAAGATATTTTTATTTCATTACTTGGGATATGCCCCTTGTAATTTTCTACACAGAAAAATTAAAATATTGTCTTATTTGTAATTGCTTGAGCTATTAAGCTATAATATGAAGATAATTTTTTTCATTTCCTGGGGTATGCCCCTTGTAAACACGTAAATTATGACTGTAATGTTTATGAAATGAAATTCAATTGTTGTGTTCATCAATTTAGTAAAGCCTTAAAGCTTCCTAGATTTGACATACTTTCTGAATGTTTGGTAATATTTAGTGCCTACTATGGACATGGTTGCTGATATGTTTTATATTAAGTGTATGCAACCATTATCAAGTGTACATTTGTTCCTATAAAGATAATATCTCATAACTAGAATTTTCCACACGCTGAATTACTTATATCCGTCAAGCTAAGACTTAATTGATGTTTGAACACTTCTACCATTTTAAGCTATATGATATTCATAAAAGGAATGATAGAGTGACTTAACTCTCACGATACTACATATCGCTTTTAAACCTGAGAGTTAAGTCATTCTACAATATGAGGATTTACTTTATGTTTCACTCTATGATATGAGGATTCACTCAACGCTTTTTACATCGAATTTTAGTATCGTGAGAGTTAAGTCATTCTACTTAATTCGAGGATTCACTCTATTTATCAAGAAACGTAGTTAAGTCATTCTACGATCCGAGGATTCAATTTACGCTTTTGATGGTTTACTCTATGTTTATACACTGAAGTCTAGTATCATAAAATTAAGTCATTCTACGGTCTGAGGATTCACTATACGATCATAGAAATGTAGAGTTAAGTCATTCTACGATATGAGGATTCACTGTACGTTTCATTCACTCTACGATATGAGGATTCACTCTACATTTCACTCTACGATCTGAGGATTCACTCTATGTTTCTACACTGAATTCTAGTATCTATGAAGTTAATGCAACGCTTCCCCAAAACTCCTAAGTTCCTCAACCCCAAGTTTGGTGCGCCACAGTACAACTCTTTCTACACCTGTGACTTACATCCATCTATAAAATCTTATAAACATAAGTATAATTACAACATTAATACAATGTTTCTTCATCTAACCCCATGTACGAAGACCTTAACTCAACTAACTCAAATAATATTAAAACATTTATAATATTATTCCATCGTAGAAATTTAATTTTGGCTTTAGTAACTCCCCCCCGCAGATTTACCATTTTTCGACTTTTCGTGCTCTTCTCGCCTAGTCGCAAAATTTTATTTATAGCAAGTGTACGCATTTAATTGCACCGCAAGTTTAAGTAGTTAAATAATAACATCATCATAAGAATATAATAACATCTAACTGCAAACCCTTCAACAATTGAACAATAATTGTGAAGTTATACAAATAAGGTGAACAAATTTGGATTCCTATTCATCTAACATCACTAAATTCATACTAACAATCTCCACATAGTTTATGACTATACAAAGACTCTAGTACCTTTAATTTGTTCAATATTAGAACATTTATTGAATTTCACATAAGTGAGAATATTGGCCTAACACGCTGTTACATTTCATCACATCATCGCACAAGGTGCAATCATACCTACATCTACACTTCGCCGCATGAAGTGCAACCTATACTATCAATTGCCCACTTATTTGATTTGGCACTACCAATCTACTATAGTTCGAGAATTATTACAATTCTCATCTACATCAATAAAATATCCAAATATAATGCTTCATCTGATTTTAAATAATAATCTCATCTCCCTGAATGGACTTCAATCATCAACATCTAACTTTGCAATGTAGCATAGTTTGAACTTCCAATATACATATAAGAGAATTTTCATACGATTAGAATTCATACAATATATATATAATCATCACAGAATTTAAACTTCCCTACTTCATATAACCTACATAAGAATATCATCAAAATATTAGAAAACTTGATCAAATAAAATACCGCCTTATTTGTAATTGCTTGAGCTATTAAGTTATAATATGAAGATAATTTTTTCATTTCCGGGTATGCCCTTGTAAACACGTAAATTATGACTCAGAATGTTTATGAAATGAAATTCAATTGCTATGTTCATCAATTTAGTAAAGCCTTAAAGCTTCCTAGATTTGACATACTTTCTGAATGTTTGGTAATATTTAGTGCCTACTATGGACATGGGTTTTGATATGTTTTATATTAAGTGTATGTAACCATTATCAAGTGTACATTTGTTCCTATAAAGACAATATCTCATAACTAGAATTTTCCACACGCTAAATTATGGCATATGTCAAAGACTTAATTATTGTTTGAACACTTCTACCATTTGAAGCTATGACATTCATAAAGGGCAACGAGAGTGACTTAACTCTACGATACTAGACATCAAAGGTTTAAACCAGAGTTAAGTCATTCTACAATATGAGGATTTACTTTACGCTTCACTCTATGATATGAAGATTCACTCTACGCTTTTTACATCGAATTTTAGTATCGTAGAGTTAAGTCATTCTATTTAATTCGAGAATTCACTCACGCATGAAGAAACGAAAGTTAAGTCATTCTACGATCCGAGGATTCAATTTACATTTTGATGGTTTACTCTATGTTTATACATCAAGTCTAGTATCGTAAAATTAAGTCATTCTACGATCCGGGATTCACTATATGATCATAGAAATGTAGAGTTAAGTCATTCTACGATATGAGGATTCACCTTCATTCACTATATGAGGATTCACTCTACATTTTACTCTCACGATCCGAGGATTCACTCTACGCTTTCTACATCAATTCTAGTATCGCTCGAAGTTAATGCAACGCCTCAAAAACTCAAGTCCCTCAACCCCAAGTTTTGCGCGCCACAAGACAATTCTTTCTACACACTTGACTTACATCCATCTATAGAATCTTATGTATATAAGTATAATTACAACATTAATACAATGTTTCTCCATCTAAACCCATGCACTAAGACCTTAACTCAACTAACTCAAATAATATTACAACATTTATAATATTATTCCATCGTAGAAATTTAATTCTATGGCTTTAGTAACTCCCTCCCCAGATCTTACCATTTTCTCGACTTTCAGTGCTTTTCTTTAGTCAGAAAATTTTATTTATAGCAAGTAAAGTGATTTAATCGCTTTGCAAGTTTAAGTAGTTAAATAACAAATATAATCATAAGAATAGAATAACATCTCGATCGCAAAACCATTCAAAGAATTGAACAATAATTGTGAAGGTATACAAATAAGCAGGAACAAATTTGGATTCCTATTCATCTAACATCGCTAAATTCATACTAACAATCTCCACATAGTTTATGACTATACAGAACTCTAGTACCTTAATTCGTTCAATATTAGAACATTTATTAGAATTTCACATAAGTGCGAATATTGGCCTTACACGTTGTTACATTTCATCACATCATTGCACAAGGTGCAATCATACCTACATCTACACTTCATTGCACGAAGTGCTTCCTATACTATCAATTGCCCAACTTATTTGATTTGGCACTACCAATCTACTATAGTTCGAGAATTATTACAATTCTCATCCACATCAATAAAATATCGAAATATAATGCTTCATCTGATTTTAAATAATAATCTCATCTCCTGTAATGGACTTCATTCATCAACATCTAACTTTGCAATGTATCATAGTTTGAACTTCCAATATAAATATAAGAGAATTTGTATACGTATTAGAATTCATACAATATATATAATCATTGAGTAAATTTAAACTTCCCTACTTCATATAACCTATATAAGAATATCATCAAATGAGGTTACAAAACTTGATCAAATAAAATAATCGCCTTATTTATAATTGCTTGAGCTATTAAGCTATAATATGAAGATAATATTTTTCATTTCCTGGGGTATGCCCCTTGTAAACACGTAAATTATGACTGTAATGTTTATGAAATGAAATTCAATTATTGTGTTCATCAATTTAGTAAAGCCTTAAAGCTTCCTAGATTTGACATACTTTCCAATGTTTGGTAATATTTAGTGCCTACTATGGACATGGTTGCTGATATGTTTTATATTAAGTGTATGTAACCATGATCAAGTGTACATTTGTTCCTATAAAGACAATATCTCATAACAAGAATTTTCCACACGCTAAATTATGACATCCTGTCAAGACTTAATTGATGTTTTCAACACTTCTACCATTTAAAAGCTATGACATTCATAAAAGGTCATCGATAGAGTGACTTTAACTCTATTATACTAGACATCGTCAAAACCCAGAGTTAAGTCATTCTACAATATGAGGATTTACTTTACGCTTCACTCTATGATATGAGGATTCACTCTACGCTTTTTTACACCGAATTTTAGTATCGTAGAAAGTTAAGTCATTCTACTAATTCGAGGATTTACTCTATGTTTATACAATCAAGTCTAGTATCATAAAATTAAGTCATTCTACGATCCGAGGATTCACTATATATCATCATAGAAATGTAGAGTTAAGTCATTCTACGATATGAGGATTCACCGTGACGCTTCATTCACTCTACGATACGAGGATTCACTCTACATTTCACTTCACGATCCGAGGATTCACTCTACGCTTTCTACATCAATTCTAGTATCGTTGAAGTTAATGCAACGCCTCTAAAACCCAAGTTCCTCAACCCCAAGTTTTGCGCGCCACATGACAACTCTTTCTACACCGTAACTTATATCCATCTATGTAATCTTACATATATAAGTATAATTACAACATTAATACAATATTTCTCCATCTAACCCCATGTATTTAAGACCTTAACTCAACTAACTCAAATAATATTACAACATTTATAATATTATTCCATCGTAGAAATTTAATTCTATGGCTTTAGTAATTCCTCCCACATCTTACCATTTTTCGACTTTCGTGCTCTTTCGCTTCTAGTCAGTAAAATTTTATTTATAGCAAGTGTGCACATTTAATTGCCCCGCAAGTTTAAGTAGTTAAATAACAACATCATCATAAGAATGAATAACATCTGACTGCAAACCCTTCAACAATTGAACAATAATTGTGAAGTTATACAAATAAGCAGGAACAAATATGGATTCCTATTCATCTAACATCGCTAAATTCATACTAACAATCTCCATATAGTTTATGACTATACAGAACTCTAGTACCTTAATTCGTTTAATATTAGAACATTTATTAGAATTTCACATAAGTGCAAATATTGGCCTAACACGTTATTATGTTTCATCACATCATTGCACAAGGTGCAATCATACCTACATCTACACTTCATTGCACGAAGTGCAACCTATACTATCAATTGCCCAACTTATTTGATTTGGCACTACCAATCTACTACAGTTCGAGAATTATTACAATTCTCATCCACATCAATTAAATATCCAAATATAATGCTTCATCTGATTTTAAATAATAATCTCATCTCCTGCAATGGACTTCAATCATCAACATCTAACTTTGCAATGTAGCATAGTTTGAACTTCCAATATACATATAAGAGAATTTGCATAACGATTAGAATTCATACAATATATATAATCATTGGCAGAATTTAAACTTCCCTACTTCATATAACCTACATAAGAATATCATCAAATGAGGTTAGAAAACTTGATCAAATAAAATACTATCTTATTTGTAATGCTTGAGCTATTAAGTTATAATATGAAGATAATTTTTTCATTTCGGGTATGCCCTTGTAAACACGTAAATTATGACCGTAATGTTTATGAAATGAAATGAAATTGTTGTGTTCATCAATTTAGTAAAGCCTTAAAGCTTCCTAGATTTGACATACTTTCCCAATGTTTCGTAATATTTAGTGCCTACTATGGACATGGTTGTCGATATGTTTTATATTAATGTATGTAAATCATGATCAAGTGTACATTTGTTCCTATAAAGACAATATCTCATAACTAGAATTTTCCACACGTTGAATTATGGCATCCGTCAAAGACTTAATCGATGTTGAACACTTCTACCATTTAGAAGCTATGACATTCTTAAAGGGTTAACGAGAGTGACTTAACTCATTTATACTAGACATCGTTGTCGAAACCTCAGAGTTAAGTCATTCTACAATATGAGGATTTACTTTTACGCTTCACTCTATGATATGAGGATTCACTCTCACGCTTTTACATCAATTTTAGTATCATAAAGTTAAGTCATTCTATTTAATTCGAGGATTCACTCTACATTTATTGAAGAAAATAAAGTTAAGTCATTCTACGATCCGAGGATTCAATTTACGCTGATGGTTTACTCTATGTTTATTGTAATAACCCGATATTTTCTATATAATTAAATCGTAAATTTTGCTTATAAATTTTTTTTTATTATTATTAATTATTTATTTTAAAGGTTAGAAATGAGTGAAAGGTATTATGTAAGTATTTATGTAATGAATATAAAATATATTTATTACATGAATGATTACTTAATAAATTTTATTTTAGAATTATTGATCATTATAGATTATATTCTTATAATAATTAATTTTAACAAAAAAAAATGTTTTTAATATTTATTTTCATGAAAGTATGATTATATATTATTTAAATAATATATACAATGATTATTAGAATTATTATAATACCTATTTTATTATATGATTTTATTTCGTAATAGTTAAGTTAATTATTTTAACTTAATTAATAATGTTATATATGATGATAAATCGATATGGAATCCAAACCCTAATTTTAGGTTTTGATCAAGGAATGAGAATAATAATATTATATTATTATTTTTTAGTATTACAGATATGTGTATTATTAATTGATCAATGAGGGTGCAGTATTTAAAAACCCTAGTTTCAAAGTCAAATGAGACTTTAAAATAGGTTTACTAATTAATTTATGGGATTAATGATATTTATTATTATTTTATTTTATTTCAGTAATGTAATTATGTACTATATATATGTGGACTGATAATGTTGGCTAAATTATGTGTATTATGTCAAAACCCTAGTTTTAAGTTGTTAAACCATAATTTAAACGTCGAAAGTAAGTTTAAGACTGTTATGCAATCATGATAATGTGATTTATGATCGATGTTATAGAAATTAACCCTAAATAGGGAGAAGCCTAATTATTAAAACCCTAATTTAGAAATGGAAACCCTAATTTTCTGAATTTAGAAACCCTAGTTGGTAATTATAAACCCTAATCGCTAATTTAACGAGCTTAATGTTAATTAGTAAAACCTAAATCTAATTATCATGTTTTATATAATTAGAAACCCTAAACTAATTATAAAACCTTAATTTGAAATTTTTAGAAACTAAAATTGTATTTTATATTTTAAACCCTAAATTAAAATGCTAGAATTTTTGTTCTAAACCTTAGGGTTAAACCCTAAGGGTCAAACCCTAAGGGTTAAATCCTAAGGGTTTGACAAGGTACCAAAATGCTATTAATTTTATTTCGCCAAATGACAAGTTTACCCTCTTGCATTATTGATAGCTAACTTGTATTTTTGGACAAAACTTTAGTGGGTGACCTAATCTCATTTTAACCCCATGTGACTTTAAACACTGTACCATCACCTGCTTTCAAGCCACATACATTGCATACATGTATTATTTATAGCAATTAGAGAGAGAAATGTACAACACTTGCCCATTTATACAACCAATGCTCAACAAAGCCTCTCTCTCCCCACTCACTTAATTTGTGTAGTAAACCATTCCCAAACAAAGCCCCACCATTACCTTTTAACAAAATCCAAGATCGATTCAAGAATGGTGCCTAAAGGTATAAAACCCTAAGTCAAAATTTTGATCTTGTATGCTATAATGAATTTGTGATTTTTATGTTTAAACATGTTGAATAAGGTGTTAATAGATGATCCGGTTGTTATTTACTAGATCCATAACATCTAATGCTCGAAATCTAAGTTTTTCAAAAATCTGAAATTTTTATTTTTGTGGTCCCGATGTTGAATGTCGAGGTCGTAGATCGTTGGTTGTTATGTGTTTTTCTTGTTTTAAAGTTTTAATCTCTAGCATCGATATGTTTTCTTTAATATGAAAGTGGATTCACCGCTATCGAGGTCTAGATCAAAGTTATTAATTGGCCAAAGGTCGCTGAATCGACCACGATCGTGTAAAATCTGCAAACCTGTAAAGCTTTTCTAGCGCCCGATAAGTTTTAAAATGTCTATATCTGCTGTGGTGTATGTTGTTTGTTAATGTTGTTGTATGATTATTGTCCCGTTAGTTGGAGTATAAATTAATGCCTTTATGTCGCTTATAAGTTACATAGATTAGATTTAGTGGATGGTCAAACCTCGTTCCTCATTGGCCACGATTCATTTCTGGGAATTTCCTGAACTCATGAAGAACAACCCTCTGACTGGGTTTGACAGAGTTAGATATGGTAAATCTGTTGATGTTAAACTTATCTGTTGTTTTAGTGTTGTTCCTTGACATGAGTACTACAGATTTAAACCTTGAAACCACATGAACGATGATCAGGACATGGATAAAAGTTAGCTGTAAGATCACTACTGATCGCTCGGTTTGGGATTTCCGTAAAACCCGTAATCGCTCTACCAGCTTAGTTTGGGACTTTGAATCTTGGCCGATATTTATGTTATGGCTCGTGATGTTTGATAATTGTAGTCCGCATGTATACTTCAAGATCAATGTTTAATACGGCATATAAACACTTCGAAGTCGAGAATTAAACTCTTGGCCAAAGGAGCAACTTGAATGATCGATCGTCGTTGTTCTTGGTGCTCAAGAACACCAACAATGACACTTTCTCGTCGCTAAACACCTTCAATGATTTACGCTTTATTATTTTTAATTTCTAATTTTCCTAAATTGCTTAAAAATAGAAAAAATAAATTATAAAATTACAAAATTAGTTTTAAAATTATTTTAAATTATGAAAATAACTTTTAATTATTTGGGATATTTTTCATTAATAATTATAATTATTTGAATATTAATGATTTTTAATTTATTTAATTAGTGTATTAAATAAATTAGAGAAAAATGATTTTAATGTTATAAAATTATTTTAAATAAGAATAAAGTATTTTAAGTTATTTTGATAACTTTTAATATTTTGTGATGAATTTCATTAATTAATTAATATTAATGATATTTAAGTTATTTATTAAATGTATTAAATAAATTATGAAAAATAGATTTAATGATTTAAAAATCATATAAAAATAATTTAAAGAATTATAAAATATTTGAAGTTATAAAATATAACTTTTGATATTTTATCATGAAAAATATTAATAACTTAATATTAATGATATTAGATTTATTTAATTATTAAATTAAATAAATAAGTTAAAAATGATTTTATTGATTTAAAAGTCATTTTAAATGAGAATAAAGTGTTAGAAAATATTTTGAATTATAAAATATAATTTTCTATATTTTTTGACAATTCTCATTAATAAATTAATATTAATGGTATTAGATTTATTTAATGATTATATTAAATATTTAGTTTAAAAATGATTTTATTGTTATAAAAATCATTTTAAATGAAAATAAAGTGTTTAAAGATATTTTAAGTTATTCTACCATCATAAAAATGTAGAGTTAAGTCATTCTACTTATATGACCATTCACTCAGACATCTCATTCACTCTACGATCCGAGGATTCACTCTACATTTCAATCTCACGATCCGAGGATTCACCGTATGCTTTCACACGTAATTCTAGTATTGTCGAAGTTAATTTAACGCCTCAAAAAACTCAAGTTCCTCAACCCCAAGTTTGTGCGCCACAAGACAACTCTTTCTACACCGTGACTTATATCCATCTATAAAATCTTATGTATATAAGTATAATTACAACATTAATACAATGTTTCTCCATCTAACCCCATGTATTTAAGACCTTAACTCAACTAACTCAAATAATATTACAACATTTATAATATTATTCCATCGTAGAAATTTAATTCTATGGCTTTTAATAACTCCTTCCCGTGATCTTACCATTTTCTCGACTTTCGTGCTCTTCGCCTAATCGCAAAATTTTATTTATAGTAAGTGTGCGATTTAATTGCCCCGCAAGTTTAAGTAGTTAAATAATAACATCATCATAAGAATATAATAACATCTAATCGCAAACCCTTCAAGAATTGAACAATAATTGTGAAGTTATACAAATAAGGTGAACAAATTTGGATTCCTATTCATCTAACATCGCTAAATTCATACTAACATTCTCCACATAGTTTATGACTATACGTAACTCTAGTATTTTAATTGCTCAATATTAGAACATTTATCGAATTTCACATAAGTCCTAATATTGGCCTAACACGCTACATACGCTTCATCACATCATCAGCACAAGGTGCTATCATACCTACATCTACACTTCGCTGCATCTAATTGTAACCTATACTATCAATTGCCCAACTTATTTGATTTGGCACTACCAATCTATTACAGCTTCTCGAGAATTAATACAATTCTCATCTACATCAATAAAATAACCAAATATAATGCTTCATCTAATTTTAAATAATAATCTCATCTCCTGCAATGGACTTCAATCATCAACATCTAACTTTGCAATGTTTCATAGTTTGAACTTCCAATATAAATATAAGAGAATTTATATACTTATTAGAATTCATACAATATATATAATCATCATCGTAAATTTAAACTTCCCTACTTCATATAACCTACATAAGAATATCATCAAATGAGGTTAGAAAACTTGATCAAATAAAATATCGCCTTATTTGTAATTGATCGAACTATTAAGTTATAATATGAAGATAATTTTTTCATTTCGGGTATGCCCCTTGTAAACACGTAAATTATGACCGTAATGTTTATGAAATGAAATTCAATTATTGTGTTCATCAATTTAGTAAAGCCTTAAAGCTTCCTAGATTTGACATACTTTCTGAATGATTGGTAATATTTAGTGCCTACTATGGACATGGTTACTGATATGTTTTATATCTAAGTGTATGTAACCATGATCAAGTGTACATTTGTTCCTATAAAGTCAATATCTCATAATTAGAATTTTTCACACGTTGAATTATGGCATCTGTCAGCACTTAATTGATGTTTGAACACTTCTACCATTTAGAAGATATGACATTCATAAAAGGGCAACGTAGAGTGACTTAACTCTACGATACTAAACATCAGTGTCGAAACCTAGAGTTAAGTCATTCTACAATATGATGATTTACTTTACGTTTCACTCTATGATATGAGGATTCACTCTCACGCTTTTTACACTAAATTTTAGTATCGTAGAGTTAAGTCATTCTACGACCGAGGATTCACTCTACTTATCAAGAAACGTAAAGTTAAGTCATTCTAAGATCCGAGGATTCAATTTACATTTTGATGGTTTACTCTATGTTTATACAATCAAGTCTAGTATCGTAAAATTAAGTCATTCTACGATCTCGAGGATTCACTATACGCATCATAGTAAATATAGAGTTAAGTCATTCTATTTATATGAGGATTCATCGACGCTTCATTCACTCTACGATCCGAGGATTCACTCTACGCTTCTACATCGAATTCTAGTATCGTAGAGTTAATGTAATGCCCCTAAAACTTGGGTTCCTCAACCCCAAGTTTGGTGCGCCACAAGACAACTCTTTTTACACCAGAATTTACATCCATCTATAAAATCTTATGTATATAAGTATAATTACAACATTTCTCCATCTAAACCCATGTACGTAAGACCTTAACTCAACTAACTCAAATAATATTACAACATTTATAATAGTATTACATCGTAGAAATTTAAATCTTTGGCTTTAGTAACTCCCTCCCAAGATCTTACCATTTTTCCACTTTTCGTGCTCTTCTACTCTAGTCGTAAAAATTTTATTTATAGCAAGTAAAGTGCATTTAATTGCCCCGCAAGTTTAAGTAGTTAAATAACAACATCATCATAAGAATAAAATAACATCCGATCGCAAAACCCTTCAATAATTGAACAATAATTGTGAAGTTATACAAATAGGTAGGAACAAATTTGGATTCCTATTCATCTAACATCGCTAAATTCATACTTACAATCTCTACATAGTTTATGACTATATAGAACTCTAGTACCTTAATTCATTCAATATTAGAACATTTATTGGAATTTCACATAAGTGCGAATATTGGCCTAACACGTTGCTACGTGTCATCACATCATTGCACAAGGTTTAATCATACCTACATCTACACTTCGTTGCACGAAGTGCAACCTATACTATCAATTGCCCAACTTATTTGATTTGGCACTACCAATCTACTACAGTTCGAGAATTATTACAATTCTCATCTACATCAATAAAATATCCAAATATAATGCTTCATCTGATTTTAAATAATCATCTCATCTCCCACAATGAACTTCAATCATCAACATCTAACTTTGTAATATAGCATAGTTTGAACTTCCAATATTAATATAAGAGAATTTGTATACGATTAGAATTCATACAATATATATAATCATTGAGTAAATTTAAACTTCCCTACTTCATATAACCTACATAAGAATATCATCAAATGAGGTTAGAAAACTTGATCAAATAAAATATTGAGTAAACCTAGGAAACTTGCACAATATAAAGTTTGTGTAAGTTAGGAAACTTGCCTTATATGCTCCATTACCGTTTACGCTACATAGCTCTTTGAATAACCTATATATATCATTAATGTAGAATATACCAATTAGTCACTTAATGACACTCAAATTGGTTTATATTAATTCTTATTTCATATTATTTGTGTATTATAGTTTAATTTACGTGATTAATTCAAAACTTCTCTCTGCCACACATTATTCGTAAACGCTACGACCTTCATCATCATCCATCCATATTGGTTTATATTAACCCCATTCTATATCTTATAATGCCCGCTTCATTTGAATTAAAGCACTTTTTATGTTCATTAACACTTTACACGACGCTTTCGACATTCATACGTCATACGCCCGATTCACCTCTTTTGCATATGTTTTGTATGCTTATACACTTATCTAATTCATCATCGATTAATATTAAGCATCATTATATTTCATAATATTCATGTTTTAGAACTTATAACAACATCTTTTATCGCCTAAGCATTACACATTGCATACGCCAAGATGCCCGACGCCTTCGATTGCCTCTCTCAATACATAATAGTCCCACAAATGGCCAATTTAAACCCCTTCTAGAACTCAAATCTCAAATCTTAAAGAATGAAAGTTGTAGTTCTACTCTTTTCTTTCCGTAACTTTTGAATCGCCCCCAAACGGAGTTCAGATGAGAAAGTTATGCCCATTTTACTACTGTGAGGTCAAAACAAATTGTTTAACACTATTCAAGTCACGACGCCCAAAATAGCTTTGTTAGCTGTGGCAGCAGCGTACCACCCAAGGCCGATTTTGTTGAACTTCTAGCATGCTCTGCTTTTATGTATTTTTGCTTCAAAACTCATAACTTCTTCATTTTAACTCCGATTTAGGCCATTCTCAAGTTTATGGAAAGTTTAAAACATGCTCTACATTACTACTATGATTCCACAAAATTTCGTAATTATTAACATAATGAAATAATGGCTCATAGGTCCTCCATGGTCTAAATTTCTCCAATTTAATATACTTCACTTAAAACTTCCTCCATAACTTCGCTTTTAAAACCTTTTAGCCTGCTCCACTGGGTTGTTTTCATAACTCATAAGAGTATATACTAGACTTCCCAAAACTTAAAAATAGATTATACAATCAATGGTTATAATTCTCCAAAATCAATTTACAAACTAAACTTCACATTTTCATGTTAAAACCATTTTTTTCATTTTAACTTGCATTTGAGCACATCAACATCCATAATTACATCTTTATATACATTTACATGTATATTAAGACATAAAAATCATATATAAACTCCAACATAACATCATGCTCTTTCATCAAAATATAACTCCCGCATGCATGCATAAATATTCATTCCAAGCTCTAAAAGTGGTTTAAAGGTTAAATGTCATTCTTTCATCATCTTCTCCATCTTCATGCATACCAATAATGATATATATCATTTCACCATCTTTATCATCCTATATCATACTTCTATAACTTAAAAAGAAAGTAATATCAAGCTTTATGCACATAGTGTTAGGATTACCTTACTAGGAGTTTTTCTCTTAGTTCAAGCTTAGAAGTGCTCTTCTCCTTCCTTGCTAGTCTCCTCCTCTAGGTCTCTCTACTTCCTTCTTTCTTATTTTGAGGAAGTAATGATACTTGCAAAAATTCTGACAAGCATACAAGGTAGAGATTATATATGGTATCTTGCTAGTAGCTCAAGCTAGTCCTTCTATTATGCCTGTGCATCTACTAATTATCAGCCTTCAATTATCATATGTGATTCTCTAAGGTTATCAATTTTCTCCCTCTCATGGCCCCCTTTCCAAACATCCAATATGATTTAGCCAATTAGCAAGAGATGGGTGAGAAAAATGGAAAAGAAAATTGGAAGTATTAGGGAGGACAAAACCTATTTCCTTAGGTCTCGTGACTCTCCTTTCGCTCTTTTCTCGCAAATCATCTATCTCTCTCTCTCAATTACACCAAAAATCGCCAGCCTCCTATAGGCCCTCCTTCATCCGATTATTAAATCATCGCTTCATTTAATTTCTCATTTGTCCATTTAATTGCACGCTTCAATTAATTTGGACTAATAAAATCAACTTTTTCATAAAGACAATGATTCTTACTAACATTGATATTCCCAATGTTATGGAAATATTTTGTCAACAATTTCATCTTTTGAATTTTTGAGTTTGACCTTTCCTAAAAAAGCCATTGTTGCCATTTTGACCAAAAAGTCAACCTTACACCTTTTGTGTTTTTAGTCCATTCCTACTAATTTTGACATTTTGACTCAATAAATCCAGCCAAGGCTCCAAATTTTACTCCAAACTTAAATTCGGTTTTTTGACTTATTATATAAACTTTATAAACAATTATTTACTTCATTACTTAGTAAAACTAAATAATTAGCTTAAACTAACTATTAATTTTCGCCCACTTTCTTTAATGATCTAATATAATTTTAAATCTCATTCCCCAATATATATAAATATTCAAACTTATTGCCTTTACAATAAGAATTTTATTTATTAAATTTTATTTTAATAATTTCAATAATTCTGGATATTACAGCTTAAGTCATTCTATGATTTGAGGATTCACTCTACTTAATATGGTACATGCCTGCTCCATGGTGCTCGTGTCATGGTGTTGATAATAGTGGTTAACTCTAACAAAAGGAGCAAACGATATATCATATTTATTAGTCAAATAGTGGTGTCAAACGTAATAACCGAAAGTAGTATCCTCAAACCAATCACATAGGATGTGATGAGCATTTATTTTGTAATCTTGTTTATTTATTAATAAAAGAACGATTTAATTAAAGGCATTCTTTATCCATATTTAATTAATTGAATTAAATAAATGAGATAAACTCATAGTTTTGGAGCAATGCTTTTAAAATCATGAAAGAGTTCATACTAACTAATGAGATCTAAATTCAAGATAGCTCAAAACTAAAATGTTCCTAATCGCTGGATCACTATTGTGGGGTTATTGATCCTGATAGATTAGTACATACTATGCTTGCTCTATCAAGAGGATGATTGATCTTATAATCATTTTGTGTGAAGACACTAAAGTAAGTATGTAAGTGCTTATCGAGAATAAGTTCATTAAATGTGACTCACTTAAAGGAAACCTAATGAAGTTTTACTCGCTTATCAATAGGAGTTTTATAGTGATAGTAGTACAAATGATCATTGACTTGAGATCGCCATATAAGACATCAGGTTTTCTAAGTTTTACTTTAACATATTCCTTAATACTTCAAAGGTATGTTATATGGTATGTTTGGGTATTATAAAGTATTTATAGAGGTAGGTGAATGATCAACAAATGATCTCCCACTTCCAAAGAAAAGGGAGAATGTTCTATATGATTCGATAAGTGACAACTCAGAATCCTCGACTATGGTGAATGGAAATTAAAAGAAGTTTCTAATTTACATTAACTACGCTTATGCATCTTTGAATCTAAAATGCATATGATCAATTAAATAAAATTTGATGTAAATTTATATTTTATATTCGATGGGACAATGTGTAGTAGAAGGATTGAATCAGACAAAGAATTAATTACCTAATAGGTTCTATATGATTAAACGCTGATTTCATATTATACTAATAGTCATGATACATTATTGTAAGATGTCCCTAATGATTTAGAATAAATATTATTTATTTATATTTAAATTTAAGGAGTTTAATTCATTATAAATAATATTAGAATGGTTCTAGTTTATTTATTCTACTTAATCGATATAATATTGAACCTAAAGTGTCACAATCGTAAAAAGAGAAATATTATTTTAGAAGTAATTGACTAAATAATAATAATTTAGTATTTAGATAAATACTAATATTTATAATTAAGTATTTGGAGAAATATTAAATTATAAATTAATAAGAGGAGTCTTATTATTATTATTATGAATTAATTGGTTTTGATAATAATAATTAAGTACATTTAATTTATTAGTGGAATAAATTAAATAACTTAATATTTATAATTAAATATTTTAGAAATATTAAATTATAAATTATTATTATTATTATTATTATTATTATTATTAGTATTATTATTATTATTATTATTATTATTATTATTATTATTATTATTATTATTAAATTTAGTTCCTAATTCAATTGGGAATTAAATTAAAACCTAATCCTAAAAGGTTTAGGATGTGGAGTCTATATATAAGAAACCTTATGATAGATTGGGGTTAAATAATCATTCACTCTATCGAGAGAAATCTTGTTTGCCATTAGAATTCTAGAATTTCTACAATCTAAAAAGTTAGGTGAGAGAAAGGATTAGGCTAGCCACCCAAGATTCATAAAATCTAAATTTGCTTCTAAATCAATATACTTGTGGATCACCTTTAGAACGTTGTACACACTAAGTAGCTAGCTGATGAGTTGGTTGAAAACTTACTAATTGGGTATTATTTTATTTGAATTATTATGTGTTCTTAGCAATTTTCCTTGTTACTTTTTATGTTTTGTGTTATGTTGCAGGATGAAGGGGCAAAGATGAGTTTAGAGATAAAAAGGATGGAGGAACTGAAAAAATTGGACAATTTGACTGAGTGGCACGGCCGCATCGATTGGACTAGAGATGGCATGAATGACCGGGATGATTGGGCATACTACATAGTAAGCGAGGCACGCTTAATTCGATTAAAGGAAAGTATACATGCTACCGATTTGATTTAATTTGATTCTGATTTGGTTTCTATAATGCAACAATTAACTTAAAAAAAGATATTAACTTACCTTATGTACTATGGTTTCTCTGGGGCTATAAATACTTGATTATAACTTGATTTTAGAGATATACAACCCGGAGAATAATACAAGTTAGAGTAGAGTAGAGAGAGAGTAGAGTAAAATTATCTTTTGCTTACAAGTAATTAAGAGCCACATCTATTGGAGGTTTGAAGATTTCCATCGAGAACACAACAAGATCTAAGATGAAGCTACAAGATTGGAGTCCCCTATGTAGTTTTTTCTTTCTTTGTCTTAATTTCTATATTTATACTTGGGATGCTCTTTAATTCTAATTTTCTTGTCTTTATTATGATGATGAACTAATTTTCTAATTAGGGATACAATGGAACCTTTTGCAAAGCAATAATTTAATTATCATTATTCCCACTTGATTGTCCCTACGAATTTGATTATTATATTTCATGCTTAATTTAATAATTGTTAGGTCAGCAATTATTTTGATATCTTTGATGGAATTAAAAGAGGAAATCTTAGATTAGATCTGAATATAATAACACATGAATTTGTTGATTCTTGTTAGAGGATAGCATAATAGTGTATGAGACGAAAGTACTTGTATTTCATGCGCAACTTTATTAGGAGTTTTATCTTAATGAATCTATTTTAAGTGTCTTGCACAACAGTAGCAAAATAACTGAAATAAGTATTTTTATTAGTCATTGAAAGATGTTAATAAATTGATAGGCAATCCTAGTTGGCAACTCGTTGAATTAATTAAGTGGGGATAAGATAAGGTGATTATTGTGGAGTAATTGGGGAAATTGTATTCCTATGCTTTAATCATCTGGTAATCATTAATTGTTAGTTAATTTAGTTTTTAATTTTAATTCAACATAATTTCAAAAACAATTGAGGTCACTGTTTAATTAGATTTGACTTGGTAAAAATTAGTAATTGGAGTGATTGTTAAGAATCGCTCTTCCAGAGGTTAGACATCCTATTTACTTTATATTACTTGATTGACAATGCACGCGCCGTATTTGTCATTACATAACCTGACAACAAGTTTTTGGTGCCGCTGTTGTGAAACCGTTCTAATAATTATTCTTATTATTAGTTTTTATCAATTTAGTTTATTTAAACATGTTTTTTTCGCTTTTTGTTTTAATTTTAATTCTTTTCTTCATCTTTACGAGGTACATCATGGCTCATTATAATTATCAATGGCCTTACACTTAGCAGCATGACTCACCCAAACGCGATAGTGGATATACGAATCGGATGAGTCATTTCAAGATGATGGAGACACTTTTGGTGATTTTTGATTATCAGGCCGACCCCATCCAAGTCATCAATGCGCCATCGGCCGAAACAATATAGTATGTGGAAATGACTACTAAACAATTATGCCTATCCCAACAACTATCAACAACATTGGGAGTATCATTCAAATTTTTCCGCCAACAACCACACCCACAATAGAAAAGAAATCAGATTTGGAGGAGCTTCTTATTAAGTACATAAAAGAGAATGAGACGCGTAAAAACACTCATGAAGTTACTCTTAGAAATATAGAGAATCAACAAGGCTTGGTAATGCCTTTAACAATCACCCTCAAGGTGAATTGCCTAGTAACATGGTTTCTAAAATTGATGGAGTACCCGAGCCAAGAGTCATGGATGTTGAAGAGGAGGATACAAGTGGGGAGCAGGAAAAGAATGTCGGAGAAGATCCAACCTTAAGTTCCAACGATGATGAACCGATTTTGTTAGTACCCCATATATCTTCTCCACCAAAGCTCAAGGATTCTTGTAGTAGGCAGCAACCTGCGCCCAATTGGTAGTCATGTCAGAGGCAAAGCTCATGTGATAAGAGAGCTAGTATAAATTTTGTGCAATGGTGGGACTAAAAAGGGTCCAAGAGAAGAAAGTCAAGATTCTATTATGTTTAGGAGCTTCAATTTAATAATATGTTCACGCATACAATAGAGAATTTACCTAGCTTTTTGAAGTTCATAAATAAATTTTATCTAAAAGTGACAAGTTAGTGAACTTGAAACAATGGCCCTTACTCAAGAGAAGCCTCAAATGTTATATGTCTTTTAATGGATGGAGGGTTCCTCAATTTTGAAGGGAATTAGATAGTAGAGAGTTGAAGAAGTTTCAATGATTTAATTTCTAAAATAAGCTCTTATTGGGAAGCAACCAAAGTTTAATTTTTAGTTTTAGTTTTCATTTTCTTAGGTTTCATAGTATTAATAAATTTGTAGTTATTAGGATTTATTAAACTTGCTCCTATTACGTTTATAGGTTATTCATGTCCAATCCAGTTCGATTGCCCATGCCTCCTGTTCTTCCTGTTTATTCCCCTTCGGACGATGATGGAAACTCCCATGAAGTTCGACACGCAACCTCGTGGAAGTTCTTGGCCTTAGATTCTTATATTCAACGTAATGAGGACATTACTTGTTTTAAGTGGGGGGGTTGTGTTTATTTTATCTATCTATGAAGTGTTTGCATTATTTGGTTGCATGAGTAGTTTAGGAATCGCTTATCAGATAAAATAATAATAATAATAAAAAATTTTGAAAAAAAATATTTTCAATCATGTAGGAATGTATGTTAGAGAAGCATGAGTATAAAGATTTCGCATGATCTTCAAGCATTGAGTTTTGGTAGTTAGATATCGACCTATGATGAGTTTGGTTGACTTTAACTTGCAAGAATCGAGTATCATGTACCCATCCAGATTGATTATTGGAATCTCATTGCATGATTCACGCCCTCTTTCACATTCAAGCACACCAATCGACTATCGGGCCAGGATTAGAACTTTTGTGTGACATAACATGAACACTCATCCGATCATTGATTTTACATTGAACATTAGTCGACACATAAGTTTGGGGAATCTCGTGTTTTGAAAAAAAAATTGAAGGAAAAAATATATAGTTACATAAGGAATAAAACCGGCTTAGTTCAATTTTTTGTGGCTTTTGTTATCGAATAAGAATGCCCTAGGGATGTCTTTACACCCAAATACTCTAAATCCATCCGGTTTATGAAGTCGTTGGTCAAAAGTCTGCTACACTTATTAACATTGAAAAGCCTAAGTGGGTTGGGCATTACACAAGTCAAACACAAAAATAATTGGTGGATGGAGCATTAAAATACACCCACAAAGCATGAGCATTTAATGGTTTAATTTTATTGCTTTACAACCTAATTCCCTTTAATTTTTATGTGGATGCCATGTTTAGTGAGCTATCTATGATAAGTGTGATTGTTTGCTTGGAATTAATCACATAGATTGTTTTTGAAATCATTGATAAGAAATTGGACACACACACTAAAATGGGCTATAATCAGTGTCAATGAGGTGAGGTTGTAAGAGGTTACGACCATATATGATGCAAGGTCGATCAGAATCCAAGTGTTTATCTACGAGGCATTTGCATTATCTAAAACCGGGGTTCTTGCTCGATTGTTAGTTGCATTCATTGTGTTTTGTTTCAGGCTGCTTTTGTTGTGTTAGGATTGCTTTGAGGACAAGCAATTGTTCAAGTTTGGGGGTATTTGATGAGTTGGTTGAAACCTACTAATTGGGGATTATTTTACTTGAATTATTGTGTGTTCTTCGTAATTTTCCTTGTTACTTTTTATGTTTTGTGTTATATTACGTGACAAAGGGCCAAAGATGAGTTTATTGCTAAAAAGGATGGAGGAACTTGAAAATTGGACAATCTAATAGAGTGCCGTGATGTCGCTGATTGGGATTAGATTTAGATGGCGCGCAAGGCTGGGTTGATTGGGCATATGTATAGTAAGCGAGCTTAATTTATTTACAAAGGAAAGTATAAGTGGGCACAACCGATATGATTTAATTTGATTTTGATTTGGTTTCTATAATGCGTAAGTTGACTTAAAAAAGGATTTTAACTTACCTTATGTACTTGGGTTTTTCGGGGCTATAAATGCTTGATTATAACTTGATTTTAGAGATATACAACCCGGAGAATAAACATGTTAGAGTAGGAGTAGGAGTAGAATTATCTTTTTGCTTACAAGTAATCGAGAGCCACATCTATTGAGGTTTGAAGATTTCCATTGAGAACACAACAAGACAAAGATTGAAGCTACAGAGATTGGAGTCCTCGATTTAAGTTTTTTCTTCTTTTCTCTTAATTTCAGATTTGTACTTGGATGCTCTTTAATTCTAATTTTCTTGTCTTTATTATGATGATTAACTAATTTTCTAATTAGGGATACAATGGAACCTTTGCAAAGCAATAATTTAATTATCATTATTCCACTTGATTGTTCTTACGGTTGATTATTATATTTCATATTTAATTTAATAATTGTTAGCCAACAATTATTCTCGATATCTTTGATGGAATTGAAAGAGAAAATCTTAGATTAGATCTCAATATAATAACACATGAATTTGTTGATTCTTGTTAGAGGATAAG
The DNA here is from genome assembly GCA_020205605.1 of Panax ginseng. Lineage (NCBI taxonomy): Eukaryota > Viridiplantae > Streptophyta > Magnoliopsida > Apiales > Araliaceae > Panax > Panax ginseng. The sequence goes on along the minus strand of CM035132.1, from coordinate 130,765,859 downwards.
CATAATAGTGTATGAGATTTAAAGTATTTGTATGCCATGCGCAAGAACTTTATCAGGAGTTTGATCTTAATGAATCTATTTTAAGTGTCTTGCACAACAATAGCAAAATAACTGAAATAGGTATTTTTATTAGTCATTGAAAGATGTTAATAAATTGATAGGCAATCCTAGTTGGCAACTCGTTGAATTAATTAAGTGGGGATAAGATAAGGTGATTATTGTGGAGTAATTGGGGAAATTGTATTCTATGCTTTTAATCATCCTGTAATCATTAATTGTTAGTTAATTTAGTTTTAATTTTAATTCAACATAATTTCAGAAAACAATTGAGGTGACTGTTTAATTAGATTTGACTTGGTAAAAATTAGTAATTGGAGTGATTGTTAATAACTTTTCTCTGTAGGTTAGACATCCTATTTACTTCTATATTACTTGATTGATCATGTGCACTTGCATGTATTTGTTATTACATAAACCTGGACAACAAGTTTTTGGTGCCGCTGCTGTGAAATCCGCTTCTAATAATTATTTTTATTATTAGTTTTATCAATTTAGTTTATTTAAACATGTTTTTCTTTTGTTTTAATTTTAATTTTTTTTTCTTTCATCTTTATGAGGTACATCATGGCTCATTATAATTATTAATGGCCTTATATGAGCATGAATGACTCACCAAACGCGAATGTGATATACGAATCGGATGAGTCATTTCGCAAGTATTGAGACACTTTTGGTGATTTTTGATTATTGTGTTGGACCCCATCCGAGTCATCAATGCGCCATCGCTTTTGAGTCAATACAAAGACGGTGGAAAATACTCCAACAATTATGCCTATCCCAACAACTATCAACAGGATTAGAGTATCAAATTTTTTCGCCAACAACCACACCACAATAGAAAAGAAATCGATTTGGAGGAGCTTCGATTAAATACATAAAAGAGAATGAGACGGAAAACAATCATGAAGTGACTCTTAGAAATATAGAGAATCACTTAGAAGTCAAATGTCTTTAATAATTGCCCTCAAGGTGAATTGCCAAGCAACATGGTTTCAAATTAATGGAGTACCCCAGCCAAGAGTTATGGATGTCAAGAGGAGGATACAAGTGGGGAGCAGGAAAAGAAGGTGGCCTGAGAAGATCCAACCTTAAGTTCCAATGATGATGAGCTGATTTTGTTAGTGCCCCATGTATCTTCTCCACCAAAGCTCAAGGATTCAAGTAGCTGCAATCCCGCCGCCCAATTGATAGTCATGTCAGAGGCAAAGCTCTATGTGATAGAGAGATAGTATAGATTTTGTGCAATGGTGGGATGAAAAAGGGTCCAAGAGAAGAAAGTCAAGGTTCCATTATGTTTGGGGAGCTCCAATTCAATAACTGCTCACGTACACAATAGAGAATTTACCTAGCTTTTCAAGTTCATAAATAAAATTTTATCTAAAAGTGACAAGTTAGGTGAACTTGAAACAATGGCCCTTACTCAAGAGAAGCCCTCAAATGTTATATATGGCTATTAATGGATGGGGGTTCCTCAATTTTGAAGGGGAATTAGATAGTAGAGAGTTGAAGAATTTGGGTCGACGACTCTAAAATAAACGCTTATCGGGAGGCAAACCCAAGCTTAATTTTTAGTTTTAGTTTTCATTTTCTTAGGTTTCATAGTATTAATAAATTTGCGCTATTAGATTTAATAAACTTGCTCCTATTACGCTTTGATGTTATTCATGTCCAATCCTCGCTCGATTGCCCATGCCTCTTGTTCTTCAGATTTATTCCCTTCTGACGATGATGGAAACTCCGACGAGTTCGACTCGCAACCTGTGTGGAAGTTCTCTGCCTTAGATTCTTATATTTGAATGTAATGAGGACATTACTTGTTTTAAGTTTGGGGGTTTGTGTTTATTTTATCTATCCGTGAAGTGTTTGCATTATTAGGTTGCATGAGTAGTTTAGGAATCCTTATTGTTATAAAATAATAAAAAAAAGTAAAATTTTTTAAATAAATATTTTCATTCACGTAGGAATGTATGTTAGAGAATAATGAGTATAACATTCTCGCATGATCTTCAAGCATCGAAGTTTTGGTTGTTAGATATCGGTCTATGATGAGTTTGGTTGATTTTAACTTGAAAGAATCGAGTATCATGTACCCATCAAGATTGATTATGGAACCTCATCGCATGATTCACGCCCTCTTTCACATTCACGCACACCAATTAACTATCGGGCCATGATTAGAAACTTTATGTGAAATAACATGAACACTCATCCGATCATTGATTTTAAATTGAACATTAGTCGGTTACATAAGTTTGGGGGAATCTCGTTATAAAAAAATTGAAGGAAAAAAAATATATAGTTACATAAGGAATAAAAACCTGCTTAGTTCAATTTCGTGGCCTTTGTTATTCAATAAGAACGCCTTAGGGATATCTCTACACGCAAAATACCTAAAACCATCTAGTTTGGGAGTCGCTGGTCAAAAGTCCGCTACACAAGTAACATTGAAAAGCCTAAGTGGGTCATTGCACAAGTCGCACAAGTCAAACAAGAAAAAATAATTGGTGGATGGAACATTAAAATGCACCCACAAAGCATGATCATTTAATGGTTTATATTTTATTGCTTTACAACCTAATTCCCTTAATTTTTATGTGGATGCCATGTTTGGTGAGCTATTTCTGATGAGTGTGATTGTTTGCTTGGAATTAATCACATAAATTGTTTTTGAATCACGATAAGAAATTGGACACACACACACACATGGAAATGGGCTATAAGTAGTGTCAATGAGGTGAGGTTGTAAAGAGGCTACGATCGTATATGATCCAAGGTCGATCAGAAGCTAAGTGTTTATCTATGAGGCATTTACATTATCTAAAATCGGGTTCTTGTCATTGTTAGTTGCATCATCAGGTTTTGTTTGTGCCGGCTTTTGTTGTGGTTAGGGATTGCTCGAGGACAAGCAATTGTTCAAGTTTGGGGGTATTTGATGAGTTGGCTGAAACCTACTAATTGGGGATTATTTTACTTGAATTATGTGTGTTCTTCGTAATTTTCCTGTTACTTTTTATGTTTTGTGTTATATTACGTGGACAAAGGGCCAAAGATGAGTTTATTGCTAAAAAGGATGGAGGAACTTGAAAAATTGGACAATCTATCAGAAAATGCATGTCGCTGGGATTAGATTAGAGATGGCGTGCGCGTATGTCATGATTGGGCAGTATCAGAGGTGTAGAAGGATGTTAATCGATTATAGGTAAAGGAATGTAATACGGGCACAATCGATATGATTTGATTTGATTTTGATTTGGTTTCTATAATGCGTAAGTTGACTTAAAAAAGGATTTTAACTTACCTTATGTACTTGGGTTTTCTTGGGGCTATAAATGCTTGATTATAACTTGATTTTAGATATACAACCGGAGAATAATACAAGTTAGAGTAGGTAGAGTAGAATTATCTTTTTGCTTACAAGCAATTGAGAGCCACATCTATTGGAGGTTTGAAGATTTCCACTGGAGAATACAACAAGACAAAGATCAAGCTACAGATTGGAGTCCTCGACGAAAGTTTTCTTCTTTTCTTAATTTCAGATTTGTACTTTGGATGCTTTTTTAATTCTAATTTTCTTGTCTTTATTATGATGATTAACTAATTTTCTAATTAGGATACAATGGAACCTTTTGCAAAGCAATAATTTAATTATCATTATTCCCACTTGATTATTCTTTACTAAGTTGATTATTATATTTCACGCTTAATTTAATAATTGTTTAGCCAACAATTATTCTCGATATCTTTGATGGAATTGAAAGAGAAAATCTAGATTAGATCTCAATATAATAACACATGAATTTGTTGATTCTTGTTAGAGGATAACATAATAAAGTGTATGAGACTTAAAGTACTTGTATGCCATGTAACTTTATCGTGAGTTTGATCTTAATGAATCTATTTTAAGTGTCTTGCACAACAATAGCAAAATAACCTAATAGGTATTTTATTAGTCATCGAAAGATGTTAATAAATCGATAGCAATCCTAGTTGGCAACTCGCTGAATTAATTAAGTGGGGATAAGATAAGGTGATTATTTTGGAGCAATTGGGAAATCAGATTCTATGCTTTAATCATCCGTAATCAATAATTGTTAGTTAATTTAGTTTTTAATTTTAATTCAACATAATTTCGTAAAACAATTGAGGTGAATCGCTCAATTAGATTCGACTTGGTAAAAAATTAGTAATTGGAGTGATTGTTAATAACTTTTCTCCGTAGGTTAGACATCCTATTTACTTTATATTACTTGAACGACCATGTGCACTTGTGCATGTATTTGTCATTACATAAACCTGACAACAAGTTTTTTGTGTCATTGTCTTAAGGAACAGCTTCTAATAATTATTTTTATTATTAGTTTTATCAATTTAGTTTATTTAAACATGTTTTTTCTTTTTGTTTTAATTTTAGGTTTTTTTTTCATCTTTATGAGGTACATCATGGCTCATTATCAATGGCCTTATATGAAGCACGACTCACCAAACGCGATGTGGATATACGAACCGGATGAGTCAGTTTCAGGACAGCATTGAGACACTTTTGGTGATTTTTGATTATTGTGTTCGACCCCATCCGAGTCATCAATGCCATCATCGCTTTTGAGTCAATACAAGACGGTGGAAACTTTGTTCACTTCCAACAATTATGCCTATCCCAACAACTATCAACAGGATTAGGAGTATCATTCAATTTTTCCGCCAACAACCCACAACAACAATAGAAAAGAAATCGACGGAGGAGCTCGATTAAGTACATAAAAGAGAATGAGACGGGAAAACAATCATGAAGTGATTCTTAGAAATATAGAGAATCAACTAAAGGCTTTGGTAAATGTCGCTAATAATTTCAAGGTGAATTCACAAGCAAACATGGTTTCAAATCGATGGAGTACCGAGCCAAGAGTTATGGATGTCAAGAGGAGGTACAAGTGGGGAGAAGGAAAAGAAGGCCTGAGAAGATCCAACCTTGAGTTCCAACGATGATGAGCTGATTTTGTTAAGGCTCCACGTATCTTCTCCACCAAAGCTCAAGGATTCAGCAAAGGTTGCAATCCCGCCGCCAATTGGTAGTCATGTCGTCAGCAAAGCTCTATGTGATAGTAGAGATAGTATAGATTTTTGCTGCATGGTGGGATGAAAAGGGGTCCAAGAGAAGAAAGTCAAGGTTATATTGTGTTTGGGGAGCTCCAATTCAATAACTGCTCACGTATTAATAAGAGCATTTACCTAGCTTTTCAAGTTCATAAATAAAATTTTATCTAAAAATGATAAGCTAGTGAACTTGAAACAATGGCTTTCTTACTCAAGAGAAGCCCTCAAATGTTATATGACTATTAATGGATGGAGGGTTCCTCAATTTTTCAAGGGAATCGGATATAGAGAGTTCAAGAATTTAATGACGACTCTAAAATAAGCGTTTTATTGGGAGGCAAACCCAAGCTTAATTTTTAGTTTTAGTTTTCATTTCTTAGGTTTCATAAAGATTTATAAATTTGCGCTATTAGGATTTAATAAAATTGCATTCCTATCAGGCTTTAGATGTTATTCATGTCCAATCCTCGCTCGATTGCCCATGCCTCCTGTTTCTTCAGATTTATTCCTTCTTGACGATGATGGAAACTCGATTTGAAGTTCCGACTCGCCACCTGGGAAGTCCCTGGCCTTTAGATTCTTATATTTGAATGTAATGAGGACATTACTTGTTTTAAGTTTGGGGGTTTGTGCTTATTTTATCTATCTCGTGAAGTGTTTGCATTGTTAGGTCAGAAATGAGTAGTTTTAGGAATCACCATTGTTATAAAATAACAAAAAAAAAGTAAAATTTTTAAATAAATATTTTCATTCATGTAGATTGTATGTTAGAGAAGAATGAGTATAACATTCGTATGATCTTCTAGCACTGAGTTTTGGGTTGTTAGATATCGCCCATGATGAGTTTTGGTTGACTTTTAACTTGAAAGAATCGAGTATCATGTACCATCTCAGATTGATTATTGAATCTCATGCATTTATCTATGTCCTCTTTCACATTCACGCACACCAATTAACTATCACCAGATTAGAACTTTATGTGTGAAATGACATGAAAACTCATCTCGATCATTGATTTTAAATTGAACATTGTCGACACATAAGTTTGGGGAATCTCAAGTTATAAAAAAATTGAAGGAAAAAATATATAGTTACATATGAAAAAAACGCTTAGTTCAATTTCGTGGCCTTTCACATTTCTGGACAAGTACGCCTTAGGGATATCTCTACACGCAACACCCTAAAACCATCTAGTTTGGGAGTCGCTGGTCGAAAAGTCCGCCACATGTGTAACGTTGAAAAGCCTAATGGGTCGGGTATCGCACATGTTTACATGTTTACAAGAAAAATAATTGGTGGATGGAGCATTAAATGCACCCATTTAAGCATGATCATTTAATGGTTTATATTTTATTGCTTACAACCTAATTCCTTTAATTTTTATGTGGATGCCATGTTTGGTGAGCTATTTGTGATGAGTGTGATTGTTCATTTGGAATTACTCACATAAACCGCTTTGAATCACGATAAGAAATTGGGATGCATATTATGGAAATGGGCTATATTGGTGTCAATGAGGTGAGGTTATAAGAGGCTACGACCGTATATGATGCGTAGGTTGATCAGAAGCTAAGTGTTTATCTATGAGGTATTTCAGATTATCTATAATCGGGTTCTTGGCTCATTGTTAGTCAGATTCATCAGGTTTTGTTTTGCGCATTTTGTTGTGTTAGATTGCTTGAGGACAAGAAATTGTTCAAGTTTGAGGGTATTTGATGAGTTGGTTCAAAACATACCAATCGGGTATTATTTTAGTTGAATTATTGTGTGTTCTTGGTAATTTTCCTTGTTACTTTTTATGTTTTGTGTTATAGCACCGGACTTAAGGGGCAAAGATGAGTTTAGAGCTAAAAGGATGGAGGAACCGGAAAATTGGACAACTGACAGAGTGGCATGGGTCACTACCGATTGGATTAGACTAGAGATGGCACAAGCTAATGGTTGATTGCACATATGTATAGTTAGCGAAGCGCCGACTTACAAAGGAAAAGTATGGAAAGGCCACTGGATCCCATGATGATTTGATTCGATTTGTTTTTATAATGCGTAAGTTGACTTAAAAGGATTTTAACTTACCTTATGTACTAGGTTTCTCTTGGGGCTATAAATGCTTGATTATAACTTGGATTTTTGAGATATACAACTTGGAGAAGAATACAAGTTAGAGTAGAAGTAGAGTAAAATAATCTTTTGCTTACAAGTAATTGAGAGCCACATCTATTGGAGGTTTGAAGATTTCCATCGAGAACACAACAAGACTAAGATTGAAGCTACAGGTAGATTGGAGTCCTCGAATATAGTTTTTCTTCTTTTCTTAATTTCTCGATTTTTATTTGGGATGCTCTTTAATTCTAATTTTCTTGTCTTTATTATGATGATGAAGTAATTTTCTAATTAGAAATACAATGGAACCTTTTCTAGCAATAATTTAATTATCATTATACCCACTTGATTGTTCTTACATGAGTTGATTATTATATTTCATGCTTAATTTAATAATCTGTTAGACCAAAGAATTATTCATATATCTTTGATGGAATTGAAAGAGGAAATCTTAGATTAGTTCTAATATAATAACGCATGAATTTGTTGATTCTTGTTAGAGGATAAATATAATAAAGGTATGAGAGAAAAGTACTAGAATGCACACAACCTTTATTAGAGTTTGATCTTAATGAATCTATTTTAAGTGTCTTGCAACGATAATAATAGCAAAATAACTAAAATAGGACTTTTTATTAGTCATTGAAAAAGATGTTAATAAATCGATAGGCAATCCTAGTCAAGGTAACTCGTGAATTAATTAAGGGAGATAAGATAAGGCTTATTATTCAGGAGTAATTGGGAAATTTTATTCTATGCTTTAATTCACCTGCAATCAATAATTGGTAGTTAATTTAGTTTTTATTTTAATTCAAACATAATTTCACAAAAACAATTGAGGTGACTGCTTAATTAGATTTAATCTTGTAAAAATTAGTAATTGGAGTGGTTGTTAAATAAATCGCTCTTGTGGGTTCGACATCCTATCTACTTCTATATTACTTGATTAACCATGCAGCATTTATGCCAGTATTTGTCATTACATAAATCGTATAAATCCGCTTTTTTGGTGCTAAAATTGCTGTGAAATGCTGCTCTAATAATTATTTTTTATTATTAGTTTTTATCAATTTAGTTTATTTAAACATTTTTTCGCTTTGTTTTAATTTTATATTTTTTTCTTCGCTCTCATGAGGTACATCATGGTTCATTATAATTATCAATGGCCTTGCACGAGCATGACTTCAAACCCAAACATGATAGGATATACTAACCTCGAAGGAGTCAGCTTCAAGACATGGAGACACTTTTGGTGATTTGTGATTATTGTGTCGACCTCATCCGAAATATCATCAATGTAACAATTTTGAGTCAATATAAACGATGGAAACTTCTCATTGACTACTACAACAATTATGCTTATCCCAACAACTATCAATAGCATTGGGAGTATCATTCGATTTTTTCCGCCAACAAACCACATTCCACAATAGAAAAGAAATAAGATTTGGAGGAGCTTCAGATTAAGTACATAAAAAGAGAATGAGACATAAAAACACTCATGAAGTGATTTCTTAAAATATAGAGAATCGCTAAGGGCTTGGTAATGCTTTAACAATCACCCTCAAGGTGAATTGCCAAGCAACATGGTTTTCAAATTGATGGATACCCGAGCCAAGAGTCATTGATGTCAAGAGGAGGAAAAGGGGAATAGAAAAGAAGGCCTTAGAAGATCCAACCTCGAGTTCAAACAATGATGAGCTAATTTTGTTAGCAGCCCCATGTATCTTCTCCACCAAAGCCAATGATTCGGGGAAGTGTTGCAATCCCATGCCCAATTGGTAGTCATAGTCAGAGGCGGCTTCTATGTGATAGTAGAGCTAGTATAAATTTTGTGCCATGGTGGGACTAAAAAGGGTCCAAAGAAGAAAGTCAAGGTTCTATTGTGTTAGGGAAATTAAATTCAATAACTGCCTACGTATAATAGAGCATTTTCAGCTTTTTTAAGTTCATAAATAAAATTTTATCTAAAATTGACAAGCTTAGTGAACTTGAAATAATGGCCTTACTTTGAGAGAAGCCTCCCAACACATATATGTATATTAATGGATGGAGGTCTTCTCAATTTTCAAGGAATTGATAGTAGAGAGTTGGAAGAAGTAGGACTGATGTCTCTAAAACAAACACTTTATCGGAGGCAAACCAAGTTTAATTTTTAGTTTTAGTTTTCACTTTCTTAGGTTTCATAGTATTAATAAATTTAAAGCTATTAGGATTTAATTAAGTTGCTCCTATCGCATTTAAGGTGTTATTCATGTCCAATCCAAGCCTACTGATTACCCATGCCTCCTATTCTTCCCTGCTTATTCCTCTCTGACGATGATTGAAACTCAAGCCAGTTCCGACTCGCCACTAAGGGAAGCCACTTTGCCTTAGATTCATATATTTGAACGTAATGAGGACATTACTTGTTTTAAGTTTCGGGGTTTTGTGTTTATTTTATCTATATGTGAAGTGTTTGTAACTGTTAGGCTGTATGGGTAGTTTAGAATCCTACTATCATTATAAAATAATAAAAAAAAATTGAAAAATTATATTTTCATTCATGTAGGATTGCATGTTAGTAGAAGCAATAGTATAGAGATTCGCATGATCTTTTAACATTGAGTTTTAGAAGTTAGATATCAATCTATGATGAGTTTGGTTAACTTTAACTTGCAAGAATCCGGATATCATGTACCCATCAAAGATAGATTATTGAACCTCATCATTATGGCATTCACGCCCTCTTTAACATTCAAGCTCACCAATTGACTACTGTGGCCAGAATAGGAACTTTATGTCCTACCACGATACGAAACACTCATCCCGATCATTAATTTTATATTGAACATTGGTTGACTAATAAGTTTGGGGGAATCTCGACTTTCTAAAAAAAAATTGAAGGGAAAAATATATAGTTACATTATGAATAAAAACTCAGCTTAGTTTAATTCTCGTGGGCCTTTTGTTACCTTGGACAAGTACTTGGGGAGTTCCCTTTACACCTTAAAACAGCTTCCTAAACCATCCTCGCTCAGAGTCGCTATCCAAAGTCCCGCTACACGGTAACGCTTGAAAAGCTCAAGGGTTG